>CM038678.1:766704533-767304533 GCA_021605205.1 Aegilops longissima
TGGGAAAGTTTCTTACATCGGTGGCTGCAGATACTATATTGGTGATACAATGACGAATGTTGGCACTTCCTGTTTTGCCAAGTGCTGAGAGCGTGCGTTGGACTCATATGTTTCTTTAGGCTGGATCGTGCCGATTGATTTGAGAAAAAGTGTGACCCCGTCAAAAGTACGAACCAAATCAAAAATTGGACACCTCAATAGAACGAAAGAGTTTTTTAAGAAATCTTTGACCTAATTAAAATTGTGAACCAAGAATAAATTGAACACCTCAATTAAATGAGGGTGCTTTAAAATCAGGGAGCATTGTGAATTTAAAGATATGGCCCATGGCCTTAAATGCAAGGGGTCTAAAATACTAGTCATCCATGGGCATTTTGGTTGTTGAGAAAAGAAAATTTATCTGATAGCATACTCAAGAGGAATTCAAAGTGGGGGCAATTGGGTAGCGAACAGACGATTTCACTACTTTTTAAATAGAGCCCCCATGTTGTTCAGACCGGTTGATGCTTGTATCATAGTACTCCCTTCGTCTAGGTGTGTAAGTCATCTTATGAAAACCAAATAATCTCAAAAGACTTAGGTGCGGTGCATTAACTTCTACCTCGTTTCTTGTTTCTTGACATATCAACCAATAAGAGATGTGAGTGTGCAAGCTTTTAATGACTTGAGACTACCAAACACAACATGCAGTGGTTAGTTCATTGCATGCAATGCTATTAATTAGCAAATAAACATTAAGTTCTCTCGTTTTTCCCTCCTACTTGGTCACGGTGCACAACCTAAGATGAATTACTCACCTAGACGGAGAGAGTATACATTTTCCGTGGACTAATTTATTGCACATGTGAGCGAGAAGGGGTGCCAGCTAGTTCCAAGGCTGAGGATTGTGATGCACTGCGTAGATTTAGTAGATAGTAGTGGCTGGGAAGAGGAAAATGTGCGTACATTTTTATTTATAAAATACATCGAGTCCTTGTCTCCATCTAGAAAAACTTCTCTGAGAAAAATCTTCACCTTCATCTAAAAGAATAAAAAAAATACCTGTTCGCACACGAATACGTCACCGTGTACCCTCGACGCCGGGGTGATGCACCACAGCTCACGTCGAAGGAGAACCGCCGGAAGCGCGGTATGCAAGACAATCCGGCTGGCGCTTTTGTAGACCCGAAACCCCACACGCCCGGGAAGGACCCCGTCTGGATGCATGATTGATAAAACTCAGGCTAGCCAATACATTATGCTCATTAGGTGATGCAGCAGCAACATATGGATTATTTGCATCTACAAAGGGTAATTGGGTATTCATATTACCTTTGTAGATTGCAGCAACTTAATGACGATCTGTTCGTAGCAAGAACGGGTTGGAGACCGTTCAAAGCTTCTTCCCCAGCGGAGTTGCCAAAAAGTGTGTTCGCACACGAACACGTCACCGTGTACCCTCGACGCTGGAGGTGATGCACCGTAGCTCAAGTCGAAGGAGAACCGCCGGAAGCGCGGTACGCAAGACAACCCAGCAGGCGCTTTTGTAGATCTGAAACCCCACACTCCCGGAAGGGACCCCGTCTGGACGCGCGGCGGCTATGGGCTGCCCTAGGTTGACCTGATCGCCTCTAGGGCCTCGAGGTTCGCCGCCCTGCAATGAAGAAGAACGAACGAAGAACGAGGAAGAAAAAGAACACGGGAGAAGGAAAAGTAAAGGTAAAAGATGTAGATAGATTGTTCGATTGTGTGTTGTTCAATCGGCCGTCACCCCTTGCATATATATGATGAGGCGGCTGGACTTCCCGTACAAGAAAAGGACTCAAATCCCGTCAAAAACATCAAAAGTTAACCTAACTCGGACTACGAGGGCCGGAACTTCCGGGCTAAAATTACATCAAGTAGCTCACTTGTACAGCTCCTGCAGGTCGCACATGGCCTCAGATTGCGATGGTCCAAAAAGCAAAGTTGTAGATCTTGCAATGGAGAAAAACTCTTCAGTTCATCTCTTTTTCATCCGAGGTAATCTTGAGATTGAATTATGGCCCGCAAATTTGCAAATAATATTGAAATTCTAGTTTTCGGGGCGAATCGCATGCGAACTTTCTGTTTAGGCCGGAACCTTTCCGGAAGTTTTGCCCGGAACTTCCGGGACAAACTTATGCAGCACACTGTTTTGGATCTAACTTTTGCATACAAACGCCGATTTAGACGTTATGTATACCAAAATCGGTCGTTTCAACGAGACGAAGACAATCCGTGTAGAAACTTTTCTCATATGAGGCCATCTTGGGGGCGTAATAGGCCGAATAGTGTTCTGAATATAAAATATGAGTACTTCAAACACAACTTCGGCCTTAGAGATGAGACCAGATGGCTATGGCCCAAATATGAAAGTTTCTCCTTTTGATGATACAGAACTTTCTCACTTTGAGCACTTGTCCATTTGAGGCCTTCTTAATTATGTTTTCAACGATGCCAAAATCTGGTGTCAACACATGCCCCCTTGTTTTTCGGCAAAGCTTGTGTGCCGAAAAATAACTTCTGCATAGCTTGTTCTAAGGATGATGTCAACACTCCATCGGCCATTTGCATGTACTTAGGGTGATAAGTTGTTGGAAATTTTCCCTAGAGGCAATAATAAATTAGTTATTATTATTATATTTCCTTGTTCATGATAATTGTTTATTATCCATGCTATAATTGTATTGATAGGAAACTCAGATACATGCGTGGGTACATAGACAACACCATGTCCCTAGTAAGCCTCTAGTTGACTAGCTCGTTGATCAATAGATGGTTACGGTTTCCTGACCATGGACATTGGATGTCGTTGATAACGGGATCACATCATTAGGAGAATGATGTGATGGACAAGACAATCCTAAGCCTAGCACAAAGATCGTGTAGTTCAGTATGCTAAAGCTTTTCTAATGTTAAGTATCATTTCCTTATACCATGAGATTGTGCAACTCCGGATACCGTAGGAATGCTTTGGGTGTACCAAAGCGTCCTGGCGTAACTAGGTGGCTGTAAAGGTGCACTACGGGTATCTCCAAAAGTGTCATTGGGTTGCCACGAATCGAGACTGGGATTTGTCACTCCGTGTGATAGAGAGGTATCTCTGGGCCCACTCGGTAGGACATCATCATAATGTGCACAATGTGACCAAGGGGTTGATCACGGGATGATGTGTTACGGAACGAGTAAAGAGACTTGCCGGTAACGAGATTGAACAAGGTATCGTCATACCGACGATCGAATCTCGGGCAAGTACAATACCGCTAGACAAAGGGAATTGTATACGGGATTGCTTGAATCCTTGACATCGTGGTTCATCCGATGAGATCATCGTGGAACATGCGGGAGCCAACATGGGTATCCAGATCCCGCTGTTGGTTATTGACCGGAGAACGTCTCGGTCATGTCTGCATGGTTCCCGAACCCGTAGGGTCTACACATAAGGTTCGGTGGCGCTAGAGTTGTTATGGGAAATAGTATGTGGTTACGAAGGTTGTTGAGTCCGGATGAGATCCGGACATGACGAGAGGAGCTCTGGAATGGTCAGAGGTGAAGATCGGTATATTGGACGAAGGGTATTGGAGTCCGGAATTGTTCGGGGTTACGGTGATGACCAGCGTGTCCGAAAGGGGTTTGGAGGCCCGGCAAGCTTTGGGGGCCTTATGGGCCAAGGGAGAGGGCACATCAGCCCACTAAGGGGCTAAGCGCCCTCCCACCCCATCTCACGTAACCTAGAGAGGTGGGGCGCCACCCCTAGGGCAGCCACCCTCCCGGCTTGGGGGCAAGTTTCCTAGGGGGGGGGCGCCAAAACCCATCTAGGGTTTCCCCTATGGCCGCCCCTCCCCTAGGGAACCCTAGGCGCCTCCCCCTCCTCCCTTCCCCCTATATATAGTGACAGAGAGAGGGCAGCCGCACCCTTCCGCCGGCGCAGCACTATCCCTCCTCCAACACCTCCTCCTCGTCCGTAATGCTTGGCGAAGCCCTGCCGGAGAACCACGAGCTCCATCACCACCATGCCGTCGTGCTGTCAGAGTTCTCCCTCAACTTCTCCTCTCCCCTTGCTGGATCAATAAGGAGGAGACGTCCCCGGGCTGTACGTGTGTTGAACGCGGAGGCACCATTGTTCGGTGCTTAGATCGGAATCAACCGCGATCTGAATCGCTGCGAGTACGACTCCTTCATCCGCGTTCTTGCAAAGCTTCCGCTTAGTGATCTACAAGGGTATGTAGATGCACTCCCCTTTCCCTCGTTGCTAGTTTACTCCATAGATTGATCTTGGTGATGCGTAGAAATTTTTGAATTTCTGCTACGTTCCCCAACAGTGGCATCATGAGCTAGGTCTATTGCGTAGATTCTATGCACGAGTAGAACACAAGTTGTTGTGGGCGTTGATTTTGTTCAATATGCTTACCGTTACTAGTCCAATCTTGTTTCGACGGTATTGTGGGATGAAGCGGTCCGGACCGACCTTACATGTACACTTACGTGAGACAGGTTCCACCGACTGACATGCACTTGTTGCATAAGGTGGCTAGCGGGTGCCAGTCTCTCCCACTTTAGTCGGATCAGATTCGATGAAAAGGGTCCTTATGAAGGGTAAATAGCAATTGACATATCACGTTGTGGTTTTGCGTAGGTAAGAAACATTCTTGCTAGAAACCCATAGCAGCCACGTAAAACATGCAAACAACAATTAGAGGACGTCTAACTTGTTTTTGCAGGGTATGCTATGTGATGTGATATGGCCAAAAGAATGTGATGAATGATATTTGATGTATGAGATTGATCATGTTCTTGTAATAGGAATCACGACTTGCATGTCGATGAGTATGACAACCGGCAGGAGCCATAGGAGTTGTCTTTATTTATTGTATGACATGCGTGTCACTGAATAACACCATGTAATTACTTTACTTCATTGCTAAACCGTTAGCCATAGTAGTAGAAGTAATAGTTGGCGAGACAACTTCATGAAGACACGATGATGGAGATCATGATGATGGAGATCGTGGTGTCATGCCGGTGACGATGATGATCATGGAGCCCCGAAGATGGAGATCAAAAGGAGCAAAATGATATTGGCCATATCATGTCACTATTTGATTGCATGTGATGTTTATCATGTTTATGCATCTTATTTGCTTAGAACGACGGTAGTAAATAAGATGATCCCTCATTAAAATTTCAAGAAAGTGTTCCCCTAACTGTGCACCGTTGCGAAAGTTCGTTGTTTCGAAGCACCACGTGATGATCGGGTGTGATAGATTCTAACGTTCACATACAACGGGTGTAAGCCAGATTTACACACGCAAAACACTTAGGTTGACTTGACGAGCCTAGCATGTACAGACATGGCCTCGGAACACAAGAGACCGAAAGGTCGAGCATGAGTCGTGTAGTAGATACGATCAACATGAAGATGTTCACCGATGATGACTAGTCCGTCTCACGTGATGATCGGACACGGCCTAGTTGACTCGGATCATGTAATCACTTAGATGACTAGAGGGATGTCTATCTGAGTGGGAGTTCATTAGATGAACTTAATTATCCTGAACATAGTCAAAAGCCCTTTGCAAATTATATAATAGCTCGCGCTTTAGTTCTACTGTTTTAGATATGTTCCTAGAGAACATATAGTTGAAAGTTGACAGTAGCATTTATGCGGACAGTAGAAGGCTTATGTCCTTAATGCAGCGCTCGGTGTGCTGGACCTCGAACGTGTTCTGTGGATGTTGCGAACATCTGACATACACGTTTTGATGACTACATGATAGTTCGGTAATGTTAAATGGTTTAGAATTGAGGCACCGAAGACCTTTTTGAAATGTCGCGGAACATATGAGATGTTTCGAGGGCTGAAATTGGGATTTCAGGCTCGTGCCCACGCCAAGAGGTATAAGACCTCCTACGAGTTTCTTAGCCTGCAAACTAAGGGAGAAAAGCTCAATCGTTGAGCTTGTGCTCAGATTGTCTGAGTACAACAATCACTTGAATCTAGTGGGAGTTAATCTTCCAGATGAGATAGTGATGTTTCTCCAAAAGTCATTGCCACCAAGTTGCTAGAGCTTCGTGACGAACTATAACATATCAGGGATAGATATGATGATCCTTGAAATATTCGCGATGTTTGACACTGCGAAAGTAGAAATCAAGTAGGAGCATGAATTGATGATGGTTAGTAAAACCGCTAGTTTCAAGAAGGGCAAGGGCAAGAAGGGGTACTTCACGAAACGGCAAATCAGTTGCTGCTCCAGTGAAGAAACCCAGGGTTGAACCCAAACCCGAGACTAAGTGCTTCTGTAATGAGGGAACGGACACTGAAGCAGAACTACCCTAGATACTTGGTAGATGAGAAGGCTGGCAAGGTCGATAGAAGTATATTGGATATACATTATGTTAATGTGTACTTTACTAGTACTCCTAGTAGCACCAGGGTATTAGATACCGGTTCGGTTGCTAAGTGTTAGTAACTCGAAATAAAAGCTACGGAATAAACGGATACTAGCTAAAGGTGAGCCGATGATATGTGTTGGAAGTATTTCCAAGGTTGATATGATCAAACATCGCACGCTTCGTCTACCATCGAGATTGGTGTTAAACCTAAATAAACTGTTATTTGGTGTTTGCGTTGAGCATAGACATGATTGGATTATGTCTATCGCAATACGGTTATTCATGTAAGGAGAATAATGGTTACTCTATTTATTTGAATAATACCTTCAATGGTCTTGCACCTAAAAGAATGGTTCATTGAATCTCGATCGTAGTGATACACATTTTCATGCCGAAAGATATAAGATAGTAATGATAGTACCACTTACTTGTGGCACTGCCATGTAAGTCATATTGGTATAAAACACATGAAGAAGCTCCATGTTGATGGATCTTTGGACTCACTCGTTTTTGAAAAGTTTGAGACATGCGAACCATGTCTATTGGTGTATACGCATGAAGAAACTCCATGCAGATGGATCATTTGAACTCACTTGATTTTGAATCACTTGAGATATGCAAATCATACCACATGGGCAAGATGACTGAAAAGCCTCGTTTTTAGTAAGATGGAACAAGAAAGCAACTTGTTGGAAGTAATACATTTTGATGTGTGCAGTCCAATGAGTTTGAGGCACTTGATGGATATCGTTATGTTCTTACGTCACGGATGATTTGAGTAGATACTGAGTATATTTACTTGATGAAACACAAGTCTGAATTATTGAATGGTTCAAGTAATTTCAGAGTGAAGTTGAAGATCATCGTGACAAGAGGATAAAATATCTATGATATGATCATAGAGATGAGTATCTGAGTTACGAGCTTTGGCACGCAATTAAGACATTGTGGAAATTGTTTCACAATTAATACCGCCTGGAACACCATAGTGTGATTGTGTGTCCGAACATCATAGTTGCACCCTATTGGATATGGTGCGTACCATGATGTCTCTCATCGAATTACCACTATCGTTCATGGGTTAGGCATTAGAGACAACCGCACTCACTTTAATAGGGCACCATGTAATTCCGTTGAGACGACACCGTTTGAACTATGGTTTGAAGAAACCTAAGTTGTCGTTTCTTAAAAGTTTGGGGCTGCGACGCTTATGTGAAAAAGTTTCAGGTTGATAAGCTCGAACCCAAAGCGGATAAAATGCATCTTCATAGGACACCCAAAACAGTTGGGTATACCTCCTAATTCAGATCCGAAGGCAATAGGGATTGTTTCTTGAATCGGGTCCTTTCTCGAGGAAAAGTTTGTCTCGGAAAGTTGAGTGGGAGGATGGTGGAGATTTGATGAGGTTATTGAACCGTCACTTCAACTAGTGTGTAGCAGGGCACAGGAAGTTGTTCCTATGGCGCCTACACCAATTGAAGTAGAAGCTTATGATAGTGATCATGAAACTTCGGATCAAGTCACTACAGAACCTCGTAGGTTAACAAGGATGCGTACTACTTCAGAGTGATACGTACTCCTGTCTTGGAGGTCATGTTGCTAGACAACAATGAACCTATGAGCTATGGAGAATCGATGGTGGGCCCAAATTCCGGCAAATGGCTCGAGGCCATAAAATCCGAGAGAGGATCCATGTATGAAAACAAAGTGTAGACTTTGGAAGAACTACTTGATGGTCGTAAGGCTATTGGGTACAGATGGATTTTAAAAGGAAGACGGACAATGATGGTATGTATCACCATTAAGAAAGCTCGACTTGTCGTTAACATGATATCCGACAAGTTCAAGGAGTTGACTACGGTGAGGCTTTCTCACTCGTAGCGATGCTAAGAGTCTGTTGGAATTGGATTAGCGATTCATTGCATCATTTATGAAATCTTGCAGATAGGATGTCAAAAACCATTGTTTCCTCGACAATTTTCTTGTGGAAAGGTTGTATGTGATACAACCAGAAGGTTTTTACAATCCCGAAAGACGCTAACAAGTATGCAAAGCTCCAGCAATCCTTCTAAGGACTGGAGTAAGCATCTCGGAGTTGGAATGTACGCTTTGATGAGATGATCAAAGATTTTGGGTTTATACAAAGTTTATGAGAAACTTGTATTTCCAAAGAAGTGAGTAGGAGCACTATAGAATTTCTGATGAGTATATGTTGTTGACATATTGTTGATCAGAAATGATGTAGAATTTCTGGAAAGCATAAAGGGTTCTTTGAAAGGAGTTTTTCAAGGGAAAACCTGGATTAAGCTGCTTGAACATTGAGCATCAAGATCTATAAGGATAGATCAAAACGCTTAATGGTACTTTCAAATGAGCACATACCTTGACATGATCTTGAAGGTGTTCGAGATGGATCAGTCAAAGAAGGAGTTCTTGCCTGAGTTGTAAGGTATGAAGTTAAGACTTAAAGCTCGACCACGGCAGAATAGAGAGAAAGGACGAAGGTCGTCCCCTATGCTTAGACGTAGGATCCATAGTATGCTATGTTGTGTACCGCACCTGATGTGTGCCTTGCCACATGTCTGGCAAGAGGGTACAAAGGTGATCAAGGAGTGGATCACGAGATAGCGGTCAAAATTGTCCTTGGAGTAATAAGGACATGTTTCTCGGTTATGGAGGTGATAAAGAGTTCGACATAAAGAGTTGCATAGATGCAAGCTTTAACACCTATCCGAATGACTCTGTGTAGCAAACCGGATACGTATAGTGGAGCAACCATTTGGAATAGCTCCAAGTGGAGCGTGGAAGCAGCATTTACAATATGACCTAGAGATTTGCGAAGTACATACGGATCTGAATGTTGCAGACCCGTTGACTAAAACCTCTCTCACAAGCAAAACATGATCAAACCCCAGAACTCATTGAGTCTTGATCACATGATGATGTGAACTAGTTTAGTGACACTAGTAAACTCTTTGGATGTTAGTCACATGGCGATGTGACCTGTGCGTGTTAATCACATGGTGATGTGAACTAGATTATTGAATCTAGTGCAAGTGGGAGACTGTTGGAAATATGCCCTAGAGGAAATAATAAATTAGTTATTATTATTATATTTGCTTGTTCATGATAGTCGTTTATTATCCATGCTATAATTGTATTGATAGGAAACTCAGATACATGTGTGGGTACATAGACAACACCATGTCCCTAGTAAGCCTCTAGTTGACTAGCTCGCTGATCAATAGATGGTTACGGTTTCCTGACCATGGACATTGGATGTCGTTGATAACGGGATCACATCTTATGAGAATGATGTGATGGACAAGACCCAATCCTAAGCCTAGCACAAAGATCGTGTAGTTCGTATGCTAAAGCTTTTCTAATGTTAAGTATCATTTCCATAGACCATGAGCTTGTGCAACTCCGGATACCGTAGGAATGCTTTGGGTGTACCAAACGCCACAACGAATCGGGTGGCTATAACGGTGCACTACGGTATCTCCGAAAGTGTCATTGGGTTGCCACGAATCGAGGCTGGATTCGTCACTCCGTGTGACGGAGAGGTATCTCTGGGCCCACTCGGTAGGACATCATCATAATATGCACAATGTGACCAAGGGGTTGATCACGGATGATGTGTTACGGAACGAGTAAAGAGACTTGCCGTAACGAGATTGAACAAGGTATCGGCATACCGACGATCGAATCTCGGGCAAGTACAATACCGCTAGACAAAGGGAATTGCATACGGATTGCTTGAATCCTTGACATCGTGGTTCATCCGATGAGATCATCGTGGAACATGTGGGAGCCAACATGGGTATCCAGATCCCGCTGTTGGTTATTGATCGGAGAACGTCTCGGTCATGTTCGCATGGTTCCCGAACCCGTAGGGTCTACACACTTAAGGTTCGGTGGCGCTAGAGTTGTTATGGGAAATAGTATGTAGTTCTTGAAGGTTGTTCGAGTCCGGATGAGACCCGGACATGACGAGGAGCTCCGGAATGGTCCGGAGGTGAAGATCGGTATATTGGACGAAGGGTATTGGAGTCCGAAATTGTTCGGGGTACCGGTGATGACCAGCGTGTCAGAAAGGGGTTTGGAGGCCCGGCAAGCTTTGGGGGCCTTATGGGCCAAGGGAGAGGGCACATCAGCCCACTAAGGGGCTGGCGCCCCCACCCCATCTCACGTAACTGGAGAGGTGGGGCGCCACCCCTAGGGCAGCCACCCTCCCGGCTTGGGGGGCAAGTTTCCTAGGGGGTTGGGGCGCCAAAACCCATCTAGGGTTTCCCCTATGGCCGCCGCCCCTCCCCTAGGGAACCCTAGGGCGCCTCCCCCTCCTCCCTTTCCCCTATATATAGTGAGAGAGAGAGAGGCAGCCGCACCCTTCCCCGGTGCAGCCCTCTCCTCCTCCAACACCTCCTCCTCCTCCGTAGTGCTTGGCGAAGCCTCTGGGAGAACAACGAGCTCCATTACCACCATGCCGTCGTGCTGTCGGAGTTCTCCCTCAACTTCTCCTCTCCCCTTGCTAGATCAAGAAGGAGGAGACGTCCCCGGGCTGTACGTGTGTTGAACGCGGAGGCACCGTTGTTCGCTGCTTAGATCGGAATCAACCGCGATCTGAATCGCTGCGAGTACGACTCCTTCATCCGCGTTCTTGCAACGCTTCCGCTTAGCGATCTACAAGGGTATGTAGATGCACTCCCCTTTCCCTCGTTGCTAGTTTACTCCATAGATTGATCTTGGTGATGCGTAGAAAATTTTGAATTTCTGCTACGTTCCCCAACATAAGTATATATCAGCCATTGCTTGTTTGAACCTTTCGATGCAAACTTGGGTGAAAACTTCTGAACTTTTATAACAATCCGGTGATAAGGTTCCATAGGTAAAAATCATCCTCCGAACCAAATTGTTCACCCTTTCGCGAGGATTTTGCAGATAATCAAGAATGAACTTCCTCCAATACTTACTTTGCCTGCATAAAAGTTTCATTAGTGGCCGAAGCGGTGGGCTTCGACTCGGCCTTACCTATGTTGACAAGACCTAGCATCGGCTATTGAAAGAAATGCAATACACCATGGTTAACATAGTAGCCGGAGGCTTGCTAAGCTAACTCTTTCGAATTGTCATGTCTAGATATATTAACAATTTTAAAGCAACCCAAGGTAAATCTTGCATCTAGACATACCAAAAGATAAACTATAAGTGATTCGTCAAAACATTGATAACCCTTGGATATTTTTTGCACTACTAATAGCGAATCATCGAAAGCATCAATATGTATAGCACCTATAGCAAGGAAAAGCTCCAATCCGAATAACAATGCATATTCGGCTTTGACCATTTGTGCATAAATATTTTAAGCGGCATGAGGCTTCACAAAATAGCTCCATAAGGATATATATAAACAATACCAACACCTTGGCCATTGCTACAATTTTAACCATCAAAAATAACCTCCATGGTACTAGAAAGACTAGGACAATATCAATGAACATGTACTTTGTTTTGGTCTCCAATTGAACTAAGGACGATGTTAGGATACTATATCGACCATGCTTTGACATATTCTTAGGGCGATAGATAAATATCGGCCATTACCATGAGGTCCATGTAGAATTCACCCACCAAAGTATGTATAGCCGAAATAAACAAATGAAATAGCAATAAAATATTTCTGCCCCTTTGTATTAGCAACCAAAATGTAACTAACAACATGTATAGTGATTTGGTAATACCCTGCCATGATATAGAAAATTATGTTGCATCCATGGATCAAAATAAATGCATGGAGGGTAATTGATCATACCTATGGATGAATTCCATGGCAAAGACATGAATGGTATGGTTGAAGAATATGGATGATGTGCTAACCGAAGATTTTGATGTTGTGAGGCGCACCTTCGGCATAATTGTTTGTTGCTTTCATTCTTCTCTTTCTTCACTTTTGTAACACTTGTTGCAATAGATGGTCGCACATCATTTTTATTTTGACTGCTCCTCTTGGGAACCCATGCCATGTTTTTCTTTTTCAGCTCTTGTGCACTAAGTTTTTGTAATTCCTTCTTTCGCCAATACGATAAGCTGAGTGGGCACCCCAGCCGTGATTTTGTTTGAAGCAATGGCAATTCTTCTTTTACCTTGTGCACTCTCAACTTCTTTTCTTCAGATTTGGCAAATTGACTGTCGATAATTAGTTGCTTCGTCTCATTACCTTTAGTAGCCAATGTCAACAGTTTAATTGGCGCTTTTTCATTTGAGATCAATTGTGAAGTAGCACTCTTACGACCATCTCTTTTAACACGGTACACTTGTTACACCACCTCTTTCTTCTTCTTTGAGCTCCGGACCGATTCCTTATGATTGAAACGGTCTTTAACATATGATTGTTCAAATGTTGATCTTCTCGGAGATGCATAATATTGGTTAGATGGTCTAAAATAAGATGGAGAGTGTGCCCTTGTATCATACCTGTCCCATGATGGATATGAATCTACATGAGCATAGGGATGCATCACTAGTGGAAAACAGGGCTTTCGTCCAGGCCAGTTTAGCCCATTAGTCCCGGTTCAATCCAGAATCGGGACCAATGGAGCTATTTGCCCCGGTTCGTGAGCCCAGGGGGCCGGCCGGGCCACGTGGGCCATTGGTCCCGGTTCGTCCGGACCTTTTGGTCCCGGTTGGTGGGACGAACCGGGACCAATGGTCCTGGCTCCTGGCCCACCACCATTGGTCCCTGTTGGTGGCTTGAACCGGGACCAAAGGCTTCCCTTTAGTCCCGGTTCATGCCACCAAACGGGGCTAATGGTGGTGGCTATATATAGCCCCTCGCGCAAGAGCAGATCATACTGCTCTGTTTTTTCTGGCCGAGGGGGAGAGGGCTTGGTGGTGCTCTAGCTCGCCTCCTATGCACACAAGGTATTCGATGGAATGCCCGAGCCTCACTACTTAAGGTTTCTCCTCTCCAAGCTCGACCGCCAAGCTCCATTTTCCTCAATATTTATCTAGGTTTAGTGGTCCGTCACGCCCCGTCCCCGTCGATCACCCGCGCCGATCTCATCGCCGGCACCACCGTGGTGAGCCTCTTGTTCTTATCTTCTTTCTGAAAAGGAAAAATATTATTACTTGTTTGTTTAGATAGATACTTGTATTATTTTCTTACTTTTATTATTGCATCTTATATAGTGCGATGGTTTTGGTATCCGCCCCCGTCGGCCCTCGTCCTGCCTATGATTCGGATGTGGTATATATTATCTTTTCATAACTATTGGTTCATTTATTGTTTATGAAAATTATGCCAACCAACGTGACATAGATTTTATTTATCTAGGAGATTGTTGAACCGAAATTCCAACCGACCCTATTGTCGAGAGGTTAAATTTAGTTGAAGAAGAAAACAATTTCTTGAAGGAAAAATAAAAAACTTGAGGAGGAGAAGATGATATTGGAGTTGCATGTTGCGGATGTCGCCGATGATCACAAGATCAAGATGGATGCAATGCGCTTGAAGATGAGAAAGATTAGAAAATATGCCATCCATACCGAGGCTTGGTATCATTATGCCGTTGGATCAGTTGTTACCTTGGTTGCGATTATGATCGATTTGTTTTCGCATTGAAATGTTTTACATAGTTTCAATGTATGGTTTAATTAATTTAGATGCTCTGCAGAGCTTTATGTTGTTAGATGAGAACTATGTATGTACTTTGGTTTTATGTGATGATGAACTTCTATTAATTTGGTCACTTAATTATCTATTCATGATGTTCTGTAATGATTTTTGACACACTTAATTATATATAATGCATGCAGATGAACCGCAATGGATGTACGGTGATGGACACACCTCCGAGTACATTAAAGGCGTGCATGATTTTGTCAAGTGGCTGAGGCAAACAAGCAGAATGGTTTTATGTGTTGTCCATGCCCTATATGTGGGAATACGAAGTCTTACTCGACCGGAAAATCCTTCACACCCACCGCTTTACAAGGGTTTCATGCCACACTATAATATTTGGACGACGACGGAGAAATAGGGGTAATGATGGAAGACGGCGAGGAAGAAGAGTACGATGACAACTATGTGCCCCTGAATACGGTGATGCTACTGAACATCAAGATGCACAGACGATGTGCACGATGGTGCTGGAACGGGCGAAGCTGCTGAAGATCAAGAGGAACCGACGATGTGCCCGATGATGATGATCTCAGCCGGGTCATTGTCGATGCAAGGACACAATGCGAAAGTCAAAAGGAGAAGCTGAAGTTCGATCGCATGTTAGAGGATCACAAAAAGGGTTGTACCCCAATTGCGAAGATGGCAACACAAAGCTCGGCACCGTACTCGAATTGCTGCGGTGGAAGGCGAGAATGTGTGCTCGATAAAGGATTTGAGAAGATACTGAAAATAATGAAGAAGAAGCTTCCAAAGGATAACGAATTGCCCGACGGTACATACGCAACAAAGAAGGTCGATGCCCTCTAGGATTGGAGGTGGAGAAGATACATGCATGCCCTAATGACTGCATCCTCTATCGCGGTGCCTACAAGGATCTGAACGCATGCCCGGTATGCGGTGCATTGATATAAGATCGACGAGATGACCCTCGTGATGTTGACGGCGAGCCTCCGGAAGAGGGTTCTGCGAAGGTGATGTGGTATGCTCCTATAATACCACGGTTGAAACGTCTGCTCGTAAACGGAGAGCATGCCAAGTTGATGCGATGGCATAGTGAGGACCGTAAGAAAGACGGAAGTTGAGAGCACCCGCCGACGGGTCGCAGATGGAGAAAAATTGAGAGAAAGTCTCGGGATGAGTTTGCAAAGGACCCAAGGAACGTATGGTTTGCTTTAAGCACGGATGGCATTAATCCTTTCGGGAGCAGAGCAGCAATCACAGCACTGCCCGTGACTCTATGTATGTATAACCTTCCTCCTTGGATGTGCATGAAGCGGAAATTCATTATGATGCCAGTTCTCATCCAAGGCCCTAAGCAACCCGCAACGACATTGATGTGTACCTAAGGCCATTAGTTGAAGAACTTTTACAGCTGTGGAATGAAAACGGTGTACGACGTGGGATGAGCACAAAAGGAGGAATTTGACCTAAAGGCGTTGCTGTTCGTGACCATCAACGATTGGCCCGCTCTCAAGAACCTTTCGGGACAGACAAACAAGGGATACCACGATGCACGCACTGTTTACTTGACACCGATAGTATATACCGGGAAGCTGCAGGAAGAATGTGTACCTGGGCCATCGTCGATTTCTTCCGACCAACCATCAATGTCGAAAGAAAGGCAAGCATTTCAAAGGCGAGGCAGATCATCGGAAGAAGCCCGCCATGCGCACCGGTGATCACGTACTTGCTATGTACCCCTTTGAGAGGTTCATGGGAGTCCTAAAGAAATATGTTCATAACCGCGCTAGGCCAGAAGGAAGCATCTCCATGGGCCATCAAACAGAGGATCTCATCGGGTTTTGTGTTGACTTCATTCCTGGCCTTAAGAAGATAGGTCTCCCTAAATCGCGGTATGAGGGGAGACTGACCGAAAAGGCACGCTTGGAAGAGACTCAATAATATGCGGGACGGATATTCTTGGTCTCAAGCACACTACACAGTTCTACAGAACTCTACCTTGGTGACCCGTATGTCGATGAACACAAGAACAGTCTGCGCTCCAAACACCGGAGCAAAGGCGACGATCGGATTACATATGAACACATCAGACTTTCAGCAGGTTGGTTGGAAACACGTCTCGGAGGTGACAGCACTGTTTGTGATGAGCTGTACTTGTTGTCCAGGGGACCATCTTCGATTGTAATGATTTGGAAAGGATACGAGATAAATGGGAATACATTTTACACGATTGACCAAGATGAAAAGAGCAGCAACCAAAACAGCGGTGTCCGCTTTGATGAAGCAACCGACAAGGGAAATGACACATATTATGGTTACATAGTAGACATATGGGAACTTGATTACGGAGTAGATTTTAAGGTCCCTTTGTTTAAGTGCAAGTGGGTCAATCTGTCAGAGGCGAAGTGTGTAGACCCTGAAGACGGAATGACAACAGTGGATCTGAAAAATCTTGGGTACATGAAGAACCGTTCGTCCTAGCCAATGATGTGGCACAGGTTATCTATGTGAAGGACATGTCTACCATACCGAGGAAAAGAAAAGATAAGGAAGCGAATACATCATACAATGAGCCAAAGCGCCACATAGTTCTTTCGGGAAAAGGGACATCCGGGAGTGGAGGGCAAGATGACATGTCTCAAGAGTATGAAAAGTTTCATGAAATTCCCCCTTCAAAGTCAAGGCTGACCCAAGCATCCTGATAAACGATGAAGATTATCCATGGTTACTGGCGCAATAAGCAAACGACACAAGCGAAGAAAAAGTGAAGACTTTCTCCGCAACTATTATGATGATACCATGCCAACTTTGTAACAGATTTAGTATGATACCATTGTCCGCTTTGTACTCACACCGTTTATAAGCCCGTCCCTCTACACGCCTTTGTTGAGCTCACAAACTTGTGATTCACACAAATTTCAAAGAAAACTAATGGCACAAACAGAAAGTTTATAATTTTGCTGACCTAAAAGCAAAAAGAATTAAAAATAAAGCAAAAACCAAAAGAAAATAAATAATGCAGAAAACAAAACAAAAAACTTGAAAAAAATAAAATAGCAATAATAAGTATTTTGTTGTAAGTAGAAACAAAATAAAATAAATAAATAAAGCAAAAAGTGTTTTCAAATTTGAAAACTAATGGCACTAACAGAAAGTTTATAATTTTTCTAAAACTAAAAGCAAAAAGAATTAAAATATAAAGCAAAAACAACAAAAAAATAAATAATGCAGAAAACATAACAAAAAACTGAAAAATAATAAAAATAGCAACAATAAGTATTTTGTTGTAAGTACAAACAAAATAAAATATATAAAGCAACAAAGAAAACAAAAAAGTGTTTTCAAATTTGAAAACTAATGGCACTAACAGAAAGTTTATAATTTTCTAAAACTAAACGCAAAAAGAATTAAAAATAAAGCAAAAACAACAAAAAATAAATAACGCAGAAAGCAAAACCAAAAACTGGAAAAAAATGAAAATAGCAACAATAAGTATTTTGTTGTAAGTAGAAACAAAATAAAATAAATAAAGCAACAAAGAAAACAAAAAACAAAAAAGTGCCACCCATCGGGCCCCCACGGCTTGAATACGACTAGAAACCCTACCATGGGCCAGATTTAGTTCTGCTGGAGGCCCATTAGGCCCACAGCACAGATGGCAAGGTTAGGCTCGAAGCTGCAGTTGAGAGGAGCTCGAGAGGGTGGCAGCAGCGCTTATAAACCACTCTCGAGCTCTCTCAACTAGCGAGTGGGACTAAACTTTTGGCGTGAGGCAGCACAAGGCCTTTGGTCGGTTGGTGGCACCAACCGGGACTAAAGGCATTGGTCCCGGTTCGTGGCACCAACCGGGACCAATGCTCACTTTAGTCCCGGTTGGTGCCACCAACCGACCAAAGGTCGCCGCTTCCGCCCTTTGGGCTCTGAAAATTGGCCTTTGGTCGGTTCGTGGACCAACCGGGACTAAAGGTGGGCCCCCTTTAGTCCCGGTTGGTGCCACGAATCGGGACCAATGCTCAATGTATATAAGCAACACTTGTGAAAATTGTCGGTTTCATCGCATATGCCCCGATCGCCCTAACCTCCCCGACGCCGCCAGTTGCCCGACGCCGCGCCATTGCCGCCGCCGCCGCCACGCCGTCGTCACCATCGCCGTCGCCGCGCCCGTTTGTCGCCCGTCGCTGTCACCATCGCTGTCGCCGCGCCGCCGCCGCCGCGTCCGCCTGCCCGCCGCCGCCGCACCGATTCGCTTCTAACGCCGTCGCCCTGCCTCGTCGTCGCCGTCCCGCCCGTCGCGCGCCCTCGCCCTCGCCGCCCCCACTGCGTGACCTCGCCGTCGTCCAACGCCTCCCGACCTCGCCGTCGCCTCCGCCTCCCGACCTCGATTCGCCTTCTCGCGTCAGCCTGCCCCTGCCTGCAGCGCCACCTCTGCATCAGGCCGGCCCGATATCGCTGTTGCCGACGCCGCCGCCTGATGAGCCCCGCGGACCTGCCCTGCCCCCCTGCCGCCGCCGCCACCGTATGATGTTTTTTTGTTCATAGATGTGATGCTTTTTTTCATAAATGTTCATGTATATATATTGATGTATGGATATATGTATGATGCTTTTTTGCATATGTGTTGATCTAATGTTTTTTTCTGCATATATATATGATGTTTTTTTGTTCATAGATGATCATATGAATTTTTTGTTCATAGATATGATCATATATATGATGTATGCATGGATCGATGTGGATGGAATATGATGTTTTTTTGTTCATAGAATATGATGTTTTTTTATTCATAGATTTTATTTTGTTCATGAGAGAGGCGGGGACGTCGAGGAAGTTGTACTGTTTAGAGTTAGGGTCGTCGAGGAAGAAGGAAAATAAGGAAAAGAATAAAAGAGGAAGAAGGAAGAAGGAGAAGAAGAGGAGAAAAAATAAGAAGAGGAAGTAGAAGAAAAAGGAGAAGAAGAAGGAATAGAGGAGGAGAAAAAAAATTCTATTTTTCTTCTTCTCCTCTATTCCTTCTTCTTCTCCTCTTTTTCTTTTCTTCTTTTTCTTCTTCTTCTTCTTCTTCTTCTTCTTCTTCTTCTTCTTCTTCTTCTTCTTCTTCTTCTTCTTCTTCTTCTTCTTCTTCTTCTTCTTCTTCTTCTTCTTCTTCTTCTTCTTTTTATCGGGAACGAGGGTGTCAAGGATCGCTGAGGGGTCGACGGTCGGGAACTAGGCTAGAGGGCCGCGAGGGTCACAGAGGGGTCGAGGGTCGTCGAGGCCGGTCGAGGGTCAATGTTTTGAGGGTCGAGGGTCGTCGAGGCCGGTCGAGGGTTCGAGGCTTCTAGGGTCGAGGGTTTGAGGGTTCTCGGGTTCGAGGGTCGTCGAGGGGCCGCCGGTTCGACAGTCGAGGTTCGTCAAGGGGTCGAGGTTTCGAGGCACAAGGGTTTGAGGGTTCGAGGGTTCTAGGATCGAGGGTTCGAGGGTTCTAGGGTTCGAGGGTCGATTGTCATCGAGGGGCCGAGGGTTCGAGGGTCGAGGGTTCGAGGGTCGAAGGTTCGAGGGTTCTAGGGTCGAGGGTCGAGGATTCGAGGGTTCTAGGGTCGATGGTTCGAGTGTTCAAGGGTCGTCGAGGGGCCGAGGATTCGAGGGTCGAGGGTCGTCGGGGGGTCGAGGATCACCGAAGGGTCGAGAGGTTGCCTATTGTCAAAGTATTGAAGAAACCCATGGCTTCATCATTAGCCGGAAGTAATCGGGGCATGATGGTACGAAGTTCTCCAAAGTTGTTCTGGAACGGAGTCCCGGATAGGATAATCCGCCTTTTGGTACAAATTTCAGCAAAGCGAATTATCCTATCCGGGATTCCTTTCCGAATAACTTTGGAGAGCTTGCACCATCATGTGCCTATTATTTTGCCTAATGATGAAGACATGGTTTTGTTGAATCCTTTGACACTAGACCCTAGAAGTGCCCGGACTAATGCCCTTGCTATCCTCGACCCTCGGCGATCCTCGACCCTTGACCCTCGACCGCTCAGCGATCCATGACCCTCTACCCTACATGGGCGCCGATGCCCACGCCACTTGTGGGACATATAGATGTAGTGTTCAACGCGCCGACCCCCTCCCGATAGCTTCAACACGTGGGGGGGGGGGTCGATATTACCCCCTCCTTTAAGCGTTCTCGAGGCCACCCCCAAACCCTTGAAGCGTTGTCGAGGCCACCCGAAACACTAGAGAAGCAGCGTCGAGGCCACTAATTAATATGATTCCTTATTGTGATTAGCTAGCTAGTTCTACGTTTGCCACTAATATATCCATATCTGTCATGTTTGAATAATAATTGCCATGTTGTAAATATTTGTAGAAACTATGGACACCCCGCCACGAGACGAAGCACAAGAAGCGTTGTTGAGGGACATAATCGCACAAGGAAGTGATGCCGCTCGCTCGTTGATGTTTCTCAACGACAACGATGGTCTGGAAGGAGAGGTGAAGAAGCAACTGGCTATGATTTACATGGCGCCGATGACCCAATGCGGTGCAAGAAGGAGAGGGTGAAGAAGTAGACCGTGAGGACGGCTCCGGTGATCACCAAACCGAGTCCGCCAGGTATATATATTAGTTAAGCCTGTGCTGACTAGCTAATTGATGCATTCATTGTTTTGGTATGAACACATATATTAATTAACTCGTCTTTGTTCTTTTTCTAGCCCTCCGGATCGAGCACAACCGGTAAAGAGACGAGGCCCAAGAAAAGGTTGAGCTCGGATGAAAAGTTTGAGATCATACAAATCGCGCCAAGGCCAACCGATTGAACCCTACCGGACAAAGAAGGCATTTGTTGGTCGGTCGGGGTTCGGTTAGGGACAAGATCCCGATCAGCATCCACCAATGGTATAAGCCTAAGAACGAAGACCACGAGGTGTCTTGTGTCAATGATATGCGAAAAATGATCTTGGGACTGAGCTGAAGTCAAATTTACCCTACCGCTAGAGGATGATCCGGAGAAGCCAGTAATAGAGCCATTAATCAAGTCTTTTGCTCTTAAAAGATGGCAGAACTATTCAGGAATTGGAAGAAAGAACTCAATACGTATGTCGAAAAAAATGAGACACCAGAATTCAAGGGCAAATATGAGAAGATCGAGATGATGGCCCGCATTTGTGGCCTACAAGACATCGGAAAAGAGTAAAAAGATGTCGGCGACAAACAAGAGAAATGTTGCGAAGAAGAAGCTTCACCATCGCGACGGGTCAGGTGGCTACCTCGTAGCCCGCCTAAGTGGGCCAAGGCTGAGAATGATCTGCTTGATAAAGGGATCGAACCGAGACAATGAATCGCAGACCGCTGCGGACTTGTTTCTTCGGGGCGGCGGATCCTTGGACCCTATAACAGGAAGTGCATTTGGACGGACGAACAATTGGACATACCAGTCAAGAGGCTTCAGCAATATATCAAGCAGCGCAGCAAGGGAAGTTTGTTCGAGACAGGAGAAGGACGAGCTCACAATGGCCCTCGGGAATCCCGAGCACCCGGACGGACACGAGGCACGCCAGCTCCGCTTCGTGGAAGGCTGGATTTCTGACGCAGGGGTTACAAAACCCATGAGAGGAGGAAGAAACTGGAGCAGAGCCTAATGAAGGCGCTGCACGAAAGGGTAATGGGGCTAGAGGAACAAGAAGAGGAACGAAGCAGCAGATCACAACAAACGACCTGCCAAGCTTCCCCGGCTACCCTCCATCTCAGCGGAGAAGCAGCGTGGCTTCCACCGAGCTGCTTCAGCCGAGCAGCATGCCTTGACGGCTCCTGCCAGCTATCCCGTGGATGCTATCACGAATCTGAACATTGCCACCTTATGGCGCAATGGAGGAATATGAAGGTCAAGGCGGCTGTTGGCTCTGTTTATCCTACTAAACCCGACTCAACTTTTCACCGCCGCCGATTCCGAAGGATATGCTAAGGTGATGGTCGATGAAATAACGGAGGGATTTGAGGACCTCCGGCTTGACCACCCTACCGGTGAAGGGAGTATCGGCTGGGTTTCGCTCAAGACTCCATGCCTATGGCGGAAGGATCTCATCAACCTTCCGAACTGGACGCCTCCGCCTCCTCCTCCTCCTCCGCGAGTCGGGGCACTCCGCCTCCTCCACCGCCTCCTCCTCCGGCGAGTGACGATCAGGGCACTCGACCGGCTCCTTCTCCGGCGTGGCGGCACTCCGTCTCCTTCTCCGCCTTGCACCGGCGCGCCCGAGCAGCCAGCCTCCTCCTTCTCCGCCTCGTCGGCAAGGGCGGAAGAGACCCGCGCGCCGCTCCGGCTGCTCCGCGCGTCGTAGTCCTTCTCCTCCGCCTCGTAAGCAAGAAAGAAGACATCCGCCTGCTCGCTCTGCCGGCGTCTAGCAGACAGCCAAAGGCGGGAGGAGATATAGATTCGGTCCTTCTCTCAAGACTCGGAGAAGTTACCGTACGAGAGGAGCGAGGAGGAAAACGCGAAGATCGCGCAGACCGAAGTGGATGACTGGTTTCAAGGGTTAAAAGCAAAGAGACATCCACCTCCGGAGGAGAAGGTAGATCCGGTGAAAGCGAAGCGCACTCGGTTGCCCTGACAAAACCACCCAAGTCTCCGCCGAAAGGCAACTATGAGCGCATTATTGGAAAGGCATTTGCCGAAGCGGAGAGGTCGGGAAGTACTGTCAGTGATCAAAGGATGAAAGAACGACGAGCTGGGAAACAAATTGCCCAGCTCGGCGAACAAGCGAAGCAATCGTGCCCCCAGCTCACGGTGCCTGCTAGCGACATCGTCGATCCGAGGATGGTGCCCGGTTATGGCAATCCTGCAGATTACCTGCCCGCCGATGTACATTATGATTTCTTGGAGGTGCAGATACAAAGATACGAGTACGGGAAGCCTCTCGTCAAAGATGAAAGCTCTCTATCAACGATGATGCGAAGATTGCATGATTGGTACATGAAAACCTGCAAAGAGTCTGAGGGGAGGAGTACTTTGTATTTGAGAGTTAAAAAGGAGCATGACCTCCTTGGAATTGAACTGTTGCCTATTCCATTTGAGGAGTTCTATCAGTTTTTCAATCAATTGGCCCTCGATAAAACAACCGTCACCTGCTACTGTCTGTAAGTAGTACTACTTCTGTCATTAAGTATCTCTATATAACTCAGCCCTTTCATTGCATGTATTTATAAATATCCTCACTATATTATGCAGATTGAAGATCGCCGAATTGAAGAAAAGACAAGTGGGTGATATTGGGTTCATTAACACATATCTCATAGATGCAACTGAGGTTAAATTTCGTGCCAAAGATACCGAGGCCAACTTGCTACAATCGTTGGTAATAAATGAACACAAAGATATAATACTCTTTCCTTACAACTTCAAGTGAGTGTTACTGTCTTGTGGCATATTCGGTTTCCTTATTAGTCCAGGTTATAGTAATGTAATATTGATGAGTTATGCATGTGCGCAGCTACCACTATATTCTCCTAGATATTAAGCTTGAGAAGGAGTAGTAACTGTCTTTGACTCCAAGCGAAAAGATCTCAAGGAGTATCACGGACATGACTGAAATGCTCGAGAAGTAAGTTAAATCGATCATTATCCACCATATCAGCAATTTTGTTCATTTCTGATATCAAGTAATTGTTTTCTTTGTATGGCAGGGCTTGGGGAAAATTCACCAAAAAAGCTCCGGGACTACCGAAGAAGCTGCAATTTAGACACCCGAAAGTAAGTACTATATAGTAGCATATTCCACGCGGATCTCCTAGTGACTCAAGCACTAGTTTCATCAATACCATTTAGCATGCTTGCTAATTATCAGTTTGATTGACCTCTGTTTCTTGTAAAGTGGTTGTGGCAGGAACAAGGGAATGATTTCTGTGGATACTACGTTTGCAGTCCATCCGCCACATGACCTCCGAGAGGGCTACTCCGACAAACAATATGAAGTGCGTAAATAAAATATTCACAATTTTATTTTATTACCATCATTTGTGTTGAGTTTCATTCATTCATATATATATATATATATATATATATATATATATATATATATATATATATATATATATATATATATATATATATATATATATTGACCCCTTTCTTAAAATTAGATGTTTCGAAGTGGGATGAACTCCTAGCACCAGATCGCATGCGAGCAATTCAAGAGGAATTGGCGGCATTCTTTCTAGACCACATGATCGCTGAAGATATATATATTGACCCCTTTCTTAAAATTAGATGTTTCGGAAGTGGAATGAACTCCTAGCACCAGATCGCATGCGAGCAATTCAAGAGGAATTGGCGGCATTCTTTCTAGACCACGTGATCGCTGAAGACGGAGAATACTATGTGGACCACGCGTCCGTATTGTAAAAGATAATTATTGTATATATGTAGCCGGTAGTGTCGGATAGATATACGAGAACTTGTTGTTCGACCAATCTCTCGGAGAAGGAGAGGTGGTCGATATCACTTCTCTGTATGCATATATGTTCATGACGATCTTACATTGCTTAATTACTAGCTAGCTAGCGTGTCTAGCTAGTCCTCTCTATACGTATGTATAGTACGTAGCGTCGACCAAACACGGACAAAAGAGAGGCCACTTTTCTCTATTAATTAGCTAGCTATAGCACAATATATGAAACACCTAAATTAACCCCCAAAACCCCCCAACCCCCCCTTTTCAAAAAAAAACAAAAACACAGCCATGGAAATGCTGACGCGTGGCTGCCTATTGGTCCCGGTTGGTGGCACCAACCGGGACCAAAGGCCCTCCCCGCCTGGGCTCAGCATACAGGCCACGTGGAGGACCATCGTCCCGGTTCGATAGAACCGGACTAAAGGGTCGAGGTATTAGTATCGACCCTTTAGTCCCGGTTCAGAACCGACTAAAGGCCCTTACCAACCGGGACAATAGGCCCTTATTCTACTAGTGCATCCACGGCATTGGCACTAGCGGCCCAAAATAAGGATATGAATATGTTGCATTAAAATGCTCACTTTGCCAATACAGATCCTCATATTTGTGCCTTGGGGGTGTTCTTGGTTTCTTTTCATGATTTGACCGATAAGCATTCTTCTCTTCACTCTTCTTTTGATATTTATCCAATAGTTCAGTGAAGGTGATTTTTGATCTCTTACACTTGCGCTTATTTCGGCCTTTGTTTTCTTTTGGTTTTCTTTCATCGATCATTGGATTTCCTTGTTGCCCCCCAGTCCTTAGCGTCTTCATTGTAGCTTCGATGGAATTCTCACCCTCAAGTTCATGTTCATTGTGATCTTCAACTACTTCCTTACTTGAAAGCTTGATCCCATCACCTGCAGTTTTCACCTTCTCTTTAGATGGATCGGCTTGAAGTAGCCGATACAAAAACTTTTTGCCATCAAGACCAATCGGAATAGACTGGTCATCCTTTGGTGTTTCAACAAATTTCAATCGTCCTTTTTCAATGGCTGATTTAACTATTTGATGAAACATGTGGCAGTCCTCAAAATTATGCTTGGATGAATCATGCAACTTACAATACATTCGTCCTTGGATAGATGGCTTGACATGGTGATCAAGAATTCTAAAGTAATTATTTTTCAACAACAAAGAAAAGATTTGGTCACACATGTTTGAATTGAAGGTATACCTTTTGCTTTCTAGCCGATCTTGTTGTGAGAACGGCTTTGGAGTTAAGCAAACGAATGGTTCAGATTTGGCATCTTCCCATTCGGCTATGAATTCTCTTTCACATTATTTTTCCGATGTCCTTAAATAAGAAACTATACTAGCATCGGTTTTCCCAAAAGATTTTAATCTTGGCTTTAAATTTATGAAATCAAAGTAGTTAGAACATACACGTCTCAATTGAGACCATGCGTAAGCCAAGTACGAAGCAAGCAAAGCTACCCAATTAGATATGAACTTTAAATAAAGCAATGGGAAACGCTTTGGCCGTAGTAATAAGTCACTGTCGGTCTCTTTGAATGGTACAATATATTGACCGACATGCTTAGTAAAAATTTTATCGCTAATAAGTAAATTACCCTTCTTCATTGGTCTTTGAAAATTACTTATGAGAATTTTTCTAATATACGCATCAACAATAAAGTTGTGACCAAATATGAAAATAGGTAAATTACTTACTAGACATACCTCTTCAAATATGTTGGGAGAGCATGATGATTGCATGGCATGAATAATATCGTGCTTTGTTTTTGGATGGCTTCCCAACACCGCGTCAAAATTTTCCTCTTGATTCCGTGCATCAAAAATTTGAAGATCTTTTTCAACCGAACTTTGTTCGGCTACTTGTTCTTGTCCTTGAAACTCGTCAATTTCTATGGCACGAAACTCATAGGGCAGGAAGTAGGTTCCATCAACTTCAGAAAAATCAAGTATGGCTGTCTTGCTATACTTTCCATGCCCTTTCTCAACAATGTTTGCCTCTTTGGATTATATGGATTCGGAGTATATACTACTTGATTCAGCTTTTTCAACCGAAGCACTTTTAGTTTCCAAATTATCATTCTTTTCACCGGTTATATCAATTGGCAAGGCTTCTTTTCTTTGAGCTAATTTATTATCAATTCTCTCTTGGCGAAGTACTTTCACCCTATCGCGCAAAGCTTTAACTCCCCTCTCAATTTCAACCCGCTCTAGATTAGTTTGCCCCCCAATGCTTTTAGGACCTTTCAGCAATGAAGTGTTAGTGTTGCCAAAATTTTGCAATTGTGTAGGGGTGTATAATATGCTGCGGTACTAGGTGGAGGTGTATGCATTGTTATATAACCATATGCTCTCTCACCAATACTACCAATTGATGAAGTTTCATCTTCCTGCAAAACTCTAGCCTTTATTGCAGCATAATCAGGAAACAACCCCTTTTCATATTGTTCAAAGCAAAGAGCACTAATTCTCTTGTTTTGTGCCAAGCTCTTTTTTAATGCAGCCACAACCGCTTCTGGAAGGGATTGCTCCGCAATACTTTCAGATTCTTTCGGCAATGGTTCATGAGTGTTGCCGAAATTCTTGAGTTGTGTAGAGCATGCATTATATGCTACAGTATTTGATTACGGTACATGTGTTCCTGTAAAATTTTCACTTATTCGGCTATGACCATGAAGATGCGGGGCCGAATTATGAACATCTACAGTTGCATACGGTGCTGAAAAATTACTAACATGAGGTGTAGCATATGATGATTGAGAGTAACTGGCCGAATAGCTAGTAGTAGCATGGCCAATTCTCCCATCCATCGGCAAGGTTGGATTCACATATTGTAAATTAGTTGCCGATGAATAAAAAGGTGAAACACTTTCTTGTATGCTATTGGAAATTTTAACATGAGGTGTTTCAAATTGATTAACCAAACCCATCATGTTGTTCATCGGCATATGGATTTGTGGGGTTGCCGATGCATGAGAGTTTGGATACATATGTTGTACGTTCCTAAAATCATAAGAATTTGAAGCAATAAGATTGCTTTGCATCGGCCCTTGCGCATAATTAGATGCATGATTGATAAAACTAGGGCTAGCCGATACATTATGCTCATTAGGTGATGCAGCAACAACATATGGATTATTTGCATCTACAAAGGGTAATTGGGTATTCATATTACCTTTGTAGATTGCAGCAACTTGATGACGATCTCTTCGTAGCAAGAACGGGTTGGAGACCGTTCAAAGCTTCTTCCCCATCGAAGTCGCCAAAAAGTGTGTTCGCACACGAACACGTCACCGTGTACCCTCGACGCCGGGGTGATGCACCGCAGCTCATGTCGAAGGAGAACCGCCGGAAGCGCGGTACGCAAGACAATCCGGCGGGTGCTTTTGTAGACCCGAAACCCCACACACCCGGAAGGGACCCCGTCTGGACGCGCGGCGGCTATGGGCTGCCCTAGGTTGACCTGATCACACCTAGGGCCTCGACGTTCGCCGCCCTGCAATGAAGAAGAACGAACGAAGAACGAGGAAGAAAAAGAACAAGGGAGAAGGAAAAGCGAAGGTAAAAGATGTAGATAGATTGTTCGATTGTGTGTTGTTCAATCGGTCGTCACCCCTTGCATATATATGATGAGGCGGCTGGACTTCCCGTACAAGAAAAGGACTCAAATCCCGTCCAAAACATCAAAAGTTAACCTAACTCGGACTACGAGGGCCGGAACTTCCGGGCTAAAATTACATCAAGTAGCTCACTTGTACATCTCCTGCAGGTCGCACATGGCCTCGGATTGCGATGGTTCAAAAAGCAAAGTTGTAGATCTTGCAATGGAGAAAAACTCTTCAGTTCATTACTTTTTCATCCGAGGTCAGCTTGAGATTGAATTATGACCCGCAAATCTGCAAATAATGTTGAAATTCCAGTTTTCGGGGCGAACCGCATGCGAACTTTATGTTTAGGCCAGAACCTTCCCGGAAGTTTTACCCGGAACTTCCGGGACAAACTTATGCAGCACACCGTTTTGGATCTAACTTTTGCATACAAACTCCGATTTAGAAGTTTTTATACCAAAATCGGTCATTTTGACGAGACGAAGACAATCCGTGTAGAAACTTTTCTCATATGAGGCCATCTTGGGGGCGTAATAGGCCGAATAGTGTTTTGAATATAAAATTTGAGTACTTCAAACACAACTTCGGCCTTAGAGATGAGACCGGATGGCTATGGCCCAAATATGAAAGTTTCTCCTTTTGATGATACGGAACTTTCTCACTTTGAGCACTTGTCTATTTAAGGCCTTCTTAATTATGTTTTCGACCATGCCAAAATCTGATGTCAACAATACCACTGCAGCCTACCAGCGAGTGTCACTTTGCATAACCCTCTATTTAAAAAATACCAGAGGTTCTCAGCTCCATCTAAAAAAGAAAAAATACATTTAAAAAATAATCCACACCATCATCTAAAAAAATTCTAAAAAATTTCTCACCGTGGCCAACCAGCTTGCGCCACGTGGTATAGTTGATTGGCCGCCCTTCCCGCGTAGTTTAATAGGTTTAATACCTCACATGATTATGATAGTCGAATGGAATCACGGACGATTATTGGTCTTCGGTGAAAGCGTTGCAAAAGATGTGCCTCGGCGGGCGGACTATCAATCGAAAGATAAGTCCGTACGGAGGGGCCGGCCATCACTAATCTGCTGGTGCATGCATTCTCTTCAGCGTACGTGCGTGCGTATGTCGGGCCAACCCTTATCCTGATTTGATTTGACGGACCAAAGAAAGCCATGCTTACGCAGATGGAAGAAGATGTACGCCCACATGCACCCATCAAAATCCACTCCACACGAACGGCGCGAGCCTCCAACACCGAACCCGCACCGAACAAGATCACGCAGACGTATCCTCAAAAAAAAAAAAAATCACGCAGACGTGACCTATCGCCCATGCACGCGATACAAAACCATGCCGATCGATCGGCAGCGCGATCTGATCCGATGGATGCGCCCAAGAGAATCGCGATCTTCTTCACCATCGATCTTGATCTTTATCTTGATCTTGACGGGTCCCCGGGTCATATCTCGACCTGAAACGGAGAAAGGTGATGATGCTCTGTTCGTTTGGCCGTTGTCTAGGTCCAGGCTTTCTCCGGTAATAATGCATGCATGGACGGAGTAGCAACAGTAAAACTTTGGCCGCATGCATGTGGTGTGGTGTGGTGCGTGCATGCGTATTTTGACAAGAACAAACTGTTGGAAATATGACTAATTTACCGAATGATTTTATTAACAGAAATAGTAGATAAAACATGGCTAGTATAGCAGCGATAAAATAAGCCATGCGATTTGATAAAGAGAAGGCAAATAGCATGTTCATATATGAATCGTAACTAAACATATCTAAAACAGACAGTATAGCAGGTTGCACATGTGAAATAGAGTCTAACATACCTAGGGCAAATACGTACGTGACAGCAGGAGCAGAGCGCTCCCCAAAAACAAAAGGTGCGGTTCCGAAGCGCAGTGCTCAGGAACTTGTGGGTAGACATCGGCTCGGCTCATTCACGCATGCATGGCATGGCGGCGAGCGAGCGCGCGTGGATGTCCTCTTGTTTTATCCTCAGATGAAGTGGGAAGGAGCCTTCCTTATAAAAAGGTCCAACTCCTTCTAAAATAGCAATGTGGTACTAAACTTTAATGCCACCTCTTGCCTTACACAAAAGGGCTGCGTGGGCCTCTAGGATTTATTAAAAATTTCTGAAACTGCTATTGGGCTAGACCTAAATAAACAAAAATTCCAGCACAAACACGAGCGCAGGGCAAGGCAGGACCACGAAGGTATGATGGGCTGTCCCCGTTTCTTGTAGCAAGTCTTCATTCCAAACCAGCCACGGTTGATCAGCTCGATAGACACGCCACACAAGTTCACGGCCCCGTCAAGAAATTTGCCCTAGTTTATCCGGAGAAACTACTGGTACACGCGTACGTACGTACAGCGGCGACGTACCTACGCTGACAGTCTGGTCAAGCACAGCGGTGGAAACATTGTGCACAGGAAAATGGGCCGGGCACAGCGCCGGTGGACAGGATCGTCGATCTGAATCTCGTACGGCTGATAAGAGAAAGATCGCGGGGTCGGCTCTTCTCCTCGTCGGAATACGGTGTGCCGTAGACCGTACCACGGTGCGCATGCACATGGACATGGGACATGGGACAAGAAGATTATACTAGGAGTACGTAGAAGAATGTGGCGAGCTGATCAGCTGAATTCGATTGTTGGACGGGTGCCCCACCTCTGGGGCGTTGATGGCCTGACGTAAAAATGACTGTAGCGGAGGAAGCATGGCAACCTCCCTTCGCTCCATCAACTTTGTTCACATTATATATGGCGTGAGAATGTTCTTTGGAACTTCCCGCAAAAAGAGAAAGAGAGAGAGAGAGAGAGAATGTTCTTTCCAATGTTGGGTTTTTGAGCGAGTGGCGCAAATACTTTCTGAAAATTTTAACATATGAAAATTCTCGTTTCATTTTTTGTTTGGGTGCACCTTTACTTTCAAATAAAACACTGCTTCGCTTATAGGAAAATTACTTCTAAAGATTCTAATTCCCTGCCGCACGGTCACGACTCCCTATAACTTGAAGAAAAAACCATGACCGCCACATGGCTCTCATTCGCAAATTAAATATTTTGGTTGCCTTGTGAGGAGGAGGTCTTGAGTACTGGCGAAAGCCAGCCAAAAAAATCTGTGGGGTCAATGCAATTTTTAGGATTATTTCATTTACAGTGTACAATAGTTACAAAGTAAAATTATGTTATTTTCCCCAAAAGTTGTGGGGTCAACTGACCCCACATCAATCGCCAATGGTCTTGAGGAGCATGCTGGCTGCTCTGCTGCAGCCGGTGCCGGTTGGTCTCTTCTTTTCTCCCTCCCCTACACTCTGCTCTGCTATGCTATGATAGCCTGCCAGGCAGTCGATGGAGACCACAGGCTGCGAGTGGGGATCATCGCCTCGCCTTTTTTCCTTTTTCTTTCTTGCGTGCCCCTGGTGCGTGCGTCCCCACGATTGTTTTGTCCAAAAGGACCCCCTGGCCAATGGAATTGTCAAAAAGGACTATCCGTGGATAAATTTGACAAAAAGACCCCCTGGGCTGTGGTGGCAGGTGCGGCAGGCGACACGTGGCACTTGCCGCCACCGTAGGAGGCGCCCACCGAGGCGAACGGGAATCCCACGTACTTACTGCGCCGCGACGGAATGGGGCCGGCCAGGTGGGCCAGCCGCCACCGCCGGAGGCGGGCTCTCCTGGCATGGTCGCTGGCTGGCCGACATGCCGTGCAGGCCGCAGGCCCTGCCAGTTGGCCTCGCCGCCACCGCCGGAGGCGGCCTCTCCTGGCGCTGGCTGGCCCTGACCACCGACGGCGATGATTCCCATGACAACGACCTGACGACGCTAATTCCAACGGCGGGAAATGGACGCTGATGTGCTGCTGCTTTTCCCCGGGAATCACTCCTGCTTTTTCTTCTATCCAGGAATCACTCCTGCTTTTGCTTGTTTAGCTTGAGTGGGAGCGACGGCACTGCGGAAGGAATCCGAGGCTGCGGGAACCTGTTATACCGACACTACAGGGATCGAAAATTTCGTCTGTTCGCATTTATTTTCTGGCCATCATTTGTTGTCTGAGCCTATAAAAGGAGACACAGAGGCTCTCGTCATCTTCGTCCAGCCATCCTCGAAATCGCCACTACGCAAAGTATGTAACACATTTTTCCAGCCGGTATGAGTTTGCCTTGCTCAGATCAAAGCATTAGGCCGAGGAAATTGAAGAACAGAAGTTTGCCTCCGGGGGTGGCAGTCCTGCGGTGTTGGTGTGGCAATCTTTGCAAGGTGAAGGAGGTGACGGATTTTTCAGATTGGTTGGGCATAAAGTTTTTCATGTGCGCCAACTATGAGGAAGATCCACACGTAGCTATTTCAGAGTACGACAAGCCTCCGGTATGCTTTAACCATCACGAATAGATATTATATGTATTTTGATTGATTCTTTAATAACATTCTTCTTTCTCGTTGTAGTCTCCTCCGCCTTTGTGCATGTACTATCGTTGGATTGACACGGAGAAGCCGGCTTGGGCAGTGACTGAGATTCGTGAAAGAAGTCGCCGTGTATGGAATAGTTTATATGCGGAAGAGTGACACGAGAAGGCAGAAGCTGGGGAGAAAGCAGAGCAAGAGAGAGAGTTAAAAGAATACTATGCAGAGGAACACCTTTTTTCGGGATTTATGAAAGAGAAACAGGAAAGAGGCTCGTCGCATGGAGGAGCAGGAACGAGAGCAAAAAGAGGCTCGTGAGGCGGAGAGACAGAGAAAGAAAGAAAGGGCTCGCGAGGCCAAGGCAACATAAGAAGCTAGCGATGGAAAAGGAAAATATCCACGCTGGACTCAGTAGATTCCTGTGGTTATAATTTTTATTTCATAATCGTTTGTATCTTAATTTCTGCTGTTTAATGTAGCTTTATTTCAGTAGTTAAATGTAGCTTTATTTCAATATTATGATGTATCTTAATTTCAGTTGTACCGTGTCTTAATAAAAATGTGGCATTTTATTTCCCTCCACAATTATCGAACATCGTCCAACAAGTACAGCAAGCACAATCTAATAATGCAAGTACAAAAGTAGCATGTTTTTATAGCAATTTCGGAAACTAGCATTGCTAACACCTTATTTTCAAAACTAGCAACCATTTCCATCTTAGACATAGAAAACAATTGAACAACCCTTTCCGTCAATATTTTCCCGCCAACTCTTTCCCTCCATATGTTCCCGCCACCCGTTTCCCTCCAACCCTTTCCCGCCATATATTCCCGCCACCCGTTTCCCGCCATATGTTCGCGCCAACCCCTTCCCGCCAACCCTTTCCCTCCATACCCGAGTCGTTCTTTCCCGCCATTTTCTCCTCTTTACCTATAAAACCCCCTTCACACGGAGGTGAATAAGCAGTGTAGTGTAGTGTAGTCGAGATGTCCCATTATCCTTTCGATCGTAGTTTTCACCATGGGATGAGCAGATGTCTTCTGAGGCTAGCCACTGATTTCAGGATGGAATAGGATAGTTCCATGGGACGAACTCACCGGTAGTGACACCATAATGAATGAGTTGGCCCACGCATTACGTAGGTCTGGGTGTCCTGAAAGGATTTATGAGGAGGTACGTACAGAACTTCTTAGGTTGCATAAAAGGTGGAAGAAGGTAGTGGAGCCGAAGAGTGAAACTTTCAGAAGGACTGCAACAAAGCACCCATTTTTATGGACTGAAGAAAGCGAGGACGACGATGATATCTTCATGCCGCCGCTTCCGGGTTCTGCATCCTCGAAGGGCAAGAGTTCTGCATCGTCCAAAGGCAAGACTTCCGCGTCCTCGAAGGGCCAGAGTTCTGCATCGTCCAAGGGCAATATTTCCGTGTCCTCGAAGGGCAAGAGTTCTGCATCGACGGAGGATGACGATGATCCCTTCATGTAGTTTTTAAGCTATGTCCTCGAAGGGCAAGAGTGTCGTGGTTCTGAACGTTCGACAGAGGGACGTGGGGGGACGATGTGTGAGTTTAGTGTCTTAATTTCTGCAGTTTCGTGTAGCTTTATTTCGCAATCGTTTGTATCTTAATTTCTGAAGTTTAGTGTAGCTTTATTTCAGTACTTAAATGTAGCTTTATTTCAATAGTATGATGTATCTTAATTTCAGTTGTACCGTGTCTTAATGAAAAATAATATAGTTTTCCAATAAAAATGTGGCATTTTATTTCCCTCCACTAATTATTGAACTCGTCCAACAAGTACAACAAGCACAAACTAATAATGCAAGTACATCTGAATTTAACGAGACTGGTGCATTTTATTTTAGCACACATAGTGTTTCATACAATGAGTCGCACACGTAGATAGATGAATCATTGTTGTCGACGATGGACACCTTGCCTTCCCTTCGGACCGGAAAGCTTCAAGCAATTAGGTGGTCGAGTTACACGAAGACCGCGACCGTACTCCAGTTGGTCTTCCTGTGTCTGCGACTCCTGCATAGGTGGTGGAGTCTTTAATCCTTGTTGCGAACCTGATGCGTAATTGTAGGCGTATGGTTGTTGTGACCCCTCGGGGATAAAAGATGGGCCAATAACGTCCTCTCCGAAGAATTCCGTAGCTACTGCATTAAAATTGTCGCCATCATTGTGTGATGATCCCTGTATGCGTGTGTTGAGGCCAGGTTTGATGTACTCATCGTCCCAATTTACATCAGGTATGTCCTGCACATAGAAACATTGTAAACAAAAACTGTTAGAGGATAATATGTAATATCACTGTAAATGCATTAAAATGTAAACATGACTACCTGATCAGATCCCTTGCCTGTACTGTCTGGACATTCTACCTGGTACTGGTTTAAATCTGGGACACGATTCTCCTCGGGCACGGAGATCCCTCGCGTGGAGAGATACGGCTGAGATCCCTCACCTTGAGTGTATGCGCCATATTCTGTGTATGCATATGGGTTTGGGGAAAGATACAGCTCGGGCATCGAACCCAAGCCCGTGCCATGGTCCTGCGATGTCTTCCCCTGACGAAGCAACACCGAAGAAGAGCGATGTAGTGGCAGAGATGAGTCATGTCGTGGCAATGTCGTTGTAGTACTCGGACCCTCCCCCACTGCCCATGGCTTGTACGCGCCTCGCTCGGTCTGGACGACGGCGCTGCACTCAGTCTGGCTGACCTCGGTACTTGCATGTTGTACGCTCCTGTGACAACGTCGTCGCCTCTACCACATCTCAACTTTGTTACCATGTATTCTTTAAGACGTGTATGGAATGACTTGACAGCTGATCCCCTGGTCGGCATGCTTTCCGTCGTGATCTGCGCTTTTTCGTTGGCAGTTTGAAGCTGAAAAATATTTGGTTGTTATTTGGTTGAAATAATTATGAAATAATGGACCTGAACAAATTACTAGTGATTACCGTCTGGTCACGATAGAAAGCTGCATGCAGCTCAACATGTCTCTGCATCTGCTCCTCGTGTGTGAGATTTGTTGGTATCGTAGCTGGTTGACTGGTCAGGCTTGTACGCGTGTTGATGCAGTACCACTGCTTGTATGCTTGAGCTGTACTTTCATCGTATGGTCTGCAAAATTATATAATTACATCAACCGTTGTGATGAAAGCAAAGAATCTTCACGCATCGTATGGTCATCGTAATAAAATAATGTAAATAAAATGTACCTAAGTTGATACACTATATCTGCTAGCGCTTCATTTTCCCATTTGTGTACCCATTGAATGTTGTGTTCCCTCCAATTGTAAGAACTCCAACCGTGGCCCATATTGGTTAGCTTGCAAATTATGTAACAAAGTATGAGTTTAGTAAATTAAAAAGGACACTAATTATTTCGGGAGGTCACATCTTACTTATGGGTTTCCTCGTCGGTACATATTGGAAAAGGTGGTGGAATCTCCTGATACAGACCGAACCGTCTCATGACACGCTCTGGGTTGTAAGGCTCAACACACCACAGGAATAATAAGTAGCAGCGAGTCAGCCAGAATGCATTATCGGTCAACATGCCTGCTGTGATGGGTCGTATATCAAAGCCCATCTGTACATGCTCCTGAGTTCATGGGTTCCATGTGACTACAGACTCATCAAGTACCTCAAACTGCTGGTGGTATATAGGGTAACAATTTTTCGCAATACTTGAAGACCAATGTTTCCGTGCCTTTGTCCACCTGCTGGCCATAGTTACACAGCTGCCCTCGCTATAGTCATATGGGTGTATGGAATTTAGTATACGAGGTCGTCCTACAGGGAGGTATTCTCAGGACTACAACTATAGAAACTCGTAGGGGACACAAAGTAACGGAGCTTTTTTTTCGAAGGAAGTTTTTTTGTGTGGCATCACACAAGCCTTTATATGTATGAGATAGAATGGCAGAACCGAAGCTGTATTTTGGCTGCTCGGGTAAAGATTCGTCTACCATCTTCTCCATAATGTAGATGAGACCACGGAGAAGTACGTCCCCGTGTGAATTTGGAAACATAATCCCGAGGAGCCACAACAAATACGCAAACAGATGTCTTTTCCTCGTCTCAGAATCAGCGAAGCTAGAAAAATTAAGAAAGTGATCATGAAGCCAGGAGAGTGGGATGCCATGAGGGCCAGTAGTACGTTGTGATTTTGGCATTGTCATCCCAAGACGGTATGATATATTTTTTGCCCAAGATGTAGACACTCGTGGAGAGACTAATGGCTCACCTCTAATTGATAGAGCAAGGATCATAGAAACATCTTTCAGTGTAGGTGCAAGCTGCCCAAAACGAAAGTGAAACGTGTGGGTTTCAGGTCTCCACCGGTCAACGAGGGATGTCAAAAGGGATGGGTCCGAAGGTAGCTGGTCTTCGCATGATTTGAGCCTAGCAAAAGCATGTAGTCCATAAGCGTCAAGGTGAGGAATGAAAGAATTGTGTATTGGCCAGGTTTTCTTTATGGTTCGAAGTCTGAAACTTCGATAATCATGTTCTTTATTTGGGTTCAAAAATAGGTGGCAACGGTGGCTGGTGTCATGGGGCCCCTCCAAAAGCACTGTCACTTCAGCCATAACTTGCACACAAACATACAAAAAAATAAATGTAATTTACGTTAATTAACTGAAGTTAACATCACGGGTACAATAATACAAAGAGATTTAATTTAAAATAAATATAAATACAATAACACAAAGAGATTCAATAATACAAAGAGATTCAATTTAAATTAATAAAATATAATACAAACATAAGTAGACATACGGAGTACAGATAAATCAACATCATGTGATATTGTTCGCTCGGTACGGGCATTCCTTACGTGAAAGTCCAGGACACCTACAAACGCGGCATCGCCTTGGTTCTCCCATCTGGCTATGGTCCATGTCATTGCGATGACGTCTAGACTTACGTCGTCCCTTGGCGGTTCTCATCAAGTCGGTGTCCGGAATCCATTTCGGCCCATCTGGCCACAGCTGTGACACCCCCGATTCAATCGTACACTAATCATGCACGCAAACGTGTACGCTCAAGATCAGGGACTCACGGGAAGATATCACAACACAACTCTAAAACATAAATAAGTCATACAAGCATCATAATACAAGCCAGGGGCCTCGAGGGCTCGAATACAAGTGCTCGATCATAGACGAGTCAGCGGAAACAACAATCTAGCACAAATTGTGATACAGATCAAAAGAGGCGCAAGCCTCCTGCCTAGGATCCTCCTAAACTACTCCTGCTCGTCGTCAGCGGGCTGCACGTAGTAGTAGGCACCTCCAGCATAGTAGGAGTCGTCGTCGACGGTGGCGTCGCTCCTGAGTTCGACACCTGGTTGCGCAACCAGGTAGAAGGGAAGGGGGAAAAGAGGAGAAAAGCAACCGTGAGTACTCATCCAAAGTACTCGCAAGCAAGGAGCTACACTACATATGCATGGGTATATGTGTAAAGGGCCATATCGGTGGACTGAACTGCAGAATGCCATAATAAGAGGGGGATAGCTAATCCTGTCGAAGACTACGCTTCTGGCAGCCTCCGTCTTGCAGCATGTAGAAGAGAGTAGATTGAAGTCCTCCAAGTAGCATCGCATAGCATAATCCTACCCGCAATCCCTCCTCGTCGCCCTGTTAGAGAGCGATCACCGGTTGTATCCGCACTTGGAAGGGTGTGTTTTATTAAGTATCCGGTTCTAGTTGTCATAATGTCAACGCATAACCCAAGTCGCCCTGTTATCAAGATCACGGCTATTCAATATATTAACTTCACCGCAGGGTGCACCACATTACGCGACACGCCGATCCCATTTGACCGGACACACTTTTTGGGTCATGCCCGCGGCGGAAGATCAACACGCCGCAGCCCCACCTAGGCACAACAGAGAGGTCAAGACGCCGGTCTAAACCTAAGCGCACAGGGCAGGCCCATCGCCTTAGCACACCTGCACGTTGCGACTGTGACGGAAGCAGACCTAGCCTAGCAGCGTTCCACCAATCCGCGCGACCGCCGGCCACGACGCCACGAAATGCTTGGCCGATACCACGACGCGGTTTCCCATATCTTGTCCCACGTGGCGGTTAGTGCGATAAGGTCAACGACCCAACTCAGATCAAATACCAAGATCTCGTTAAGCGTGTTAAGTATGCGCGAACGCCGAACAGGTCCAGGCCCACATCTCTCCTAGGCGGTCTCAACCTGCCCTGTCGCTCCGCCACAAAGATCCACACAGATGGCCGTTGGGACAAAGGTCCTTTCAGCCCCCAATCCGTGAATCATTCGCGGGAGCTCCTCGAGCCGACCCGACTTTAGTCACCACATGTATCATGTATAAAGTATATAGTATATACCCGTGATCACCTCCCGAGTGATCACGGCCCGATAGTATAGCACAGCCGACGGACAAGAAGGTAGGGCCACAGATGAAATAGTAGCATCCTATACTAAGCGAAGAGGATAGCAGGTAAGGGTAACAATCAGAGTAACAATGACAAGGCTATGCAGCAGAATAGGATTAACGGAAAGCAGTAACATGCTACACTACTCTAATGCAAGAAGTATAGAGAAGAATAGGTGATATCTGGTGATCAAAAGGGGGGGCTTGCCTGGTTACTTTGGCAAGAGAGAGGGGTCATCAACTCCGTAGTCGTACTGGGTAGCAGCGGCGTCGGTCTCAGTGTCTAGCGGAAGAAGAGGTGGAAGAAACAATGAATACAATGCAAACATATGCATGACGATGCATGACAAAGCAAAGCGTGATGCTAGGCGTGCCCTATCGCGGTATGAGGTGATACCGGTGAAGAGGGGAAACATCCGGGAAAGTATCCCCGGTGTTTCGCGTTTTCGGGCAGAGGAGCCGGAGGGGGAAAGTTGCGAGTTCGATAGGCTAGGGGTGTGGCGGACGAACGGGTTGCGTATCCGGAATCGTCTCGTCGTTCTGAGCAACTTTCATGTTGAAAATAATTTAATCCGAGTTACGGATTAAAAGATATGATTTTCTAAAGATTTTATTAATTTGTAGAATTTAATTAATTATTTAACTTAATTCGAAAATGGATTTATGACATCAGCATGATGTCGTGCTGACGTCAGCAATCAACAGGGGTTGACTGCTCAACCTGACCAGTGGGTCCCACTGGTCAGTGACACATTTTAATTAAGCACCTTAATTAACCTAATTAGTATTAATTAGGGGGGTGGGCCCCACTGTTATTGACTAATTAATTAAGTAATTACCAGATCAGATTAATTAGGTAGCTAATGTGTAATTAGTTTAATTAGTTGTTTAATTTAATTAATCAAAATTAATTAAGTTAATTATTTCTTTAATTAATTAATTAATTGTTTTTGTTTTATTTTTATTTTTGTTTTTATTATTTATTTATTTTTCTAAAACGCGTTCTGGGGCTGGTCCCCGTTGTCCAAATGCCTGAGGCCTTAACGGGCATGTGGGAAGCGGGCCGGGCGTGGTTGCGGGCATGTGGGCGTTAGGGCGCTGGCGCCCAGCCTAACGGCACCGCCGTCGGGAGCGAGCACTGCACCGGCGCCGGCGGCAGAGGAGCAGCGAGGCGCCGACGGCGGCCTCCGCGACGACAAGGGAAGGGGTCCGCGGCACGGAGGGGCGTCGATGCAGCATGGGCGCAAGGACGCCGGAGATGGCAGCGCCGAGGCCGCACGGGTAGTGAGCGAGAGGACGGCGAGGCGTGTGTGTGGCCATGGATGCAAGGTGCGGGTGGCGGTGGCCTTGGTGACTGGCTGGCGACGGCACGGCGGACGTCATGGCGCATGGTCAGACGCGCCCGACCACGGTGAGCGCGAGGCCGAGCGCCATGGAGGCGTGGTCATGGGCGAGGAGAGAGGAGGACCGGGTCCTCACCGGATTCAGAGGGACGGCAGCGGGGTCGGGGTGGTCGACGGGGACGACGGCGGAGAGGAAGCAGGCTGGCGGGAAGGAGGAAGCAGGACGGCGGGGGAGAGGCGCCGGCGAGGTCCAGGCGGCGACGGTGGTTGGCGACGACGGGCGACGGCGTCAGGCCGGCGACGAGTCGAGGCCGAGGCTTCAGGCAGGTGCCGCGCGAGGGAGAGGAGGGCACGGAGGAGTCCGAGAGGGGCGGCGACGGCGATAGTGAGCGACGACGGGGTCGTAGCCCTCGATCCAGATCGGGGGGGAACGAGAGGAGCGGGGGGGAGTGCGGGGGGAAGGCGAGTGGGGCGACGGGGGAAAGTGGGGAGGGGCCGCTAGGGTTTCGGGGGAGTGGGGGGTTAAGGTGCGGGGTGGGCCGGCCGGTTGGTTGGGCCGGGTGGACCGGTCGGGCGACCTGGTGGCCCAGAGGCCAGTTAGGCCGAAGCCCAGTGGGGGAGGAAAGCTTCTTGTCTCTGTTTTTTTTTTTGTTATTCTTTTGTGTTTCCTTTCTAGTTTACTTTTATTTTAGTTTTGTGAATTTTACCACTAGCACCTAAATTAGTATTTGTAATTATATTCCTGCCACTTTAATCCTTACGCCAAAATAAAATAATCTAATATTTTATAAAACTCAATAGGCATTTATTTTATTGTTTAACTACTGTTTAATTACTTTAGAGCCTTTATACTCCTTATCACAGCTTGGTTTCTCCACCACAATTACCTATGATTTATCCGACACATTTTGAACATTTTAGTTTTATTGTTGGAAAACTTTTGTTGTTTGCCTCAATTTCAAATTTGAATTTGAATCGGTTTTGAACTAACGCGAGATTAACAACAGTTACCGTGGTGATGTGGCATCATTAACGTGTGATTACTGTAGCCTAATTATCCGGGCGTCACAACAGCATTTTGTAGTTCATATCAATACCCCAGGCCCAGAACTCACCATTCCAAGTGTTGTACAGATTGTACATGTTCAAGTATGGCACTATGTATGGCTCAACACTGATTTTTTGATCTGCAGCCGCCCGGAGCACATGACTACAATGGTAGCCCTCAAGCTTGGGCTTGTTACACGTGCACTCAAAGGACGTTGGGTCGAGGGTGACAGCTTGCTTTTTTGATCCTCTTTGGTGACCCTTAACGTACTTGGCTCGCACATTGACCTCGAACTTATCCTAAGTGCGTCCACTTTCCTATAGCCATGGCTTTTGGACTTCTTTGCTTTCTTGTCCAGATGTCTTTGCATCTTCTCGGAGCATGGCTTGTTCAATTCAACTTGTGCTTTAGCCACAGTAACCCTGTCTGCAAAGTATGACAGGGTCCGGTTCCAAGTTTCTTCAATTACGGCTGTGATAGGCAAGGCTCTCACCCCTTTAAGAACACCATTGTACACCTCTGAGATGTTGCTGGTCATTATTCCATACCGAGCCCCGGTGTCGTGAGCCTGCGCCCACTTGTACAAATCAGGGCAATTCTCGCCGATCCACTGGCTCAAATTTATGGCCGTCCTTCGACCCCTCCGGTCTTCTCTCTGCGGCAAGGCCGCGCGCTCGATCTCACCATTGATACCTTCCCAGATGGCATTCATTTTGGCTGCAGTTTTCTGCATGCACATCCTCTTAAATAACTTGAACCAATCCTTATTCTTGAATTTGGAGTAAAAGTTTGCTGCCAAATGCCGCATGCACCACCTTCCCTCTAGATCCGGCCACTCCCACTCTTCTGACGACTCCTTAATTATGTCGAGAGCACTTAATAATCATGTGTTGCGATCAGAGATGATGCACACACCTAAACGCTCTTTCACGACACCCATCTTCACGCAGCTCAGGAACCACAACCATCTATCTTTGTTCTCGCTATCGACCAGTGCGTATGCAATAGGAAGAAGCTAATTATTTGCATTTGCTGCAATCGCCAGCAATAGTGCGCCCTTGTACTTTCCAGTGAGAAAGGTACCATCAACTGATAATACCGGGTGACAGTGCCTAAAGGCTTGTATAGTCTGGGAGAATGCCTAGAATAAGCGGTCCAGGATTAGCTCACCCGGGTTCTTTGGGTTTGGACGTTCTCTCCGCCAAACTTGAGTCCCCCTATTAGCACTTACCATCTGATGAAGCATTCTGGGGGCATAAGAATAGGCCTCCTCATAGGTTCCGTACAAGTTCTTGAATATATTTTCCTTCACACGCCTAGCCTTGCTGTAGCTGACAGGGAAGCCAATATGATCTTCTGCATCTTTTTGCAAAGCCCTAGCACTAATGTTGAGACTTCCCCGCACAATTTTTTCCATCACCTGTGCCACATATCTTGCCGTCACATTGCAGTGATTTGAAAGAGTCCCAGTTTGCTCACAGCTGTGCTGCATTATTTTTGTGATATGCCATGACTGACATACCCCAGGCTTCAGTCTAGCGAGAACTCTTCCGCGGCAACCTTTCGCGGTGTGGATGCATATGACCTTCAACTCTTTTTTATTAGACTGCTTCACTATTTGCTGGCGGTGGAGGGCGATTGCATGCCTATTAATTGTTTGGTAAGCAGACTTCTTGTCTGGGAAAGCCTGCCCAACCTCCAAGCTCCCTGCTTCTAGGCCAGAAACAGAGTGAAATTCATTTGTGATGCTCATATCCTCTAAAAACCCAGGTTGCAGTGACGCCGCGACCGCCCTCTGGGGAGGAACATCTTCTTCTTCGCTTGACTCGGAAGACGCGGAAGAGTGATCGTCATCATCTAGCGCCTCCGGCAATCCCTCCATGTGTTCACTCATGTCAACGGGCGCAGACCAATATCCTGTGTCATACACAGGCTGGTCGCCCGTCGGTTCCGATGGGCCGATGCTAGGGGCTGATGGGATGGCCAACTCGACCTCACCGCCCCTGCTACTGCATCCGGCAACATCAGTGATGAAATTAACTCCACATACACCATCGGCTGACCAAACACTGGGTTATTGGGATTGCTTGCAAACCTCATGTACGACCCCCACGACTGATCACCTGTGACAAGCCGCAAACCCCAACGGGCAGCTGTCCCATCATTTGCTCCTTCAGCGACGAAGGCCTCCATTTTCATTTTCCCCCTGCATCCCTAGGCCAAACACCGCTCGAATGCACCTTCTGACAGCAGCGTAACCCATGTTCACCATGTCTCTAACTACAACTGTAGTCGACTCGCACAAGGACACATCCACCCCGAAAGGACCGTCGCGTAAGACGTTCCCATAGTACACTACTAAATTTTCCATAGTACCTAACCAAAATACATGTTTACATTTTAAACAATTAGTAACTGAACATTTAGTAGTAGTATGATGACAACATTTACATATCATACGACTAAAATAATAATCATATTTTCGTTACAAATATTCGTTTTGTTTTTAGAATCATTTGCTTAGACTTTCTGGGGTTGTTTGGTTAACGGGTATTTAGAGATCTTTTTTTGTCAAACTCGTCTACGAGCGTCACAAAGTAAAACTCTGTTTGCTTTTCTCTAACTACCCCAAAAATATCCTAAGCTGATTCTCATAACATGCAAAAACTGAGCTTTTGGTAAAACGACTATTAGTAAAAACTATTTTTCTTACAATAGGTTATGACAAAACCGATGGTAATTACTCGCTATCCAAACAACCACTAAACATAATAGTACGATAATAACATTTTAATATCGTATGAGTAAAACATTTAATTTCTTTCGCTTTATATAATTTTTTCATATCATACGATAACAATTATTTATTTATAAATAATAATATTTGCAGCGGCATACACATTATTCACAACAGTACATCAATACAAAAAATATTAACAAAATTACAGCGTCATTTTATACCTTAGCTCCAATATGGATGTGCTTGCGAATGCAATTAAGCGTCAAAATAGTTCCAGTAAATATCCGTCACCAGTACTATGAACGGAGTCAACCTATTATCACATTAACATCAATATTACACAAGGATTTTTCTTCCTGCTAACAAAAGTATAAAAATAGCACTTGCATGTATGTGGTCATCACCTCAAAAGGGACAGCGAAAATGGAAACACAATTTCTTCAATCACGTCTTCTCCTCCTTGTTTTCTACTAAGATAAATAATTTTACCAAATTACATACATCATTAAGTACATTAGCACCTAATCTTAACATATAAAATTTAGATTATTGCGACATAACAAAGTAGACCTACGGTTTCCTAACTATAGATTTATTAATAAACATACCACACAAAATAACATACCCGCATGAAATAACATACCACATGCAATGAACAATTACATTACAATTTTTTCTTAATTACCGTATTAAAATTTCCCGCATGTCAATACTAATGGACGCACCTAACATTGATACAACATCTTCAACCTACTCTTCTAAAAAAAGTATAAATGCTACGTCTGTCGTCTGAAATTATTTCTAACCTCTAAGCACTACCATCGCATAGCTAATAACTAGCTAAAAGACGAACTAATTACCACCCTGCATGCACAAATAAATCAATGTATTGCAAAGCTTATATCTTGATCTTCAACTTTGTAGTTCACTTCGCTACACAAATCCTACTCCTGATGCTCTAAATGACTCCAAAAAGTGATGAAATAATACCTAACACAACAGAGAACACATAGTTATGAACTAAACAAAAAGAGTACAAACCTCATGCATGTGAACCAAACCAACTAAAATGGATAGATCTTACCTTCGTCTATCTTTTCTTCAACTTCAGCATATTCAAAATCTAACTCTAAATCGCCCTAAATCACAAGTGAAAATGCGTAATGAGTTTTGCTTTCTCTCTGTTCTTACACGCAGAGAGTAGAAGAGGAGGCCAGAGTGTGCTTGCGCACGGAGCATACGCATACTATATAAAGGAGGAGCATCCCTGTAGTGTTGGCACAATAGTTTCCACAGTGTGTGAGTGATTCCCGCAGTGCCGTCATATCCGCTGAGGCAAAAGAAGGAAAAGCCGGAGTGATTCCCGGGCAACAGCATCGCCAAAGCAACTAGTGCAGAGCCCCGCTGAGTGTCGGCACTAAGTGTCAAAGTTCACAGATTCCCTCGCATGGGAATGAGGGCTGTCTGCGTCGGAATCAGCGCCGTGAGCGCATGCGTCGTCGCGCGTGCAGGAAGATGCTGCCAGCAGCAGTGGCGGCAGGGCCCACGCCTCGGCCAGCGAGCAGCGGCAGCTGTCGGGCGGCCAGGGACAGCGCCAGGGGTGGCCGCCTCCCACGGTGGCGGCAGGGCCCACCTGGCCCGCCCCGTTCCATCGCGGCACGCTACACTTTGGAGAAGCTACACTTTGGAGAAGCCTGTTCGGCTGGGTGGCCGCCTCCTGGCGTGGCGGCAGGTGCCACGTGTCACCTGCCGTGCCTGCCGCCACCGCTGAGGGGGTCTTTTTTGTCTAATGGATCCACAGGTAGTCCTTTTTGTCAATTCATCTCGATAGGAAGTCTTTTTGGACAAAAAATCCGTCCCCACGGCTGCCCGTCCCGTCGCCGGCCGGACCTAAACAGACGGCGGGGCGCGGGCTGGATCTTTCTGGTTCCAAAAACTGTCTTGGTGACCGACAAAATGCTCGTAAGATAACTGAGAATCAGAAGATCGTTTTACTATCGTTTCTGACCTATTCCTTTTTCAAGGGGCCTCTCTCATTGGATAGACGGGTGATTCTTCTTCCCTAAACGCGTTGCGAAAGCATGTGTTTGGACTATCAAGAAGTAGCAGGGTCAGATGCATCCGGACAGTAGGGTCGGTCATCTCCAATCTAATCCCATCCTCCCTCCCTTCCCCTGCACACTCTGCACTGCTGGTGCGTGCATTCATCTTACTACTACTATCTTGGGAGATCTTCTAACCTTCCGGATATGATTTGACTGATCAATCCAACGCCAAGCAGAGGACGCACATGGAAGATACGAATGCACGCATCGAATCACATCTCCATGAACGAACCAAGGAGTCGGCCTCGAACGGCGGACCGCATTGAAACCTTTAACCAACCCGCAGCGAACAAGATCACGCACGCAACAAGTGACCGCCCATGCACGCACGCGATACAAAACCATGCCGACCGATGGACGCATAGCCGGCAGCTATCGCGATCCGATGGATCATAGATGGGTCGATTCGCCAAAAAGAATCGCGATCTTCACGACCTTGACGGGATCCCCGGCTCCACCAACAGAATATCGTACCGCCGATACGAGAAAGATTGTCGGGTCGGCTCCGAGAAGTGCATGGATGAACCCGGGTACATATGAATTCACTTTGAAAAGCACATTTTTAAATGTTAAAAAAATCTGAAAAAATATGCGCGTGGACATCTCCATATTCTATGTGTGTGCAGAAAGTTTTACAGAAAAACAACTTTTTTCGTAGCCTATCCGAAAAAGACAAAAATTTGTGTCGTGAAACACTATTTAGAAGCAGTAAAATTTGTCTTTTTTACCGAGACAAAACAAAAATACTTGTTTACACAAAACTTTGTGCCGCGGACATACCTTTGCCAGCATGTATGCATAATTTATTTTTAGAATTGTTGAACATTACAAAACACGTAAAAAGTACATTTTTGAAAAGCGGGCGGCCGAATACAGTTACTGTAGTATTTCCTTCGTTCTAAACTAGATGACCCAACTTTATACTAAAATTTATATAAAGTTGAGTCATCTATTTTAAAACAGAGGGAGTATCATAGACCATCCCACGGCGCGTATGCAGCTGGGACAAGACCAAGAGCGTCGGGACATATCGTCTGATTCTTGTGTATCCTGAGTTGGATCCAATTATTGGACTTGGGCGCCCAGTGCGGCATTCTGTTGGAAATATTAGCACTTTTTCAATTAGACTAATCCACGAGTAGACAGTAAGCATGGCAAATACGGCATGCATCTCATACCGATTCCTAAGCATACTAGCACTTACAAAACATAGAAGCAAACCATTTATAAGCAGCACAAGCACGAGTAAATGAGGGATGAACATATCATACCTCCGGTTGGGCAGGCCAACACGGCAGCGGCAGCAGCAGCCTCAGCCTCGTCCGTGGCCTTCCTCTTGGCGGCGGCGTCGTCGACCATGGTGTTGATGCAGGGGAAGTAGTGGAAGCAGAGGCTGGCGGAGCTGGGGACGGATCGGGAGCAGTCGCGCCGAGACGCTCCCCAAAAACCTTATTGCCGTTCTCCCGGGCAGGATCTCGAACGGCCGGGTTCTGGAGGCACCTGCTCTCCCGACCAACCGTGCACGCGGTCGTCGGGATGGGATCGCCGGAAGCAGCACAAAGCAAGAAACAGTAGATGACGGCTAGGTTACGCAAGAGGGAGTGAGTGAACTAAACTAGGTCACTCCACTGGGCAGAGCCTTCTTGTATAGGCCGTCGGGCAGGAAGTCGTGGGCCTGGGCGGAGGCCCACGACTGACTCAATTAATTTGTTCCTGAGCAGCAAAAATAAGCTCCGGCTCGGCTAATTCCAGCAACCCGCGGCGCGCGCGCGTTGGGACGTGGCGAGGCGGACGGCGGAGGAGGAGTGCGCGTGTACCACTCTTCTTCCCAAGCTCCCAATGGCAAGTAGTAGAGCAGCCCTTATAAAGGGATCTCAACTCTCCTCAACTAGCAAGGTGGGACTGAACTGCCCATCACCTGTTATACCATAAATGAGCCTCAAGATTAACTATGAATCATTGTTCATATGGGCCTAAAGCCCATACATGATTCAACACATTCATGGCCTACCGTAAAAATTACTACTCCCACTCCCAAAATAAGTCTAGGCCGGAGAGAGTATTACCGCAGAATTGATTGACTTTTTGTTTTTTGAAAATGAGAAATAATGGCAGCTTCCCCTCCGGTCCCTAGCGTCTCTTTGGAATTTTAGCTTTTCAATGGACTTAGAGACATTTCTGGGCATCACCAACATTTTCTTGAAGCTTTTGCACATCAAAAGTCTAGTTTTTCTTGTACTCGTGAACATCCATATTTTTTATATTAAATTACACAGATAACGCAAACAATAATTTCTAAATATTTCAATTCTTTCCCACACCGCCCACACGGTGAGAAAAATAATAATCGCCATGATGGATTTTAACATGATTTTTTTGCAATTTTATTTTTTATCTGGATTAGACTTGGTTAGTTCGTGGTATCAGAGTAAAAATCATCTGTTTCTGTCTATGGCTGTTTATGGTGTTGTGCATTAATATGAAAACAAAGTTAAAGGACACTTGTTATAAATAGTGGGTAGTGTTGAGTTGTCACGTTCTGTCATGTGTTGTAACTGCTTCTGTCTATGGTTGTTTAGGGTGGTTGTGCATTAACATGAAAACAAAGTTAAAGGACACCTATTTTTTTCCTGTAGTGAAGCCTGATGTTTTCTCGATCCTCTGGGAAATCATTCATATTTTACATGCTTCTGAATTATTTAGCAGTATGCATTTGAATGAGGCTGGAGTTTAGGCTCGTTGATCAAATATGTGCATATATATATTAGGAATTCATATTAGTTAGTTTTTCTGCAGATGATAGTATATTTATTTTCTTTCGAACACTATCTGGTATTTGCATGAGTATGTGTCGATTCATTTGCAATTTGAACCTTATATGTTGTTGCTTGTTGACTCTTGTGCCTTATCGATCGTTTGCAATTTTACTTTGGAAACTCATGCGTGTGATAGTGAACTTATAGGTTTGCATCGCGTTAGCCGCCGGCGGTGGGCATAGAAGCTATGGTGGAACTCATTGCATCTTTTAGGTTGAACTCATGCTTGGTGTGAACTTGGAACTCATGCTTTTGGTTGTGAACCTTTGTTGGATATGTACGCATGTTGTTGTGAACCCTCGTTGAATATGTATGCATTTGTGGACTTTGAACTCATCGTCCTTTCGTTTGTGAACTCTTGTTGCATATGTACGCATGTTGTTGTGAACCTTCATTAGATATTATGCATGTGTGGACTTTGAACTTATGGTCGGTTTGTTATGATTGTCAACTTGTAATATATCGTTGATGTGAACTTCATTTCTTTAATATGTTTGGTATTTCGAGTTCTTTAGACTAAATTTTTTACTTCTTTATTACTGACATTTATTAATTTAACAGATTTTATTTACACAATATAGATTTTTGATTATACTTATTTAGAATGTAATGATATAACAAAATATTAAAGACATAATGTTTTCGTTATATGAAATGTGAAGCATATCTTACGGCGAGTTTAACATATTTTTCTCGACATTGTCTTATTTTTAACCAAAATATTCTAGATGAGAGAAACATGAAAATAAAATGGAAAACACCATGTTCATAGATTAATTTGTTCTAGTTAGATTACATGCAAATATATGAAGTTTGTCTATTTTTGTTTCCTTAAATATCATGGTCGAGAGGTATAAAGTTCGCTGATCTTTCCAGAATACTTGCTTGTCATTCTCATTGGAAGTGAATAAAAGACATAATCATATTATACTAAAAAGAAAGATCTAGAATATGAAGAAATACATGAGTGATTAGTCCTCAAACAATTGCAATTTTTTTAAAAAAAATCAGTAGGGGAAATGATTTAGAACATTGAAACACAAGCATATGAGGATACAATGAAAATTATGCCATATTCCATTAAGAACCTTTTGAACACCATATGCTGAAAAAGGTAATACAATGATCAAATAGCAAATTGAGGCAATATAATTCAAACTTTGGATCATTAGTTTTGCTTTTTTTGTACACTTACTTTCCATTAACTGTTGCTCATACATATTTGTGGACCCACATGTGATATGTTTATACCTTATTAAATATTTATTTAGATATCCCAATAGAAGCTTTGTGAGAAGTTATCATCGGAGCCCTTACGCAAAAATATATTTTATGTGTAAATAATACAAAACACGTGGTCTCAAATAAAATTTTGGTGGCTAATGCGGGATCACGGGGCTGAGGTTGAGGGCTATGGAGAGGATATAGGCGATCAAAGCCACCACAACGGCTCTCCAGCCTCCTTCCTCGTCTCTCTCCTCTCCCGCTCCTTCCTATCTTCCTCTAGTGCCGCTGCATCATGCGCTCCTCCGACGCGCTTCTGTAGCTGGGTCTATGTTTCCAAAACATTTTTGTGTCGCAATGGTTTGCAAATGCGTGTGATCTTTCCTGAAACGATCAAGGGCTATTATTTATGAAACATGCATGTTGTTTCTACTGTCTTTGCAGCTGAGGCAATGTTTTCTGAAGCATTTGTGTTGTGCAAATTGTGTGCAAACTGGGATGGAAAAAATGGTTCAGGGTGTTTTGCAACAAGGCTTCGTTACAGTGGGATGAGTGCAACACTAGCCCTGTTGCAAAGGCTGGTGCATCAAGCACTGCATGAGGTGATCGATCTTTTGCACAGATACCACTTTGTACTAGATTAGTGACAATTAAATAATATATGTGGAAGGGAATAAATTTTTACATAGGTTGGCGACGGAATGATAGCGAAGCCTTGAACTGCAGTTCCCCCTCTCAATGTTCCACCTTGTACAGGTGCTAAGGCTTTCATGTAGGCAAAAAAGATGATATGGCAAGGTAATTAAGAGGAGAGAGATGGGTGTGATGACCCAGGAAGAAACAATGCCGAGCACAGGAACCTAGGGAAAACACTTAGATGAAAGAAAGAAGCCCACCAATGCATGAATAACTTTAGTTGATAAATCATTAAATGAACGATGTTTAGCTACAACAAATTAAGCACGTTTGCATTGGAGACTTTAGTTGCTTAGCTCTTTAATGTGCTTAGCACCTCATTGTAGCACTAGTGCATTGAAGGAGGTCTCAAAGGAAGAAAGAAAGAGGGAGGCCGTATGTTGTCCGTCCCGCTCCGTGCGCCCTCGTGGACGGGACCCACCATAATCCCGAGGCGGGATACGCTGACGTCACCTGCGCCAACCAACCTTGGTCCTCCTCGACTCCGCCGGCCAATCTGTTTGTCTCCAAATTCTTTCGGTTCGAGGGCATGGAAAAAAAGAAAAAAAAAGGCCCGGCGTGGGAAACCATGCGCTCCACGATCTTGTACGGTTGCCGAGCCAGTAAATTATTTCACTAAATAAAGTGCACCTGGTAGTGGTGTTTTGTCTCTCTATTTATTCTACTCACAGTAAAAGGCGAGCGAGCAATTCGACGTGATCCGGTCAAGATATCGTCGGCGTCACTGTTGCGCGCGCGACCCACTTGTTTCCTTCGGCCACAGCCGGTCGGTCTCTTCTTTATTTCTCCCCCACCTCTCTGCTACTACGACACTAGCCTGACATACCGAGCGACCAATACTACCACAGGCTACGAGTAGGGATCAACGCCTCTCTTTTTTATTTTTCTTGCGGGCCCGCCCCCAGCCCCGGACCCCGGTGGACGCATCCCCAGGGCTGCCCGTCCCGTCGCCGGCCGGACCTAAACTGACGGCGGGATCGCTCTGGTTCCAACTGACCACAACAAAACTGTTTTGCTGACCGAAAGCAGTGGCGGAGCCAAGGGGGTGGGGCGAGCAAGGGCCCGGCCTCTCTTTTTTATTTTTTTTGCGGGCCCGCCCCCAGCCCCGGACCCTGGTGGGCGCATCCCCAGGGCTGCCCGTCCCGTCGCCGGCCGGACCTAAACGGACGGCGGGATCGCTCTGGTTCCAACTGACCACAACAAAATTGTCTTGGTGACCGAAAGCGATGGCGGAGCTAAGGGGCGGGCGAGCAGGGCCCGCCTCTTTTTTATTTTTTTTGCGGGCCCGCCCCCAGCCCCGGACCCCGGTGGGCGCATCCCCAAGGCTGCCCGTCCCGTCGCTGGCCGGACCTAAACGGACGGCGGATCGCTCTGTTCCAATCGACCACAACAAAACTGTCTTGGTGACCAAAGCGTGGCGGAGCTAAGGGGCGGGCGAGCAAGGGCCCGCCTCTTTTTAATTTTTCTTGGGCCCGCCCCAGCCCGGACCTCGTGGGCGATCCCGTGGCTGCCCGTCCGTCGCCGGCCGGACCTAAACGGACGGCGGGATCGCTCGTTCCAATCGACCACAACAAAACTGTCTTGGTGACCAAAGCAAAGTGGCGGAGCTAAGGGGCGGGCGAGCAGGGCCCGCCTCTCTTTTTTTTTTTTTATGGCCCGCCTTAGCCCCGGACCCGTGGGCGATCCCTGTGGCTGCCCGTCCTGTCGCCGGCCGGACCTAAACGGACGGCGGGATCGCTCTGGTTCCAACTGACCACAACAAAACTGTCTTGGTGACCGAAAGCAGTGGCGGGGCCAAGGGGGCGGGGCGAGCAAGGGCCCGACCTCTCTTTTTAATTTTTCTTGCGGGCCCGCCCCCAGCCCCGGACCCCGGTGGGCGCATCCCCAGGGCTGCCCGTCCCGTCGCCGGCCGGACCTAAACGGACGGCGGATCGCTCGTTCCAATCGACCACAACAAAACTGTCTTGGTGATCAAAACAAGTGGCGGAGCTAAGGGGCGGCGAGCAGGGCCCGACCTCTTTTTTGTTTTTCTTGGGCCCGCCCCAGCCTGACCCCGTGGGCGATCCCGTGGCTGCCCGTCCCTGTCGCCGCCGGACCTAAACGGACGGCGGATCGCTCGTTCCAATCGACCACAACAAAACTGTCTTGGTGACCGAAAGCGATGGCGGAGCTAAGGGCGGGCGAGCAGGGGCCCGGCCTCTCTTTTTTTATTTTTCTTGCGCGCCCGCCCCCAGCCCCGGACCCCGGTGGGCGCATCCCCAGGCCTGCCCGTCCCGTCGCCGGCCGGACCTAAACGGACGGCGGGATCGCTCTGGTTCCAACTGACCACAACAAAATTGTCTTGGTGACCGAAAGCAGTGGCGGAGCCAAGGGGGCGGGGCGAGCAGGGGCCCGGCCTCTCTTTTTTATTTTTCTTGCGGGCCCGCCCCCAACCCCGGACCCCGGTGGGCGCATCCCCAGGGCTGCCCGTCCCGTCGCCGGCCGGACCTAAACGGACGGCGGGATCGCTCTGGTTCCAACTGACCACAACAAAACTGTCTTGGTGACCGAAAGCAGTGGCGGAGCCAAGGGGGCGGGGTGAGCATGGGCCTGGCCCCCCTTAACGAATTCAGAAGCTACGCGTAATTAGCAACTAGGATGAAGAATATGGGAGCTCCTATTGGAGGCGTTCTGCGTCAAGATGTCGTCGCCATGCACATGGGCGCAGCCTGACTGGGTCGGCCCATCGGGCTGCACCGGTGGAAAGAAAAGGAAGCAAAAAAGAACCTGCGACCTACTGATTTGAAGTGCATGCTCCCAGCCAGTCCACCTGACTAGTATTGCTTGTACAAATCCAACGCGCACATATAATAACCTAGCACAACCGTACAACCGGACTTCTCTGCTCTATCGAACCAGAATTACACACTGTAGTGAACATCTTAAAACAAATTGTAGATTTTTTTCTGAAAGTGTATATTTTGAAAAAGTGCGACCATTTTTTTCATTTCTGAACATATTTTGTACATGTGAATATATTTTGTACAAAAAGTGTATATTTTTGTACACAGTGTTCTAAATATTGAGAACAAAATTTGAAACTGAGAACAAATTTGGAAGAACGAACAATTTTTTAAAGCATAAACATGTTTTGAATCTTCAAAATGAATTTCGAAATGGAGAACAAATTTGGAAGCGTGAACAATTTTTAAAGCACGAACATTTTTTGAATCTTGAGAACAAATTTTGAAAACTCCTGAACAAATTTGGAAGCGCGAACAATTTTTTAAAGCATGAACATTTTTTGAATCTTGAGAACAAAATTTGAAAACTCCTGAACAAATTTGGAAGCGCGAACAATTTTTTAAAGCACGAACATTTTTTGAATCTCAAGGACAAATTTTGAAATAGAGAACAAATTTGGAAGCGTGAACAATTTTTTAAAGCACAAACATTTATTTGAATCTTTAGAACAAATTTTGAAGTAGAGAACAATTTTGAAAATTCTGAACAAATTTGGGGGCACGAATATTTTATGAAATCCAGTATATTTTCTGTATTTTGAAAGTTTTGAACTTTTTTGTGTTATGGGAACAAATTTTGGATTTGGAGAACATTTTTCGAAAAACTGAAAATTTTATCAAAATACGAACAAAAGTTGAATATTTTGAATTTCTTTTGAAAATTTAGAATAAAAATAAAATGAAAAATAAGAAAACAAACAAAAAATCAGGAACATTTTTCGAAATTGTGAACAAAATTTTGAAAATGTGAACACTATTTCGGAAATATGAACAAAGTTTGATAAAAAGAACATTTTTGAAAATTCTGAACCATATTTGAACTTTTTGAAAAGGTTACAAAGAAAAATGAAAAATATTAAAAAATAAAAATTAAAGAAAACGTGAAAAATGAAGAACAGAATAAGACTGTGAAGAAAAACTAGAAAGAACCAGTAGAAGGAACAAAAGTTTTTTGGAATTACCGCAAACTAGTTTCGCTTTTAGTCTCGCGAAGCGAAACCACTCGAATGGGCCGGCCCAGGTAAGCTGCGCCCTGTGCGAAGCGGCGACTAGTTGCCGCAGTTAGCGGTAAATAGGGAATTCTGAAGAATATACGTACCCGGTCCCCCTTAACCCAAACGGAGATTATGATGAATTCTGGGGAAAAGGCCCATACAAAAGCCCACTCGTGGCCATAGACTAGTACTTGGCCCATGGCGTTACCCTAAATCAAGCCAAGCCCAGCGTGATTAACTTGTGACCTTAGGAGATTAGCACTGCATACCTCCGCAAGAGGGTCATGCAAAGATGAATGTGGATGCGGCAGTGTCCCAGCAAGGGGAGTTTGGTGCCGTGCGAGCAGTGTGCCGAGACCACAGGGGAGTTTTCTTGGGTGCTTCGATCTTAAAAATCAAGTTTATAACATATGTGAGCACACTAGAGGCAATAGCATTAAGGGAAGGCTATATGAGAACTCCATTCAAATTGCTACAGATTGCAAAGGGTGGTCGAGGATGTCCAGAAGAACTCGGCGGCTGGCTATGGAGCTATAGTGCATGAAATAATTCTTCGTGCAAACTCTTTCCATTCATGTAAAGTAGTTCATGAGTTTCGGAGCTCGAATTTCGAGGCTCACAATCTCGCTAGATATGCTTTGTCCTTAGAATTTGGTCGTCATGTGTGGCTAGGACAACCAGGAGATCTCGATTTTATTCCTGTAAACATTTTGGGTGATGAATAAAAGCATGCGAGATTGTCTAAAAAAAAGGAGATTAGCACTGCCGGCGGACGCTACCTCGTGCCCTCACTGCTCGCGAAGTCGATGAAAATCAGGCGACACCGGCTCCGCAACTGGCGAATCAGCCAAGCTGCACTCAGTCAATCCTCTGGGGGTTCAGCCCCAAGGTTGGCACTATATAGTGAGAACTACTCTATCTGTTGATCCCTATCATCTCTAATCTTGTACGTGTTGAAATTGTACATTCGATTATAGTTATTTTGATTGATGGTGTGATTTATGATTCTAATTCAGTTTCAATTTATTTTCATTGTTTGATTTGTGATGTGGTCATGAAGAGAAAAGAGCTTCAAACAACATAAAGATTAATTCTCTTTTAAAGTACTCCCTCCATCCCAAAATAAGTGTCACTGATTTAGTACAACTATACTATAAAGTTGTATTGAGTCTGTGACACTTATTTTAATACGGAGGGAGTATCTTGTTTCGAGTTCTCGACCTAGTAATACTGTTAATGACGCTAATGTGCATTTTTTTATCAATCCCAGTTCAGTGGGGATGACTTGCTTTGAAATTATAGGATAATCTATATTGAAAGGAAATTGCTAGCAAGCAGGTTAACTACTCGTCAAATCTTTAATATTTAAATATTTGTATTTCGTATAACCAAAACCTCATTGAAATATAGCAAAAACATCTAGTTATTGACGTAAAAAAATCTAGCTATCAATAATATTATGTTACTTAGTTTTTCGCGGTGACCACTTTTCCTTAGTCAACGTGGCTCGCCCCCCTATACCCAAATTCAAATTCTGGCTCCGCCCCTGACTGAAAGCACCAAACAAAATGCTCGTCAGATAACTGAGAATCAGCCCATCGTTTCGTTGCTAAACTGCTCCTTCTTCGATGGGCCTCTCTCTTTTGATTGACGGATGATTCTTCTTCTCTATCAAGGAGTAGTAGGGGTCAGATGCATCCGTACAGTAGGGTCAGTCACCTCTGATCTAAGCAAAGGAAGCCATGCTTACGCACATGGAAGATACGCGCGCACGCACGGAATCACATCTCCGCCAACGAACCTGCCTCGAACGGCGGGGAGCATTGAAACCAACCCGCAGCGAACAAGATCACCCACGCAAGAGGTGATCGCCCATGCACGCGACTCAAAACCATGCCGATCGTTGACGCCTTGCCGGCCGGCAGCGCGATCTGATGGATTGATCGATGCGCTCAAAAGAATAACGATCTTACGTATCTCTGCTCTGAAACGTAGGAGGAGATGCTCTGTCAGTTTGACGATCTCGACGCCTTCGTCGGGTCAATACTTTTCTCCGGCAGTGGTAATGTACGATGGTAGGAGTGGTAGCCCTCATCCTTGAATTCCTCAAGATCTGCGTGCCATAATAAAACAACTTTAGCCGGATGTGGTGTGATGCGTGTTTGGGCGGGCGGGCGCACGAGGATCTTGAAGATCCACGCAGCGCAGGGAAGGGAAGGCAGGACCACGTACGGATGTCCCCGTTTTTCCGCCGTAGCATATAAGAGCAACTTAAATGGGGCGACCCATTTCGGTCCGCCGCCGTCCGTTTGGGTCGGCGCGGACACAAAAGGTGGCCTAACGCGCCGACCTAAACAAACGCGTGTCCGTTTGGCGTCCGCATGTCGACTCATTCCCGGTTCATTTTTGAGCCGGATTTACGTCCGCGCGGACATGAGACGGACGCGCGCGCGCCTACTCCTCTCCCGGGTCCGCCGCTCGGTGGCAGCCATCACCATTTCCCCCATTTTCCCCAAAAACACTTCCGTCCGTGCGCGCTCGCTCCCGCCCCAACCAGCCATGGACGACGGCATCGACCTCGACGCCGCCTTCGGCCTCGCCTCCGTCGCCTCGTCCGGCGCCGCCGTCCCTGCCGGGAGAGGCAAGCTTCGTGCTCCGCGCAAGACGGCCGCCACGACCAAGCCAAAGAAGGGGCTGATGCCTGAACAACGGGCATGCGAGTCGGCCAAGAGGAAGGGCCGGAGGCACACCGCAGGCGCGAGGGATGAGGCCGCCGCTCAGGCCGCCGTCGTCGCCGCCGCGCAGCAGGAGGTCACCAACGCCCGCGTCGCGGCGGCAACGAGGGAGGCGCTCTACATGCTAGGGTTAAACCCTAGCCAGCACGGCCTCGTCCAAGCCACCGTCGTCGCGGCCAGCACCGGCTCGTCAGCGTTTCCTCGGATGGTGCTGCCCTACTCGCCCCGCGGGTCGGCTTGTAACCTGATCCCCGGCTTCCACGCCTACACGCAGGCCTCCCGCCTCTCCGGGGAGTGCTCACCCGAAATGAGCGTGATCGCGCCTTCCACACCCGCGCCCGCACCCATCGACCTCAACTCCACCCCGATGGCCGGTGGCTGGTCATCCGGCAGCGCGAGGAAACGCGCACGGCAGATGCCGGCCGGCGTTCTCCCAGACGCCCACAACCTGTTCGACGAAATGTCGTCCGCCGCCGACGAGGACTACATGCAGAACCTCATCTTCGAGGGCGGTGCCCGGCCGCTGGCTACGATCCCGATGAGACACAAAGCCAGGACGGCCGCTGGCTATGATCCTGACCAGGCGGCCTTCATGCGTGATCAGGTCGGCATCGACCTGGACGGCTTCCCCCTCGACCACGAGTTCCCGGACGACTACGGGCTAGAGAAAGAGGACGAGTGCGATGTCGATGTGGAGCCTTTGTTCGAGGACGAGCTCGCCAACCAAGCCGCCGGTCCTAAGCCGAAGCGCAAGAGTAAGCGTACGAAGGCATACACGGCGGCCGAGAACAAGGTTTTTTGCGAGTGTTGGCAAGACATTGGACAAGACACCAAGACGGCATGAGACATAGCCGCTGGCATGATCGCCTGCGGGCCTTTTTTTAAAATTAAATGCGGAAATGAAATGGGTCAACGCGTTGGGCGCACTGCGGACCCAAATGCAAAACTAGGCGGACGCCGGGCGGGCGACCGACCCAAACGGACAAAAATCGGACAAATGCGCCGTCCGTTTGGGTCGGCCTGTTGAAGTTGCTCTAATCGTTTCCTTCCAAACGATCAGTCGAGAGCTACGTGCACATAAAGCCAGAAATTACGGTGAAAAGGTAAGCTGCACCATATACGTACGTACTGCACTGCGGCGACCTACGGTAACATTATGTTGTTGGCTTGTTGCCGTAACAGTGTGGTCAACACTGCGGTGGATCACTGTGCAGCGAAGGGGACAACGGCGGTGGACAGGATCGCCGGCTCCCCCAACAGAATATCGTACGGCCGATACGAGGGTCGGCTCGGCTCTTCTCCATTCCTCAGCAGAATACAGTGAACCATAGACCATACCACGGGACGCATTTAAATGGGACAAGAAGAAGAGCATGGTGACATATCGTTGGATTCCTGCGTATCTTGTCCTGAGTTTGATCCGATTATTGGACTTGGGCGACCTGTGGGGAATTCATGGCCTAACGTAAAAAAATAGTACTACTCCATCCCAAAATAAGTGTGGGACGGAGGGAGTATTACCGCAAAAAGATTGATTTTTTTTTAAAAAAAAGAGTAAGAATGGCAACTTTCCCTTCGGTCCTAGCGTCAGTTTCGAATTTTAGCTTCTCACTGGACTAAGAGACATTTCCGGGCATCACAAACATTTTCCTGAAGCTTTTGACACATCAAAAGTCTCGTTTTTCTTGTATTCAGGAACATCTTTAAATTTAGGGATAAGTATATTCCGCCCCTCAACTCTCTTGAAAGTATATATATATATGGTCATCGTGCACGTGCCTTTAAGGACCAGTAATCTGGAGCCATAGTCCTTGTCGTTGACCCTTGAATTGAACGGAAGAACCTGGCACCAAATATCACCATTGCTTATGCTCTGCGAGAAACACTAATCACGCCGCCCCGAGAAGCTGACAATAATCTACATCGGTGCTACGCCTAATCCATCCCGTGGACGAATTACGGAGGAACAAAGCCCAAAAGTCTGACTCGAAGAAGAAGTGTCGCCATCCGTCCGAGCGCCACACCTACGAGGACTAAAATCTTACCTATCTAATATCTGGAGTTGAGGCACCATGGTTCCCCTCCTCTCCCTTCCATAGACTCGCCGACAAGAATCGGAAGGAGGAAGGCTTTCCCCTAGTTCGCCTCGCGAGAGAGGATTTTTTTTTTAAGTTTTCCATTTCGTCCAATCCAGAAAATGCCATTTTTTGCCAGGAATAAATTTGACATTTAATTTGCAATTTCTATATCTTTTAAAATATTACTAGTCGTCAACCCGTGCACCTGCACGGGCTAGCAATTTTAATATTAGATATAACAAAGTTTTGAGAAAATGGAAATTTGAAACACTAATTTACATATGTTGATATAGGTTATTATTACAACACATGCACATACGGTCCAATGAAGTTACATTGCTTCGACTATTTTATGATTAGATTGTTTGCATCCAATTGTGTAACACGGTATAAGTAATATCGCTATGTGATGGCGAACCACGTCATATTGATGGCTGATATGTGGAAATATGGATGTCCTGCTTTATCAAGATTACATAAAAGTATATGTGTTATGTTGGTACAAAACATGGTTACAAACGCAGAAGTTGTTGCATGTATCATACGTACTCGTGATTTAAAATTTTCTAGAAGGTATAAAGATGAAGTGCCCTATTGTAGCATATATCTTACTTTTTATTCAATCTAAAAAAGACATACATCTTCCTTTTTGCAATGGAAGCACGATATAATTAAAAAGACTTCGTTTCTATATAGAATAATGGACACATACACTATCGTAGTGAATAATGTACATATTTAAAAGGAGGCAGTTGTATATTCTCTTTTTTGCGCGGAGTTGGGGGTTGTTGTATATTCTTATTATACTATAAGCACCATAGATATTCGATTATAAGTTCTTGTATGTACCGCAACCTTTTAAAGAATTTCTTTTGTGATTAATTTGCATGGGAAGATTTTAATATTTTCTATCCATACTATACATATCTATATAGCACAGACAATCGTGTTAATATGAGAGGGAAAGTAGTGGCTATAGAAAAACTGTACTATTTATATGAGATATTTGTGCCACATGATACAATCAAAATCTTTTTATTAATAATTCAGCAAGTTATATGTAAATAAAGATGTTTTAATAGCTATTATTTCTATCTTTTTTATTAGGATAAAAAATACATGTATATATGTACTATATTTGCAAACACATATTAGGAATCTGTTTCTTTTTTCTCCATTGGTGGAATATCTATGGAAGGAAGCTATCCTTTTTATATAAGGAACCCATTGATGACTTCTTTCTTTCCTCTCACTAACGTTACGTGTATGTGTTTTTTTTGGCCGTGCCATATATATGTTACATGTTACATATAAGTTTCAGCCGTGAGGAGTCGTAAGACAGATATTTTTCCTTTTTTGCGTGACTTTTTTTTCTTTTCAATCGGAAAAAAGGAAGATTTTACCGATGGACTTTAAAGCGTAATTAAACGGATCTGATTTTTTCCTCATCGCTGGAGTTTTTATGGAAGGAGATTATCCCTTTTTTAGGAAACCGTGGACTCTTTCCCTGTTTTATTTCCCTGTTATGATCGTTGGAGTTTTAATGGAAGAAGATTATCTTTTTTGAGGGAAACGTGGACTCTTTTCTTGTTTTTTTTTCCTTTTCAGGGCCCAATTTTTATGGAAGGAGGCTATCTTTTTTATGGAATTGTGGCTGGTTTTTTTTTTCTTTCACCAATGTTAAACTAGTTAGATGAATTTTTTGGACCATCAGTGTTACGTAAGTTTTTCTTTTATCTTAGACGTAAATTCTACAATCCAACGGTGTAAATAATTGTGAAGATGTGGATTAATGAGAAGGCTTGAAAGGTGCCTCCAATTAGTAAAGATAAGACTAGGAAATTGCCCGTGCGTTGCAACGGGTGCGTAAACATATATCTTTGGAAGGATGCATGTGCACGTCAGATGAATTATTTTAATGCAACATTGCCGACCCTTTTATACAAGTAAGTCATTACTTGTCCCCAAATCTAAGCAACTACTTTGAAACCAATGACTGAATTCTGATAAAGTGTCCTTTATATAAAAATATAATAAAATTTCATCATATATAATTTAAAAGAAATTAATTCAGTGAACAAGTCGTCGCTAGGTGGACTACGGACTTGGATGTAAATTTTACTTCTAGTGTTCTTTGTATTGTCTTGAAAGATGATGAATAGATCAGATGTTTACCCTGCAAAAATAATAATCGACGAACAAGTTAACAAAGAACAACATAGGTATCAAGTACACTCGTGCAATGCTACCAAGAATCAAATAGTGGTTAAGTTTATGAGTCATGTGAAGGTCACATCTTGGATTTTGAGTTAACTTCTCCTGAGCACTATTCTCTCTGTTCTTTTCTCAACATTGAACCCCTCCTTCCTATTGAATAGTTAAACTTTAGTAAGACAATAACAAGGCAAAAATTTGTACAACATCGTGGAATTTGAGTAACAAGGTAATTTTTTAATACAACCCAGATATTTTAGTACTCCCCGCGTTCCTAAATATAAATCTTTGTTGAGATCTTTTAGTCCTAAACGCTTGGTCAAAAGCTACAACTAAAGCAAATGGTGTTAGCTAAGATACAAGGTATAGCAAACCTCTCTCTCACTCGGTCACTCTCATCTGAGCCAACTAATAAAATGTCCCATCTTTACTCTGACTTGGTAACATTAGGAAGATAAAATTTCCCATCTTGGCCAATATCCGAGCAACATAATGAAGATGAACAAAATTGCAAATCGCAGTTCCTACTTGGAGTAATAACAAACCATGACCTAGTGGTAGGAGTAAACGAATGAAAAATATAGTGTCGTTCCTAAGAGCAATGGGGACATCCCTGGTCTTGGATTACTCCAGCTTCCTATCCCGTGCAAGAGAACGCCCTAGCTACCCGTCACCATGCTCAGTCCCCTCGCTGCCCTCCTCATTTCTGATCAAAGTAATTCATTTTTGCATTGGTACAATTTTGAGTTTGGGGCCACATAAGCAATACTCAAAGTAATTCTTTAGGGAACCCCAAAGAGACAAAGAAAGAAATCTAAAGTTGCTGCATGCAACTGCATTTCTTCACTTAAAATTAAAGAGCAATTCTTGCATGTACTGCATTTTGCAAGTAGTTTCACTTTTGAGGAACTATAATGTTATTGTTTTCCAATAGCCATTCAAAAATTATTTTTCTCATAAGGAAGCCCACTTCAGTGAAGTTCAAAAATAGTTATTTCTAGGAGTCTATGAAACACCCGCGCTAGATTGGGATAACAAATTGAACTGTAATCGTCAGGACCAAGTGCCATACTTTTCTTCTTGTGAAATTTTCTTCAGGCAGTTTTATCACAGAAAAACCTAATGGACTCACTCTTTCTATGGTTGCTTTTATAAGAGAAAAATGTATGGTTGGTTTCATAAGAGTTATCTGAATTTGGAAAAATGTATTTCAAATAGTAACACTCTTTCTATGGTTGGTTTTACAAGAGTTATCTGAATTTGGTAGATTAGTTCTGCTTGATCTTTGTAGGAAATACTCCAAGATTAATATTTGTTCAGAGGTATAATAAAAAAATCGAGAATGAAGGTATAATCAAAATTAACAAACGACAGCTTGATCATTGAACAATCAATAACAGTTCTTGCGAGATTGCAGGTTCAGTTAATCCACTACTTTAACTTGCCAAGTTGTAGACACGATTCTACATCATTGGCGTTGCTGCAGTAGTAGCAGTACCATCACATAGGAAGTAGTGCCGTGGCAGTGCTGAACTAAAGTCAAACAACGCATGAAGTCAGGAACCGAAACACACCATTGCTGCTTTTATCTGTTGTCGCCACCAAACCACCGCCTCTGAACATGGATATGGTGCGCTGCTGCCTGTCACGTGCTCTCTGTCCCGCTAATCCCCGTGGTTGCCGGCCGCTGTCATCGTCGCCGCCGCCCGGTGTCTCTGATCGGATGGCACCAGCCCCTGACTCATCGGCGTTGCGGCTATCTTCGGCCGACGAAAGCCGACAGGGTGGAGGAGGCGGCGTGACTCGTCGCAGCAAGCGATTGGGTAGGAGAGGCAGACAGCGATGGTGCGCATGGCGCGACGCGTGGGGAAGAGTGTGGCGGAGGAACACGCGGCGGAGGGCGCTGTTTGGGAACCCTAGGTTGGGAAGCGGGGGAGATGTGGGCAGCGATCGACTGGGTTTGTGGGCTGCGTGAACCAGGAGTGGGAGTTAGACAGAAATAAATCAGAGATGCACCCAAAAAAAACCGGCGGACAAAGTGTGGGTGCGGGACGAGCGAGGTTGGACGAAACGAAGGACGTAAGGGGGGAAACAGAACGCTTCAGTTCTTTTAGATAGTAGAGATGTGGAAATTGATCTAGAAATACTGGTAGACTAGCGACAAAGAGACAGCGAAGCCGTCAACGGGAGGCCACCAAGGAAGAAAGCGGGCCGTTCCGTTCCGTTCGTGCGCCCTCGTGGAAGGGGCCCACCAGAATCCCGAGGCGGGATATGCTGACGTCACACCGCGACAAGCAATCAGGCTGGTCATAGTGGGAGTAACTTAGCAAGTAACATGGCGCATCTCAAGACAGGTTTGCTTATGTGGCATAGAGTTAATGAGGAAAGAGGTGTTTGGAGTAACATAATATGTTACTGTAACATAACACAACCTAAAGCAAAATGAGTCTATAATGTAATAAATGCTATCATCTACTACATCCGTCCTGGTTTATAGGTCCCTTTTGTAGTTTGTGTCAAATTTTGACTAAAGTTTAACTAACAAAATGTTAATGCATGTCAAAAAAAATTACCTCATTGGGTTCGTTTTTTAACGTGGTTTTCAAAAATATAATGTTTGATGACATGCGTGAACATTTTGTTAGTTTAATCTATGGTTAAAATTTGGCCCGAAATACAATGGGGGACTAATAAACCCAGACGGAGGTAGTATGATACTATTTTTATGTTACTTTATTATAAAGGTAGTAACAAAGACTAGTGTCATATGCATGACACTAGTCTAAGTTACTCCCCACTATGACTAGCCTCAAGCCCTTTCGCCTTTCCCTCCTTGCCTCCCCGGCCGGCCGATGTATCCGTATCGGACGAGTCGCCCATTTCTTCAGGTTCGAGGCCAACGAAAAAAGATTAAAAAAAAGGCCGTGCGCTCCACCCACACTCGTGTACTGTACGCTAGGCGAACCAGTAAATAAATAAAATGCACCCACTAGCATTTTGTCTCTCTCACTCTATCAACGGGGTGGTAAAAAGAGGGAGCGAGCAATTCGACAACGGCCCTGTTTGGATCATGAGGTTAGAGCTAGTTTGGGTTAGTTGGATACTCAAATAACCTAAAAGTATCCAAATAGAGAGGGTTAGAGTGGGTTAGTTTCATCTAACCTAACTATCTCGGTGAAGAGATGCTTATTTAGGTTAGAATGAGTTAGAAAATAACTCTAACTCTAACTGTGTTAGAGTATCCAAACAGGGCCTACGGCTCTGTTTGGATTAGTTGGATACTCAAATAACCTAAAAGTATCCAAATAGAGAGGGTTAGAGTGGGTTAGTTCCATCTAACCTAACTATCCCGGTGAAGAGATGCTTATTTAGGTTAGAATGAGTTAGAAAATAACTCTAACTCTAACTGTGTTAGAGTATCCAAACAGGGCCTACGGCTCATCGGAGACAGACAAATCGGCCGGGCATGACGTCAGCATATCCCGCCTCGGGATTCTGGCGGGCCCCGTCCACGAGGGCGCACGGAACGGGACGGGGCACGTACGGCTTCGCTGTCTTGTTCCTGAGCTGCCGGCAGAAAATGATCATCTCTCGATCGATTTCTCTCTCTCTCTTTTTTCTTTTTTATAGATCTATAACCGGACCAGCTGCTGATGACTGCCATGTGCTTTGCCTTATTTGCTCTTAGTAGTGTAGTTACTTGGTGTGCGGTGCCCCGTTTTTCTAATAAAATGGGGAGGGGGGGACCCCTTTTGATCAAAAAAGATCTAGAACCGCGCCAATTAGAATTAGGACTTCTCAAGAAAATTCATAAAAAATGAAATCCTACACAATGTTTTTTCCTTTTCTTTAAAAGGATTCTCAACATTTTGGTCAAGCCTTGCGTTTTAGCTCCGTCGACCTAAGAGTCCAATGTTATATGCATCTTTATCTCTACTCTTCTCCCTCGTACACAAACAACTTCCTTAAAAATATCTGTGCAGCATCTGAACAGCTATGTTGTTAAATGTATATTACTTGTAATTTGTGTTCTTGTAATTATCTTATCCTGCATTCCAAACAAGCCCTGAGACTGCAAACGACATGACAACGCTCTTTGGCATTTATAACCATGTAGGAGAGGCTCTCCGCAAAACAAAACAAAAAATACACGTGAGAGATAATTATGCTTCGACAATAAACAGCCGGTTTCATCGTCAGTTAAGCGAATGAGCTACCCAAGAAACCCTAGAAGTGTTGGAGATATGCCCTAGAGGCAATCATGTATGATGATATTTCCTATGTGTTTATGAATAAAGATAGTCCTTGGACATTATCAATGATGTGTATCAGCAAGTACGTGACTTGTTTGTGGGACTATGCATTGTATGATGACTGTCCTAAAAGGTCCCTACTCGAAAGGGCTGTGCGGACGCGCAGCCGACTAGACTAGAATATGACACGGTCGATGGCTCGGTCTCACTAGCCATGGAGCATTAGATACTAACCGGATAATATGGACTTGGAAAGGTCTGGTCGGATTCGACATAGTCGGATCCGAGTCGAGATAAGGTCTGAGTCGGACAGACCCAACTATGAGACGCAGCGATATGTCATCTGTGAGTCTCTAGTACAACATACGTTCTATGTCCTAAGACCTGAGCTGACGCATGTACTCGAGATGGTGATAGACTTGCTTTGGGCCGACCAAACGCTACTCCGTGACTGGGTAGTTACAAAGGTAGGTTTCGGGTTTGTCCAGTCCCATGCTGCGAGACATGGTCAAGCAAGATGGGATTTGCCCCTCCGATCAGGAGAGATATACTCTGGGCCCCTCGTGTGATTTGACCAGGAACAGCATGGCCATGCGACAAGGATTATGAGATAATCCGGACAATGGTCGGTATCACTGGAATGAGAAAGAGGTCGGGTTAGCACAAGGATGACAGTCTCGCCTTGAGCCCGACAACATATATCGTGCGGCAAAGGGAACAGAAGTGTGACACGTTGTACAGGTTCGCCTAACCAGCTTCATAGTCTGCTTGGTGGTCGGCACGCCTTGCTAGAGGCCGCTACCAACCGTACAGGTCGGAGGTGATCCGAACTGTGACCAAGCTGACTTGAACCTAAGGGGTCGCGCGCTTAAGGGAAGGAACCTACGAGGTCAGTTCGTAGGACACTGGTCGGATGTGATCCGAACTGGACTAGGAACGTGACCGAGTAGACTTTGGGCTTTAGGGTCCGTGCGAGGCCCAAGTGTTGAGCTCGCGACGGACGCCTATATAAAGTGGAGGTGCGGCACACTCAGGCGGTTGATCGCTTCGGCGCTGCGATTAGGGTTTGCATGTGTTGCGAATAGCCACCTCCACTCGCCGTCGACTGTGTGATCGGACCTAGCAGTCCGCCGCACGATGTTCCTCCCGCACGCGCGGATACTGTTAGAGGCGGTGCACTTGCGCCGCTCCGGTGAACTCGTACGTGGGATCGGACGACCGGCCGCTCGAGGGAGATCGAACGAGGAGGAGACGATCCACGCAGACGCGCTGCCCCAACTCTTCTTTCGCTGCACGGCACTGCGCGTTTAGTGGTAACGAACTATGATCCATCTCCCGTAGCATGTTCCTGGATGTTCTGCGCGTAGGAATTTTTAATTTGCAGTCGACGCACCCTACCGTAGAACCCAACAAGAAGCCGCTAGGGTCTCAAGGAGATTTCATGGTAAGCATCTCCAACAGGTATTTCAATAGGTCTCCCTCGCCTCTAGCGACTGCTTTTGGCGCCGAGAGACAAGAAGGCCATGGGTCTTCACGTCCTCGACGCACGAGTGCTTCCTACTAGATTTGTGGTAGCTACCAATCTACCCAATAAGATCTCAAGGCATTAGTTCCCGGTGTCGTTTTGCTCAACTTTTTGTCATCGCCCGTAGATGAGCGAATGGTACGCCATCTGAAATGTCATCGTTCAGGTCCGATAAGCCTGGTTCATAGTCACAACAAAACCATGCGCCAAGCAATGCAGAGCGGGTATAGCATCGAAGCTCACGGTGATGCAAATTCCCTCCCCATGACCTTGTTTGTATTTTTCTGTAAGACACTGATATTTTTCCTCGCAGAAAAAAAGACACTGATATTTTGAATAAGTTACCTCCGGAATTTCCCCAAAAAATGCATTTTAAAATGGAATTCGGGCGCTGGCATACATTGCTGGGCAGTAAAAATGACAATCCCTCGGCAGGACGTGCGTGGCGCAACAAACGAATCTTGAAGAGAGCAGAGCCATCGATCCGCGACGCACTTCCCACGGCACCGATAAATGCCAGAGGAGGCGAGGGAAAGCAACCGGGTACCACTGGTCTGCCCGGTTCCAAAGACAAGAACAGAACGATCCTCAAACACACCACCACCAGTGCAGAGAGAGAGAGAGAGAGAGAGAGAGAGAGGGGCCACGAGGAGGAGGAGAAGGAGATAAGGCTGGCCATAGTGGGGGTAACATAACCGGTATCATGCACTTGGGACTAGCTAACATGCTCATGTAGCAGACAATTAAAGAAGAAAGGGATGGTTGAGTAACATAGTTAGATATTGTATCATAATAAATGTGATACTACTATGCGTTATGCATGACAATGATATCTGATACTAATCTATAATACTACTATGCATCATAAAGATGGTATCATAGACTAGTATCACATGCATGATACTAATATATGATAGTCTTCATTATGAGTAGCCTAAATGAGAAATCATGGAGGCGATTTGATGTGGAGACTCCCGGTTTCTTGAGGAAAACACCAAATTGATGTGTAGCTACCAAGATTTCTTAGTATATACTACGCGCACATACTCCTTGTGTAATAGATAATTGAGTGTGGAAAATATGTGCTCCCACTCCTCATAAACTACGCGTACATATTCTTCCTACAACATACGAAACCCACGTGGATGTAACTACATCTGGCGGTATGGAGAACATGTCTCATATAGAAATGATTTGATCCTCCTGAGATTATGTATTCTCTCTCCTCATACACTCCCTCCGTTCTATAATACAGTGGGCATTCATTGATTTTTCATGAAAACCAATCTTAATGATTTTTTACCAATACTATTGAAAATATTATTTATTTCGGCATTACAAAATATATGAAATATGAGATATATGTCATGGTTAATAAAAAATATTATCTGTTTCTACATTATAACAGCGCTGGTGACCAGAAGGGTAAAGGGCCGCTGAGGAAGTGGTGAAGCTTGACCCTTTCTGCGTTTCTAATCCAGTTACTACTACTAATCTAGTTAGAATTTGTCGGGCGATTAAACTATGGTGAACTTTTGGTGATATTTATGTGAATTATGTCCGTTTGTTATCAGTTTATATGTCCGTTTCAAGTTAACTTTCTAAGTGCGTTGATGATCTACGTAGTATAGTTACACGTTGAATGATTTAGTATGGATGTAGGATGCCAGATATGAGATACGCAGCTGTGGATGAGACGATTTGAGAATTGCCTGGTCGCTGTCTGCGGACGTGCCCGGGCGTGCCCACAGGCTTATAGGATGCCGAATTTGGCAAGTCCGGCTATAGATGCTCTAAGGTCTTCCCCTTCTCCTTCCAAATGGCACCAAGTTGAAAGAAAAACAACACATTTGTAGACATAGTCAACCGGGTTAGAAGGAACGATCTTCTCGGCGGTAAGTTTGTTATGGATGCCACAACACCCACACATAAGCCGCAAAAGCAACCACCTCCACCACCCCGATGAATCAACATGTGGACACCAAATAGGGCACATGCAAATAGGACTCAACGCCCTGCTGGCTCTCATGATCCGGAGATTTGGAGTAAGCTTTGGAAACTCAAGATCCCACGTAAAGTTTCCATCTTTTGTTGGCGGGCATTGCATGGAATTATCCCCGTAAAATCCATTCTAGCAAATCGCCATGTTGGAAGTGAAAGCGGGTGCCCGATTTGCCAAGGAGGGGCTGAAGATATTAAACATCTTCTTTTCGGTTGCGTGCATGCGAAGGAATTATGGAAAAGTTTGGGAATTTTAGATATTGTTGAACAATATATGGATGGGCAGCGATCAGGATCAGTGGTCCTGGAAAATTTGCTGTCGATGGATGATCGCTCGCTTCCTCTTAAGCCTGGCTTAGATGTCAAACAAGTCATTGCAGTGGGGGGTGGTATCTGTGGTGGATCCGGCGGGAGATCACACATAATGGCTCACCCCCGCTAATCTCCAGATGGTCTATGTCGGTCATGGCAATTGCTAACAATTTCCAAGAAGCTAATCATAAACCCCGAGATAACCAGATACAGAGATGGATGAGGCCAGAACCGAAGTTTGTCAAGGTAAATGTTGATGCAGCATTCTTTGAGAATGAGAGGATGGGGGCAACAGCAGCAGTAATCAGAGATGAGAAGGGGAAGTTCTTGGCAGCTCAGTGCACCTTCATACCGCATGCTGTGGATGTGGTAACTTGTGAAGCTCAAGCGATGAGAGATGGACTTGTATTGGCAAATTCCTTGGGCTTCCCCAGAGTTGAAGCTGAATCGGATTCTACAACGGTGATTGAACAATGCTCAGGCCAAAACAGATGGTGGGATGTTGCTGCGGTCATCTTCGCCGAATGTGTGGAAGTAGCATCGACGATTGGGAAGGTTAAATTCAGACATTGTGGTCGTGAAACGAACCAAGTAGTGCATGTGCTAGCAAATTATTGTTATTGTAATAAGCTTAGTAGGAGTTGGGCGAACGATCCTCCTGATTGTGTCATACCCAAACTCTTGGATGATGTAATCCCGTTTTAATTATTAATAAAGCTAGCCATGATGGCCTTCCCTAAAAAAAACATGTGGACACCAAAATTTAATAGACTAGAAGATCCACGCCCCCCTCCCCCCTCGACTCCATGCATCAAAATCAACAGTGGAAGGCGAGGGCGGCGTGCCAATCTAACATGCGAGCATGAGAGCAGTAGGGGTTGTGTTTCTCCTCCAAGTTAAGTTACAGGAGTCGTGACAGCGTCGGCCGCACGACGGAGAACTAGAATACATCTAGAAATTATTTCTCTTTATGTGTATTATTTGTTTGAAACTAAAGGTGCCCCCTAATGAAAGTTAATAGAACTAGCTAATTGCCCGTGCGTTGCAATGGGATTAATCAATAATACATTTAGTACTCTCCCCCCTCTCCCTCCCTCCCTCCCTCTCTCTCACAGGGTTGGACCATAATCCAATTCCCTGCATCAGTTAATTTGATACCCAATTATAGAAATACTAATACTCAATTGTATTTAGGAAAAAGATACACGAGCCCATTTAGAATTTGCTATTTTGTGGATGGGCAATTTCTCATATTTGACATCCACCTTATTCACGCTAGTGCAATAACAATATGGATTATATGCATTATATTTGCCAGCACAACCGGGGGAACTAATTTGATGTAAATCGGCCGGCGACAACACCATGACAAACAATATATCTAAATTCTCAATGTTATTTTTTTGTAATATGCATTACTTATTTATACAATTTCGTGAATGTGCTCAAACTATTACTTGAACTTGCTACCACCAAATGATAGCAATTAGCCAACTACCTATATGTTTTGGTGCACCTTTGTAAAATTTAGAAACTGCTCGTGTGACAAAAAGAAGATACTGAGTGAAGATATGGAAAGGCCTTGTGTTGTGTAGAAATGAATTAACAGAATGAGAAGATTTATTCTTGACATGAGCAACATATGAAAATGGATCATGTTCCATCTATGTATGGATGAACAAATTGATACGGACAGTTTGATATAGAAGTTTCATCTATAAAATACCATCTTATAAATACAAAGAACTGCCAAATATCGCAATCATGCGACTGAATATTATAGGACCAACTTTTACCAATTATCATAATGTTACTTTTAATGTCCACGAAATGAAGTGAAGTAATTCTGAAAATAAAAATGCACAATTGACCAAAACAATTAACCACTATACTTGATGCAAAAGATGATGAAAGTATAAGCCTGCTGACGGCAGCGCCAAATGAAGCTTAAAGAACATCACCCGTACAAGGATTAAAATCTACAACCATACAAACTCAGCTTCAACATGATGACATGTTGAATGTAGATTGTAGACCTCCTCTTGCATGCCTTCTCAATCCTCATGGTATCCTCTCGCGCCTTAATTGCCTTCTCTAATCTTCGTCTTGCCATGTGTTGCAGCTGGTTCGAGAAAGAAATAAAACATGAGCTGATGTGACTTGCAAGGAGCATCGTATGTATAGATAATTTTTCTTAGTATTAGTTCATAGAGGAAACCAAGGAATATCAAAGCAATGGTTCAACCAACTTTGAGGCTTTAACAATAGATTAGAATGTGGTGCCTGTGTAGGCGAGGTGGAGCCGTAGAGGATATGACAGCCTAGCTTGAGCTCTACTGATACAAGCCACACAAGCTTGTAATGGTGTTTTCTGACGCACGATGAAGTTGGATGAGCTGACCAGGTTATTGTCGCATCAGATCCTACCGAACATAGGCATCGCTGATGGCATCGCAGCCCCGCGACCTTAGGGCTGAGACACACGCGTCGTCTGGCCACCGTCTCCCTGCCACCTCGGCACACCGATGCGTGCGCTACGCTGTCCCCTTCAGCATAAAGGCCCAACGACCTCAAGCACCACCGCCGCAGCCGCTCTGCGTTCATGCGTCCCCGACGCCCCGCGCCATTCAAAGAGAGATGGGCCAAGAGGAGAGAGATGAAGTAGACTTAGGAAGAGGATATGAATGGGTACCTCACGTCCAAGCATGTCGCCGTTGCAGTCCCGGCTCCACTCGACCTGTCACATCGCCACAAGAGAATACATGAGATAGGGCAGGGACTAGGGTTTATGGCTTTATGCGGTTTGCTCGCCGTATTGATTGCATCGAGTGGATCGGGAATTGGATCGATCGATCGTGGGTGAAACGAAATCGGCGCTCAGGATGGCGAGGTGTTGTGACATGATCGCAGCATCACATCAAAGGGATCTGGACCAACACCACGTCGCGTAGTTGATGTGCCTTATATCAGTTTGCATTGAGGTTAATTGTTCCCTGTGTGTGAAGATTGATTACCGTCCGTGAGCTAAGCAGGGTTACTAAAGAAGAATCTGATTGCAATACGTGAATTGATTTATGTTGCGTTGTATCGATCCATTTTGGTATTTGAAGATTGATTACCATCGATTAGTTAAGTTGGGTTACCGAAAAAGAAATCAATCACCATACGTGAATTGATTGTGTTACCAAATAAAGGTTGGATTTGTCCGGCCATATTACCAAATAAAGATTTGGTTTGTCCTGCTAGATGAGAAAACCAGTGAAAACCGGAGAGAGGGAGGAAAATCGGTGGAGGGGTGGGGAGCGTACGAGGAGGGGCTTGACGATAGATGGGACGACGTAAGAGGGGAGACGGAACCTTACGTTTCTTTTAGGTAGTAGATATTTTCATGTGCCAATAGTTTACGAAATGGTGATGGTCAGGCATTGCTCGGACTATTTCTTCAGGGTGAAAACCAAATTTTTGGCTTTGGGTGATTGGATTCGGTGACGGGGGCGCGTGAGCGTCACTTTCCTCATGAAAGCATTATCGTTGAACAACCTCGTCATCTATGTGGTGTCATGAGATTGTTGATATGGATACGCTTATTATTGTAGTTTCCGGTCGTGAAACTGTTTTTTTTCCTCGCCTACGCATAACTATGATTTTATATTACTTTGAAATTTGTCGGGTGTTCTTATGTGTATTAGTTTTAGCTGCGAGCATCCTAACCATGTAAAGACCGGATGTGTACTCCTCATGAAATTCATCCTTTATCCAAAAAACAAATTAGGAAAAAAATTGTGACGCCCGCAAATGTTGTTCAGTCCGGTAAATATACCTGAAATTCCAATGAGACGCGAGGAACCGAAGGGAAGTTGTCATTACCACTCCGTTATTAATAATTCTTATATACACGTTAGCCATGAACGCCCAAGTCCAACACCTAGCTTGACTTTGAGCTAGGCTAGGTTAGGCTACGCACACCCGTCCAGCAGCCGAATCCACCGTATCCGTTTCAGAGCAGAGATAAGATGGGTCCGTCTCGAGCCGTCATGGTCGTGAAGATCGTGATTCTTTTCGGCGCATCGATCCATCCATCCATCCATCCATCGGATCGCGATAGCTGCCGGCTACGCGTCGATCGGTCGATCGGCATGGCTGGGTTTCGCGGCCTATAATCACGTCTGCAGGCTGGTTTCAATGCGCTCCGCCGTTGGAGGCTGGTGCGTGCGTATCTTCCATCTGCTTCCTTTGCTTTGCTTGGCTTGGGAGATCTCCGAAGATAAGCAGAGAGTGCAGACTGCAGGAAAAGAAGAGACCGACCAGACCAGCACCGTCAGCAGAGAGAGATAGAGAGACGAAACTATTTACTGGTTGGCCTAGCGAGCACGAGTGTGAACGGAAGCGCATGGCTTTTCACGCCGGGCTTTTTTATCTCTTTTCGCCCCGAGCCGGAAGAAACGGGCGACTCGCCGGAGACAGACGCATCGGAGGCAGGGTGGAAAAGGGATTTGATTTGCTTGGCGCCGGGGTGACGTCAGCGTATCCCGCCTCGGGATTCTGGTGGGTCCCGTCCACGACGGCGCACGCAACGGAACGGAACGGTGGCGCACGTACTACGTACGGACCGCTTTCTTCCCTGGGGGCCTCCCCCCGTTTACGGCTTCGCTGTCTCTTCGTCGCCGGTCATGTGTAAAAAAGAATACCGGTTCGTGCTTCTTTTACTCCCTCCCTCCGTTTAAAAATAGATGACTCAAGTCAGTATAAAGTTGAATCATCTATTTTGAAACGTAGGGAGTAGATTATTATTCTCTTTAGATCGGTATTAGGGCAACTCCAACCGACCAACTCAAACGGAAGCGAAACATAATTAATTTAAAACGACAGTCAAAACTCCACTACAAACATAATAAAAAGTAAAAGCATTAATATAATGCCCAGCCATCCTCGCCTACAGCCCCAAGCATCGTCGGTGTAGCCGGCGTCGGAGCAGGTAAGGTCGAAGAACTCCGCCAGCGCAACAAAAGGGAAGGCCCGCTGGTAGGACGCCTGCTCTGGCGTCTCCTCTTGCGACTACTTTGGTGGGCACCGCACGCGCGTCATCCTCCTGCTCCCGCCGCTCCGCCTTATCCTCCAATGCCCAACGCTATCGGCGCTTCTCCTTCGCTCCCTCAGTCACCATGCGACACACACCGTCCTCCAGTGCGCGGCCCATCCACTGCTCGAGGTAGGCGGCCTCCTTCTCCTCCGTCAGGCCCAGGCAAACGACTACGGTGAATGACGATGCTCAACGGCGACAATTTAAACAAGCTTTTGCAATATCACCTTTGTTGCAAAAAAAAAAAATCAGCAACAATACCTAAGTCAGTAGCAAGACCCCGTTGAAAAAAAAAATCCTTGAACGGATAATCGACAACACGGCCACGACCTCCTCTGGTGCTCCCGCGAGCGGCAGGGGAGGCTAGCCCTACCGCCGCCGCCAGGCCCCCCCCCCTCCTCCCTTTCTTCCTCCCTCGCTACTGCCAGAGGGCGCGGCCGGGCGAAGCCCCGCCGGCGCCGGCGACGGCGGGGAGGCCTCGTCTCCTCGCGTCGGGGGCTTGGCGCGGGCCGAGTCTTCTTCGCCGGGATGATGCGCTTCGCGACGGGCGTGGCAGCACGGCTCAGGTCCGGTGCGCGCGGCGCCGGTGTCTGGTCGGCGGTGTAACCGGCGGCGCTGTGGAGGTGCGGCCCTGGCCAGCTACGGCGGCTGCTCCTGCAGTCGTCCAGATCTGGCTTCAGGGGCTGCGGGCCGGGGGCGGCGCGGGTCGCGGGCGGCTGCCCCTGCCTGGCCGTCTGCCAGCGGGGGTGGCGGCGTGACAGCTGGTGGGCTCACTCTTCCTCCTTCTTCTTCTTCTTGTCCCATGTGCATGCGCACCATGGCATGGTCTAGGGTACACAGTATTGCGCCAAGGATGATGAGAAGGGAGGAGCAGAGCCGACCCCGCAATCTTTTCTCGTATCGGCCGTACGAGATTCAGCCGGTGGAGCCGGCGATCCGGTCCACCGCCGGCGATCCGGTCCACCGCCGGTGTTCGTATGTGCACAATGTTCCATTCCATTTCCACCGCTGTATTGACCAGACCAGCAGCGTACGTACGTACGTACGTCGCCGCGGTACTTACGTGGTGGTCGTACCGGTAGTTTCTTCCCGATAAACTATGGCGAATCCCAAGAATGCCTTTATATATGAATAAAGCTCTCTGGTTTCCCCGGAAGAAAAACTACGTCAGGACGTGTGGCGATCTATGGAGCACATGAACCGTGGCTGGTTTGGAAGAAAGACTTGGTAGAAATAGAAAAAGAAAACGGGGACATGCCGTACGTACGTGCGCGGTCCTGCTCTGCGGCCGCGTGCTTGTTGTCAAAACATGCATCTCGCATCGCACCGCATGCGGCCAAAGTAGTTTATCATGCCCTAAAAAAAAAAGTAGTTTATTATGGCGCGCAGATGTGAAGGAATTCAAGGATGAGAGCTACCACTCCTACCATTCCGCATTTTTGGCCTTACCGTAGATAGAAGAAGAAAAGACCCAACGTCGAGATTGTCAAACAAATAGAAAAGAGCACGCTTAACTTCTGAGTTCTATTTTCCCTAATTTCCAAGTGTGTACTTGTTGTTTTTTAACAATAGTAAGTTGTCAATCCTATTAACCCTTAGGAGTTTAGTTTGAGCATGAAGTCACACGTTTCACCGTTTGAGTTTGAAACTTTTATTCCAAACGAAATAATTATTTAGTAACACTAATATTTCTTGAATAAGTAGTTTGATCATAGTTTGACCAAATTTGACCAAAATTCAAAAAAACTGAAATCATTATTTAGTAACACTAATATTTCTTGAATAATTATTTAGTAACACTAATATTTCTTGAATAAGTAGTTTAACCATAGTTTGACTAGATTTGACCAAAATTCAAAAAAGTGAAATTTGAGCATAACTTTTTTCCTTTCATAATTTCAGAAATCGGAACCCATTTTCGTTCTGAACATTTTGATATATTATCTGGTTTTTTGGATATTGTATGCAAAAGTTATAGTCCTTTTACTTTTTAATAACACTTTTTGCAAAACATGTTGAAATTTATGTTTTTAAATTTCCCTAACTAGTAGATGTAGTAACATAACGACATCTCAAACGATTTAAATTTTTGAAGTTTTTATTATTTTCTTTTGTTTTTTTCAAAACTGGAAAGGCAATGGGGGGGGTAGAGTTTGAAAATTGCAGAACCCCTTTAGTCCGGGTTGGAACCACCAACCAGGACTAAAAGATTAGACCCCTTTAGTCCCGGTTGGTGGCTTCAACCCGGACTAATGGTCTAACCTAAAGTCCCAGTTTGTGTCACAAACCGGGACTAAAGGCGTTCGTGGGGCCCCGACCTGACGCCAGCCTGCCACCACCGCTTTAGTCCCGGTTTGTGACATAAACCAGGACTATAGGTACACCACGAACCAGGAATAATGCCTAGCCGTTGAAACTGGGACTAATGGTCACATTAGTACCGGGCCGTAATCGAACCGGAACTAATGGGGTGAACGTAAGGTCGTATTTGTACTAGTGGTCGCTCCTTAAAGACCTTCTGGATGAATGTACTTTTTATTGGAATAATACAGGAGGCCTCACGGTTGAAAAAAACTACAAAGGAAGTGGAAAGAAAATGATTGCCTTCAGATGGAACAATCTATCTTGTATGCAACAACCGGCCCCTAATCTGACTTGTGGCTTCTACGTCTGTATTCACATGGAAGAATTCATACGTTCCACGAAAACATTAAAGCAGCATGATAAAATAATCCAATGGGGTCAAGAACTACAAAACAATTCGGCCCAAGCTGGCGTACTGCTCGAAGAAATACAAAACAAGTTCGTGACTATCATAAACAAGAAGGTCCGCTCGTCGTCTGACATATTCTATCATAACACCGAAGATAATGAATCAAACTAACAAAGCAGGCTAACCTAGCTTATTGAAGCGGGCACCACTGCAAGCGTGACTAAACATGTATGCCTTATTAACTATGTTATTTAATTGTATCGGCACACTATATTTGATGACGATGTATTGTTCGTTACTCGTTTATTCTTGGAGCAGTTTTAACATGCTTCCTCTTACCACATCTTTTTACATGACAGGTAACGGTATATATTCGATCTGAGTCATTGATCTCATTAATCAGTGGTCGGATTAACTCTTACCTTCGTACATGACATGTAAAAAGAAGGGGTAAGAGGGGGCATGTTAAAATTTTCCTTATTCTTAATGTACTTCTCGTTCTTTATTCGGACTTATTATCACTAGTTTTATTTTTGATTTGCTCCCATTTATTGAGAAATGTTCTCTATTTGCATCGACTAATGTTGTTGTGGCAGCATAATCAATGGCGGGCACTACCAAGGACCCGCCGCACATACATTAAACAATAGTGGCGGGCGTGCCAAGTTGCCCGCCATTGACAAGCCTGCCTGCCACTGTTACTAGATCGAAGACAGTGGTGAGCAATTTCGACCGCCCGCCACTGCTATAGTGCTACCACTGGCGGGCGGGAACCAACCACCGATGCCATGTTAGCAATGCCGGAAAGTCAGTGGCGAACGGCCATGAGAGCCTCGCCCGCCACTGCTAGGCATTCCCGCAGTAGTGATATACTATGCGTCCTACAACGTACGAAACTCACGTGGATGTAACTACATCTGGCAGATCGGAGAATATGTCTCATATAGAAATGATTTGATCCTCCTGAGAGTATGTATTACCGCGCCTCATGCACTCCCCCCATCCAATAGTATAGTGGGCATTGATTTTCATGAAAGTCAATCTTAATGAATTTTTATCAATACTATTGAAAATGTTATCTATTTATACATTACAAAATATATAAAATAAGAGATATATGTCATGATTAATCTAATGGTATAAATTTTGTATTCTAGATGTTGATAAAATTTTCTAGTTGCGTGAAATTTTTATTCGAGACCACAAGTTTTATATTATTTACACATAAATTACATTTTATGTAAGGGCTCCGATGATAGCTTCCAATAAAGATTGTATTGTGATATGTAAATAAATAATTGATAAGGAATAAAGGTATCCCATGTGGGTGCACAAATATGTATGAGCAACAATTAATGGAAAGTGAGTGTATGGAAAAAAGCGAAACATAATGATCCAAAGTGTGAATTATGTTGCCACTGTTTGCTATTTGATCATTGTTTTGTCTTTTTCAGCATATGGGGCTCGAAAGGGTTTTAATGGAATTTGGCATATTTTCATTGTATCCTCGATCAAATATATGCCTGTGTTTGAAAGTTCTAGATTCTTTCCCCTACTACATTTCTTTTAAAGAAGTGCAATTGTTTGCAGACAAATCACTCATATTTCTTTTTATATTCTAGATGTTTCTTTTTAGTACAAATAACATATCTCTTTTATTTACCTCCAGAAAAATGACAAGCATGTATTCTAGAAAGACTAGCCGATTTTATAGCTCTTGACCATGATATTTAAGGAAACATAAATAGACAAACTTCATATATTTGCATGTAGTCTGACTAGAACAAATTAATCTATCAACATAGTGTTTTCAATTTTTTTTCATGTTTCTTTTATCTAGAATATTCGGTTAAAATTAAGGCAGTGTTGAGAAAAAATGTTAAACTCGTTATAATATATATGCTTCAAATTTCAAAAGATTGCCGTTTTGAAAAACATTACTAAAATCATATAACAAAAACATTATATCTTAATAGTTTGTTATATCATTACATACCCAATAAGTATAATCTGAAAATTATATTGTGTAACTAAGACCATATGTTAAATTGAGAAATGTGAACAATAAAAAGATAAAAATATTAGTCTAAAAGAGTTTTGTCGAAAGACCAAACTAGTGAAAAAAGGAGTGGTATATATTGCTAGTCTTATACCTACATGTTATTGAAAAGGGTTGTTATATATTACTCAAGGAAAGATATTATAAATTTCTATATCAATAATGTTTTAATAGAAAAATAAGGTTCATTATATGCCATTAGTGAATTTCATATAAATTATAGCATGACAAAGTCAACTCTTCCTTGTCTTATGATTGCGCTATTTTATCCTTATATATCTTCCGATGCAAGATTTTATCCCCACTCAAACATCATAACTTCCAATAAATTTGACCTCATCACTGGGTTCAATTCACTCTAACAAATTTCTAATTTCTCAACAACCTCGTCATAGCTGGGGGGCATGTATCAAAACCATGGGTTCCTCCCGTTTGTCGACATTGACATTAATGAATGTCTGCTTGTCCCAATATTGAACATTAACGAGTCTATACATCTAAATACATTGTCAAACAAATAAATTCATCAATGTGCTAGCCAAATTAAATGAATTAAGCACCTAATATGCATTATATGGATCAACTAACTTCTATGCATTATATTCAAACAACAAAACAACTAGCAAAATGCCAGGCCCAAATTAACACATAATTATGACACTAGTAGAAAAAGGGGCTTTCGTCCAGGGCAGTTTAGCCCATTAGTCCCGGTTCAATCCAGAACCGCGACCAATGGAGCTATTTGCCCGGTTAAATGAGCCAGGGGGCGGGCCGGGCCACGTGGGCCATTGGTCCCGTTCGTCCGGACCTTTTGGTCCCGGTTGGTGGGACGAACCAGGACCAATGGTCCTGGCTCTGGCCCACCACTATTGGTCCCGGTTCGTGGCATGAGCAGGGACCAAAGCTTCTCTTTAGTCCGGCTCATGCCACGAACCGGGACCAATAGTGCTGCCTATATATACCCTCGCTTGCAGCAGAGCACTCCATTGCTCTGTTTTTCTCTTGCCGGCGAGGGAGGCATTGTGGTGCTCTAGCTCACCTCCTATGCACATGAGGTGTTCGATGAAATGCCCGAGCCACACTACTTAAGCTTTCTCCTCTCAAGCTCGACCTCCAACCTCCATTTTCCTCAATATTTGTCAGGTTTAGCGGTCCGTCACGCCCGTCCCGTCTTCACCGCCGCCGATCACCCGCGCCGATCTCATCGCCAAGACCACCGTGGTGAGCCTCTTGTTCTTATCTTCTTTACGAAAGGAAAAATATTCTTACTTGTATTATTTTCTTACTTTTATTATTGCATCTTATATAGTGCGATGGTTTTGGTATCCGCCCCCGTCGGCCCTCGTCCTGTCTATGATTCGGATGTGGTATATATTATCTTTTCATAACTATTGGTTCATTTATTGTTTATGAAAATTATGCCGACCAACGTGACATAGATTTTATTTATCTAGGAGGTTGTTGAACCGGAAATTCCAACCGACCCTATTGTCGAGAGGTTAAATTTAGTTGAAGAAGAAAACAATTTCTTGAAGGAAAAAATAAAAAAACTTGAGGAGGAGAAGATGATATTGGAGTTGCATGTTGCGGATGTCGTCGATGATCACAAGATCAAGATGGATGCAATGCCATTCATACCGAGGCTTGGTATCATTATGCCGTTGGATCAGTTGTTACCTTGGTTGCGATTATGATCGTATTTATTTCCACATTGAAATGTTTTACATAGTTTCATAGTATGGTTTAATTAATTTAGATGCTCTGCAGAGCTTTATGTTGTTAGATGAGAACTATGTATGTACTTTGGTTTTTATGTGATGATTAACTTCTATTAATTTGGTCACTTAATTATCTATTCATGATGTTTCGTAATGATTTTTGACACACTTAATTATATATAATGCACGCAGATGAACCGCAATGGATGTACGGTGATGAGACACACCTCCGAGTACATTAAGGCGTGCATGCTTTTCTCAAGTGGCTGAGGCAAACAAGCATAATGGTTTTATGTGTTGTCCATGCCCTATATGTGGGAATCTGAAGTCTTACTCGACCGGAAAATCCTTCACACCCACCGCTTTACAAGGGTTTCATGCCACACTATAATGTTTGGACGAGGCACGGAGAAATAGGGGTTATGATGGAAGACGGCGAGGAAGAAGAGTACGATGACAACTATGTGCCCCTGAATACGGTGATGCTCTGAACATCAAGATGCACTGACGATGTGCACGATGGTGCTGCTGTGGCTAAGCTGCTGAAGATCAAGAGGAACCAGACGATGTGCCCCATGATGATGATCTCCGCCGGGTCATTGTCGATGCAAGGACACAATGCGAAAGTCAAAAGGAGAAGCTGAAGTTCGATCGCATGTTAGAGGATCACAAAAAAGGGTTGTACCCCAATTGCGAAGATGGCAACACAAAGCTCGGTACCGTACTCGAATTGCTGCAGTGGAAGGCAGAGAATCTGTGCTCGATAAAGGATTTGAGAAGCTACTGAAAATAATGAAGAAGAAGCTTCAAAGGATAACGAATTGCCCGACAGTACATACGCAGCAAAGAAGGTCGTATGCCCTCTAAGATTGGAGGTGGAGAAGATACATGCATGCCCTAATGACTGCATCCTCTACCGTGGTGCCTACAAGGATCTGAACGCATGCCCGGTATGCGGTGCATTGCGATATAAGATCGACGAGATGACCCCGGTGATGTTGACGGCGAGCCTCCCGGAAGAGGGTTCTGCGAAGGTGATGTGATATGCTCCTATAATACCACGGTTGAAACGTCTGTTCGAAACGGAGAGCATGCCAAGTTGATGCGATGGCACAGTGAGGACCGTAAGAAAGACGGAAGTTGAGAGCACCGGTGACGGGTCGCAGATGGAGAAAAATCGAGATAAAGTCTGGGCTGAGTTTGCAAAGGACCCAAGGGCGTATGGTTTGCTTTAAGCGCGGATGGCATTAATCCTTTCGGGAGCAGAGCAGCAATCACAGCACCTGGCCCGTGACTCTATGTATGTATAACCTTCCTCCTTGGATGTGCATGAAGCGGAAGTTCATTATGATGCCGTTCTCATCCAAGGCCCTAAGCAACCCGGCAACGATATTGATGTGTACCTAAGGCCATTAGTTGAAGAACTTTTACAGCTGTAGAATGGAAGCGGTGTACGACGTGGGATGAGCACAAAAGGAGAATTTGACCTAAAGGCGTTGCTGTTCGTGACCATCAACGATTGGCCCTCTCAATAACCTTCGGGACAGACAAACAAGGGATACCACGCATGCACGCACTGTTTACTTGACACCGATAGTATATACCGGGAAGCTGCGGGAAGAATGTGTACTGGGCCATCGTCGATTTCTTCCGACCAACCATCAATGTCGAAAGAAAGGCAAGCATTTCAAAAGCGAGGCAGATCACCGGAAGAAGCCCGCCATGCGTATCGGTGATCACGTACTTGCTATGGTCAATGATTTACACGTAATCTTTGGAAAGGGTCGGCGGACTAGCTGTTCGAATGACGCCGAGAATCACGCACCCATGTGGAAGAAGAAATCTATATTTTGGGACCTACCCTCTGGAAAGACCTAGAGGTCCGCTCTTGATCGGCGTGATGCACGTGACGAAGAACCTTTGCGTGAACCTGCTAGGCTTCTTGGGCGTGTATGGAAGACAAAAGATACACCTGAGGCACGAGAGGACCTGCAACGCTTGCACGAAAAAGAGGGCATGCCTCCGAAGCAATATGAAGGTCCTGCCAGCTACGCTCTTACGAAAGAAGAGAAAGAAATATTCTTTCAATGCCTGCTCGATATGAAGGTCCCGACTGGCTTCTCATCGAATATAAAGGGAATAATAAATATGCGGAGAAAAGTTCCGAACCTAAAGTCTCATGACTGCCACGTGATTATGACACAACTGCTTCCGGTTGCATTGAGGGGGCTTCTACCGGAAAACGTCCGATTAGCCATTGTGAAGCTATGTGCATTCCTCAATGCAATATATCAGAAGGTGATCGATCCAGAAATCGTACCAACGCTAAGGAGTGATGTGGCGCAATGTCTTGTCAGTTTCGAGCTGGTGTTCCCACCATCCTTCTTCAATATCATGACGCACGTCCTAGTTCATCTAGTCGGCGAGATTGTCATTCGGGGCCCGATTTCTACACAATATGTACCCCTTTGAGAGGTTCATGGAGTCCTAAAGAAATATGTTAAGTAACCGTGCTAGGCCATAAGGAAGCATCTCCATGGGCCATCAAACAGAGGATGTCATCGGGTTTTGTGTTGACTTCATTCCTGGCCTTAATAAGATAGGTCTCCCTAAATCGCGGTATGAGGGGAGACTGATTGGAAAAGGCACGCTTGGAAGAGACTCAATAATATGCAGGGACGGATATTCTTGGTCTCAAGCACACTACGAGTTTCTAGAACTCTACCTTGGTGACCCGTATGTCGATGAACACAAGAACAGTCTGCGCCCAAACACCGGAGCGGTCGACGATTGGATTACATGTGAACACATCGGGACTTTCAGCAGTTGGTTGGAAACACGTCTCGGAGGTGACAACACTGTTTGTGATGAGTTGTACTTGTTGTCCAGGGACCATCTTCGACTGTAATGATTTGGAAAGGATACGAGATAAATGGTAATACATTTTACACGATTGACCAAGATGAAAAGAGCACCAACCAAAACAGCGGTGTCCGCTTTGATGCAGCAACCGACAATGGAAATGACACATATTATGGTTACATAGTAGACATATGGGAACTTGACTACGGAGTAGATTTTAAGGTCCCTTTGTTTAAGTGCAAGTGGGTCAATCTCAGGAGGCGGGGTACAGGTAGACCCACGATGCGGAATGACAACAGTGGATCTGAAAATCTTGGGTACACTTGACGAACCGTTCGTCCTAGCCAATGATGTGGCACAGGTTATCTATGTGAAGGACATGTCTACCAGACCGAGGAAAAGAAAAGATAAGGAAGCGAATACATCATACAATGAGCCAAAGCGCCACATAGTTCTTTCGGAAAAAGGGACATCACAGGAGTGGAGGGCAAGGCAGACAAGTCTGAAGAGTATGAAAAGTTTCATGAAATTCCCCTTCAAAGTCAAGGCTGACCCAAGCATCTTGATAAGCGATGAAGATTATCCATGATTACGGCGCAATAAGCAAGCGACACAAGCGAAGAAAAAGTGAAGACTTTCTCCGCAACTATTATGATGATACCATGCCAACTTTGTAACACACGAGTATGATACCATTATCCGTTTTGTTCATGAACATGCTATGCCAACTTTTCAGAGTTCATTTGAAAACTATGAATTTGAAAACCTCGCCAACCAAGGGCGCTCACACCTGTTTATAAGTCCGTCCCTCTCGCCTTGTTGAGCTCACAAACTTGTGATTCACACAAATTTCAAAGAATTCAAATTTTATAAAACTAATGGCACAAACAGAAAGTTTATAATTGTTCTAAAACAAATGGCACTAACAGAAAGTTTATAATTTTGCTGACCTAAAAGCAAAAAGAATTAAAAATAAAGCAAAAACCAAAAGAAAATAAATAATGCAGAAAACAAAACAAAAAACTTGAAAAAAAATAAAAATAGCAACAATAAGCATTTTGTTGTAAGTAGAAACAAAATAAAATAAATAAAGCAACAAAGAAAACAAAAAAGTGTTTTGAATTTTAAAACTAATGGCACAAACAGAAAGTTTATATTTTTCTAAAACTAAAAGCACTAACAGAAAGTTTATAATTTTGCTGACCTAAAAGCAAAAAGAATTAAAAAATAAAGCAAAAACCAAAAGAAAATAAATAATGCAGAAAACAAAACAAAAAACTTGAAAAAAATAAAATAGCAACAATAAGTATTTTGTTGTAAGTAGAAACAAAATAAAATAAATAAAGCAACAAAGAAAACAAAAAAGTGTTTTCAAATTTTAAAACTAATGGCACTAATAGAAAGTTTATATTTTTCTAAAACTAAAAGCAAAAAGAAATAAAATATAAAGCAAAAAAAGTGCCACCCATCGGGCCCCCACGGCCTGAATACGACTAGAAACCCTATGGGCCAGGATTCAGGCCCGGAAGGCCCAAAGAGGCCTGAGCACAGATGGCGAGTTAGGCCCAAAGCCTGCTTTAGAGAGGAGCTCGAGGGAGCCGCACCGCACCTTATAAACCGTGCGGCTCCCTCTCAACTAGCGAGGTGGGACTAAACATTTGGCGCGGGGCAGCACATGGCCTTTGGTCCCGGTTGGTGGCACCAACCGGGACTAAAGGGGGGTTTAGTCCCGGTTGGTGCCACGATCCGGGACTAATGCCCCCCTTTAGTCCCGGTTGGTGCCACCAACCGGGACCAAAGGCCGCCGCTTCCCGCCCTTTGGGCTGCTGAAAACAGGCCTTTGGTCCCGGTTGGTCGCACCAACCGGGACTAAAGGGGGGCATTAGTCCCGGGTCGTGCCACGAACCGGGACCAATGCACTTTCTATATATGAGGACTTTGCGAAAAGTTCATTCAGTTCCTCATCCGCCGCAGACGCCGCCCCGCTTCGACGCCTGCTCCTCGTCGTTGTCGCCACAAGACGTTATCGCCGCCCGTCGTCGCCGCGCGCTTCGCCGCCCCTCGTCGCCGCGCCGCCGACGCGTCGTCGCCGCCCATTGCATCGCCCCTGCCCCGAGCCCATCGTCCCGCGCGCTGCTTAGCCCGCCGTCCCGTCGCCGCCCGAGCCGCCGTCCTCGTCGCCTGCTGCGCCGCCCCGAGCCCGTCGTTGCCCCTGCCCCGAGCCCGCCGTCCTCGTCGCCCCCTGCGCCGCCCGAGCCCGTCGTCGCCCCCTGCTGCAGCGCCGCCTTGAACCCGTCGTCGCCGTCGCCAGCGCCCTACGCCCGCCGCCGCCCCGCGCCCTCGCCGGCCGCCGCCTTTGTGAGCCGCCGCCGTCAAGCCGCCCCGTTTTTTATTTTTATTAGTTTATTTTTTGTTCATATGTGATGTATATGTGTATGTGGCTATAATGTATATGTTTTTATTTTTATTAGTTTAGTTTTTTGTTCATATATAGAAAGTTACAATTTTAATTAGGTTAGTGGGAAAAGGTTAGTGCATTTTAATTAGGTTAGTGTAGAGGAAAAAGTAAAATAAGGAAAATGAAGAAAAGAGGAAGAAGGAAGAAGGAAGAAGAAGAAGAAAAGAATGAGAGGAAAAGAAGAAGAAGAAGAAGAGAAGAAGAAGGAATAGAATTTTTTTTTCTAGAAGAAAAAAAATTCTTTTCTTCTTCTTCTTTTTTTTTCTTCTTTTTTTCTTCTTCTTCTTCCTTCTTCCTTCTTCCTCTTTTCTTCCTTTTCCATATTTTCCTTTCTCGAGGATAAGAAGAAAAGAAGAGGAGAAGAAGAAAGAAAGGAATAGAGGAGAAAGAAGAAACTTTGACACGAGGGGGGGGTACCGATACCCCCTCCCCGATAACATTATTTTCCCATGTATATGTATATTGCGTCGTTGTCGATATAACGAGGGTGTCGAGGATCGCCGAGGGTCGAGGGTCGGGAACTAGGGTAGAGGGTCGAGGGTCGTTAAAGGGTCAAGGGTCGAAGGTTTGTGGTCGAGGTTCCTATAGTGTCAAAGTATTGAAGAAATCCATGGCTTCATCATTAGCGGAAGTAACCATGGCATGATGGTATGAAGTCCTCAAAGTTGTTACTCGAATGGAGTCCCGGATAGGATAATTTGCCTTTTGCTGAACTTGTGCAAAAAGCTTAATTATCCTATCTCGGGACTCCGCTCCAAAACAACTTTGGAGAGCTTCACCATCATGCACCTGCTACTTTCGCCTAATGATGAAGACATGGTTTTGTTGAATCCTTTGACACTAGGCAACCTCCCGACCCTCGGCGATCTTCGACCCTTGACCTCGACCGCTCGGCGATCCACGACCCTCTACCCTACATGGCGTCGATGCCCACGTCACTTGTGGGACATAGATGTACTGTTCAACGCCGACCCCTCCCGATAGCTTCAACACGTGGGGGGGTCGATATTACATACCCTCCTAGCTTGAAGCGTTCTCGAGGCCACCCCTAACCCTTGAAGCGTTGTCGAGGCCACCCCAAACCCTAGAGAAGCAGCGCCGAGGCCACTAATATGATTCCTTATTGTGATTAGCTAGCTAGTTCTCGTTGGCACTAATATATCCATATCTGTCATGTTTGAATAATAATTGCCATGTTGTAAATATTTGTAGAAACTATGGACACCCCCGAGACGAAGCACAAGAAGCGTTGTTGAGGGACATAATCGCACAAGGAAGTGATGCCGTCGCTCGATGATGTTTCTCAACGACAACGATGGTGCGGAAGGAGAGGGTGAAGAAGCAGCTGGCTATGATTTACATGGCTCCGATGACCCAATGCCGGTGCAAGAAGGAGAGGGTGAAGAAGTAGACCGTGAGGACGGCTCTGGTGATCACCAAACCGAGTCCGGCCAGGTATATATATTAGTTAAGCCTGTCCTGACTAGCTCTCGTCTTTGTTTTGGTATATATGTACACATATTAATTAACTCTCGTCTTTGTTCTTTTTTCTAGCCCTCCGGATCGAGCACAACTTCGGTAAAGAGACGAGGCCGAAGAAAAGTTGAGCTCGGATGAAAAGTTTGAGATCATACAAATCGCGCGACGGCCAACCGATTGAACCCTATCGGACAAAGAAGGCATTTGTTGCTCGGTGCGGGGTTCGGTAGGGACAAGATCCCGATCAGCATCCACCAATGGTATAAGCCTAAGAACGAAGACCACGAGGTGTCTTGTGTCAATGATATGCAGAAAAATGATCTTTGGACTAAGCTGAAGTCAAATTTTACCCTACCGCTAGAGGATGATCCGGAGAAGCCATAATAGAGCCATTAATCAAGTCTTTTGCTCTTAAGAAGATGGCAGAACTATTCAGGAATTGGAAGAAAGAACTCAATACGTATGTCGAAAAAAATGAGACACCAGAATTCAAGGGCAAATATGAGAAGATCAGAGATGGTGGCCCGCATTTGTGGCCTACAAGACATCGGAAAAGAGTAAAAGATGTCAGCGACAAACAAGAGAAATGCTGCGAAGAAGAAGCTTCACCATCGCACGGGTCGGTGGCTACCTCGTAGCCCGGCCTAAGTGGGCCAAGGCTGAGAATGATCTGCTTGATAAAGGGATCGAACCGAGACAATGAACTGGCGGACCGTTGCGGACTTGGTTCTTCGGGCGGCGGATCCTTGGACCCTATAACGGGAAGTGCATTTGGACGGACAAACAATTGGACATACCAGCCAAGAGGCTTCAGCATTATATCGAAGCAGCGCAGCAAGGGAAGTTCGTTCGCACAGGGAGAAGGACGAGCTCACAATGGCCCTCGGGAATCCTCGAGCACCTGGACGGACACGAGGCACGCCAGCTCCGTTTCGTGGAAGGCTGGATTTCGGACGCAAGGGGTTACAAAACCCATGAGAGGAGGAAGAAACGGAGCAGAGCCTAATGCAGCGCTGCACGAAAGGGTAATGGGGCTAGAGGGCGAGAAGAGGAACGAAGCAGCGGATCACAACAAACGACCTGCCGAAGCTTCCCCGGCTACCCCGCCATCTCAGCGGAGAAGCAGCGTGGCTTCCATCGATCTGCTTCAGCCGAGCAGCATGCCTTGGCGGCTCCTGCCAGCTATCCGTGGATGCTATCACGGATGCTGAAAATTGCCACCTTATGGCGCAATGGAGCAATTTGAAGGTCAAGGCGGCTGTTGGCTCTGTTTATCCTACTAAACCCGACTCAACTTTTCACCGCCGGCCGATTCCGAAGGATATGCTAAGGTGATGGTCGATGAAATAACGGAGGATTTGAGGACCTCGGCTTGACCACCCTACCGGTGAAGGGAGTATCGGCTGGGTTCGCTCAAGACTCCATGCCTATGGCGGAAGGATCTCATCAACCTTCCGAACTGGACGCCTCCGCCTCCTCCTCCTCCTCCGGCGAGTCAGGCACTCCGCCTCCTCCACCGCCTCCTCCTCCGCGAGTGACGATCAGGGCACTCGGCCGGCTCCTTCTCCGGGCGTGGCGGCACTCCGTCTCCTTCTCCGCTTTGCACCCGCGCGTCCGGCAGCCAGCCTCCTCCTTCTCCGCCTCGTCGGCAAGGGCGGAAGAGACCCGCCGCCGCTCCGGCTGCTCCGGGCGTCGTAGTCCTTCTCCTCCGCCTCGTAAGCAAGGAAAGAAGACATCCGCCTCCGTCTGCTCTGCCGGCGTCTAGCAGTACAGCCAAAGGCGGGAGGAGATCTGATTCGGTCCTTCTCGAAGACTCGGAGAAGTTACCGCACGAGAGGAGCGAGGAGGAAAACGCGAAGATCGCGCAGACCGAAGTGGATGAATGGTTTCAAGGGTTGAAAGCAAAGAGACATCCACCTCCGGAGGAGAAGGTAGATCCGGTCAAAGCGAAGCGCACTGCTGCCCCGACAAAACCACCCAAGTCTCCGCCGAAAGGCAACTATGAGCGCATTATTGGAAAGGCATTTGCCGAAGCGGAGAGATCGGGAAGTACTGTCAGTGATCAAAGGATGAAAGAACGACGAGCTGGGAAACAAATTGCCCAGCTCGGCGAACAAGCGAAGCAATCGTGCCCCCGCTCAAGGTGCACGCTAGCGACATCGTCGATCCGAGGATGGTGCCCGGTTATGGCAATCCTGCAGATTACCTGCCCGACGATGTACATTATGATTTCTTGGAGGTGCAAATACAAAGATACGAGTACGGGAAGCCTCTCGTCAAAGATGAAAGCTCTCTAACAACGATGATGCGAAGATTGCATGATTGGTACATGAAAACCTGCAAAGAGTCCGAGGGAGGAATACTTTGTATGTGAGAGTTAAAAGGAGCATGACCTCCTTGGAATTGAACTGTTGCCTATTCCATTTGAGGAGTTCTATCAGTTTTCAATCAATTGGCCCTCGATAAAGCAACGGTCACCTGCTACTGTCTGTAAGTAGTACTACTTCTGTCATTAAGTATCTCTATATAACTCAGCTCTTTCATTGCATGTATTTATAAATATCCTCACTATATTATGCAGATTGAAGATCGCAGAAATGAAGAAAAAACAAGTGGGTGATATTGGGTTCATTAACACATATCTCATAGATGCAAATGAGGTTAAATATCGTGCCGCCGAAACCGAGGCCAACTTGCTACGATCGTTGGAAATAAATGAACACAAAAATATAATACTCTTTCCTTACAACTACACGTGAGTGTTACTGTCTTGTGGCATATTCGATTTCCCTTATTTAGTCCAGGTTATAGTAATGTAATATTGATGAGTTATGCATGCGTGCGCAGGTTCCACTATATTCTCCTAGAGATTAAGCTTGAGCAGGGAGTAGTAACTGTCTTAGACTCGAGACGAAAAGATCCCAAGGAGTATGCGGAAATGACTGAAATGCTCGAGAAGTAAGTTAAATCGATCATTATCCACCATATCAGCAACTTTGTTCATTTCTGATATCAAGTAATTGTTTTCTTTGTATGGCAGGGCTTGGGGAAAATTCACCAAAAAGCTCCGGAACTACCAAGAAGCTGCAATTTAGACACCAAAGTAAGTACTATATAGTAGCATATTCCACGCGCATCTCCTAGTGATTCAAGCGCTAGTTTCATCAATACCATTTAGCATGCTTGCTAATTATCAGTTTGATTGACCTCTGTTTCTTGTAAAGTGGTTGTGGCAGGAACAAGGGAATGATTTCTGTGGATACTACGTTTGCAGTCCATCCGCCACACGACCTGTGAAAGGGCTACTCCGACAAACAATTTGAAGTGCGTAAATAAAATATTCACAATTTTATTTTATTACCATCATTTGTGTTGAGTTTCATTCATATATATATATATATATATATATATATATATATATATATATATATATATATATATATATATATATATATATATATATATATATATATATATATATGTATTGACCCTTTCTTAAAATTAGATGTTTGGAAGCGGATGAACTCCTAGCACCAGATCGCATGCAGCAATTCAAGAGGAATTGGCGGCATTCTTTCTTGACCATGTGATCGCTGAAGACGGGAATACTATGTGGACCACAGCGTCCGTATTGTAAAAGATAATTATTGTATATATGTAGCGGTAGTGTCGGATAGATATACGAGAACTTGTTGTTCGACCAATCTCTCGGAGAAGGAGAGGTGGTCGATATCACTTCTCTCTGTATGCATATATGTTCATGACGATCTTCTATTTGCTTAATTACTAGCTAGCTAGCATGTCTAGTTAGTCCTCTCTATACGTATGTATATTTCTAGCGTCGACCAAGCACGGACAAAAGAAAGGACACTTTTCTCTATTAATTAGCTAGCTATAGCACAATATATGAAACACCTAAATTAACCCCCAAAACCCCCAAACCCCCCTTTCAAAAAAAAACAAAACCAGAGCTAAAGAAATGTCTGACGATGGATGCCTATTGGTCCCGGTTGGTGCCACCAACCGGGACCAAAGGCCCTCCTGCCTGGGCTCAGCGGACAGGCCACGTGGAGGCCCATCTGTCCCGGTTCTGGATAGAACCGGGACTAAAGGGCGAGGTATTAGTACCGACCCTTTAGTCCCGGTTCATGAACCGGGACTAAAGGCCCTCACCAACCGGGACTATAGGCCCTTTTTCTACTAGTGTGACATTCCTTAACCATAACCATAGATCTTGCTACCAACCATAATATTAGCGATACTACATATAATAAACACAAATATAACCCTATAATCATCATATCTATTGGTTTCACACAAAAAGAGCAAAACTAGGGTTTGCACAAACATGACCATTGCCACCAAACAAGATGATTCCAACCAATCAAAATGAGGGAGGTGATAGAGGTACCTTTATTGATGAAAATGGTCCGGATCCGCTGGACAAATCTCAAGCAATGGAGAGAGATTTGGTAGCGCTTGGATGAGGGGAGAGGGGGAAAAAGGATTGGGGTCAATGGGTGGGTGGGGAAGGGGTCACACTTGCCCACTCAATGTCTTAACGCTCTCAGCACCCTACCGCCAAGGCCGTTGGCAGTAGGGTATCACATCCTACTGCCAGAGACCGAAATTTGGTGGCCGAACTGACAAAACTTGGATAAATTTGGTGCAACCAAAGCTCACAGATCAAAATTTATAGGGGGAGTAAATCCAACACAAACATTGATCGAACGCTTGAACTGCAAGGGCGCACGACCAACATGAAGCGCCATCGGCAACAACACAATGAAGGGTGTGTATTAGTATTTTGTGCGTCTAAATTACGCTATAAAAAAAATGGAAATCAAAGTTATAAGTATTAAGCGTTATTAAATGCTAATTTCCTAATTAGAGATGTCTGATTTTCCACTTAATTTTGTGTGAATATTAAAAGGAGAACACAACCAAGTTCACAAATTATTGATACATTTGATTTTTTGGTAGACATAGTTCCTACTTTAATTTAATTATGCACGTATCTCTCTCTCTTAAAATAATAAACATATATTTCCCTTGTACTACCTCCGTCCTGGTTTATTAGTCCCTGTCATATTTAGGGTCATACTTTAGCAGGATTTTCACTAATAACATACAAGTTTTACATAGCAAAAATAATATCATCGTAAACTATGTTCAAATACGAATTCAATGATATGTTTTATTGGTGATATGTATTAACACTTCGTTAGTTAAACCAATGGCCAAAATTTGACACAAAATACGAAAAGGACCAATAAACCAGGACATTGGCCGATTCAGCAAAACACACATACAACAACAAAACAGTGTGCACAGATCTTAAAGATTTTACATCTAATGGTTAGTGATGTGATTGGGACTTTGCTAAATCTCAGTCAACTCAGATTTAGCTAAATCAAAAAAAGAATGGAAAAGAAGAGGAAGACAAGAACGAAGGAGAAACCACGAGCGAGCCATGTTTCCAGAGAGATACCGCAGCCACAGACGGGGCAACACGGATCATGGATGTTCATGCCCCCGTCATTCTTCATGCATTGAATTTGATCTTGCTAAGTTTCAAGTTCATTTCGTTTCATTTTTTTTTAGAAGAGCATGCCTCGAGCATGCGCGTAAAACAAAGCATATGGCTCCACGTACGGATGCAGATCACAATGGTTGTTGCCGTCTTGTCGATGGACAAGCCAGCTGCAACTCTTTCTTGAGCTATGAGGGCAGTACGTACAACAAATCCTCATCCTTCTGCTTTACAAGCAGAAAACGCCGCTAAAAGAAAAACGGCTCTGTGATCCCAGAGTTAGAGTTAGTTTGGGTTAGTTTGGATTCAACTAATCCAAAAATATCCAAACAGGAGGGTTAGTTTGGGTTAGATGCATCTAACCCACCCAAAAAAACTATCCCATCCAAAAGGTGTTTATTTGGGTTAGTTCTCCTTGGAACCACCAAAAATAACTTTATTTCTCCTGCTCTCCCTGCGGCAGATCCCTCCCCAGTTCCTCGAAGCTTCTTGTCCTCTCCCCCCCCCCCCCCTCCCTCTCGCACCGCCCATGAAGTCGCCTCGCTGTATCTGCACTCTTGTCCGCCGCCAGTAAGCAGCCCCGCCCTATCCTCCCGTTTCAACCCCCTCGTCTCCCCGCGCCCCGTCCGCCTGCCCGCCGGTAAGCAGCCGCGGCTCCTTGCGCGGCCTGTCCCCGTCGGCCTCGGACAATGCGGTTCCTTGCGTAGGGACGGCAGATTCGGCCGGCGGGATGCGCGATAAGCCAGCGCGGCTCCTTGTCGGGCGCGTCCCCGTCTGCGGCCAGCGCAGCTCTCGGCCAGGGCTCTCCCAAAGTATCCAAATGATTGAGAAAGAGCATTTATTGTCAATCTAACCCTATCATCCAAACACCTCTTTGGTTAGAGTTAGTTCAGGGTTAGTTTAGGATTAGAATCTAACTCTAACCACTAACCGAGTTAGAGTATCCAAACAGGGCCGAACAGATCTCTCGGCCGTGGGTTCCCATTCCGTTTTGCTGTCACCAAACCCGCTGCCTCTAGTCTCCGGCCTGGCCATGTGTGGTGATCCTGTGGTCTCCGGGTTTACCTACAAGCCCGGCCGTGCGCCCCGACCGGTACGATCGGTCTTGGGAATCGGAAGAGATCCTGCCTGCCCTGCTCCCGGACTGGAAAGCTCCTGCTTCTCGACACGAGCTTGTCCGGAAATTCCTTCTTCGAAAAGCACCGGAATCATGCATGGAACTGATGCAGTTTTGGTCACCGATGCCGCTCGCAGCCTCTAGTCTCCGGCCAGGCCATGTGTGGTGTTGGCTAATTCTAGCCTATCTCTCTCACCTCACCTCGGTCTCTCTCTGAAAATCAGGTGGCAGGAAGAACAGGGAGGTTTTGCGCCGCGTGAACTTGTGACTTTTCCGATTTTCATTCCTCTCTTCTTATTCAAAGTACAGCAACAGAAACGGGGTCGCAGCCCCCTAACTACGCGCCACCACAGATCGTGATGCTCGTGCCATCCCACGAGCGATCGGTGAGGGCGCCAAACGCTCCACGCTAACCGACTCGAGCTAAACTCGCTAACAGAAACCTGAAGCTACCTGTGAAACTGAACAAAAACTGAAACTGATTTAAACTGAAAACAAAAACACTAGCTACTGCAGACTTGGGTTTATTCAACAATCACCCCATAAATCCTAGTCTGCTTACTTTATTTTCTTCATTCCAATCTTCTCTCTCAGCTGGATGAACCTGACCCGTCCTGTGGGCTTCGTCGTAATGTCAGCCAACTGATCTTCAGTTCGGATGTAATCAACTGTCATCCTTCCATCCTCACACATTCCCTGATGAAATGATACCGCACATCTATGTGCTTACTTCTGTCGTGGAGAACCGGATTCTTGCAGAGAGCTATGGCAGATTTGTTGTCCACCAGAAGCAATGGCACCTGAAGTTCTTCACCTGTGATCTCTGCAAGCAGACGCGGCACCCACACGCCCTGACATGCGGCGGTTGTGGCTGCAATGAACTCGGCTTCACATGATGAAAGAGCCACCACTTTCTGTTTCTGCGACAGCCAGCTGACAGGGCTATCAATGAGGAAAAAGACTCCCCCGGACGTGCTCTTGCGATCGTCGATGTCGCCCGCCATGTCGCTGTCGCTGTACCCGACGAGCCTGGCTCCGTTGGCTCGCCGGCGAGGAAAATGACACCCCAGAGCACGAGTGCCGGCCACGTACCTGAAGATGTGCTGAACAGCAGTCAAGTGCTCGACCGTGGGCGCTTCCATGAAACGGCTCACGTAGCTCACCGCGAAGGTGATATCTAGCCGGGAGTGGGTGAGGTAGCGCAACGTCCCCACCATGCTCCTGTACTCCGTAGCGTCCGTCGGAGCCGCTGTGCTTGCCTTGCTCAGCTTCATACGCGCTTCCATGGGTGTCTGACGTGCATTACACCCCATCAGCCCCGCCTTCTCAATGATTTTGTCAGCGTACGCGCTCTGCGCAATGGTCACACCATCCACATCCTGGCGCACTTCGATGCCCAGGTAGTAGGAGGGCAACCCGAGATCGCTCATCCTAGACTTGCTCTTCATCGTCGTCTTGAAATTGTCGATCTCTGTGGCGTCGGCCCCGGTGATCACCAGGTCATCCACGTACACCCCCAGAAGAAGGAGCTCGCGGCCTGACCCGCGTGCGTAGACGGCGTGCTCGAAGTTGCAGCGACGGAAACCCATGTCAACGAGCGTGGCGTCAAGCTTGGCGTTCCAAGCGCGAGGTGCCTGGTGGAGACCATATAGCGCCTCGTGCAGCTTCAGTACCTTGCGCCTGTGGTTGTCGACGACGAATCCCAGCGGCTGCTCGAAGTAGACCTCCTCCTTTAGCTCGCCATTGAGGAAAGCTGATTTGACATCCATGTGATGGACCGGCCATCCCTCGTGCGTTGCGAGTGCTAGCAGAAGGCGCACGGACTCCAGTCGAGCTACTCGGGCAAAAACCTCGTCGAAGTCGATCCCAGGCTTCTGCACAAATCCCTTGGCGACGAGGCGAGCTTTGTACTTGATGATTTCTCCGGCCGAGTCCTTCTTGACGCGGAACACCCACTTTACCCCGATGGCCTGGTGTCCAGCGGGCAGATCAGTGAGCTCCCACGTGTTGTTTTCCTCGATCGAGTTTACCTCCTCGATCATTGCTCTGCGCCAGCTTGGATCGAGCTCCGCTTCTCCGAATGTGCTTGGTTCTTCAGCAGAGGCGATCAACAGTTTTTCGTCTGGCTGGACGGCGCCATGGTGGAGCCCGAGAACTTCAGACACACGGCGAAAGCGATGAGCTACGCGCGCGTCGTCATCGGCATCCAGCACTGGGCTCCCGGAGGGCGGTGTCACGAACTCCAAACCCCCTGGAATGGCGGCTGCAGCAGGGGTTTGTGGTGCCTCAGTCACCGATTCCGGGCTGCTGAAAGACACGGCCGTGTCCGGACTGCTGACAGGTGCGGGCGTGTTCACTTCAGAGCGTGATCTCGCCGCTGCAAGTTTCCGCGGAGCCGGCGGTGTCTGAGGTTCTGCTTCTTCTCCGCCACTCTGAGCCATCTGCACCTTGTAAGCTGGATAAGGTACAGTGAACGACTCACCCACTGTTGCCGGAGTGCCATGAGAGGAGTCCTCCCAGTTCCATCGTGCTGACTCGTCGAAGACAGCATCCCGCGTGATCTGGGCACGCTTGGTCGCCGGGTTGTAGGCGCGGTACGCTTTGCCGCCCTCTTCATACCCGACGAAAACCATCGGAGTGGAGCGGTCCTCGAGCTTGCTCTGGTGCGGTTTCACCGTCTTGACATGAACCACGCACCCAAAGGTGCGCAGGAAGTGCACCGGAGGTCGATCACCGTGCCACGCCTCGTACGGGGTCATGCCAACCACGGAGCGCGTCGGCGACCTATTCAGGATGAACATGGCAGTGGTGACTGCCTCCCCCCAGAACTCTCCTGGCATGGACGCGGCCTTCATCATGCTCCTGGCCATGGCCACCACCGTCTGGTTACGGCGCTCCACAACGCCGTTTTGCTGAGGAGAGTACGGCGCCGTGAGCTGCCGCTGCACCCCACGGTCTGCACAGTAGTCGCTGAAGTCGACGGAGGTGAACTCGCCGCCGCGGTCCGTCCGCAGCGCGCGCAGCTTGCGCCCTGTCTCTGTCTCCACGCGCGATCGCCCCCGCGGCCTCGTCCTTGGACCGAAGCACTGACAGCCACATGTACCTGGACATGTCGTCGACGAGGAGGAGGAAGTAGCGCCGCCCACCAGCCGTGGCGGACGTGATCGACCCGCAAAGATCGCCGTGCACCAGCTCCAGGATCTGCTCCGCTTTGTAGTTCGCCTCTGCGGGAAACGAGGCACGCCTCTGCTTGCCGGCGAGGCACCTGTCACACACCTGGTCGACGTGGTCAATGGAGGGCAGCCCGCGCACCAGTCCTTGCTGGGCGAGCTTGCGGAGCGCCTGGAAGTTGAGGTGGCCGTATCTTGCATGCCACTTCCACGCCTCGTCCGTCGCGCACCGTGCGGCCAAACAGACAGGGCGCGCGAGCTGGAGCGCGTATGGGTACAGCCGGTTGCCGGCGCGCTGCACCTTTGCCATGATTCGACGCTGCTAGTCGTAGAGGGTGAAGACGCCGTGCTCTATCTCCGACCGGCACCGGTCTGGTCGAAGCGCCGATCTGATGATGTTGCACTTCGCCGGGATGAAGTAGACACCGCCAGACGCGGTGGCGCTGGCGTGGTCGATGAAGCACACACGCCGTGCCCTCGAATGTCGACGACCGATCCGCCCCGAAATTGACGGTGCCGGTGACGTGACGGTCGAGCTCATCGAACTAGGCTTCTCGCCGGACATATGGTTGCTGGCCCTCGTGTCCGTGTACCGACGCCGGAGTGAGCGTCCGTGGCCAGGCCCAGATGAGCTTCCACACGCTCTTCGACCAGGTCGACGTGTCCGTCGTGATCGCTTGGAACCACGGACAGATCACACACCTGCGCCATGAGGAGGTGCGTGGGATCGGCGTCGTCCCCGCCGTGCCCTTGGGCGAGAAGGGCCTTCGCCCCCTCGTCGCGCTTCTTCTTCCTACAGTCACGGGCCCAGTGGCCGTTGATGCCGCAGTAGCGACACTTGTCGCGATCATCGTCGTTGCCGGTGCCACCGGCGTTTCCTCTGCCAGCACCCCCGTTCTGGCCGCGTCCGCCGCCACCGCCGCGGCGCCCATGGCCTCTTCCACGCCGGCCTCGAGACGAGCCCGAGCCCGAGCCACCAGCGTGAGAATCGCCGTTCTTGAGACGGGCGTTCCACTCCTCTTCTGTGAGAAGCAGGCGCCCCACGCTGTCAGTGGTCTGCTGCAGCTCATGGCGTTCCTCCGCTGCTTTCAGTCTCCCAGTCAGCTCCTCGACAGAGAGCTGATCGAGATCGACCAGAGTTTCGATCGAGAGAGCGATCTGCGAAAACTGTTTGGGAACCACTGATGAAAATTTCTCACAACTTCGTTTTCAGGATGTTCTCACCGAGCTGTGCCATCTGCCCCACCATCGCGGTGAGACGATTGCGGTCGCCCACCGACTCGCCGTCGGCGAACTTGATGTCGCCAGACTGCCTGGTGAGCGCCGCGAAGTTTTGCCTCCGCACCCGCGCCACACCAAGCCGCATCGTCTTCAGAGAGTCCCACGCCTCCTTCGCCGTCGCCTTGGCGGCGAGCGTGGGTCCCATCTCCGGCGGCACGCCGCGCAGGATCGCCTCGAGCGCCAAATGATCCTCGCTGCGCTCGGCGGTGCCCGTCTGGACGACGTCCCAGAGATACCGTCCCTCCATCATGACCTGCATCAGGACGGCCTAGTCGGTGTAGTTGGATCGGGTCAGCTGCAGCCACGCCGCACCGCCGATGTCGCGCGCCATCCGCGCTGTGGATCTCTCGGCCACGGCAAGCTCGTTGCCGTCGGAGACCCGTGCCCACGGAGTGGCCGGCGACTTGCCGCCACCGGAGTCGTCTGGACCTGCCATCTCCAAGACCAGAACCCAGCTCTGATGCCAATTGTTGGCTAATTCTAGCCTATCTCTCTCACCTCACCTCGGTCTCTCTCTGAAACTCAGGTGGCAGGAAGAACAGGGAGGTTTTGCGCCGCGTGAACTTGCGACTTTTCCGATTTTCATTCCTCTCTTCTTATTCAGAGTACAGCAACAGAAACGGGGTCGCAGCCCCCTAACTACGCGCCACCACAGATCGTGATGCTCGTGCCATCCCACGAGCGATCGGTGAGGGCGCCAGAAACGCTCCACGCACTAACTGACTCGAGCTAAACTCGCTAACAGAAACCTGAAGCTACTGACGAAACTGAAGAAAAAACTGAAACTGACGAAACTGAAAAACAAAAACAATAGCTACTGCAGACTTGGGTTTATTCAACATGTGGCGATCCCGCGGTCTCCCGTTTCACCTACAAGCCCGGCCAGGCACCCAGATCCGTACAATCGGCTTGGGAATTGGAAGAGATATCCTGCCTGCAGCCAGCAGCCTGCCCTGCCCCCGGAGTGGAAAGCTCGACCGGCAAATTCTTCTCTTCCGCGAAAAGCACCGGAATCGTGCATGGAACCGCAGTGAGTCGTGCATCTTCCAACCGCAGAACGCCGATCGACAGACCTAAATTCTTTCAGACAAGATGACTCGAGGAGCTCGATCAGCCTGATGGGCCAGGCCACTAGTTGATCCACAAGGATCCCTGGGGAACTATTGTCCTGCGCATAGTCGCATATATACACGCTCGACAGACTAATCTCACCCGGTACTTCTAAGCTGCTGTTAACATGCAAGTCAAACCCAGTCAGAAACTTCATCATCTTGAGTACACGCTCCAGAGCATATTACCTACCCACTCTTATTCTGGTTCAAGTGAATGGAATGATGTGATGGAACGCCTAACATTTGCAACCAATTTGTAGTTAGTAATCAGCATGCATCTCAAACCCAATCAGAACCACACACGCACGCACGCACGCGCGCACATCCTTCCTGTGAAAGCCTAGTCACATGTTGAGGGTCTGTTCGAGTTCAACACAAAGCCTATTCACATATTGAGGGTGTCAACTAAGTGGACTAGAACATGCATTCAAAAGCAACACCATTCTCATGACTAACTGTCCACGGCTAGTGGCACTACTATATAATTTTGAATACAAGTTTGACGCCTGCAAGCAAAGATGCAATCAGTATTCCTTTTCAACACACACGCACACACGCGCGCGCGCACACACACGCACGCACACACACGCACGCGCACACGCACGCACGCACACCCACACCCACACCCACACGCACACGCACACGCACGCACGCACGCACGCACACACACACGAGCGCGCGCACACACACACACTAGTAGAAAACAGGGCAATGGTGGGCCCGCCAGCCCATTAGTCCCGGTTCAATCCGTAACCGGGACCAATGGGGCATTGGACCCGTTAAATGAGCCCTGGGGCGGGCCGGCCACGGGCCATTGGTCCCGGTTCGTCTGGACCTTTTGGTCCGGTTGGTGGGACGAACGGGACCAATGGGCCTCGCTCGCCTGCCCACCATCATTGGTCCCGATTGGTGGGACGAACCGGGACCAAAGGCTGCCCTTTAGTCCGGTTCAAGTCATCAACGGGACCAATTAGTTGTTTATATATACCCCTCGCTCATGACGAGCACTCCGAAGACTTGTTTTTTCGTGGCCGGCGAGGGAAGAGCTTTGTGGTGCTCTAGCCCACCTCCTATGCATACGAGGTGTTCGATGGAATGCCCGAGCCACACTACTTAAGCTTTCTCCTCTCCAAGCTCCATTTTCCTTAATATTTGTCTAGGTTTAGCGGTCCGTCACGTCCCGTCCCCGTCTTCACCGCCGTCGATCGCCCGCACCGATCTCGTCGCCGGCACCACCGTGGTGAGCCTCTTGTTCTTATCTTCTTTCTGAAAGGAAAAAAAATTCTTACTTGTATGTTTATATAGATACTTGTATAATTTTCTTACTTTTATTATTGCATCTTATATAGTGCGATGGTTTTGGTATCCGCCCCCGTCGGCCCTCGTCCTGTCTATGATTCGGATGTGGTATATATTATCTTTTCATAACTATTGGTTCATTTATTGTTTATGACAATTATGCCGACCAACGTGACATATATTTTATTTATCTAGGAGGTTGTTGAACCGAAAATTCCAACCGACCCTATTGTCGAGAGGTTAAATTTAGTTGAAGAAGAAAACAATTTGTTGAAGGAAAAAATTAGAAAAATTGAGGAGGAGAAGATGATATTGGAGTTGCATGTTGCGGATGTCGTCGATGATCACAAGATCAAGATGGATGCAATGTGCTTGAAGATTAGAAAGATTAGAAAATATGCCATTCATACCGAGGCTTGGTATCATTATGCCGTTGGATCAGTTGTTACATTGATTGCGATTATGATCGCATTTGTTTTCGCATTGAAATGTTTTACATAGTTTCAGTGTATGGTTTAATTAATTTAGACGCTCTGCAGAGCTTTATGTTGTTTGATGAGAACTATGTATGTACTTTGGTTTTAATGTGATGATGAACTTCTATTAATTTGGTCACTTAATTATCTATTCATGATGTTCTGTAATGATTTTTGACACACTTAATTATATATAATGCACGCAGATGAACCGGGAATAGATGTACGGTTCAAGACACACCTCCGAGTACATTAAGGGCGTGCATGATTTTCTCGAAGTGGCTGAGGCAAACAAGCAGAATGGTTTTATGTGTTGTCCATGCCCTATATGTGGGAATACGAAGTCTTACTCTAACCGGAAAATCCTTCACACCCACCTGCTTTACAAGGGTTTCACGCCACACTATAATGTTTGGACGAGGCACGGAGAAATAGGGGTTATGATGGAAGATGGCGAAGAAGAAGAGTACGATGACAACTATGTGCCCCCTGAATACGGTGATGCTATTGAACATCAAGAGGAACCAGATGATGTGCACGATGATGCCTCAACGGGCGAAGCTGCTGAAGATCAAGAGGAACCAGACGATGTGCCCGATGATGATGATCTCCGCCGGGTCATTGTCGATGCAAGGACGCAATGCAAAAGTCAAAAAGAGAAGCTGAAGTTCGATCGCATGTTAGAGGACCACAAAAAAGGGTTGTACCCCAATTGCGAAGATGGCAACACAAAGCTCGGTACCGTACTGGAATTGCTGCGGTGGAAGGCAGAGAATGCTGTGCTCGACAAAGGATTTGAGAAGCTCTGAAAATATTGAAGAAGAAGCTTCCAAAGGATAACGAATTGCCCGACAGTACATACGCAGCAAAGAAGATCGTATGCCCTCTAGGATTGGAGGTGCAGAAGATACATGCATGCCCTAATGACTGCATCCTTTACCGCGGTGCGTACAAGGATCTGAACGCATGCCCGGTATGCGGTGCATTACGGTATAAGATCGACGAGATGACCCTGGTGATGTTGACGGCGAGTCCCCGGGAAGAGGTTCTCTGCGAAGGTGATGTGGTATGCTCCTATAATACCACGATTGAAACGTCTGTTCAGAAACGAAGAGCATGCCAAGTTGATGCGATGGCACAGTGAGGATCGTAAGAAATACGGGAAGTTGAGAGCACCCGCTGACGGGTCGCAGTGGAGAAAAATCGAGAGAATGTACTGGGATGAATTTGCAAGTGAGCCAAGGAACGTATGGTTTGCTTTAAGCGCAGATGGCATTAATCCTGTGGGGGAGCAGAGCAGCAATCACAGCACCTGGCCCGTGACTCTATGTATGTATAACCTTCCTCCTTGGATGTGCATGAAGCGGAAGTTCATTATGATGCCAGTTCTCATCCAAGGCCCTAAGCAACCCGGCAACGACATTGATGTGTACCTAAGGCCATTAGTTGAAGAACTTTTACAGCTGTGGAATGGAAATGGTGTACATACGTGGGATGAGCACAAACAGGAGGAATTTAACCTAAAGGTGTTGCTGTTCGTGACCATCAACGATTGGCCCGCTCTCAGTAACCTTTCGGGATAGACAAACAAGGGATACCACGCATGCACGCACTGTTTACTTGACACCGATAGTATATACCGGCAAGCTCCGGAAGAATGTGTACAGGCCATCGTCGATTTCTTCCGACCAACCATCACTGTCGAAAGAAAGGCAAGCATTTCAAAGGCGAGGCAGATCACCGGAAGAAGCCGGCCATGCGTACCGGTGATCACGTACTTGCTATGGTCAATGATTTACAAGTAATCTTTGGAAAGGGTCCCGCGGACTAGCTGTTCGAATGACGCCGAGAAACACACACCCATGTGGAAGAAGAAATCTATATTTTGGGACCTACCCTCTGGAAAGACCTAGAGGTCCGCTCTTGATCGACGTGATGCACGTGACGAAGAACCTTTGCGTGAACCTGCTAGGCTTGTTGGGCGTGTATGGGAAGACAAAAGATACACACGAGGCACGGAGGACCTCCAACGCTTGCACGAAAAAGAGGGCATGCCTCCAAGCAGTATGAAGGTCCTGCCAGCTACGCTCTTACGAAAGAAGAGAAAGAAATCTTCTTTGAATGCCTGCTCAGTATGAAGGTCCCGACTGGCTTCTCGTCGAATATAAAGGGAATAATAAATATGCCAGAAAAAAAGTTCCAGAACCTAAAGTCTCATGACTGCCACGTGATTATGACGCAACTGCTTCGGGTTGCATTGAGGGGGCTTCTACCGGAAAACGTCCGATTAGCCATTGTGAAGCTATATGTGCATTCCTCAATGCAATCTCTCAGAAGGTGATCGATCCAGAAATCATACCAAGGCTAAGGAGTGTTGTGGTGCAATGTCTTGTCAGTTTCGAGCTGGTGTTCCCACCATCCTTCTTCAATATCATGACGCACGTCCTAGTTCATCTAGTTGACGAGATTGTCATTCTGGGCCCCATATTTCTACACAATATGCACCCCTTTGAGAGGTTCATGGGAGTCCTAAAGAAATATTTCCGTCGCTAGGCCTGAAGGAAGCATCTCCATGGGCCATCAAACAGAGGATGTCATCGGGTTTTGTGTTGACTTCATTCCTGGCCTTAAGAAGATAGGTCTCCCTAAATCGCGGTATGAGGGGAGACTGACCGAAAAAACGCTTGGAAGGGACTCAATAATATGCAGGGGACGGATATTCTTGGTCTCAAGCACACTACACAGTTCTACAGAACTCTACCTTGGTGACCCCGTATGTTGATGAACACAAGAACAGTCTGCGCTCAAAACACCCGGAGCAGTGCGACGACTGGATTACATGTGAAGACATCAGGACTTTCAGCAGTTGGTTGGAAGCACGTATCAGAGGTGACAACACTGTTTGTGATGAGCTGTACTTGTTGTCTAGGGGACCATCTTTGACTGTATTGATTTGGAAATGATACGAGATAAATGGAAATACATTTTACATGATTGACCAAGATCAAAATAGCACCAACCAAAACAGCGGTGTCCGCTTTGATGCAACAACCGAGAGGGGAAAGGACACATATTATGGTTACATAGTGGACATATGGGAACTTGACTACGGACATGACTTTAAGGTCCCTTTGTTTAATTGCAAATGGGTTAATCTATCAGGAGGCGGGGTACAGGTAGACCCACAGTACGGAATGACAACAGTGGATCTGAAAAATCTTGGGTACACTGACGAACCGTTCGTCCTAGCCAATGATGTGGCACAGGTTATCTATGTGAAGGACATGTCTACCAGACCGAGAAAGAGAAAAGAAAAGGAAGCGAATACATCATACGATGAGCCAAAGCGCCACATAGTTCTTTCAGGAAAAAGGGACATCGTGGGAGTGGAGGACAAGACAGACATGTCTGAAGATTATGATTAGTTTCATGAAATTCCTCCCTTCAAAGTCAAGGCTGACCCCAGCATCCTGATAAACGATGAAGATTATCCATGGTTATAGCGCAATAAGCAAATGACACAAGCGAAGAAAAAATGAAGACTTTCTCCGCAACTATTATGATGATACCATGCCAACTTTGTAATCGAGCAGTATGATACCATGCCAACTTTCAACTTTTTCAGAGTTCATTGAAATGCTTTAATGTCTTATGGTTCGCCCTCGTAATAATTAAAAATAGCAACAATAAGTTTTTGTTGTAAGTAGAAACAAAATAAAATAAATAAAGCAAGAAAGAAAACAAAAAAAACAAAATAGTGTTTTCAAATTTGAAAACTAATGGCACTAACAAAAAGTTTATAATTTTCCTAAAACTAAAAGCAAAAAGAATTGAAAAATAAAGCAAAAAACAAAAGAAAATAAATAATGCAGAAATCAAAACAAAAAAACAACAATAAGTATTTGGTTATAAGTAGAAACAAAATAAAATAAATAAAGCAAGAAAGAAAACAAAAAAAACAAAAAAAGTGTTTTCAAATTTGAAAAGTAATGGCACTAACAGAAAGTTTATAATTTTCCTAACACTAAAAGCAAAAAGAATTAAAAAAGAAAACAAAAAAACAAAAAAATGCCTCCTACTGGGCACCCACGGCGTGAATACGACATGAAACCCTACTTTGGGCCAGGATTCAGGCCCGCAGAAGGCCCAGAAGGCCCATCAGTCACAGCAATAGCAAGTAGGCCCGAAAGCCTGCGGTGGAGAGGAGCTCGAGAGGGGTGCGGCAGTGGGGCTTACAAACCACTGCGCGCCCCTCTCAACTGGCGAGGTGGGACTAAACTTTGGCCCCGACGCGTGCAGCACAGGGGCCTTTGGTCCCGGTTGGAGGCACCAACCGGGACTAAAGGAGGGGGGGCATTGGTACCGGTTCGTGGCACCAACCGGTACCAAAGGCCGCCGCTTCCACGCCCTTTGGGCTGCCGAAAAAGAGGGCTTTGGTCCCGGTTGGTGGCACCAACCAGGACTAAAGGGTGCATTAGTCCCGGTTGGTTTCACGAACCGGGACCAATGGCTTTGCTATATAAGCAAACACTTTGCAAAAATTCAGAATCTCATCGCCGGTTGCCCCCGACGACGCCGACCCTCCTCGACACCGCCAGGCTGCTCCACCTCCCCGTCGTCGCCGCCGCCGCCAAGGCCGTCGCCCCACAACCCGCGCCGTCCTCGTCGCCGGCCTCCCGAGCCAGCGCCGTCCTCGTCGCTGGCCTCCCCAGCCAGCGCCCGTCCCGCCTTGGCCGCCCGAGCCCCTGCCCGTCGTCCCGCCTCAGCAGGCCGGGCGCCTCGCCCCCCACCGTCGCCATCGTAATCTAGCCGCCCGCTGTGAGCCGCCGCGCCGCACCGGCTCTGTTTTTTTTCATTTTTATTAGTTTAATTTTTTTGTTCATATATATATATAATGTATATGTGTATGTATGTGGCTATGCGTATGTAGATGTTCAAAATGTATAAAAAAAATTGTTCAGAGCATGTTTTTCTTCATATATGTATTTTTTGTTCATATGTGTATTAATGTTTTCATATATGCAAAAGATAGATTTTTAGAAAAGTTAGGTTTTTTCTGTTCATAGATTTTTTGGTGATATTAATTATTGTAGAATATGCAAATGTTTGTATATTCATATGAGCAATGCATGAGGCAAAACCTTTGTTTTTTTTTCAAAATTTTCTATTTGAACATTTTTTAAAACAAGCAATACTAAAAGAATGAGAGGAAAAAGTAAAATAAGAAGAGGAAGAAAGGAGAAGAAGAGGAGAGGAAGAAGAGGAGAAATAAATAAGAAGAGGAAATAAGAAGAAAAAAGAGGAGAAGAAGAAAGGAATAGAGGAGATGAAGAAAATAGAAATTTTCTATTTTCTTCATCTCCTCTATTCTTTCTTCTTCTCCTCTTTTTTTCTTCCTTTTTTTTTCTTCCTTCTTCCTCTTTTCTTCCTTTTCCTTATTTTCCTTTCTCGAGGGAGAAGAAGAAAAGAAGAGTAGAAGAAGAAGAAAGGAATAGAGGAGAAAGAAGAAACTTCAACACGAGGGGGGTACCGATACCCCTCCCGATAACATTATTTTCCCATGTATATGTATATCGCGTCGTTGTCGATATAACCCCTCGAGATAACTTCGACATGAGGGCGACCGATATATATACCCTCTCGACCGTGATAACTTATACAACGGCAGCACCCCTCGGCCCTCTCGCTCGACCAAAACTCTCGAGGACACCAAACCCTAGAGAGAAACGATGTTGGTCTCCTACCCCCCTCCTTGGCGCCCCTATCCGACAAATTAACTCTCTCGCCACCCAAATTAACCCTTGAAGCGTTGTGTCGAGGCGACCCCAAACCCTAGAGAAGCAGCGTCGAGGCCACTAACATGATTCCTTATTGTGATTAGCTAGCTAGTTCTCGTTTGCCACTAATACTATATATATATATATATATATATATATATATATATATATATATATATATATATATATATATATATCCATCTGTACCATGTTTGAATAATAATTGACATGTTGTAAATATTTGCGAAACTATGGAGCACTCACGAGACGAAGAAAGCAGAAGCGATGTTGGGGCACATAATCGCACAAGGAAGTGATGAAGTTGCGTCATTTCTCAACGACACCGATGGTCCCGAAGGACTGGGTGAAGAAGAGGGCTATGTTCATGATGGCTTCGACCCATTAATGCCGGTACAAGAAGAGGACTATGTTCATGATGGCTCTGGTGACACAATGGAGGTACAAGAAGGAGACTATGCTGACTGCTCCGGTGACCGAACCGAGTCCGGCCAGGTATATATATATTAGTTAAGCCCGTGCTGAATAGTTAATTGATGCATCCATTGTTTTGGTATATGTACACATATTAATTACTCTCGTCTTTCTTCCTTATAATTTCTAGCCCTCCGGATCGAGCACAACTTCGGTAAGGAGACGAGGCCCGAAGAAAAAGTTGAGCTCGGATGAAAAGTTTGAGATCATAGAAATCGTGCCTGACAGCGAACCGATTGAACCCATCCGGACAAGGAATGCATTTTATGCTCAGTGCGGGGTTCTTGTTAGGGACAAGATCCCGATCAGCATCCATCAATGGTATAAGCCTAAGGAGGAAGACCCTGAGGTGTCTTATGTCAATGATATGCAGAAAGAAGATCTTTGGACTGAGCTGAAGGCAAATTTCACCCTACCGCCAGAGGAGGATCCAGAGAAGCCAGTTAAAGAGCAATTAATCAAGTCTTGTGCTCTTAAGAAGATGGCAACCCTAATGAAGAGGTGGAGGAAAGAGTTGAACCAGTTTATCGAGAAAGAAAAGACACCAGAATTCATCGGCAAATATGAGAAGATCAAAGAACACTGGCCCGCATTTGTGGCCCACAAGACATCGGAAAAGAGTAAGAAGATGTCGGCGACAAACAAGAAAAATGTTGCGAAGAAGAAGCTTCACCATCGCACGGGGTCAGGTGGCTACCTCAAAGCCCGGCCTAAGTGGTCCAAGGCTGAGCATGATCTGCTTGAAAAAGGATCGAACCGAGACAATGTACTTGCCGGACCGTTGCGGACTTGGTTCTTGAGGCTAAGCGGAACCTTGGACCTGTAACAGGAAGTGCCGATGGACGGACGAGCAACTGCAAATACCAGTCAGGAAGCTTTGACACTATATCGATGCAGCGCAGCGAGGGACGTTCCTTCCAAATAGGGAGAAGGACGAGATCACAATGGCCCTTGGGAATCCTGAGCACCCTGGACGGACACGAGGCACGCCAGGCTCCCTTTCGTGGAAGGTTGGTTTTCCGGATGCAGGGGGTTACAAAACCCACGAGAGGAGGAAGAAACTGGAGCAGGACCAACTACGGGCGCTGCACGAAAGGGTAATGGGGCTAGAGGAACGAGAAGAGGAATGAGAAGCAGTAGATCGCAGCAAACGACCTGCCGAAGCTTCCCCCTAAGCTACCCCACCATCTCAGTGGAGAAGCAGCATGGCTTCCACCGAGCTGCTTCAGCCGGAGCATGTTTTGACGGCTCCTGCCGGCTACCCCGTTGATGGTATCACGGAGTCTCAAAATTGCCACATTATGGCACGATGTATGAATTTGAAGGTCAAGGAGGCTGTTGGCCAAGTTTATCCTAGTGGACCCGGCACAACTTATCACTGCCAGCCGATTCCAGAAGGATATGCTAAGGTGATGGTGGATGAAATAACGGAGGGATTTGAGGACCTCCTGCTTGACCACCCTACCGGTGAAGGGGAGACTAGGCTGGGTTCGCTCAAGACTCCATGCCTATGGCGGAAGGAGCTCATCAACCTTCCGAACTGGACGCCTCCGCCTCCTCCTCCTCCTCCGGCGAGTCAGGGCACTCCGCCTCCTCCACCGCCTCCTCCTCCGGCGAGTGATGATCAGGGCACGCGTGACGGCACTCCGCCTCCTTCTCCGGCGCGTGGCGGCACTCCACCTCCTTCTCCGCCTGCGCCGGCGCGCCCGAGCAGCCAGCCTCCTCCTTCTCCGCCTCGTCAGCAAGGGCGGAAGAGACCCGTCGCCGCTCCGGCTGCTCCCACGCGTCGTAGTCCTCCTCCGCCTCGTAAGCAAGCAAAAAAGAAGACATCCACTCCGTCTGCTCTGCCGGCGTCTAGCAGTACAGCCAAAGGCGGGAGGAAATACAGATTCGGTCCTTCTATGAAGACTCCAGAGAAGTTACTGTACGAGAGGACCTAGGAGGAAAACGCGAAGAACGCGCAGACCGAAGTGGATGACTGGTTTGCAGGGTTGAAAGAAAAGAGACTTCCACCTCCGGAGGAGAAGGTAGATCCAGTGAAAGTGAAGCGCACTCTGGCTGCCCTGAGGAAACCGGCAAAGTCTCCGCCGAGAATCAACTATGAGCGCATTACTGAACAGACATATCTCCAAGCGGAGCGGTCGGGAATCTACCGCGGACATCAAAGAGAAAAGAACGAGCAGCTGCGAAAAAATTGACCAGCTCAGCGAACAAGCAAACCAATCGTGCCCCCCGCTCAATGTGTCTAGCGGCAACATCGTCGCTAATGTTCCGGGGATGGTGGCCGGTTATGGCAATATACAAGATTACCTGCCTGACGATGCACTTCCTGAATACATGAAGGTGGAAGAACACAGATCTGATGCGGAAGCCTCTCATCAAAGATGAAAAATCTCTAACAACGATGATGCGAAGATTCCATACTTGGTACATGAAAACCTGCAGAGAGTCTGGGGGGACGAATTGTTTGTATCTGAACATTAAAGAGGAGCACGACCTCGTTGGAACTGATCTGTTGTGTGTTCCATTTGAGGAGTTCTTCGCGTTCTTCAATCAAAAGGCCCTCGATAAATTAACGGTCTTTTGCTACTGCCTGTAGGTACTATTTCTGTCATTAAGTCTCTATATATAGCTCGGCTCTTTCATTGCATGTATTTATAATTAATTATCCTCAATATATTATGCAGATTGAAGATCGTCGAGTGCAAAAAAAAAATGAAATCTATGATATTGGGTTCATTAACACAAATATCATAGATGTATTTCTAGTTGAAAAGCACGTCAAAGAGGCCGAGGACAACTTGCTACAATCATTGATCAAAAATCAAAACAAAGATACCATACTCTTTCCTTACAACGGCAAGTGAGTGTTACTGATCGTTTGCATATTCGGTTTCCCTTATTACTCGAGCGAGGTTATAGTAACGTAATTGATGAGTTATGCATGCGTGCGCAGGTTCCACTATATTCTTCTGGAGATTAAGCTTGAGCGTGGACTAGTAACCGTCTTAGACTCGAGACAGAAAGATCCCAGCACCTATGCGGACATGACTGAAATGCTCAGCAAGTAAGTTCAATTAATCGATCATTATCGCAACATAGCGGCAACTTTTTGTTCATTTCCTGATATCTCAAGTAATAATAATTATTTTCTTTGTCTTGCAGGGTTTGGCAACAGTTCACCGCAAAAGCTCCGGGACTGCCGAAGGAGCTGCGATATACATACCCGAAAGTAAGTACTACTGGCTAGCTAGTTGTGCGCATCTCCCGTTGATTCTATAGCTATACTTTCATCAATGTCATTTATAATGCTTCATTATCAGTTTGATTGACCTCTATTTCTTGTAAAGTGCTTGTGGCAGGAACAAGGAAATGATTTCTGTGGATACTACGTGTGCGAGTTCATCTACAACGCGACTTTGAAAAATAAGCGGGGCTACTCTCAAAGACAATATGAAGTGCGTAAGCAATTAATAATATTCACAATTTCATTTTATTACACCATCAATTCTGTTGAGTTTCATTCATATATATGTATTAACCCCCTTCTTCAAATTAGACATGGCAGATGAGGAATGAACTCCTAGAACAAGATCGCATGAAAGCAATTCAAGAGGAATTGGCGCGATTCTTTCTTGACCACGTCATCAATAAAGCCGGAGAATACCATGTGGAAGTTGATTTCAAATGCTAGGGGACTGTAATTGAGAGATCTTATATATTGTACATGTATGTAGCCAGTAGCGTCGGACGTACATGATACGAAAACTTGTTGTTCGACCAATCTCTCGGAGAAGAAGATGTCGATCGATCATTTCTCTCGGTATGCATGACGAACTTCTGTACTCGATGGTTCCCTTCATTTTCTTACTAGCTAGCGTGTCGAGGGCTATATGTATATAGTACGTAGCGTCGACCAAGCACGGACATAAGATAGGACACTTCTCTCTATTAATTAGCTAGCTAACACAATATATGAAACACCTAAATTAACCCCAAAAACCCCTAACCCCCCCTTAAAAAAAACAAAAACCCCAGCCACTGGAATGCTGACGCGTGGATGCCTTTTGGTCCCGGTTGATGCCACCAACCGGGACCAAAGGCCCCCCTGCCTGGGCTCGGCGCACCGGCCACGTGGAGGACCATATGTCCCGGTTCGTGTTAGAGCCGGGACTAAAGGGGGAAGGTATTAGTAACGACCCATTAGTCCCGGTTCATGAACCGAGACTAAATGCCCTTACGAACCGGGACTGATAGGTGTTTTTCTACTAGTGACACACACACACACACACAGCACGCACACACACACACGCACACACGCATCAAATTGAACTAAGGGATTAGGGTTTAAAACTAGAACATGCATCCAAATGCAACACCATTCCCATGACTAACTACCCATGGCTAGTGGCATATATTTGTATATAATTTTAAATAAAAGGTTAATGCCAGCATGAAAACTGCAGAAAAAATGCAATTAGTATTCTTTATCGTTTTAGAAACGAGGCCTCTTCATAAATAGCAAAACATAGTCGAACAAATTCCACTGTTTTCTGTTGGGGAATCAAATTTACGTTTTTTTAGAGAGAAAGCTTTCCAACCCAGATTTTGTGAAGCATCAAGTTCCACTAGGAAAACCAGTACTACAGAGGAGTTCAAAACAGAAATTGTTGAAATATATGGCCCTCATATCTCGGACTTTCGAAGCAACTGGTCGGTGCATGAATTCAATATACGGCATCCGAGGCAAGAGGTCTCAAGTTCCAAACTGCGAACACAATACTAAAAAGAAGATTATGCGACTTACATGGATCACGGGTCTAAGGACTAAATAAGGCTAGACGTGAGAGGTGTTGAAATATATTGTCCACCTCAACTTATTGATGCGTGAATTCAATAGGAATGATTGTCAACTTTGTGTTTCACTAGCTAGGCTCTCATAGTATATATAACTGGCACACTATGTACCTCTCGTATACAATTTTTTGAATCCAAACGAATCCTAAGTAGCCCGGGTTCGACGTATCTTGGCCATGATTCCATTCGATTATCATAACCATGTGAGGTACTTCCTCCGTTCCTAAATGCAAGTCTTTATAGAGATTCCATTAGATGGACAACATACGGAGCAAAATAAATGAATCTAAACTTAAAATACATCTATATACATCGGTATATGGTTCATAGTGGAATCTCTACAAAGACCTACATTTAGGTACAGAGGGACTATATCTACCAAATCTACGCCGTGCATCACAATCCACAGCCTTGGCTACTAGCTGGCACCTCTTCCCGTTCACATGTGCAATAAACTAGTCCAGAAGAAAATGTATACTACTCCCTCCGTTCCTAAATATAAGTCTTTGTAGAGATTCCATTATGAACCACATACGGATGTATATGGATGCATTTTGTGTGTAGATTCATTCATTTTACTCTGTATGTAGTTCATAGTGAAATCTCTACAAAGACTTACATTTAGGAACGGAGGAAGTACGATGCAAGCATCAACTGGTCCGTACTACATATGGGGAATTCTGTTTAAAAAGTAGAGAAATCGTTTGTTCATTACCCAATTGCTCCCACTTTGAATTCCTCGTGACTATGCCGCGGGACCAAATTTTTTTCAATAACCAAAATGCCCCGAGATGACTATTTTTTTAGACCCCTTTCGTTTTAGGGTAAGGATTTCTTTTTGCAGAAAATATAACTATAAGAAAATACAAAGGCCACGAGCCATATTTTAAATTCACAATGCTCCCTGATTTTAAAGCTCCCTTATTCAATTGGGGTGTTCAAATTAGGATTTGGTTTGCAATTTTAACTTGGCCAACCATTTCTTAAGGAGCTCTCATTCGATTGAGGTGTCCAATTTTTTGTTTGATACATAATTTTCACTGGGTCAACAATTTCTCAAATCATTCAGTGGCACCCAACCTAAGAAAACTACGAGTCCAAGGCACCCTCTCGTCACTTGGCAATACAGGAAGCGCCAACATTTGTCATTGTATCACCTATATAGTACGTGCGGCCACCGGCGTAAGAAGCTTTCCCACATGCGTATGTCTTGATTAGCAGATAACATAAGAAAACACCTTCAGAAATAGTCCACGGAAACACAACATTATAAAATGTCAAAACATACTCCATCATCTTCTCCATACGCCAAACCAAATAACAAAAAAAAAATTACTAGCTCCTAACAACATCAAGTACGGATGACTCTTCTAGTAGAACTGAACAATTTAGAACCAAATAAAAATACCCCTGATAAAAAAATAAAATTACAAAAAAAAATCATGTTAAAATCCATCACGGCGATTATGTTTTTTCTCACCATGTGGGCGGTGTGGCAAAAGAACTAGAATATTCACAAATTCTTATTTTGCTTCCCAAATACAAGAAAAACTAGGCTTCCGATGTGTCAAAAGCTTCAAGAAAATGTTTGTGATGCCCGGAAATGTCCCTGGGTTCAGTGAAAGGCTAAAATTCCAGAGACACCCTAGGGACCGAAGGGAAAGCTGGGAGCCCCGATCTGGGAGCCCCGATCCTTCCCTCCCTGCCACTCTGGACCCCTCTCTCGTCTCCCTCACTCGTTGTTCTCTCTTCCCTCCTCTGTTTCTCTTGCGCGCAGCCACCGAGCGCAGCCGTCGCCGCCGATGAGCACCACCACGGACACCGACCTCCCCACGCCCAGCTAGCTAGCGCATGAGCTCCGCCTCGCTGCGGCGCACCTCTACACCGAGTCCCACGAGTCCGGACGCCCTGCGGAGACGCCTTCGAGCTCATCTCCTACCTCGGACCCGCTGGCCGCCGTCGCTCGATTCGCTGCACTCCTGCCGCCCTCGAGCCCACTAACCCTCCAAACGGACTCACGGTGAGCCCCCGAGTCGTCTTCCCCTTCTCCCCTAGTCGCTTACGACCTCTAGGCCATAGCCCCGTCTTGGCCGAGAACTCCACGCTGCCGGCGATGTCGCCATTGTCACTGCAGCCACTGAGGCTCGAAACCGAGCACGGCACCATGCTCCTAGCATCTTCAGGAGCTCGATGAGCCCCTTAGCCAGCCCTTCCGTCCTCTGTGGCCTCGCCCCGCTCGAACCCGTAGCTCCGGCCACCACCGCGAGCTTGCCTCCGGCGAGCTCGGGCCACCTCAGCCCCTGGCGTTTGCACAGATGGATACAGACGAGTCCCAGCTCCGCGTAGATGCCTTCTACGGCCCTTTTGGTCGCCGGAGATGCAAACCCGAATGCCTCCGCCGTCTCTGGCTTCGCCGGCGATGAGCCGCGGGTCAACTCCGGTGGGTTTGACCGCAGTTGACCGGGATTTGAGTCGACTGAGTCGATGACAGGTGGGCCCCTGCCGTGTTAAACTCCGGATTAGTTTAGATTTAAACCTAATTAGCATCTGTGACAATGACACGCGGGCCCCATGGGCCAGGTTTGACCTGGACCAGCTCCGCTGACCTGCTGACGTCACACTGACGCAGTAAATCATTTTCTGTATTAAAAACAATTCAGAAATTCCAGAAAATGCTCTAAACTTTAAAAATTCATATAAATTCAACCATAACTCTAAATGAAATAAATTATATATGAAAAATGATCAGAAAAACCCAATCTATTCATCTGTAATGGTTTCATGCATGATAAAGCAACTTAACCTTGTTGTTTATATCAAAACATGATAATGCACTCAATAAGCTCATAGTTTGAATTTGAACTTGAACCTTTGGTTCAAAATGACTCAAACCCATCTGGTTCTAGTTGCATTAGCCCAATACACTCATTTTTCCATGTCATGTTCATGCATCATATTGTGCATTGCATTGATTGTGTTTCCTCTCTGTTGCCGGTATTTGTCCCTCTCGATAGACGTGGTTTCGACTATGAGTTCGATGACACCGATGAAGAACTATACTATCTTCAGAAGTGCCAGGCAAGCAAAACCCACTTGTTCATTCCGATACAATCCCACTCTCTCGCACCTGCTCACTTTTACTGCATTAGGACAAGAACGATTCAACTGTTACGTGCTGCGGTAGTTGAACCCCTTTCCTCTGCATGACCTATCATTGTCGGGCCAATAGCTCTTGTGCGACGTTTTTGAGGTGAATTGGCAGGGGCGCGACGTAGTTTGAGCGAATGGCTGTGGTGCGACACATTTGAGCAGGTAAATAGCCCACACACGACATGGCTGTTAAACTCAACTGATGCCCTCGTTACCTGTTGGGGACTGGACCCACCGCTTATCCACGCAAGCGCGGGACCAACCACTTGTCTATTCGCGGGACCCACCTCCTCGCAGCTAGAAGAGACGAGCGCCCGTGCCCGTCCGCCCGCCGCCGCCCATTCATCCCCTTTCCCCAATCTTTCTCTTCTCCGCGACCTAGCGCAAATGTCTACCTCCTCCTCCGCAAGACTCAAAATGGCGGCAGTATGGACCGAGCTGCTCACAAGGTGCCCTGACCGCCTGACGCCTGACCCTCTTAAGCGGTTGGTCACTAAGAGGGATGACAATGGCAATCTTTGGGAATTTGTGAAATGCTTGAGCAAACCAATGACAGGAAGGGATGGCAAGGTTAGATCTTAGTTCTTAGCCCGTTCTTTCGCTGTCTTTTGCTCTGATTTCTTCATATTTTGTTTTTTCTCCTCGAATTTGGGATTTAGGGTTCATGTTGTTCTTTTCAGATCTTGAAGAAATGTTACCATTTTGAGTGGATTGATGAATATGTTGATAGGATTCAGTTTGAGGGCTACGTTGATTCGAAAGCGTGGCGCAACTGGGAGCTCAATTTGGGCGGGATGCCGCCGATTGCTGTGGAGAATACGGGAGCTCGGGCGGAGGGGCGGGCAGAGTCATGCCGATGGCGATGTATGCGCGCAATGCTGAACTGCATGAGTCCGAACTGACCGAGGAACTGAAGAAGATCAAGAAACATCTAATGCAGATGATCGATTTGCGAAGCAAGCAAATATCATGGCAGGGGGGTTCTATTGTTGTATCATTGCTCTGTTTTGTTTTATTTGTTGTTCATCCATCATTAAAATGGGCATTTAGGCCTGTCGAGGGTAGAGGATGTGATCATGCGCCATGCCAAGTTATGTATCTGAATTGAAGCAGCAATTTGGAACACAAATTATTCAGTGTTCATGCTCTGTTTCCTCTGTTTTTGTTCTTCAGTTATAAGAGTACACACCCAAATTCAGTTTCTAGTAAAATACGAAATTGGGCTGCTGAATAGATGTTGGGTCGTGACCAGCCCACCCGCGTAGGGGCACCAGCCCGCCCACCTCTCACTTTGGCAAATAAAATGGGGCCCAATAAAATGTTACTTGTTTCAATTTTGGCCTTTTTCTTGCACTAAATTTTGTGATGGATCATTTTTTGCCCAAAACTAATGCATGTCTACGGTTCCATGAACTAAATGAGTTGCATGCTTGCATGAAGTGCCCGAAGTAAATTAGTTTGCATTTCCTCCCATGTCCATAGTGGGTTTGCATGGGGCTCCTAGTTGCATGTCCATGGTTTGGCCAATATTTTGAAGATGGTGTGTGTGGTGAGGGTGCCCGTGTGGTGATTGGGGTCTAGAAATCCGGGCCCGTGGCAACCCATAGCAACACACGAATAATAAGCAAAAACAACCCATAGCAGTCCACAAAAAATAGCACGAAACACACAATATATATAGTAGCATAACGATTATATAGAAGCATAAAGATTCCAACCCATAGTTCCACGATAGCCTTACAACTCCATGACAGCCTTACAACTTAAAGTACTAATAAAACTTAATAATAGTAGCTTAACGATTACAACTTAAAAAAACTAATACGATAGATCTCGCTAGATAGATAGGGGGGCACCAAACGCGGGTTCTTCGGGTTCTTCGGGTTCTTATTCTCCTCCTCCTCCGGGGCCACCTCGCTCCTCCGGGCGCCGCCCTTCACTCCTCCCCCCCATTGTTGATGGGGTACGGGAGCGTGTGCATAACGCCGTTGTTGGGGAAGATGCCGTTGAAGTCGGTGTAGATATTGTAGGTTGTGAAAGCTATGAACTCACAACCAACCCAATACGCTCGCCCGAGGAGATGGAAAGCATCGAAAGGATTAGTGAACGTGGCGAGGAGCCCAACCACAATGCCGTTGTGGTTGACCTCCTCAAGATGGTACATCCGAGGAGAGCCGCGGGGGAGGTGGCGGAAGCCGGCCCCAAGGAAGAACTCCGTTAACTCCCTTGCGCCCCTCCACCTCGAGATCGACCAAACCCTAAGGGTTCTCTCTACATACACTCCGTCCGGGTAGAGCCTTTCCGGCACGGTTGGGGGGAAGCGGTAGGTGGGGCCGGTGTACTGCATGGTGGCGGGGTGGCTCGAGGGCTCGATCGGGTTTGCTGGAGAAGAAGGAAGAAGGAGGGCAGAGGAGGCGGATGGGGTGTGGATGAGGAGGGAGAGGAAGACGATAGTGCCCGGCTTAAATAGCCCAAGTGCGACGTGGTTTCACCCCGTAGAATTAATGGGCGGGCGGCGTTTGGTGGGGGCGTGGCGCCCCATGAAAGTGTGTACACGAGGGGGTGGCGGCGTTTGGTGGGAGCGTGGGAAACGGGTTGCGATCCTTCTGTGCCATCGGTCGCGGGTCAAGGGGACGGGCTCACGACGCATCTGTGCGTCGTGGGTCAAGGGACACGCCTGCCCCGGGTTCTTTGCGTGTGCCGCCCGTGCATTCATGCCCTAGCCCATTCTTGCTAGTGCCTGGCTAGAGGGCAACGTTCGGTCGATGGGGGGCCCGTCGATGGGAGTCGTGACAAGTGACAATAATGGACGCCTTCATTTGCCCATTTTGTAACGGGTAGCACGCCGTTTGAACTGCATCGATGCCCCGATACCCCATGCCAGTATTGCGTCCTCAAAGAGGAGCACGCCATGTACAGCACGCCATGCAGCGTTGGCTTTTTGGTTGTCTTCATCGGGCTGCTGCATTGTGGCCGGGTGCATGCTTTGATGCGACGATGCATTGCTTCTAATGGTAGGCATGCGACATCTTACTGCGTCGATAGGGGTGGCGGAGCAGGGCTACGTCGAGGGCATGCATGCAACGGGCCCGCATGCAACGCACGGGCGCAGTTCTGCGGCTGGGCATGCACGCATGCAATGATGGAAAGGGCACTGCGTAGGCTTGGTCCATGCACCGCGTCAACTCTTGCCGTTGGATTCAAATGAACGGTCCTGATGCCCCAACGAGAGGCGGATCCAAACCCCATCGATTCAACCAATCAGCGCGCCTCATGCGGATCGATGCACACTGTAGCTAACCCTAGCGCCTGATCTCAACCGTCCACGCAGAACGATCGACGGCCCGGTAGTGTGCGGGGTTTTGAGGGGTTTTGGGAGGGGTTTTGAGGGGTTTTGTCTGATTAGGGTTGAGCATAACTAATTCAAAAAAAATCAAAAAAATATAAAACTTGCGCACATAGTCTTATTATGTCGTGTAGTAACGAGAAAAAAATATAAATATGGTTTACATACATTTTTACTGAAAATTCCTTCACAAAATTGTCACTCCTCGAACAATGTAGTATGGAGTTCAAGGATGAGAGTAGTGGGCACCGAGAGAGTAGGTGGGGTTTTGAAAATGAAAAGTGTAAACCTCACCAAAACTTCATTTTGGATTGACTAAGAAAGATCTTAACTTACTTTTCTCATTTTCATCTTTTAAACTTGTTATATATATAATTTTCTATTAAACCTTGTTTTCTCAAAAAAGAGAAAATAATAGAAAATTAATTCAATAAATAGTGAGACTTTAGATGTACACTATATAGGTAGAATAGATGTGTAGAAAAATTATTTGGCTGGTTTAGACAAGGTACCAAAAAAACTTGCTTAAATATGAGGCCGTTTACCCTACCTTTGGAGGTCATTTGAGACACACTTTTCATGAATATGAGTTCAACTTACCAAAAGGGCTCGGAATGATCAACAAGCAAACATAATTTCAGTTGAGGTAGTTTAGATAGCATTAAAACATCAATACCCCATCCCTAATTCAAATTTGAGCCCAAATTTGAATTTAAATTTGAATTTTATTTGGCTGGTAGGTACCAACAAACAAGTTCAAATAGAAATACGGGGATACATAGTGACTACCAGTACGCATCAAGTTACAAATATTATTACATGCCCCAAATTTTCAAACTGTTCTCTGTTCTACCTCTTCCTACCACGTCGCGTGCCCTTCTTCGCCTTAGCATTTCTTGTTTTTGGTTCTATTACACACACAAGTTCACTGATCATCTTGGTTTTCTTCACTGGTCTTTTCAACACCTCGCCAACACCCTCATGATCAGTGTCTTCCGTCTCAATGTTGACAGCAGTTTCAGTTTCTTCGGTGTGTACCTCAACATGGGTTTCTTCAGTCTGAACCTCGACACGCTCAGGTTCAGTTTCAACCTCGAGAGCAGTTTCTTCGGTGTGTACCTCAACATGGGTTTCTTCAGTTTGAACCTCGACACGCTCAGGTTCAGTTTCAACCTCGAGCAGTTTCTTCAGTTTGAATGTTGACTGCAGCAGGATTTTCTTCATCTGCTCAGGCTCAGGCACACTTCTCCTCTTTCTACCGCCATCGACTCTTGGTTTTTTGTTGGCCAACACTGTTCAACAACAAGGGTTGACTTGCTCGCTTCCTCCTGGCCATTGGGAAAATGTTGTACACATAGTAATTAGAAAAAGCACCAAATCAAAACACGGACAAATAAACAAGAACATACTTTGGCTTATCAGGAGTGTAACGGCATTTGACAGATCCCACTCTGTGCCCAAGTTCCTGGCACAACTTGCATCTATTATTGTTACCTTTTTGGGCCCTTTTTGGCTTTCCATCTTTTTTTCCCTTCTTACCACTCCCACCTTTCTCAAACCATGCCTTGAATCTACTCTGTTTAGGCGTGCCGGCCTTTCTTTTCGTCAAGGGAGGACACATGGAAAATTCAATGTCCACTTCAGGCCACTGAGACTGATCTGTAAGTGCTGGAATTGGAGTAGCATATGCAGCTTTGAATCTTGCTACCGAATAATATTCGTGCAAATATGGGTGCATGTTTATCTTCGGTTGGGATGCTAAGAAGAGAATGGCATGCTCACACCAGTGTGTTGCCACTCGAGGCAAGTGCAATCATGCAATTCAGTGTTAACAACATGTCTCCTTCCAGTTTTGTTATCTCTAACTTCAGCACCCCAAGGTGAAGATTTTTCAACAAACAAATGTGAAAGATTTCTGCTCCTATTGACCACCTGTTGTACCATCTGCTGGAAGCTTATCACCTTGCGCACAATCACCTATCCTTCTTCTCAATTCCCACAACCGCATGAGCATGATCCTGATTTGGTCAACCATGTCATGCACAGCAAATCTTTTAACTCCTTCACCTTGTTGTTGAAACTCTCCGCCAAATTGTTGTTGATGTGGTAACACTTGATGGCAGTGTTGAATGCTGACTGTACCATAACAAAGAATGGTAGGTGTTCAGCCATGGACCAAACTGATCACATGCTGCCATTATCTTATCAAGATGATATTTGTGTGTACATCTAGTGTAAGATCTTGCTGATGGCCACATGCCCAAATTCTTCTCCTCTAAATTTTTGATCAAATTCATCCACAAATAACGAAGCACTCCCTCTGCTCAGCATGTGGGAAAACATTTTCACTGAATTTTCAAGCCCCTTACATGCATCTGTGTGTATAGCCAAAGGTGACATTGGCCCTAGGCACCTTTTCAAGCTGGATCATGAACCATGTCCATGAAGCCTCTTTCGACTTAAACAAGCCAACAGCAATAGGAAACATCCAGTTGTGTCCATCTAGAGCATTGCATGCTGCCAACTGACCATTCCACTTGCCTGTAAAAATGATGAGTCTATGCTCAAATATGGGCGGCACCTGCTTTGAACCCATCGATGCAAGGCTTCAAAGCCATAAAAACTTGGTGAACTTGACTTCACCTGAGGGTGATACCTCTGTATCTATCTCCACAACACTGCCAGGTGACCTCTTTTCCACCTCTGCTTTGAAGTTGTAAAGCATCCTAAATGTATTTGCCCAATCACCATATAAATTTTTCATTGCCCTTTGTTTTGCCTTCCACACTGTGGTATATTTCAGTTTAATGGGGTACATCTTTTCCAAGTCTACTTTGAGTTTCTTGGCAGTAGTGTTTGGTGTTTTGGCTAAAATTGGGGTGATCTTTTCTGCAACCCAAAGTTGTGATGTCATGGTTGATACTATCTGTGAACTTGTAATACAAGTATGTTGATTGGGGATTTGGTTAACCCTGACAGTACTTCCATCAGGTTGCAGTCTAGCAGATATGTACCACTTGCAAGGCTTCACACTACCATCAAATCCTCTGCACCTCGCATAAAACTTCTTTCTATCAGTCCAAGCAGTCTTGGCATCAAATTCATGTTTCACTGCATAAGTCTTGAAACACATCCGAAACTCCTTCATGCTTGGGAACAACTTGCCTAATTCAATGACAGGGTTTTCTTTGTCATACACATGCACCAGCTCATCATCATGTGCATCATCTACTTCATCTGCAGCTTGTTCCATCAATTGTCCATCTACTTCTTCATCAGCATTAGCAGGCAAACAAGATTCGCCCTTCTCCTGCTTATCTCTGTCATCAACTGGGATGCCAAAAAGTTTGGCCATCTCAATGTCAGGCATTGGTGCAATGACCAAATCAGTAGGCTCATCTAATTCAACTACATTCCAATCAACAGTTGTTGCAGTTTCAGTTTCAGTTCCAGTCACATGTCCCTCTTCGGCTATTACTGTAAGTTCAGTACACATGGGAATCAATGGCCTCTGTGTAGCCCAATCATCGTCTACCATCTGTTCAGCCAATTGTGATGGCACATATCCAACCTTCGAAAAAATGTTCAGATCAACGAGCTCAGCAAAAAAATTAGCCCGTTTGCTTGTCCAGCCGTTTTGCCGATCGATTTCTTCAACAATCTGTTCACCATCTTCTATTCTAACATACTCTCCTTTCCAATCATCAAACCGCAACAGTGATACTTCTTGCTCCGGACCCCAAACAATTTTCTCCCCAATTTTTTCCACCCATTTCTTCACTGCCGTCTCTCCCATGTTCTGTAGAACTTGTGGATCAATCTCTGTAAACTCAACCTCCCATTTAACAATTGTGTCTCTCTCAATGTTTTGTATGCTACCATCAACTAATTTTGCCTTTGATGGAAAGAAATTGATTATCAATTCGAAGGACCGAAGCGGCAGCATCCCCTCTGTCGATGGCGGACGGTGTGAGCTCGTGAGAAAGAGCAGACGAGGCCACCCCTAATTGCATGCAAAATTGGATCGAGAGGCGCATTACCTATTCGAAGTTGAATCTGGCGGCTCCATCTCAAGATGCCCACGGGCTCCCTCACAACCTATCGATTCCGCAAGCGAAAACAGAGAAACGAGCTGAGATCTACGGGCCCGAGAGAGGAACGAGAAGGCGACTAGGGTTTGAATTCACTCACCATTTTCTGAGGACGAAGGCTCCGCCACCGTTGAGAACGAGGGCTCCGCCGCCGCCACCGAGAACACAAGATCCGCCGCCACCGGAGAAGAAGGGGGGCAGAGTGGCGGGCCCGGCACGGTCGGGCGGCAGGGCACGGTCAGCTATTTTGAGGAACAATTAAGTTGGACCCACAAGTCCTAACATAAACGGGCGGGCTTGGTTGACGACCAATTTAACCACATTTAACAGCCATGTCGTGCGTGGGCTATTTACCTGCTCAAATGTGTCGCACCACAGCCATAAGCTCGAACTACGTCGCACTCTTGCCAATTCACCTCAAAAACGTCGCACAGGAGCTATTGGCCCATCATTGTCACAGTAAATATATGAAACCCACTAGCATGAGTAGGAGTTGTTTGAGCCCTGATGTGCCTACTCATTCATGCTTGTTTGTCATGCCTGCTATTGCTTAGAGTTGTGTCAGGCCTGATTCATCGGGGATGAATTGGAGGTGTGTGAACATGTCCTACTTAGCTAAATTTGTGAACACGATTTGGTAAAGGTAGCGGTGAGAGGCCATGTAGGAGTACACGGTGGGTTGTCTCATTGAAGCCGTCCTCAGGAACTGAGTTCTGTGTTTGTGATCCATGAACAACTACTACCACACATTGGAATGCTTAAGTGCCCCTCTCGACTTATTAATCAACTCGATCTCTGTCCAGGAGTTGCAACTAGTTTCTGGTGTTTGTAGGTATAGTGCTAGTAGTCTACCAAGTGACACTCGGTACAGGTGGGCTTGGGACAGACTAGGTGCAGTGGCATGGTGTACCAAGTGGCACCCGGATGGTGGGATTTGGAACCCCGCTCACGTCGTTTGGGGCCGTGAGCGACACCCCGGCCGGATCTCCTTGCAGATGGAACCCGAATAGGCGATAAACCTGGACTAGAGACTTGTGTGGTTAGTCAGGTCGTGGCCGACACCCTCGCCAGGCTTCCGCTTGAAGGTTGCCGAGATACATGACGTGTACATGGCGGTAAGTGGCGAGAGCGTGTGTGAAGAAGTACACCCCTGCAGGGTTAATATGATCTATTCAAATAGCCGCGTCCGCGGTAAAGGACCTCTGGGTTGCCTATACAGTTCATAGACAAGTGAAAGTGGATACTCTAAAATGCGCAAGATTAGCGTGAGTGCTATGGATGGCGTTCTCGTAGGAAGACGGGAGCGGATCCATAGTGGTGTATTGAATGGTGAATATGTGGACTCGTGTGCGTCACCTCAAAGAGTTACTTGCAGTCGTAGTTCAGATAGCCACTGAGTCAAAGCTGGCTTGCTGCAGTTAAACCCCACCATCCCTTTGCTTATACTGATGCATATGTAGCTAGTTCTAATGTAAGTCTTGCTGGGTACATTTGTACTCATGTTTGCTTAATTTATGTTTTTGCAGAGAGACTTCAGTCTCGCTACTAGTTCCGCGTGGACTTCGACATTTAGCTTTTTACCTCAGCTATGATCTTGTTCCCTCGGCAGGATCTTATAGATAGTCAGGCTTCTCAGCCCTTTTCTTTTGCAGTTGTCTGTACTCAGACATGTTAAGCTTCCGCATGTGCTTGTTGTTTGCATGATCTGAATGTTGGGTCATGAGACCCATGTTTGTAATACTTGGCTCCTCGGAGCCTAATGAATAAATACTTTGAGTTGTAGAGTTGTGTTATGATGCCATGTTGTATTTGCACATATCGGTCATATTGTGTGTATGATTTGAAATGCTTGGTATGTGTGGGATCCGACAACCTAGTTGTTTATTCTTGGTAGCCTCTCTTACCGGGAAATGTCTCCTAGTGCTTCCACTGAGCTATGGTAGCTTGCTACTGCTCCGGAACACTTAGGCTGGCCGGCATGCGTCCCTGTGTCTGTCCATTCGGGGAAATGTCACGCGTTGTTCCTTTAAGTCCCTGTAGCTTGCATGTGATCGACACGTTGTTGATCGACACGTTCGTTGCTGGGTCATGTATGCATGTCCCTGTAAGTTAGCGCCACCTTGGGTTTACGACTAGTCATGTCGGCCCGGGTTCTTTGTCATATGGATGATAGCGGCACTATCATATACATGAGCCAAAAGGCGCAAAAAGTCCCGGGCCAGGTACGGTGGCACCCGTGAGAATACCGTGCGTGAGGCCGTAAAGTGATATGATGTGTGACATGCTAGATCGGTGTGACTTAGGATCGGGGTCCTGACAGTCGACGACCTTTTGGCCCAGCAATGAGCCCGGTCGATGGTCGTTCGTGTATCTGCCGGCGAACCGCCAACAGTGTAGATCCGAGCGGCTAGAGGAGTCAGTACCTGCATACGGCATTGCGTCCTTGCCAGGGCCTCCCGGCTCGGTGCCCGGCCAGTCCATGGCATGGCGCGGCATCCCGCAGCCGGCCGAGCTCAAGTCCGGCCGGATCCGCTCCGAATCCGACCGCCGGGAGCGCAAATCAGGTGGTCATGATTGGGTAGCTCGGGTCGTCGAGGGAATGGGGACTGCGACAAGGGTTGGTCCGAGCGCGCGGCCGAGCTGCACATCGGCAATGCCAGCGGCGACGGAGGGACAAGAGTGGCTGGGGTGCTCGGTGGAGAGAGGGGGGTTAGAAAAAGGAAGGCATGTGCCACTGACGGGCGGGCCAGGCGAGGACAAGCGGGCACGACCCGGCCGTCCGAGCGCTGTCCGTTCCACCTTAAAAGCGGCTCAAACTTGTGCCGGGGTGGATCAAAAGTGAACATAAAACGAACAAAAATACGTTTGCGCTCGCGCGTTGCGCCTTCTGGTATGTCTATTTTGCCTCAGACGAGGCACCCGGTGAAGTGGGCCTTGCTACCGCCGGAGGAAAGAAAAGACCCGAAGACGACGGCACCGTCCAGATCGTCGGACAAACAGAGCATCACTCCTCCGTTTCAGAGCAGAGATAAGATCGCGATTCTTTTGGCCGCGTCAATCGATCCATCGGATCGGATGGCGCCGCCGGCCAGGCGTCGATCGATCGGCGTTGGTTTGTATCCCGTGCATTTGCATGGGACGTCTGCGTGACCTCTTTTGCTGGTATTAACGCGGTCCGCCGTTCGAGGCAGGTTGGTTCACGGAGATGTGATTCGGTGCGCGCGCGCGTATCTTCCATGTGCGTAAGCATGGCTTCCTTCAGGGCTTGGCTTGGCTTTGGTCCGTCAAATCTAATCAGCAAGTACGTCTAAGAGATCTCCCGGGATAATAAGCAGAATGCACGCATCAGCACTGCAGAGGGAAGGACGGGATCATATTACAGATGGCCGACCCTGATGTACGGATGCAACTGAACCTACTCGCTGATCGTCCAAAGTCCAAACACATCTTTTCGCAATGCTTTTACTGAAGATCAATCATCAATCGACCAAAAAAGGCCCACCCAAGAAGAAACATGTCAGCAACGATAATGACACGGGCCGCTGATTCCTTAGTTGTCAGCAAAGGCATTTTATTTGGACGATCTGCTGTCACCTATGGACATTCCGTTGTCGAAACAGAGCGGCCTTGCCCCGTCGTCCGTTTGGGGCCGTCCGGTCCGGCGACGGGACGGGCAGGGCAGCCGTGGGCAAGAAAAAAAGCGAGGCCATGATCCTCGCTCGCATCGTGTAGTCTCGCTCGCTCTGTCAGGCTGCAGCACAGCAGCAGGGCCGCAAGAAAAAAAAAAGGACAGGAAGACACGTGGGCCGCGCGCGCTCGCTCGCATCGTGTAGTCTCGCTCGCCCTCATGCACGCATCAAAATCCACTCCACACCAACGGGCGAGCCTGGAACACCGAACCCGCACCGAACAAGATCACGCAGACGTGACCGCCCATGCACGCGATACAAAACCATGCCGATCGATCGGCAGCGATCCGATGGATGGATGGATGGATGGATCGATGCGCACAAGAGAATCACGATCTTCTTCACCATCGATCTTGACGGGTCGATGGGTCTTATATCGACCTGAAACGGAGAAGGGGATGATGCTCTGTTCGTTTGGCCGTTGTCTAGGTCTAGGCAGGCTTTCTCCGGTAATAATGCATGCATGGACGGAGTAGCAACAGTAAAACTTTGGCCGCATGTGGTGTGGTGTGGTGTGATGCGTGCACAGTGGCGGAGACGGGGGACCAGCAGGGGCCCTGCCCCCTAACATCCCTCATCTCTATTCCTAGTATAGCAGTTGGTGAATAGTCCGCCGGTTATTTTTTGCTGGTTTTATTTCGCCTCATCACTTTCGTTGGTTTTATTTCGCTGGTTTTATTTCGTCTCCTCCCACCTGCCTTTTCGCTTCACCACCCACATAAACCCATCAGATTAGTTACCATATAAAATAAATCACAATCAATCAAGTATTGATGATCGATTACTTACCATATAAAAATAAATCGCAATCAATCAAGTATTGATGGGATATTTCCTTATATTGATGTGATTTTTCCTTTCTTATCATCAATCATCTCTCTGCTTAAAAATCGTAGCTTTCCTTTTCACCGCCAACCGACCGCGTCCGTCTCCCTACATCCGTCCTCGTTGCTCGCATCCCGCACGAAAAACCCCTCTCGTTTGACCTCCCCAAACCCGCGACGATGGAAAAACCCAGCCGTCGCTTCCCTCCTCTTGACCGCTCCATACGCCCGGATCGCGCCCCATCCCCATCCTCTCTCACGTCACGGCGGCCGATGGATGCCGCCACCACCTCCTACTCTCTCGCCGTCGCCGTCCTCCCGCTCGCTTCGCCGCCGCCGCCACCAATCCGGTGAAAGCGCCGTTGTTGCTATGTCGCCTCCTTTCCCCATCCAAGCGACCATGGCAGCGCGCCTCTCATGTGTCGCGGTGAGGTTTGGGGGGCGCGACCACAATCGAAGAGGGATCTCACCGCGGACCCGTCCGGCTGGGATGGGTGTTGCCTCCGTTGCGAATGAGATCGAAGGAGGACTACTTCATCGTCAAGGTCGGCGAGGCAGCGGCTGATTGGGAGCCTGGTTGTGAACATGGGAGTTCGTCCCCATGGGCGGTGGCCGTGGAGATTGGATGTGAAGCAACCCCACTTGCGGTGGTGGAGGCTTGCCGTCCATGTGATCCTCTCTTCTCCGGTATCCCCATTCCTTGCCTCCCATTACAAAAGCGAGCATGAATGAGAGCAGGGCTGATTTTCATCAATTCATTTCTCATATTTTTAGTTGCTTTTTTGAGATTATACAAGATGCTCCCGATCTGTTTTGTCAAATTACTTGGATCGTCTTATGGAATTGACAGCCATCGTATTTTTCACCTCATGTTATTTCTTAATCCTTGTCCCACTAGGCATCCACTACATGTTTGGTAATGACGTGATGTTGAGGCGGCTAGGAGAAGCTCAACAGCCAGATCAAGGGCTATCGAGATGGATCTGGGAGCCAAGCAGTAGTTCTTCTGTTAAATTTTGGTTATTATCTTTTCTATTGTTACGATTGTGGGATGGTTGATTTTGACTCGGTGTAACATTTGCATTTGTTTCCCCAGCTTGTTGGCGTAGATCGTGTAATGCGGCAACTAATCAAGCGAGGCGGTGCACATCGAGCTACGCTGAATGTAGTGCACATAGGTAGGTCAACATATTTAGTAGCTCTTTCAGATGTAAAAGCATATGTTGCATAAGAAATTATTATCTTCCAAGCATACTCACATTTCACTAACAAATAGGGGAGGTTCAGACTTGAGCAATGATAAAAGGTATGTTCCTCACTCTTTTGTTGGAATTTTAGTTCAAGTTAACATGATTTCTTATCCGCTTCATAAGTCATGCATTTGCTTAATTAGGTGATAAGTAGAGCAAAAAAATTGATCATGTTATTGTGGGGTTTGTTTAAACTCCAGCATAAGGAATTCTGGTTTAAGAAAAAGACTTTTGACTTCTTTAATTACAAATTGATTGCAACATCGTGTTAGTATGTGATTTCTCACATCTTGTTATAATATTTGCGAAGACGTGCATTGCACGTGCACTTGAAGCGGGTTCGTGGCCTGCGCCAGACGGCGCCGACGCTGACCCGGCCACCTCCTCCGTGTATTCTTGGAGCTGTGGCTGGCGATTTACATGAAATTAATTCCCTCGATTACGGTGACAAATATAATATACATAATCCATATTGTTATGCACTAAGCGTGTGTGTGAAATAGATGGATTATGGTCCCACTCTAATAAGATGGATATGTGTGTGTGTTAGAGAGATGGAGAGGGGGGGAGAGAGTGAGGAAGAGGGAGGGAGAGTGTGTGTGAGAGGATTTAATGGTAAAAAGGGTCACCAATGTCGTAATATTGAACTCTTAAAGTTAATGTGGCCCCGTTGCAACGCACGGGCGTTCTTCTAGTTTAAGCCTAATATGCATGTGAGCAAGTAATTATCTGCTGTTAAAATGGTGTACCTTGATGTGTTGGCCTTCCCTAACAAAGCTTAATAGCTTTCGGCCCCCCTCATTTCATTTTCCTGGCTCCGCCAGTGAGCGTGCATGCGTATTTTGACAAGAACAAACACGCGCGCTGTGCAAGGCAGGACCACGTAAGGTATGATGTGCTGTCCACGTTTTTTGTAGCAAGTCTTCATTCCAGATCAACCACGGTTGATCTTTTTTTTTTTGCATGATAATACGTGTCTCATTCATATCAGAAAGAACAAAGTACAAGTCACGTAAAGACCGACATGACAAAACTAAAAGATAGTAGAACATCTCTGAACTTGACACCAACGCCCGTCACCTGCCTCCGGCACCACCATAGCAGCCACCGAAGAAAAGAATGACGAATCACCTCCTCACCCGAGCTCGACGCGGCTCCATCGCTGATATGCAGCTTTGCGGACCTCCAAGGTGGCTCACTAAAAGTGAAGCCCTTACTGTTGAACGAATCAGACTGGGGCAACACCTCAGACACGCCATCGAACTCCAGATCCGGCACCCCATCACGACTAAAACGCCCAAGGAGGGAACCATATCTGCCATCCACGAACCACGAGCCCAGCACATACTCCGTCTTCCAGATGTCGTCGATGCAGACCACAATCCGCATCCGCTCCTGGACTACCTCCCAAGCTCCGCGACGACGCTGGAGCAAACGCCGTCGCAACGGCGGAGCCCGAGGACACAGGTCCACCACGAGGATGCCGCCGCCGCCGCCACGCCATCCTTGCTTGAAAAGACTGGTTTCCAAATCCATCCCCAACCATAGGACCCATGGCCTCGTCAGGGAAGGATCCAAAGAATCTTTATTCAGCATTGTCATCGTCGTCGCGGAAGCAAAGACGATGAACAACCTAAAAACCTAGACTACGAGAGAGTAAAAGCGATCCACACGCGTGGATCCGGCGACCCCCTCACACAGACGACCGAGGTCGCCGCCGGAGAGCGGCGTTGGAAGATCGGCCTTCCCTGGCGGCGGTTAGGGTTCCAGCCGCCAGGGACGAGAGGAAACATGAAAGAGTATGTGCTGGCACGGTTGATCTGCTCGATACACGTGCTGACACGTGCGCAACCTCTGGGCCGTTGATGGCCTGACGTAAAAATTACTGTAGCGGAGAAAGCATGTCAACCTCTCTTCGCTCCATCGACTTTGTTCACATTCATATATGGCGTGAGAATGTTCTCTGGAATTTCCATCAGAAAAAAAGAAACAAAGATAATGTTCTTTGGAGTGTTAGGTTTTCGAGCAGGTGTCGCAACTCGCAAATACTTTCTGAAATTTTTGACACATATAAATTCTTGTTTCTATTATTTTTATTAGGGTGCACGTTTAATTTCAAATAAAATACAAGCTCACTTACAAAATAATAATTTCTAAAGTTTCTAATTCTCTGCCGCACGGTCACGGCTTCCCGTAACTTGCAGAAAACCATAATCGCCACATGGCTCTCATTCGCAAGTAAAGTCCGTTGGTTGCATTGTTAGGAGGAGGTCTTGAGCAGTGGCGAAGCCAGCCAGAAAAATCTGTGGGGTCAATGCTATTTTTTAGGACTATTTTCTTTATGGTGTACAGTAGTTGTACATTAAATTTATGCTATTTCCCCCAAAAACTATGGGGTCAAACTTATACATGAAATCACCACTGGTCTTGAAGAGCATGTTGATGAGCTTCCGAGCGATGATGTTGTCATCCACCTCCAGGATGCGGAACCCGAACTCGGTGTCGATCACCGTCACGGTGTGTGGGGGAGGAAAGAACCAAGAGCCGAGACAATCCACAGAGCCCCTCTCAAACTTTCTTCTTCTCCTAGCACTCAAGCAGTGCTGGAAGGAGAGATATCTCGTTGGTTTCTCTGTCGCCGCCGCAGCGGGGGAGAGGATTGGAGGGAGAGACGGGGGAGTGTTTTGGTTGCTAATGCAGCATCTCTGGGCTGGGAGTGAGGGCTACGAGGAGGATATAGGCACGTGGAGCCACCACCGTGGCTCTTCAGCCTCCTTCCTCGTCTCTCTCCTCTCCCGCTCCTACCTATCTCCCTCCAGTGCCGCAACGTCATGCACGACACGTTGGGCGCTCCTTCGACGCGCTTCTGTAACTAGGGGCATGTTTCCGAAACATTTTGGTGCTGCAATTGTCTGCAAACGAGGGGCTATCATGTTGTTTCCGCAGTTTTTGCAACTTAGGCTATGTTTTTGAAAGCATTTGCCTTTTGCAAAATTGTCTGCAACAGAGATGGAAAAAACCGGTTCGGGGTGTTTTGCAACAAGGCTTCGTTGCAGTGGGATGAGTGCAACACCAGCCTTGTTGCAAAGGTTGGTGCATCAAGCACTCTCTGAGGTGGTGGATCTTTTTCACAAATCTAGTGATCTAAATACTCTTATATTTCTTTACCGAGGGAGTACTTTGTACCGAATCAGTGACAGTTAATATGCATCGAAGGGAATAATTTTTCTTTCGACAGGCTAACGACGACAAAACAGCGAAGCCGTGAGCTGAAGGCCTCCCTCGTGGACGGGACCCACCAGAACCCCGAGGCGGGATACGCCGACGTCACCCGCGCCAACCATCCTTGATCCTCCTCGCCTTCCCCGGCCATTCTGTTCGTCTCCGATGGGTCGCCCATTTTCCTTCCACCATTCCGGTGGAAGGCAAGAAGAAAGGCCCGGCGTGGAAAACCATGCGCTCCACGCTCGTCTACGCTTGCCGAACAGTAAATTGTTCCACTAAATAAAGTGCACCCAGTAGTGTAGTTTGTCTCTCCCGGACTTTTTTTTTATTTTCCTTGCGAGCCCGCCCCCGGACCACGTCCCATGCACGGGATACTACAAACCAACGCCGACCCATCGACGCGTAGCCGGCAGCTGTCGCGATCCGATGGATGGATGGATCGAAGCGCCGAAAAGAATCGCGATCTTGACGATCAGGACGGATCGACGGACCCATCTTGTCTCTGCTCTGGAACGGAAACGGAGGAAGGGATGCTCTGTAGAGTAAAGTCTGTTTTAAACCTCGAACTCGTAGAGTTCGTTGGAATCAAACCCCGACCTATAAATCCCTGAAATCGGTACCCTGACCTTTATAATCCCGGTCAATATTAACCCTGGACCAGTTTGGCGCACCGGGAAAAGATCCATCCCGCCCGGGATCACAAGCTACTTTCACTGACATCCCAGCCCCACATGTCATATCCATCTTCTACCCCAATCCCCTTCCCCCTCTCTCTCCTGAAACCAGAGCCTGTGCTGTACCGCTGGAATCTATGAAGGTCCGCATGGAGGGCGCCCGGTTCTGGCGTTTTTCTTAGTCTGCATGGTTCGCGCGGGGGCATCCATGGAGGTTCGCTCCATGCAGAGCACGACGTGACCGACGGCAGCTCTTGTGGCGAGACGTGACACCTGAGAGGAAGAACCGGAGCTGCGAGGGGGCGGCTTGCGATGGCGCGCATGACGTGGAGGTGGCCGGTGCGTGCCGACGCGGTGGAAAATGTCTGCACGTCGGGAATGTGGCCATGTGGGAGAGCGCGGGGCGGCGCGAGCCGCTGGGCCGAGGCGGCGGACCCGCGTGCCGGCGACCTCCGTCAGCAGGAAGGGCGCGACGCTGCGCTGTACGGCTACGCTGGCCTGCTCGGCTTCGTGCTCCAGTCCCTCGGCTATCAGTCTATCACATCGTCCGCAACCATGTGGTGCGGCGATGTACAGGCGTGTGCGCAAACTGCGCGTTGATTGTGAGAAACGGATTGTACGAGACGGTGACCGTGCTGGCGCATGACACCGTGGGTGAACACGCACAACACCAAGACGCCGAATCGTCGCCGAGTACTCTCCGGCGAACACTGAGCTATGATGCTAGCTGACTTAAACGATGCGATGGGTTAGGCAGCGTACTTTCACATAGAAGCTGGCTTTGAAGTAGGCAAGCCGCAAGCAGGTGGATGGATTTTTCAGTATCTAGCTCACGACCTCACGTACATAGCAACTTACACACCGCCGCTGGCCTTGATCGATCTGTACTGACGAAACTTGGCGATGCACACGCTGTGGACACGTAGAGCGGCATGTGGAGCAAAGGCCGGCGGCACAACGCACGCTGGACCTGCGCGCACACCTGGCCGGCACGCTGTTCCGCCATGAGCATCGTCGCTAGCTCGACTAAAATTCAGCACGACGAGCTAAACTGAAGACGTGAAACCACAAGAACGCGTTGCCGTGGTGAGCATCGTCGCACGGGCAAGGGAGACTTTGGGGCATGCATGCCGTGGTCAGCATCGTCGCTCGGGCAGCTCGACACAATAGTAGCAGAGACGTAGATGGATATGACGTGTAGGGCCGCTGAGTCAATTAGAGAACCTAGTAATCCCGACCGGGATAGATTTTTTTTCGATGCCACAAACAGCTCTAGGGTGGATGCAAGGTTGATATTGACCGGGATCCCAGAGGTCAGGGTACCGATTTCAGGGATTTGTAAATCGGGGTTCGATTCCGACGAACTCAAGTTCGAGGTTTAAAATAGACTTTACTCTGCTCTGTATCACGATCTGGAAACGGTGCCGTCGTCGTGTCTTTTCTTTCATCCGGCAGTAGTAGTAATACGTGCTGGCAGGAGCGGTAGCTCTCGTCCTTGAATATCTGCAGATCTGCCTGCCATAATAAACCAACTTTGGCCGCATGCGGTGTGATTTGTGATGCGTGTTTGGGCGGGCGGGCGCACGAGGATCTTCAAGATCCACGCGGCGCAGGGAAGGGAACACAGGACCATGTACGGATGTCCCCGTTTTTGTAGCGTAGTACTCCCTCCGTCCGGAAATACTTGTCGGACAAATGGATGTATCTAGATGTATTATAGTTGTAGAAACATCTATTTTTATCCATTTCTCCGACAAGTATTTTGGGACGGAGGGAGTATATAACCATTTCCTTCCAAACGAGCAGTCGAGCTCTACGCGCGTACGTACATGTGAGCAAAAAGCCAAGAATTATACTGTGAAAAGGTAAATTGCATCATGTACGTACTGCACTGCGGCGAGCTACGGTAACATTGCGTGGTTGCCGTAACAGTGTGGTCAACACTGCGGTGGATCATTGTGCAGACTGCAGAGAACGTCACAACGATGGTGGTGGGGCGTGGACCGGATCGCCGGCTCCACTAAAAGAATATCGTACGGCTGATACGAGAAAGATTGCCGGGTCGGCTCGGCTCTTCTCCATTCCTCGGCAGATACAGTGTACTGTACCATAGCCCATACCACGGTGCGCATGTTCATGGGACAAGAATATCGTCGGACTCCTGCGTATCCTGAGTTGGACTTGGCGACCTGTTGGACATTTATGGCCTACCGTAAAAAATAATACTCCTCCATCACAAAATAAGTGTCGGGCGGAAGGAAGTATTACCGCAAATTGATCTTTTTTTGAAAATGAGAGAGAATGACAACTTTTCCTTCGGTCCTGAGCGTCTCTTTGGAATTTTAGCTTTTTACTGGACTCTGAGACATTTCCTGAAGGGGCGACGCTACGCGTCCGCCGGTGGATGTTAAGATTTTATCCGTCGCCGTGATGGCCGTTGGATATGCGAGCTTATAGTCGTCTGATCTAGTGTCCGTGTTCCGTATGCCCACTCGTTATTCCCGCAACAAATGCTCTGTTGCAGAAACAACACTCCTGCCGCTGGCTCCGATAGAGCTGCACCCCGCGCGGCGCCGCAGCCAACTCACCGCAAAATCTGCCTACTGCCAGCGTGCGGGAGCTACTCCAGCGCATCATATCGTGTGTCAGATGGTTGGACCTGACACAAATTGAGCTCACCGAGGGGCCCTGCTTTGAGCACAGGCGCGACCTCTACTCCGGCATGGCGGCGACGAGCTCCCACGCCGGAAACTCCTTTGCGATTCTGTAACTGGAGCTATGTTTCTAAAACACGCGTCGTGTTGCAATTCTTGGCCGTGTACGCTCTAAGATCGTGTGCTTCTTCAACGCTTTCTGTAACCGGGCCTATGATTCTCAAGCAGGACCCTTGTTGCTTTGCTTTTTTTTTTCTGAAAGAAGACCCGTGTTGCAAAAACTTTCTAAAAATAGACCCTGTTGTTGAAAAAACACTTCACCACCGGATAATTTTTTTTATTTCTGAAACAAGGTCTTTGTTGCAAAAAGGATACACACCTGCTGCTTGTGCAGCCGTCAGCGACCTCAGATTCCGTCGTCATCGCCATCGCGGCTGGTCTGCCGCGGTTGCCTAGCCGTCGTCGACCACCTAGCCGCCGCCTCCGTCCCAACCGCACGGTGCTCCGCCTCCCCGCTGCTGGATCTAACCACCACGGCTGCCCGCCGCCGCCGCCGCCGCCCGCCGCACAATGCCCAGCGCCGCCCGCCGTCGCCGCCCCACGCCACCGCCCTCCCCTCCCGAATCCAGCCGCGTACCCTAGCCCTCTCAGTCGATAGAGCTGGTCAGTTGATAGAGTCGATAGAAGAGATGGTCAGTTACAAGAATAACTATACTGAAACAATGACTCTGTTTCAAAAGTGCACATGCGTCACGCAGAAGCGGGGAGGCTGTCGTCCGTCCGATCAACAGACGATCCGACGGACGCGGAACTGGCGGATGCGGCGCGAGTGATCGGTCGGGTGAAGGAGAGCTTTTCCCTTTCCTGAAGCTTTTGACACATCGAAAGTCTAGTTTTACTTGTATCCCGGAACACCCTTAATTTTAATATTTTTATTTGGTTCAGACTTGGTTTGTTCTACTAAAAGGGTTGGGCTCACTTGATGTTGCTGGAATCTCGTAATTTCTTTTTTGTTATTTGGTTTGGCGCGCGGGGGAGATGATGGCGTATGTTTTGATATTTTATAATGTTGTGTTTCCGTGGACTATTTCTGGAGGTGTTATTTCATGTTATCAGCTAACGAACTCATATGTATGTTGGAAAGTTTCTTACGTCGGTGGACACATCTACTATATTGGTGATTCAGTGATGAATGTTGGCGCTTCCTTTTTTGCCAAGTGATAAGAGGGTGTTTTGGACTGGTATGTTTTCTTAGGCTGGCTGCTGCCTATTTGTTTGAGAAATTGTTGACCATGTCAAAATTATGAACCAAACCCTAAATTAGACACCTCAATCAAATGAGAGAGCTCCTAAAGAAATCATTGACCTGGTTAAAATTGTGAACCAAACCCTAAATTTGAACACCTCAATTGAATGAGGGAGCTTTAAAATCAAGGAGCATTTGTGAATTCTAAGATATGCCTCATGGCCTTCGTAATTCTAAGAAATTGTCATCTCGGGGCATTTTGGTTGTTGAGAAAAGAAAATTGGTCTGGTAGCATAGTGGCGAGGAATTTAAGTGGGGGCAATTGGGTAACGAACAAACGATTTCACTACTTTTTAAACAGAGCCCCCATGTACTACGAACCAGTTGATGCTTGCATCGTGGTATACATTTTCTCCGGACCAGTTTATTGCACATGTGAACGGAAGAGGTGCCAGCTAGTAGCAAGGTTGTGGATTGTTATGCACTGCGTAGATTTGGTAGATATACCTCACATTAAACCCATTAAGCTAGGAGTGAAGGGCGGCCAACCAACTATGCCACATGGCGCAAGTTGGTTGGCCGTGCTGAGAAATCTTTTGGAGTTTTTTTAGATGAAGCTGTGGATTAAACCCATTAAGCTACGCGTGAAGGGCGACCAACCAGCTATGCCACGTGGTGCAAGCTGGTTGGCCGCGATGATAAATCTTTTGGAATTTTTTAGATGAAGGTGTGGATTATTTTTAAAATGTATTTTTTCTTTTAGATGGAGGTGAGGACCTCTAGTATTTTTTAAATGGAGGGTTATACGAAGTGGCACTCGCTGGTAGGCTGCGGTGTTTTTTTAATTCTTTTTTAGATGAAAGTGACATTTTTTTTTTTGAGATGTTTTTTTAGACGGAGGGGAGGTCTTTATGTATTTTTTAAAATAAAAACATGTGCACAACTTTCTCTAAAGCGGCGCCACAGGGTGGCGCCCCAATCACTAGTGGTTATGATAGTGGAATGTAATCACGGCCAAGATAGGTCGAACCAGGGCTAGTCAGGATTCGTTTGGATTCATATACGACTGGTATGTAGCGCCAGTTATACCAAAACCACTATATCTCGAAAAGTTTTTGCCTCCAGGTTTACCCACTTGTGTGAAAGTGACTTCTTGATCAGCTGGATGGCGACATGTGTATTATTTCGGTAGATTACCGTGTAGAATCACGCGGTGGCCGTAGGCCTTCAATGAAAATTTTGTTATCTGATTCACATTTTCCCGTGTGTACTTGGAGCGTCTTTAGCGATTTTGGTTCAGATGGTTGTTTGATCTTGAAAGCAATCTATGGGCGTTTGAGCTATTGACACGTGCATTTTTTTGGGATGTGGTTGTGTATAAATGCATATGTGGGCGTATATGCATCGGCTAACCACTATATCTCGAAAAGTTTTTGCCTCCAGGTTTACCCACTTGTGTGAAAGTGACTTCTTGATCAGCTGGATGGCGACATGTGTATTATTTTGGTAGATTACCGTGTAGAATCACGCGGTGGCCGTAGGCCTTCAATGAAAATTTTGTTATCTGATCCACATTTTCCCGTGTGTACTTGAAGTGTCTTTAGCGATTTTGGTTCAGATGGTTGTTTGATCTTGAAAGCAATCTATGGGCGTTTGAGCTATTGACGCGTGCATTTTTTTGGGATGTGGTTGTATATAAATGCATATGTGGGCGTATATGCATCAGCTAAATTTTTTGAACGTGCTTGCTTCACTGTCGTGTGCTTCTAGCCTATTATATTGTAATTAAGTCGGCCACGCAGTGTGTTGGTTTCCAGTTTTGCTTTCGTCGTCGGGAACAAACAAGAAAGAAGCAAATCGATGCTCAGTAAATGAATGCGGGAAAATCAGCCACTGCATGCATGCAGACCAATCAGAACATATTGCTTGGATATGCGGCCGACCAATAGTAGTCTGACGAAGCGGTGACCGGGGGATGGGCAACTACATCCAGTTACAAGGCACATGCGCAGGCAGCGGGACGGGCAACTACATCCAATTACAAGACGACAGAGGGATATGACAAGACAACCACCGCACCGCTCGATCGGGGGCGATTCTAGGCCAGATACGGGACATTCCTTCTGTCTTCTTCGCATGTGCGCTGCATGCATCCCGTCCAATCAACGCTTTCGTTCCTTTCTTATCTGCCCCACCGCTTACATCTCCTTCCTTATCTCTTCTTCTTCTAGATGACTCTGCGGCTTACCGCCCTTGATGATCGAGGTGTTTCCCGGAAGATTCCGGTTGAATCGTCCAACGCCATAAGCATCTATAAATCTCTCTTTCCTCTTCTCTATGGTCATCACTCGCTTTCGCATCTCAACCGAAGCACAACCGAGAAATAGCGTTGGCGCAAAACATCGAGCCTCTCTCTGCTTCTCTCGTGTGGGATGGAAAGGAGCTTCGTTTACCGCCTCGCTGGGCATGCCCCTCCCTCCTAGGCTCCTCGTTTCTTCGACGTGCAGTACGGAGCTAGCTCAACCATCGCGAGTTGTGGAGCCGCGCTCCAAGGTTCAGAGCGGCTTCCCGTGGTCTCTCCCCACGCTGCACCTCCGGGCTTGCTGGGGAGGAGCTGCGTCCAGCCTCCGTCGCTGCTACTCCGCCGAGCAAGAAACTGCATTATTGTCGCTACCATGTGGAGGTTGTCGACGTCCACCACAGGACAGAGAGGTGTTCAACGACCGACGGGCACGCCGGCGAGCTGGTTCCACTTGGGCGCCTCAAAGGCATGGGTGACTGCCGACGACGTGTCCCTGGCGTCGCTTCCTTGGAGTAGTCGGCGACGGTGCACGAGATTGGCCACCGGCTTGGCTCGGTCACTTCTCGGTGATAGTAAAAAAATGTATGAAAGAAGGAAACAATTATTAACTACATATGATATGGTGTATATATAATTGTGACTATTTGCGTCTCTTTACTACTTCATCATAGGAGCAAATCCAATGGGAGGCTACACCGGATGATCTAATCTGGCAATGACTCAGACCACGTTCGGCAAAATAAATCATCCCTAATAGAGATGTGTCATCGTGTATTCCCCTGTTTGTTCACATGCATCATCCTTCCATCTTTTTCTCCCAACATCTATAATTTTTCATGCGATCATCTGGCATCCTAAAATAGCAACGCTTATTACGAAGAAGAAACATAATCTATATAACCGCACTGAACCGAAGGGCGCGGCGTGCCGCCGTGCGGGGGTAAGCTAGTATATACTAGGAGAGCCTAAGTAGTGAAGCCTATAATTGACATTCATTCATAGTGAATTCATGCATCAAGCAATTGCTCAAAAATTCCGAACTGATGGATAGAGGCGTACAATATATTTGAAAACAAGACCAGACAAGACTAAACCTTGGCAACATATTTTTATAGAAGAAATATCTCTAAGCACCCGAGGCTGAGTCGGGACTCGAACCAGGGTGGGCTGCCTGCGCTCCCGGAGAGCTAACCTCGCGGACAATTTCAACAATTTCTGTTTTGAACTCCTTTGTAGTGCTGGTATCCCTAGTGGAACTTGATGCTTCACAAAATTTGTGTTGGAAAGCTTTCTTTCTAAAAAAAAACATAAACTTGATTCCCCAAGCTAAATTAATCATGGCAAACTTAATATCTGGTAGTGATTCTTTTCCTGGCTTATTTAGCAAAAAAAAAAAAACAGTGGAATTTCTTTGACTATGTTTTGCTATTTCTGAAGAGACCTCGTTTTTAAAATGAAAAGAATATAAATTGCATCTTTGCTTGTAGTTTTCATGCTGGCATCAAACTTGTATTTAAAATTATATAGCAGTACATAAATATGGCACTACCCGTGGACAGTTAGTCATGAGAATGGTGTGGCTTTTGGATGCACGTTCTAGTGCACTTACTTCACGCACTCAACATGTGAATAGGCTTTCACAGGAAGAGCGTGCGTGCGTGTGATAAACTCGCACAGAGTAGCGAACGTGGTGGTTCGTATCGACCGGGGTGAAAGGGGCCTGTGTGCAGGGGAAGCGGGAGACCGCGGGATCGGCACACATGGCCTGGCCGGAGACTCCACTAGAGGCAGCGAGCGGCGTCGGCGACGGCAAAACGGAATGAGAACCCACGCTGCCGTGCTGTCAACTGTCTGACTGACGGCCGAGCGATCTGTTCGTTTTCCATTTAGCGGCGTGTCTGCTTGTAGTAAAGCAGCAGGACGAGTACCTGGTTGTACTGTACTGACTTCGTCGCCCACGAACGAACTGCTGCCGGCCGGGTCATCGACAAGGCCAGGCGGCAGCAACCATGGTGGTTTGCGTGCGTACGTGGAACCATATGCATGCTCTCTTTCATGCGCATCATCCTCCCTCACTCTATAGTCTGCACTCTCTGCTCCGCTGCTGGGTGCATTCTCTTCTGCTTATCTTGGAAGATCTCACATGATCTTGGATTTGATTTGAGAATTGATGGACCCAAGCCATGGAAGATACGGGGGCACACATCGAATCCCATCTACTCAAACTAACCAGCCTCGAACGGCAGACAGCATTGAACCCAAGCAACCGGGGGCGAACAAGATCACACACGCAGACGTGACCTGACCGCCCATGAAAGCACGCGAAACACAATGCCGGCAGCTATCTCGATCGGATGGATGGATAGATACACCGAAAAGAATCGCGATCTTCATGATAATGACGGGTTGAGACGGACCCATCTTATCTCTACTCTGAAACGGAAATGGAGGAGAGATGCTCTGTTCGTCTCACAGCCACCATTCGGCCTCGACTACTCTCTCTCTCTGACTTCTTGTGCACCGACCGTAAGGTACCACATGGGTCTCTCTCGCGCTCTCATACTGGCGACAAAATATTATTTGTGTAGGTGTAGAGCGGCCACTTCTGTGTGCAGCGGTGCTTTCGTTTGTTCACCGAACGTAAGGTACAACGCAGGTCTCTCTCTGTGTGTTCCATGCACTCTCTCTCTCTCTGTGTTCCTTGCACCGTCTCTGTCTCTCTGTGCATGTGTGCGCTTTGTCACTGACTGCTACTTGATTTGATTTTGATCATGCAGGACAGCATGTCGGCGGGTAATCCCCTCTTCCGCACGTACTCGAGCACCTCGCTATGGGATGAGGCTACACTGGGGCAGAAGGCGGGTGCCATGTTCGGCATGGTCGCCTTCAGTGTCGCTGTGATCGTGGCGACATGGTACTTCTGCCGCAAGTGTAGCCAGTACCTCCACCGCAGCTGCAGATGTGCCGTCTTCTGATACGTCTTTTTTTGATTGTTCCATGCTGTTATATTATTAATTTTGGATGTTTTATTACCATTTTATAGTAATTTTATATCAGTTTTTTGATACTACCCTATTGACATAGTGACAAGTGCCAGTTGCTGTTTTCTGCATGCTTTTCACATCGCAGAAAATCAATAACAAACGGAGTCCGAATGCAACGAAACTTTATGGAGATTTTTTATGAACCAGAAGACACCTAATGGGCCAAGGCTGCGCCTTGGGGGGGTGCTCCGAGGATAGCACAACCCACCAGGGCGCGCTAGGAGGCCCAGGCGCGCACTGGTGGGTTGTGCCCACCTCGGGTGCCCTCCAGACTGTTGGGGAACGTAGTAATTTCAAAAATTTTCCTACGCACACGCAAGACCATGGTGATGGCATAGCAACGAGAGGGGAGAGTGTCCGTCCACGTACCCTCGTGAGACCGAAAGCGAAGCGTTATAACAACGCGGTTGATGTAGTCGATGCGTCTTCACGATCCGACCGATCCAAGTACCGAGCGACGGCACCTCCGTGTTCAGCACACGTTCAGCTCGATGGCGATCCCGGGCTCCGATCCAGAAAGCGTCGGGGATGAGTTCCGTCGACGACGGCGTGGGACGATGATGATGCTCCACCGGCGCAGGGCCGCCTAAGCTCGCAGCGATATGACTTCACGGCGCGAGGGCTTCGCCTAAGCTCATGACGATATGACCGAAGTGGAATATGGTGGAGGGGCACCGCACGGCTAAGGAAGCGATCCGTAGATCAACTTGTGTGTCTTGGGGTGCCCCCTGCCCTCAGATATAAAGGAGCAAGGGGTGCGGCCAGCCCTAGGGGCGCGCGCCGAGGAGTCCTACTCCCACCGAGTAGTACTCCCCCTTTCCTAGTTGGAATAGGATTGGGGAGGGGAAGAGGAAGGGGCGCCCCCTCTCCTGTCCTATTCGGACTAGAGGGGAGGGGGGCGGCCTGCCCTGGCCGGCCCTTCCTCTTCTCCCTATGGCCCATCAAGGCCCATTGACCCCGGGGTTCCGTAACCCCGGTGTTCGATAACGTCTGTTTTCATCCGGAACCTTTCCAAGTCAAACATAGGCTTCAATATATCAATCTTTATGTCTCGACCATTTGAGACTCCTCGCCATGTCCGTGATCACATCCAGGAATCGAACAACCTTGGTACATCAAAACTTATAAACTCATAATAAACTGTCATCGAAGCGTTAAGCGTGCGGACCCTACGGGTTCGAGAACTATGTAGACATGACCTAGAACCATTCTCGGTCAATAACCAATAGCGGAACCTGGATGCCCATATTGGTTCCTACATATTCTCTGAAGATCTTTATCGGTCAAACCGCATAACGACATCGTTGTTCCCTTTGTCATCGGTATGTTACTTACCCGAGATTCGATCGTCGGTATCCAATACCTAGTTCCATCTCGTTACCGGTAAGTCTCTTTACTCGTTCCGTAATACATCATCTCACAACTAACTCATTAGTTGCAATGCTTGCAAGGCTTATGTGATGTGTATTACCGAGAAGGCCTAGAGATACCTCTTCGACAATCGGAGTGACAAAACCTAATCTCGAAATACGCCAACCCAACATGTACCTTTGGAGACACCTGTAGTACTCCTTTATAATCACCCAATTACGTTGTGACGTTTGGTAGTACCCAAAGTGTTCCTCCGGTAAATGGGAGTTGCATAATCTCATAGTTACAGGAACATGTATAGGTCATGAAGAAAGCAATAGCAATATACTAAACGATCAAGTGCTAAGCTAACGGAATGGGTCATGTCAATCACATCATTCTCCTAATGATGTGATCCCATCAATCAAATGACAACACATGTCTATGGTTAGGAAACATAACCATCTTCGATTAATGAGCTAGTCTAGTAGAGGCATACTAGTGACTATCTGTTTGTCTATGTATTCACACATGTATTATGTTTCCGGTTAATACAATTCTAGCATGAATAATAAACATTTATCATGATATAAGGAAATAAATAATAACTTTATTATTGCCTCTAGGGCATATTTCCTTCAGTCTCCCACTTGCACTAGAGTCAATAATCTAGATTACTCAGTAATGATTCTAACACCCATGGAGTCTTGGTGCTGATCATGTTTTGCTCGTGGAAGAGGCTTAGTCAACGGGTCTGCAACATTCAGATCCGTATGTATTTTGCAAATCTCTATGTCTCCCACTTGGACTTGGTCCCGAATGGAATTGAAGCGTCTCTTGATATGCTTGGTCCTCTTGTGAAATCTGGATTCCTTTGCCAAGGCAATGGCACGATATTATCACAGAAGATCTTCATTGGTCCCGATGCACTAGGTATGACACCTAGATCGGAAATGAACTCTTTCATCCAGACTCCTTCATTTGCTGCTTCGAAGCAGCTATGTACTCCGCTTCACATCTAGATCCCGCCACGGCGCTTTGTTTAGAACTGCACCAACTAACAGCTCCACCGTTTAATAAAACACGTATCCGGTTTGCGATTTAGAATCGTCCGGATCAGTGTCAAAGCTTACATCGGCGTAACCATTTACGACTAGCTCTTTGTCACCTCCATATCGAGAAACATATCCTTAGTCCTTTTCGGTATTTCAGGATGTTCTTGACCGCTGTCCGATGATCCACTCTGGATTACTTTGGTACCTTCCTGCCAAGCTTCTTGCTAAGCATCGTCGGTCTGGTACACAGCATTGCATACATGATAGAGCCTATGGCTGAAGCATAGGAACATCTTTCATTTTCTCTCTATCTTCTGTTGTGGTCGGGCATTGAGTCGACTCAATCTTACACCTTGTAATACAGGTAAAAACCTTTCTTTGCCTGATCCATTTTGAACTTTTTCAAAACTTTATCAAGGTATGTGCTTTGTGAAAGTCAATTAAGCGTCTTGATCTATCTCTATAGATCTTGATGCCCAATATGTAAGCAGCTTCACCGAGGTCTTTCATTGAAAAACTTTTATTCAAGTATCCTTTTATGCTATCCAGAAATTCTATATCATTTCCAATCAATAATATGTCGTCCACATATAATATCAGAAATGCTACAGAGCTCCCACTCACTTTCTTGTAAATACAGGCTTCTCCAAAAGTCTGTATAAAACCATATGCTTTGATCACACTATCAAAACGTTTATTCCAACTCCGAGAGGCTTGCACCAGACCATAAATTGATTGTTGGAGCTTGCACACTTTTGTTAGCACCCTTTGGATCAACAAAACCTTCTGGTTGCATCATATACAACTCTTCTTCTAGAAATCCATTCAAGAATGCAGTTTTTACATCCATTTGCCAAATTTCATAATCATAAAATGCGGCAATTGCTAACATGATTCGGACAGACTTAAGCATCGCTACGGGTGAGAAAGTCTCATCATAGTCAACCCCTTGAACTTGTCGAAAACCTTTCGCAACAAGTCGAGCTTTGTAGACAGTTACATTACCATCAGCGTCAGTCTTCTTCTTAAAGATCCATTTATTCTCAATGGCTTGCCGACCATCGGGCAAGTCAACCAAAGTCCATACTTTGTTCTCATACATGGATCCCATCTCAGATTTCATGGCTTCCAGCCATTTCGCAGAATCTGGGCTCACCATCGCTTCTTCATAGTTTGTAGGTTCGCCATGGTCAAGTAACATGACTTCCAGAATAGGATTACCGTACCACTCTGGTGCGTCTTTTACTCTGGTTGACCTACGAAGTTCAGTAGCAACTTGATCTGAAGTTTCATGATCAACATCATTAGTTTCCTCACTAATTGGTGTAGTTGTCACAGGAACCATTTCTTGTGGTGAACTACCTTCCAATAAGGGAGCAGATCTGATTATCTCATCAAGTTCTACTTTCCTCCCACTCACTTCTTTTGAGAGAAACTCCTTCTTTAGAAAGGATCCGAATTTAGCAACGAAAACCTTGCCTTCAGATCTGTGATAGAAGGTGTACCCAACAGTCTCTTTTGGGTATCCTATGAAGACACATTTCTCGATTTGGGTTCGAGCTTATCTGGTTGAAGTTTCTTCACATAAGCATTGCAGCCCCAAACTTTAAGAAAGCGACAACTTTGGTTTCTTGCCAAACCACAGTTCATACGGTGTCGTCTCAGCGGACTTAGATGGTGCCCTATTTAGCGTGAATGCGGCCGTCTCTAAAGCATATCCCCAAAGCGATAGCGGTAAATCAGTAAGAGACATCATAGATCGCACCATATCAAGTAAAATACGATTCTGACGTTCGGACACACCATTTCTCTGTGGTGTTCGGGTGGCGTGAGTTTGAAACTATTCCACATTGTTTCAAATGTAAACCAAACTCGTAACTCAAATATTCTCCTCCACGATCAGATCGTAGAAACTTTATTTTCTTATTACGATGATTTTCCACTTCACTCTGAAATTCTTTGAACTTTTCAAATGTTTGGATTTGTGTTTCATTAAGTAGATATACCCATATCTGCTCAAATCATCTGTGAAGGTGAGAAAATAACGATACCGCTTGCGTGCCTCAACATTCATTGGACCACAAACATCGGTATGTATGATTTCCAACAAATCAGTTGCTCGCTCCATAGTTCGGAGAAGCGGCGTTTTAGCCATCTTGCCCATGAGGCACGGTTACATAAGTACCAAGTGATTCATAATCAAGTGATTCGAAGCCCATCGGTATGGAGTTTCTTCATGCGTTTTACACGATATGACCCAAGCGGCGAGTGCCACAAATAAGTTGCATTATCATTATCAACTCTGCATCTTTTGGTTTCAACACTATGAATATGTGTATTACTACTATCGAGATTCAATAAAATAGACCATTCTTCAAGGGTGCATGACCATAAAAGATACTATTCATATAAATAGAACAACCATTATTCTCTGTCTTAAATGAATAACCGTCTCGCATCAAACAAGATCCAGATATAATGTTCATGTACGCTGGCACCAAATAACAATTATTTAGGTCTAAAACTAATCCCGATGGTAGATGTAGAGGTAGCGTGCCGACCGCGATCACATCGACTTTGGAACCATTTCCCACGCGCATCGTCACCTCGTCCTTAGCCAATCTTAAGCAATCCGTAGTTCTGTTTGAGTTGCAAATATTAGCAGAACCAGTATCAAATACCAGTACTACTGCGAGTATTAGTAAGGTACACATCAATAACATGTATATCACATATACCTTTGATCACCTTGCCATCCTTCTTATCCGCCAAATACTTGGGGCAGTTCCGCTTCAGTGTCGGTTTGCTTGCGGTAAAACACTCGATTTCAGGCTTAGGTCCAGACTTGGGTTTCTTCTCTTGAGCAGCAACTTTCTTGCTGTTCTTTTGAAGTTCCTTCTTCTTTCCTTTGCCCTTTTCTTGAAACTAGTGGTCTTGTTGACCATCAACACTTGATGCTCTTTCTTGATTTCTACCTCCATGGCTTTTAGCATTGCGAAGAGCTCGGGAATTGTTTTGGTCATCCCTTGCATATTATAGTTCATTCTGAAGCTCTTGTAGCTTGGTGGCGTGATTGGAGAATTCTTTCAATGACACTATCATCCGGAAGAGTAACTCCCAGTTGAATCAAGTGATTATTATACCCAGACATTTTGAGTATATGTTCCTTGTGAACTATTCTCCTCCATCTTGCAGCTATAGAACTTATTGGAGACTTCATATCTCTCAATCCGGGCATTTGCTTGAAATATTAACTTCAACTCCTGGAACATCTCATATGCTCCATAGCGTTCAAAACGTCGTTGAAGACCGGTTCTAAGCCGTAAAGCATGGCACCTGAACTATAGAGTAGTCATCAGCTTTGCTCGCGGGCGTTCACAACCGGCGTTGCTCTGCAGCAGGCACGGCACCAGCGGTGCTTCCGGGGCGTAATTCTTACATGCAGCAATGAGGATAATCCTCAAATTACGGACCCAGTCCGTGTAATTGAAATTTTTTAAAAAAAGGAAAAAAAAAATTTTTAAAAACCCCCCGGGGTTTTTTTCCCTTTTAAAACCCCCCAAAGGGAAAAAATTTTAAAAAAAACCCCCCTTTAAAAACCCTTTTTTAAAACAATTTTTAAAATTTAAAAAACCCAAAAAAAATTTTTTTTTAAAAAAAAAAAGGGTTTAAAAAAAATTTTCCCAATTTTTTTAAATTTAAAAATTTTTCCCCCAAAAACCCCCTTAAAAATTTTTTTCAAAATTTCCTTTTAAAAAACCCAAAAGGGGAAATGGGGAACCCCCCCCAACCTTTGGAACCTTTCCCCCTTTTCCCGTTTTTCCCTTTCCCCGGGGTTTTTTTAAAAAAACCCCTTTTTTACCCCCCCAAAATAAGGAAAAATTTAAATTTTTTTCCCCCCTTTTTGGGAAAAAATTTTTTTTTAAACCCCAAAAAAGGGGAAATTTCCCTTTTCCCCCCTTTTTTCCCCAAAAAAAAACCCGAAAAAGGGTTTTTGGGTTTTTCCCCCCTTTTCCAAAAATTTTCCGGGGTTTTTTTCCCTTTTTTTTCCCTTTTTTAAAAAAATTTTTTTTCCCCCTTTTTTTTCTTCCCCAAAAAAGGGGGGGTTTTTTTAACCCCTTTTAAGGGGGGCCCTTTGGGGAATTAAAGGAAAAATTTTTTCAATTAAAAAACCCCCAAAAATTTTTTTTCCTTTTAATTAAATTTTTTTTTTAAAAAAAAACCCCAAAAAAATTTTTCCCCCCAAAAAAATTTTTTTTTAAAAAACCCCCTCTGGAAATTTTTTTTCCAAATTTTAAAATTTTTTTAAAAAAATTTTCCAAACCTTAAAGGGAAAAACCCCCAAAAATTTTTTTGGGGGGTTTTTAAAAAAAGGGTTTCCCTCCTACCGGGCCGGCCCCCGGGCCCCCGGGGCAAAAAATTTTTTTAAAAAAATTTTTTTTTAAAAACCCCCAAAAAAAACCCCTTTTTAATTTTTTTGGGTTTTTTAAAACCAAAAGGAACCCGGAAAAAAAAAAAAGGGGAAAAAATTAAAAAAAAAAAAAAAATTTTTTAAATTAAAAACCCCCCCGAAAAGTTTTTTTAAAAAAAAATTTTTTTAAAAAAAACCCATGGGGTTTTTTTAAAAAAAGGATTTGGGGAAAACCCAAACCCCTTTTGCCCTTTTTTAAAGGGGGGGGAAAAAAAAAAAGGCCCTTTTTTTCCCCCCAATTTTTTTTTTTTCCCCAAAAGGGGTTTTCCCCCGGGTTTTGGGGGGCCTTAAATTTTTCTTTTTTTCGGGTTTTTTCCCTTTTTTTTTTAAACCCTTTTTTTTTAAAAGGGAAATTTTTTTTTCCCCCCTTTTAAAAAAAAAAAATTTTTTAAATCCCTTTATTAAGTTTTTGGCTTTTTTTTTTTTTAAAGGGAAATTTCCCCCAAAAACCCCCCTTTTGAAATTTTTAAAAATTTTTTTTTAAAAAAAATTTTTTTTCCCCCCTTTTTTTTTTTTAAAAAAAAAAAAATTAAAGGCCCCTTTTAAAAAAAAACCCCAAAAAAAGGGCCCTTTGGTTTTTTTGGTTTCCCAAAACCAAAAACCCCAAATTAAAAATTTTTAAAACCCTTTCCCCCGGGCCCCCAAAAAATTTTTTTAAAACCCTTTTAACCCCCTTTTTTTTGGGTTTAAAAAAAAAAATTTTTAAAAAAAAAAAAACCCCCAAAAATTTTTTTAAATTTTTTTTTCCCCAAAAGGGGTTTTAAAAAAAAAACCCCAAATTTTTAAAAGGTTTGGGGGAAAATCTGTTTTCCCCCCTTTTTTTTCCAAAAAAAAGGGGGGGTTTTGGAAAAAAAATTTTTCCCCCCCTTTTTTTTAACCCAAAAACCAAAAAAGGGGCCCATTTTAAAATTTTTTCCCGCCAAAAACCATTTAAAAAATTTAAAAAAAGGAAAAAACCCCCCCTTTTTGGGGAATTTAAAAGGGGTTTGGGTTTTTCCCCCCCAATTTCCCCCCTTTTTTAAAAAACCCCCCCCCTTTTTAAAAAAAAAAAAAGGGGGGCAACCCCCCCGGGGGCCCAAAATTTTTTTTTAAAAAAAAAAGGGTTTCCCACCCCCCCCCCCCGGGGCTTTTACTTCCCGGGGGGCCCCCAACCCCCAAAAAAAAAAATTTTTTTTTTTGGGGGGGGAAAAACCCAAAATAAAAAATTTTTTTTTCCCCCCCCCAAAACCCAAAACCCCCAAAGGGGCCCGGGGGCCCCCCCCCCCCCCTTTTTTAAATAAAAAGGGGGGGAAAAAGGGGCCCCCCCCCCCCAAACGGATAAAAAATTTTTCCCCCCGGCCCCCCCCCGGGGGGGCCCAAAACCCCCAAAAAATTTTTTTCCGATTTTTTCCCCCCCCCCCGGCCCCCCGGGAAACCCCCCCAAAAAAAAATTTTTTTCCCCCGGGGGGGGTTTTTTTCCCCCCTTTTTAAAAAAAAGGGGGGCCCAAAAAAAAAAAAAAGGTTAAAAGGGGGCCCCCTGGGGAAAATTTTTTCCCCCCCAAAAAACCGGGCCCCCCAAAGGGCCCCCCGGGGGCCCCCCCTTTTTTTAATTTTGGGGGGGCCCCTTCCCCCCAAAAAAAGGGGGGCCCCTTTCCCCTTTTTTTTTCCCCCGGGCCCAAAAGGTTTTATTTGGGTTTTTCCCCCTTTAAAACCCCTTTTAAACCCCTTTAAGGAAAAACCCTTATTTTTATGGTTTTTTTTGGGGGGCCCCCCCAAAAACCCCAAAAAAAAAAAAAAAAAACCCCCCCCCCTTTTTGGGGGTTTAGAACCTTTTTCCCAAAGGGAAAGGGGGTTTTAAAAATTTTTTTTGGGGCCCCGGGGAAACCCCTTTTATGGGTTTTTACCCCAAAAAAAGGAAAATTTAAAAATTGGTAAGGGGCCCCCCCCCCCTTTAAATTTTTCCCTTTTTAAATTTTCCCGGGGGGAAAAAAAAAAAAAAAAAAAAAAAAAATTTTTTTTTTTTAAAACCCCCCCTTTTTTTTTAAAAATTTCCCCAAAAAAAAATTTTGTTATAAAAAAAAAAAAAAAATTTAAAAATTTTTTTTTTTTTTTTTTTAAAATTAAAAAAAACCCCCCCGGAAATTTGGTTTTTTAAAAAAAAGGGCCCCTTTTTCCCCAAAAAAAAATTAAAAAAGGGGTTTAAAAAAAATTTTTTTTTTTCCCCTGCCCTTTTTTTTTAAAAATTTTTTTAAAAAAAAAAACCCCCCCCCCCCCCCTTTTCCAATTTAAAAATTCCCTTGGGGGTTCCAAATTTTTTTGGGGTTGGGGGTTTTTTTTTTGAAAATTTTTTTTTTTTTTTTAATTTTTTTTTTTTTTTTTTTTTTTTTTTTTCCCTTTTTTTTTTAAAAAATTTTTTTTTTTGGGGGGTTTTTTTTGGGGGGTTTTTTTTTTTTTTCCCCCTTTTTAAAAAAAACCCCTTTTTCCCCCAAAAGGGAAAAAAAAATTTTTTTAAAATTTTTTTTTCCCTTTTTTTTTTTTAGAACCGTTCTTACCTCGCATCAAAACCACAGCGATAGTTTGTCAAGTTGGTGCTGTTTTAACCTTCGCAAGGACGGGCGTAGCCACTTTCAGTTCAACTAAAGTGAGAGAAACAAACACCGCGGTCACCTTTAAGCAACTAGTGCTTGAGGCGGTGAAACCAGTCTCGCGTAAGCGTCTGGCGTAATGTCGGTCGGGCGCTTCATCTCACAATACCGCCCGAACCAAAGTATGACATGCTGGTAAGCGGTATGACTTATATCGCCCACAACTCACTTGTGTTCTACTCGTGCACATGACATCAACGCATAAAACCAGGCTCGATACCCTTTGTTGGGGAGCGTAGTAATTTAAAAAATTCCTCGCACACGCAAGACCATGGTGATGGCATAACAGCGAGAGGAGAGTGTCGTCCACGTACCCTCGTGAGACCGAAAGCGGGCGTTATAACAAGCAGCGGTTGATGTAGTAAATGCGTCTTCACGATCCGACCGATCCAAGTACGAGCGTCGGCACCTCCATGTTCAGCACCGTTCAGCTCGATGGCGATCCCGGGCTCCGATCCAGCAAAGCGTCGGGGATGAGTTCCGTCGACCGCGACGGCGTGGTGGCGATGATGATGCTCCACCGGCGCGGGCTTCGCCTAAGCTCCGCAGCGATATGACTTCACGGCGCGGGGCCGCTAAGCTCATGACGATATGACCGAAGTGGAATATGGTGGAGGGGCACCGCTGCAGCTAAAGCGATCCGTAGATCAACTTGTGTGTCTTGGGGTGCCCCCTGCCCCGTATATAAAGGAGCAAGAAGTGCGGCCAGCCCTAGAGGCGCGCTGGAGAGTCCTACTCCCACGGGAGTAGGACTCCCCCCCCTAGTTGGAATAGGATTGGGGAGGGGAAGAGGGAAGAGGCGCGCCCCCTCTCCTGTCCTATTCGGACTAGAGGGGGGGGGCGCGGCCTGCCCTGGCGGCCCTTCCTCTTCTCCTATGGCCCATCAAGGCCCATTGACCCCCGAAGTTCCGGTAACCCCGGTGTTCGATAACGTCTGTTTTCATCGGAACCTTTCGAAGTCAAACATAGGCTTCAATATATCAATCTTTATGTCTCGACCATTTGAGACTCCTCGTCATGTCGTGATCACATCCGGGACTCGAACAACCTTGGTACATCAAAACTTATAAACTCATAATAAAGCTGTCGCCGAAGCGTTAAGCGTGCGGACCCTACGGGTTCGAGAACTATGTAGACATGACCTAGAACCATTCTCGGTCAATAACCAATAGCGGAACCTGGATGCCCATATTGGTTCCTACATATTCTCTGAAGATCTTTATCGGTCAAACCGCATAACGACATCGTTGTTCCTTTGTCATCGGTATGTTACTTACCGAGATTCGATCGTCGGTATCAATACCTAGTTCAATCTCGTTACGGTAAATCTCTTTACTCGTTCCGTAATACATCATCTCACAACTAACTCATTAGTTGCAATGCTTGCAAGGCTTATGTGATGTGTATTACCGAGAAGGCCTAGAGATACCTCTCCGACAATCGGAGTGACAAAACCTAATCTCGAAATCGCCAACCCAACATGTACCTTTGGAGACACTGTAGTACTCCTTTATAATCACCCGATTCGTTGTGGCGTTTGGTAGTACCAAAGTGTTCCTCCGTAAGCAGGAGTTGCATAATCTCATAGTTACGAGGAACATGTATAGGTCATGAAGAAAGCAATAGCAATATACTAAGCGATCAAGTGCTAAGCTAACGGAATGGGTCATGTCAATCACATCATTCTCCTAATGATGTGATCCCATTAATCAAATGACAACACATGTCTATGGTTAGGAAACATAACCATCTTGATTAATGAGCTAGTCTAGTAGAGGCATACTAGTGACTATCTGTTTGTCTATGTATTCACACATGTATTATGTTTCCGGTTAATACAATTCTAGCATGAATAATAAACATTTATCATGATATAAGGAAATAAATAATAACTTTATTATTGCCTCTAGGGCATATTTCCTTGATCTCCCACTTGCACTAGAGTCAATAATCTAGATTACTCAGTAATGATTCTAACACCCATGGAGTCTTGGTGCTGATCATGTTTTGCTCGTGGAAGAGGCTTAGTCAGCAGGTGCAACATTCAGATCCGTATGTATTTTGCAAATCTCTATGTCTCCCACTTGGACTTGGTCCCGAATGGAATTGAGCGTCTCTTGATATGCTTGGTCCTCTTGTGAAATCTGGATTCCTTTGCCAAGGCAATGGCACGATATTATCACAGAAGATCTTCATTGGTCGATGCACTAGGTATGACACCTAGATCGGAAATGAACTCTTTCATCCAGACTCCTTCATTTGCTGCTTCGAAGCAGCTATGTACTCCGCTTCACATGTAGATCCATACGGCGTTTGTTTAGAACTGCACCAAGCGGCAGCTCCACCGTTTAATAAAAACACGTATCCGGTTTGCGATTTAGAATCGTCCGGATCGGTGTCAAAACTTACATCGGCGTAACCATTTCGACTAGCTCTTTGTCACCTCCATATCGAGAAACATATCCTTAGTCCTTTTCGGTATTTCAGGATGTTCTTGACCGCTGTCGATGATCCACTCTGGATTACTTTGGTACCTTCCTGCCAAGCTTCTTGCTAAGCATCGTCGGTCTGGTACACAGCATTGCATACATGATAGAGCCTATGGCTGAAGCATAGGGAACATCTTTCATTTCTCTCTATCTTCTGCTGTGGTGGGCATTGAGTCGACTCAATCTTACACCTTATAATCAGGTAAAAACCTTTCTTTGCTGATCCATTTTGAACTTTTCAAAACTTTATCAAGGTATGTGCTTTGTGAAAGTCAATTAAGCGTCTTGATCTATCTCTATAGATCTTGATGCCCAATATATAAGCAACTTCACGAGGTCTTTCATTGAAAAACTTTTATTCAAGTATCCTTTTATGCTATCCAGAAATTCTATATCATTTCCAATCAATAATATATCGTCCACATATAATATCAGAAATGCTCTGAGCTCCACTCACTTTCTTGTAAATCGAGGCTTCTCCAAAAGTGCATATAAAACCATATCTTTGATCACACTATCAAAGCGTTTATTCCAACTCGAGAGGCTTGCACGGACCATAAATTGATTGTTGGAGCTTGCACACTTTTGTTAGCACCCTTTGGATCAACAAAACCTTCTGGTTGCATCATATACAACTCTTCTTCTAGAAATCCATTCAAGAATGCAGTTTTACATCCATTTGCCAAATTTCATAATCATAAAATCGGCAATTGCTAACATGATTCGGACAGACTTAAGCATCGCTTCTGGTGAGAAAGTCTCATCGTAGTCAACCCCTTGAACTTGTCGAAAACCTTTCGCAACAAGTCGAGCTTTGTAAACGATTACATTACCATCAGCGTCGGTCTTCTTCTTAAAGATCCATTTATTCTCAATGGCTTGCCGACCATCGGGCAAGTCAACCAAAATCCATACTTTGTTCTCATACATGGATCCCATCTCAGATTTCATGGCTTCCAGCCATTTCGCGAATCTGGGCTCACCATCGCTTCTTCATAGTTTGTAGGTTCGCCATGGTCAAGTAACATGACTTCCAGAATAGGATTACCGTACCACTCTGGTGCGTATTTTACTCTGGTTGACCTACGAAGTTCAGTAGCAACTTGATCTGAAGTTTCATGATCAACATCATTAGTTTCCTCACTAATTGGTGTAGTTGTCACAGGAACCATTTCTTGTGGTGAACTACCTTCAATAAGGGAGCAGAATCTGATTGTCTCATCAAGTTCTACTTTCCTCCACTCACTTCTTTTGAGAGAAACTCCTTCTCTAGAAAGGATCCGAATTTAGCAACGAAAACCTTGCCTTCAGATCTGTGATAGAAGGTGTACCCAACAGTCTCTTTTGGGTATCCTATGAAGACACATTTCTCCGATTTGGGTTCGAGCTTATCTGGTTGAAGTTTCTTCACATAAGCATTGCAGCCCCAAACTTTAAGCGACAACTTTGGTTTCTTGCCAAACCACAGTTCATACGGTGTCGTCTCAGCGGACTTAGATGGTGCCCTATTTAGCGTGAATGCGGCCGTCTCTAAAGCATATCCCCAAAGCGATAGCGGTAAATCAGTAAGAGACATCATAGATCGCACCATATCAAGTAAAATACGATTCTGACGTTCGGACACACCATTTCTCTGTGGTGTTCGGGTGGCGTGAGTTCTTGAAACTATTCCACATTGTTTCAAATGTAAGCCAAACTCGTAACTCAAATATTCTCCTCCACGATCAGATCGTAGAAACTTTATTTTCTTGTTACGATGATTTTCCACTTCACTCTGAAATTCTTTGAACTTTTCAAATGTTTCAGATTTGTGTTTCATTAAGTAGATATACCCATATCTGCTCAAATCATCTGTGAAGGTGAGAAATAACGATACCCTTGCGTGCCTCAACATTCATTGGACCACAAACATCGGTATGTATGATTTCCAACAAATCAGTTGCTCGCTCCATAGTTCGGAGAGCGGCGTTTTAGCCATCTTGCCCATGAGGCACGGTTACATAAGTACCAAGTGATTCATAATCAAGTGATTCGAAGCCCATCGGTATGGAGTTTCTTCATCGTTTTACACCGATATGACCCAAGCGGCGATTGCCACAAATAAGTTGCATTATCATTATCAACTCTGCATCTTTTGGTTTCAACACTATGAATATGTGTATTACTACTATCGAGATTCAATAAAAATAGACCATTCTTCAAGGGTGCATGACCATAAAGATATTATTCATATAAATAGAACAACCATTATTCTCTGTCTTAAATGAATAACCGTCTCGCATCAAACAAGATCCAGATATAATGTTCATGTAGCGCTGGCACCAAATAACAATTATTTAGGTCTAAAACTAATCCCGATGGTAGATGTAGAGGTAGCGTGCCGACCGCGATCACATCGACTTTGGAACCATTTCCCAGCGCATCGTCACCTCGTCCTTAGCCAATCTTGGCAATCCGTAGTTCTGTTTGAGTTGCAAATATTAGCAGAACCAGTATCAAATACCGGTACTCTGCGAGTATTAGTAAGGTACACATCAATAACATGTATATCACATATACCTTTGATCACCTTGCCATCCTTCTTATCCGCCAAATACTTGGGGCAGTTCCGCTTCCGATGTCGGTTTGCTTGCGGTAAAACACTCAGTTTCAGGCTTAGGTCCAGACTTGGGTTTCTTCTCTTGAGCAGCAACTTTCTTGCTGTTCTTTTGAAGTTCCTTCTTCTTTCCTTTGCCCTTTTCTTGAAACTAGTGGTCTTGTTGACCATCAACACTTGATGCTCTTTCTTGATTTCTACCTCCGGCTTTTAGCATTGCGAAGAGCTCGGGAATTGTTTTGGTCATCCCTTGCATATTATAGTTCATTCTGAAGCTCTTGTAGCTTGGTGGCGATGATTGGAGAATTCTTTCAATGACACTATCATCCGGAAGAGTAACTCCCAGTTGAATCAAGTGATTATTATACCCGGACATTTTGAGTATATGTTCCTTGTGAACTATTCTCCTCCATCTTGCAGCTATAGAACTTATTGGAACTTCATATCTCTCAATCCGGGCATTTGCTTGAAATATTAACTTCAACTCCTGGAACATCTCATATGCTCCATGAGCGTTCAAAAGCGTCGTTGAAGACCAGTTCTAAGCCGTAAAGCATGGCACCTTGAACTATAGAGTAGTCATCAGCTTTGCTCGCGAGACGTTCACAACCACGGCGTTGCTCTGCGGCAGGCTGGCACCAGCGGTGCTTCGGGGCGTAATTCTTACTGTGCAGCAATGAGGATAATCCTCAAATTCACGGACCCAGTCCGTGTAATTACTACCATCATCTTTCAACTTTGCTTTCTCAAGGAGCATTAAAATTCAACGGAACAACAACACGAGCCATCTATCTACGATAAACATAGACAAGCAAAATACTATCGGTACTAAGTTCATGATAAATTTAAGTTTAATTAATCATATTAAAAACTCCCACTTAGACAGACATCTCTCTAGTTATCTAAGTGATTCGTGATCCAAATCAACTAAACCATGTCCGATCATCACGTGAGATGGAGTAGTTTCAATGGTGAACATCACTATGTTGATCATATCTACTATATGATTCATGTTCGACCTTTCGGTCTCCGTGTTCGAGGCCATATCTGTTATATGCTAGGCTCGTCAAGTTTAACCTGAGTATTCGCGTGTGCAACTGTTTTGCACCGTTGTATTTGAACGTAGAGCCTATCACACCCGATCATCACGTGGTGTCTTAGCACGAAGAACTTTATAGCGGTGCATACTCGGGAGAACACTTCTTGATAATTTTAGTGAGAGATCATCTTATAATGCTACCGTCAATCAAAGCAAGATAAGATGCATAAAGGATAAACATCACATGCAATCAATATAAGTGATATGATATGGTCATCATCATCTTGTGCTTGTGATCTCCATCGCGAAGCTTACCGTCATGATCACCATCGTCACGGTAGCGACACCTTGATCTCCATCGTAGCATCGTTGTCGTCTCGCCAACTATTGCTTCTCGACTATCGCTACTGCTTAGTGATAAAGTAAAGCAATTACATGGCTTTGCATTTCATACAATAAGCGACAACCATATGGCTCCTGCCGATTGCCGATAACTTCGGTTACAAAACATGATCATCTCATACAATATAGCATCACGTCTTGACCACATCACATCACAACATGCCCTGCAAAAACAAGTTAGGCGTCCTCTACTTTGTTGTTGCAAGTTTTACGTGGCTGCTACGGGCTGAGCAAGAACCGTTCTTACCTCGCATCAAAACCACAGCGATAGTTTGTCAAGTTGGTGCTGTTTTAACCTTCGCAAGGACGGGCGTAGCCACTTTCAGTTCAACTAAAGTGAGAGAAACAAACACCGCGGTCACCTTTAAGCAACTAGTGCTCAGGCGGTGAAACCAGTCTCGCGTAAGCGTCTGGCGTAATGTCGGTCGGGCGCTTCATCTCACAATACCGCCCGAACCAAAGTATGACATCTGGTAAGCGGTATGACTTATATCGCCCACAACTCACTTGTGTTCTACTCGTGCACATGACATCAACGCATAAAACCAGGCTCGATACCCTTTGTTGGGGAGCGTAGTAATTTAAAAAATTTCCTACGCACGCGCAAGACCATGGTGATGGCATAGCGAGAGGGAGAGTGTCCGTCCACGTACCCTCGTGAGACCGAAAGCGGGCGTTATAACAACGCGGTTGATGTAGTCGTGCGTCTTCACGATCCGACCGATCCAAGTACCGAGCGTCGGCACCTCCGTGTTCAGCACACGTTCAGCTCGATGGCGATCCCGGGCTCCGATCCAGCAAAGCGTCGGGGATGAGTTCCGTCGACCTGACGGCGTGGTGGCGATGATGATGCTCCACCGGCGCGGGCCGCCTAAGCTCCGCAGCGATATGACTTCACGGCGCGGGGGCCGCCTAAGCTCATGACGATATGACCGAAGTGGAATATGGTGGAGGGGCACCGCACACGGCTAAGAGCGATCCGTAGATCAACTTGTGTGTCTTGGGGTGCCCCTGCCCCGTATATAAAGGAGCAAGAAGTGCGGCCAGCCCTAGAGGCGGCGCTGGAGAGTCCTACTCCCACGGGAGTAGGACTCCCCCTTCCTAGTTGGAATAGGATTGGGGAGGGAAGAGGGAAGAGGCGCCGCCCCCTCTCCTGTCCTATTCGGACTAGAGGGGAGGGGCGCGGCCTGCCTGGCGGCCCTTCCTCTTCTCCCTATGGCCCATCAAGGCCCATTGACCCCCGAAGTTCCGGTAACCCCGGTGTTCGGTAACGTCTGTTTTCATCGGAACCTTTCCGAAGTCAAACATAGGCTTCCAATATATCAATCTTTATGTCTCGACCATTTGAGACTCCTCGTCATGTCGTGATCACATCCGGGACTCGAACAACCTTGGTACATCAAAACTTATAAACTCATAATAAGCTGTCGCCGAAGCGTTAAGCGTGCGGACCCTACGGGTTCGAGAACTATGTAGACATGACCTAGAACCATTCTCGGTCAATAACCAATAGCGGAACCTGGATGCCCATATTGGTTCCTACATATTCTCTGAAGATCTTTATCGGTCAAACCGCATAACGACATCGTTGTTCCTTTGTCATCGGTATGTTACTTACCGAGATTCGATCGTCGGTATCAATACCTAGTTCAATCTCGTTACGGTAAATCTCTTTACTCGTTCCGTAATACATCATCTCACAACTAACTCATTAGTTGCAATGCTTGCAAGGCTTATGTGATGTGTATTACCGAGAAGGCCTAGAGATACCTCTCCGACAATCGGAGTGACAAAACCTAATCTCGAAATCGCCAACCCAACATGTACCTTTGGAGACACCTGTAGTACTCCTTTATAATCACCCGATTCGTTGTGACGTTTGGTAGTACCAAAGTGTTCCTCCGGTAAGCAGGAGTTGCATAATCTCATAGTTACAGGAACATGTATAGGTCATGAAGAAAGCAATAGCAATATACTAAGCGATCAAGTGCTAAGCTAACGGAATGGGTCATGTCAATCACATCATTCTCCTAATGATGTGATCCCATTAATCAAATGACAACACATGTCTATGGTTAGGAAACATAACCATCTTGATTAATGAGCTAGTCTAGTAGAGGCATACTAGTGACTATCTGTTTGTCTATGTATTCACACATGTATTATGTTTCCGGTTAATACAATTCTAGCATGAATAATAAACATTTATCATGATATAAGGAAATAAATAATAACTTTATTATTGCCTCTAGGGCATATTTCCTTGATCTCCCACTTGCACTAGAGTCAATAATCTAGATTACTCAGTAATGATTCTAACACCCATGGAGTCTTGGTGCTGATCATGTTTTGCTCGTGGAAGAGGCTTAGTCAGCAGGTCGCAACATTCAGATCCGTATGTATTTTGCAAATCTCTATGTCTCCCACTTGGACTTGGTCCCGAATGGAATTAAGCGTCTCTTGATATGCTTGGTCCTCTTGTGAAATCTGGATTCCTTTGCCAAGGCAATGGCACGATATTATCCTGAGAAGATCTTCATTGGTCGATGCACTAGGTATGACACCTAGATCGGAAATGAACTCTTTCATCGAGACTCCTTCATTTGCTGCTTCGAAGCAGCTATGTACTCCGCTTCACATGTAGATCCCGCCACGGCGTTTGTTTAGAACTGCACCAAGCGGCAGCTCCACCGTTTAATAAAAACACGTATCCGGTTTGCGATTTAGAATCGTCCGGATCGGTGTCAAAACTTACATCGGCGTAACCATTTACGACTAGCTCTTTGTCACCTCCATATCGAGAAACATATCCTTAGTCCTTTTCGGGTATTTCAGGATGTTCTTGACCGCTGTCGATGATCCACTCTGGATTACTTTGGTACCTTCCTGCCAAGCTTCTTGCTAAGCATCGTCGGTCTGGTACATAGCATTGCATACATGATAGAGCCTATGGCTGAAGCATAGGAACATCTTTCATTTCTCTCTATCTTCTGCTGTGGTGGGCATTGAGTCGACTCAATCTTACACCTTATGTACTGGTAAAAACCTTTCTTTGCTGATCCATTTTGAACTTTTTCAAAACTTTATCAAGGTATGTGCTTTGTGAAAGTCAATTAAGCGTCTTGATCTATCTCTATAGATCTTGATGCCCAATATATAAGCAGCTTCACGAGGTCTTTCATTGAAAAACTTTTATTCAAGTATCCTTTTATGCTATCCAGAAATTCTATATCATTTCCAATCAATAATATATCGTCCACATATAATATCAGAAATGCTCTGAGCTCCCACTCACTTTCTTGTAAATCTGAGGCTTCTCCAAAGTGCATATAAAACCATATCTTTGATCACACTATCAAAGCGTTTATTCCAACTCGAGAGGCTTGCACGGACCATAAATTGATTGTTGGAGCTTGCACACTTTTGTTAGCACCCTTTGGATCAACAAAACCTTCTGGTTGCATCATATACAACTCTTCTTCTAGAAATCCATTCAAGAATGCAGTTTTACATCCATTTGCCAAATTTCATAATCATAAAATCGGCAATTGCTAACATGATTCGGACAGACTTAAGCATCGCTTCTGGTGAGAAAGTCTCATCGTAGTCAACCCCTTGAACTTGTCGAAAACCTTTCGCAACAAGTCGAGCTTTGTAAACAGATTACATTACCATCAGCGTCGGTCTTCTTCTTAAAGATCCATTTATTCTCAATGGCTTGCCGACCATCGGGCAAGTCAACCAAATCCATACTTTGTTCTCATACATGGATCCCATCTCAGATTTCATGGCTTCCAGCCATTTGCGAATCTGGGCTCACCATCGCTTCTTCATAGTTTGTAGGTTCGCCATGGTCAAGTAACATGACTTCGAATAGGATTACCGTACCACTCAGTGCGTATTTTACTCTGGTTGACCTCTGAGTTCAGTAGCAACTTGATCTGAAGTTTCATGATCAACATCATTAGTTTCCTCACTAATTGGTGTAGTTGTCACGGGAACCATTTCTTGTGGTGAACTACCTTCCAATAAGGGAGCGAATCTGATTATCTCATCAAGTTCTACTTTCCTCCCACTCACTTCTTTGAGAGAAACTCCTTCTCTAGAAAGGATCCGAATTAACAATGAAAACCTTGCCTTCAGATCTGTGATAGAAGGTGTACCCAACAGTCTCTTTTGGGTATCCTATGAAGACACATTTCTCCGATTTGGGTTCGAGCTTATCTGGTTGAAGTTTCTTCACATAAGCATTGCAGCCCCAAACTTTAAGAAAGCGACAACTTTGGTTTCTTGCCAAACCACAGTTCATACGGTGTCGTCTCAGCGGACTTAGATGGTGCCCTATTTAGCGTGAATGCGGCCGTCTCTAAAGCATATCCCCAAAGCGATAGCGGTAAATCAGTAAGAGACATCATAGATCGCACCATATCAAGTAAAATACGATTCTGACGTTCGGACACACCATTTCTCTGTGGTGTTCGGGTGGCGTGAGTTCTTGAAACTATTCCACATTGTTTCAAATGTAAGCCAAACTCGTAACTCAAATATTCTCCTCCACGATCAGATCGTAGAAACTTTATTTTCTTGTTACGATGATTTTCCACTTCACTCTGAAATTCTTTGAACTTTTCAAATGTTTCAGATTTGTGTTTCATTAAGTAGATATACCCATATCTGCTCAAATCATCTGTGAAGGTGAGAAAATAACGATACCGCTTGCGTGCCTCAACATTCATTGGACCACAAACATCGGTATGTATGATTTCCAAGAAATCAGTTGCTCGCTCCATAGTTCGGAGAGCGGCGTTTTAGCCATCTTGCCCATGAGGCACGGTTACATAAGTACCAAGTGATTCATAATCAAGTGATTCGAAGCCCATCGGTATGGAGTTTCTTCATCGTTTTACACCGATATGACCCAAGCGGCGATTGCCACAAATAAGTTGCATTATCATTATCAACTCTGCATCTTTTGGTTTCAACACTATGAATATGTGTATTACTACTATCGAGATTCAATAAAATAGACCATTCTTCAAGGGTGCATGACCATAAAGATATTATTCATATAAATAGAACAACCATTATTCTCTGTCTTAAATGAATAACCGTCTCGCATCAAACAAGATCCAGATATAATGTTCATGCTTAACGCTGGCACCAAATAACAATTATTTAGGTCTAAAACTAATCCCGAGGGTAGATGTAGAGGTAGCGTGCCGACCGCGATCACATCGACTTTGGAACCATTTCCCGCGCATCGTCACCTCGTCCTTAGCCAATCTTCGCAATCCGTAGTTCTGTTTGAGTTGCAAATATTAGCAGCAGAACCGGTATCAAATACCCAGGTACTATTGCGAGTATTAGTAAGGTACACATCAATAACATGTATATCACATATACCTTTGATCACCTTGCCATCCTTCTTATCCGCCAAATACTTGGGGCAGTTCCGCTTCCGATGTCGGTTTGCTTGCGGTAAAAACACTCAGTTTCAGGCTTAGGTCCAGACTTGGGTTTCTTCTCTTGAGCAGCAACTTTCTTGCTGTTCTTTTGAAGTTCCTTCTTCTTTCCTTTGCCCTTTTCTTGAAACTAGTGGTCTTGTTGACCATCAACACTTGATGCTCTTTCTTGATTTCTACCTCCATGACTTTTAGCATTGCGAAGAGCTCGGGAATTGTTTTGGTCATCCCTTGCATATTATAGTTCATTCTGAAGCTCTTGTAGCTTGGTGGCGATGATTGGAGAATTCATCAATGACACTATCATCCGGAAGAGTAACTCCCGGTTGAATCAAGTGATTATTATACCCGGACATTTTGAGTATATGTTCCTTGTGAACTATTCTCCTCCATCTTGCAGCTATAGAACTTATTGGAGACTTCATATCTCTCAATCCGGGCATTTGCTTGAAATATTAACTTCAACTCTGGAACATCTCATATGCTCCATGGCGTTCAAAAGCGTCGTTGAAGACCGGTTCTAAGCCGTAAAGCATGGCTGCTTGAACTATAGAGTAGTCATCAGCTTTGCTCGCGGGCGTTCACAACACGGCGTTGCTCTCTGACAGGCACTGGCACCCAGCGGTGCTTCGGGGCGTAATTCTTCGTGCAGCAATGAGGATAATCCTCAAATTCGGACCCAGTCCGTGTAATTGCTACCATCATCTTTCAACTTTGCTTTCTCAAGGAGCGCATTAAAATTCAACGGAACAACAACACGAGCCATCTATCTACGATAAACATAGACAAGCAAAATACTATCGGTACTAAGTTCATGATAAATTTAAGTTTAATTAATCATATTAAAAACTCCCACTTAGACAGACATCTCTCTAGTTATCTAAGTGATTCGTGATCCAAATCAACTAAACCATGTCCGATCATCACGTGAGATGGAGTAGTTTCAATGGTGAACATCACTATGTTGATCATATCTACTATATGATTCATGTTCGACCTTTCGGTCTCCGTGTTCGAGGCCATATCTGTTATATGCTAGGCTCGTCAAGTTTAACCTGAGTATTCGCGTGTGCAACTGTTTTGCACCGTTGTATTTGAGCGTAGAGCCTATCACACCCGATCATCACGTGGTGTCTCAGCACGAAGAACTTTCATAGCGGTGCATACTCGGGAGAACACTTCTTGATAATTTTAGTGAGAGATCATCTTATAATGCTACCGTCAATCAAAGCAAGATAAGATGCATAAAGGATAAACATCACATGCAATCAATATAAGTGATATGATATGGTCATCATCATCTTGTGCTTGTGATCTCCATCGCTGAAGCACCGTCATGATCACCATCGTCACCGGTAGCGACACCTTGATCTCCATCGTAGCATCGTTGTCGTCTCGCCAACTATTGCTTCTCGACTATCGCTCTGCTTAGTGATAAAGTAAAGCAATTACATAGCTTTGCATTTCATACAATAAGCGACAACCATATGGCTCCTGCCGATTGCCGATAACTTCGGTTACAAAACATGATCATCTCATACAATATAGCATCACGTCTTGACCACATCACATCACAACATGCCCTGCAAAAACAAGTTAGACGTCCTCTACTTTGTTGTTGCAAGTTTTACGTGGCTGCTACGGGCTGAGCAAGAACCGTTCTTACCTCGCATCAAAACCACAGCGATAGTTTGTCAAGTTGGTGCTGTTTTAACCTTCGCAAGGACGGGCGTAGCACACTCAGTTCAACTAAAGTGAGAAAGCAGACACCCGCGGTCACCTTTAAGCAACTAGTGCTCGAGCGGTGAAACCAGTCTCGTGTAAGCGTCTGCGTAATGTCGGTCCGGGCGCTTCATCTCACAATACCGCCCGAACCAAAGTATGACATGCTGGTAAGCGGTATGACTTATATCGCCCACAACTCACTTGTGTTCTACTCGTGCACATGACATCAACGCATAAAACCAGGCTCGATACCCTTTGTTGGGGAGCGTAGTAATTTCAAAAATTTTCCTCGCACACGCAAGACCATGGTGATGGCATAGCGAGAGAGGAGAGTGTCCGTCCACGTACCCTCGTGAGACCGAAAGCGGAGCGTTATAACAACGCGGTTGATGTAGTCGTGCGTCTTCACGATCCGACCGATCCAAGTACCGAGCGTCACGGCACCTCCGTGTTCAGCACACGTTCAGCTCGATGGCGATCCCGGGCTCCGATCCAGCAAAGCGTCGGGGATGAGTTCCGTCGAAGACGACGGCGTGGTGATGATGATGATGCTCCACCGGCGCGGGGCTTCGCCTAAGCTCCGCAGCGATATGACTTCACCGGCGCGGGGCTTCGCCTAAGCTCATGACGATATGACCGAAGTGGAATATGGTGGAGGGGGCACCGCTGCGGCTAAGGAGCGATCCGTAGATCAACTTGTGTGTCTTGGGGTGCCCCCTGCCCCGTATATAAAGGAGCAAGGGGTGCGGCCAGCCCTAGAAGCGCTGGAGAGTCCTACTCCCCGGAGTAGGACTCCCCCTTCCTAGTTGGAATAGGATTGGGGAGGGAAGAGGGAAGAGGCGCCCCCTCTCCTGTCCTATTCGGACTAGAGGGGAGGGGGCGCGCCTGCCCTGGCGGCCTTCCTCTTCTCCCTATGGCCCATCAAGGCCCATTGACCCCCGGGGTTCAGTAACCCCGGTGTTCGATAACGTCTGTTTTCATCCGGAACCTTTCGAAGTCAAACATAGGCTTCCAATATATCAATCTTTATGTCTCGACCATTTGAGACTCCTCGTCATGTCCGTGATCACATCCGGGACTCGAACAACCTTGGTACATCAAAACTTATAAACTCATAATAAGCTGTCATCGAAGCGTTAAGCGTCACGGACCCTACGGGTTCGAGAACTATGTAGACATGACCTAGAACCATTCTCGGTCAATAACCAATAAGCGGAACCTGGATGCCCATATTGGTTCTTCCATATTCTCTGAAGATCTTTATCGGTCAAACCGCATAACGACATCGTTGTTCCTTTGTCATCGGTATGTTACTTACCGAGATTCGATCGTCGGTATCAATACCTAGTTCAATCTCGTTACGGTAAGTCTCTTTACTCGTTCCGTAATACATCATCTCACAACTAACTCATTAGTTGCAATGCTTGCAAGGCTTATGTGATGTGTATTACCGAGAAGGCCTAGAGATACCTCTCCAGACAATCGGAGTGACAAAACCTAATCTCGAAATCGCCAACCCAACATGTACCTTTGGAGACACCTGTAGTAATCCTTTATAATCACCCGATTCGTTGTGGCGTTTGGTAGTACCAAAGTGTTCCTCCGTAAGCAGGAGTTGCATAATCTCATAGTTATAGGAACATGTATAGGTCATGAAGAAAGCAATAGCAATATACTAAGCGATCAAGTGCTAAGCTAACGGAATGGGTCATGTCAATCACATCATTCTCCTAATGATGTGATCCCATTAATCAAATGACAACACATGTCTATGGTTAGGAAACATAACCATCTTCGATTAATGAGCTAGTCTAGTAGAGGCATACTAGTGACTATCTGTTTGTCTATGTATTCACACATGTATTATGTTTCCGGTTAATACAATTCTAGCATGAATAATAAACATTTATCATGATATAAGGAAATAAATAATAACTTTATTATTGCCTCTAGGGCATATTTCCTTCACAGACCGCCTCTTTGCTCTATAAATACCTCAATATTCCAGAAACCCTAGGGAAATAAGCGACAACCATATGGCTCCTGCCGATTGCCGATAACTTCGGTTACAAAACATGATCATCTCATACAATATAGCATCACGTCTTGACCACATCACATCACAACATGCCTGCAAAAACAAGTTAGGCGTCCTCTACTTTGTTGTTAATCACCCGATTCGTTGTGACGTTTGGTAGTACCCAAAGTGTTCCTCCGTAAACGGAGTTGCATAATCTCATAGTTATAGGAACATGTATAGGTCATGAAGAAAGCAATAGCAATATACTAAACGATCAAGTGCTAAGCTAACGGAATGGGTCATGTCAATCACATCATTCTCCTAATGATGTGATCCCATTAATCAAATGACAACACATGTCTATGGTTAGGAAACATAACCATCTTCGATTAATGAGCTAGTCTAGTAGAGGCATACTAGTGACTATCTGTTTGTCTATGTATTCACACATGTATTATGTTTCCGGTTAATACAATTCTAGCATGAATAATAAAGCTTCACAGACCGCCTCTTTGCTCTATAAATACCTCAATATTCCAGAAACCCTAGGGAAATCGACGAAATTTTTATCCAGCTACCGCAAAGTCCAGAACCACCAGATCCAATATAGACACCATCACGGAGGGGTTCAGCACTTCCATTGGTGCCTCTCCGATGATGCGTGAGTAGTTCTTTGTAGACCTTCGGGTCCGTAGTTAGTAGCTAGATGGCTTCCTCTCTCTCTCTCTCTCTCTCTCTCTCTTGATTCTCAATACAATGGTCCCTTGGAGATCCATATGATGTAAGTCTTTTTGTGGTGTGTTTGTTGGGATCCGATGAACTTTGAGTTTATGATCAGATCTATCTTTTTATATCCATGAAAGTTATTTGAGTTTCTTTGATCTCTTATATGCACGATTGCTTATAGCGTCGTATGTTTTCTCTGATATTTGGGGTTTTTGGCCAACTCGATCTATTTATCTTGCAATGGGAAGAGGTGCTTTGTAGTGGGTTCGATCTTACGGTGCTCGATCCCAGTGATAGAAAGGGAACCGACACGTATGTATCGCTGCTACTAAGGATAAAACGATGGGGTCTATCTCTACATAGATAGATCTTGTCTACATCATTTAATCGTTCTTATTGCATTACTCCGTTTCTGCATGAACTTAATACACTAGATGCATGCTGGATAGCGGTCGATGTGTGGAGTAATAGTAGTAGATGCAGGCAGGAGTCGGTCTACTAATCTTGGACGTGATGCCTATGTAATGATCATTGCCTGGATGTCGTCATGATTATTTGAAATTCTATCAATTGCCCAACAGTAATTTTTTCACCCACCGTTTGCTATTTTTCTCAAGAGAAGCCACTATTGAAACCTACGGCCCCCGGGTCTCTTTCTCAAGGAAGTATGTTAGACTTAAATTTGTTTTCCACATGTTTTATGACGCTCCTTTTGTGTTTCAATTATTATCTTTCATGTGAGCATCAACGAAATCTCAATCCCTAGCTAGGGGCATAAAACGATAGTGCTTGTTGGGAGGCAACCCAATGAATAAAATTTATTTTTATCTTTTTCTTTATGTTATTGAGTGTTTAAACAATTATGCTACTGGTATGATTATGTTTGTGTTTTAATTAGTGTTTGTGTCAAGTAAAGCCTATAGGATCTTCTTGGGTGATAGTTGATTTGATCCTACTGAAAAACAGAAACTTTAGACTCCAGTCCCCGAATTTATAAAATTCACTAAAGCGTGATTTTGATCTGAATTTTTTATATTAGATTAATATACAAATTGCCTAGGACGTACTAATTTGTCAGATTTTTTGGAGTTGCAAAAGTATTCAAAGTTTTCAGATTGCTACAAATTATTCAGTTTTTGACAGATTCTATTTTCCTTGCGTTATGTGCTTGTTTTGATGATGCTATGGTTTTCTTTAATGAGTTTTTGCCATAAATAAGTTGGAATACAATATATATAATTCAGAAATAAACTATGAATTGGTTTGCAACATTACTTGAAGTAGTGATTTGCTTTCTTATACTAACGGATCTCACGAAGGTTTTGTTGAATTTTGTGTGATTGAAGTTTTCAAGTTTTGGGTTATCTTACGATGGATGAAGGAATAAGGAGTAAGAAGAGCCTAAGCTTGGGGATGCCCCGGCATCCCAAGCTTTTATCCAAAAGAGAGAAAACAACTAAGCTTGGGGATGCCCCCGAGTGGCATCCCCTCTTTCTTCTAACAACCATCGGTATTTTACTCAAAGCTATATTTTTATTCATCACATACTATGAGTTTTGCTTGGAGTGTCTTGTATGATATGAGTCTTTTCTTGTTTTGTTTTGTGTTTTAAGTCATCAATTCTTGCTGGACACACCTATTTGAGAGATCTAAAATTATGTCATGAATTGCTCTCTACGCTTCACTTAAATTTTTATGAGCTATGGACTTGCTCTAGTGCATCACTTATATATTTTTGAGCATGTTTTGCTTTAGTATTTTTGAAGAAATGCTCTCTTGCTTCACTTATATTTAGTTGAGAGTTAGTTAAATTTTCAAGAAATTCTCTCTTGCTTCACTTAAATTAATTTGAGAGAAAGAAATATTATGCTCATGATCTTCACTTATATTTGTTTGAGCTTATGAAAACCAACATATATAATAATAAAAACTTCCATGAAGATCATTGGACAAAATAAACTTGATTCTTAGTAATAGTTTTGAGATATGATGATGTGATATGTGAGTTATGTTGATGAGTAATTGTGCTTTAGTAAGAATATTGATGTTAAGGTTTGTGATTCCCTATGCAAGCACGAAAGTCAATAGTCATGCATGAAATTGCATCCTACTTGTGGTGCATTATTCAGTGTTAATTATGCTTAATGCTTACTTATGGGATTATTCGTTTCTTGGTTGGTCGCTTCCCAGTCTTTTGCCAGCCTTCATTTTGCACTAAGTATGATCTCTACTTGTGCATCCAAAATCCTTTAAACCAGTTTTGCCACATGAGTCCACTATACGTACCTATATGCGGTATTTTCGTGCCGTTCTAAAAAAATTTGTATGTGCCATCTCTTATTTTCATAATAAACTTCTCTTTTGTGTGTTCGTTCCGCTCGCGGAGCGGTGAGGGTTGGCTAATATTTTCCATGCTAGATGTGTTATTCTCACGATGAGTGTTTATTCACTTGTCATTGCACGAGAGTAAGGCAAAGGTATTAGGGATGCCCAGTCCCGAAATAAAAAAATGAATTACTTTACATTGTCAAATAATAAATTCCTTGGAAAGTGTTGGTATGGAGGGCAACCGTGGATATGGATAGCCATGGAAAGTGAAAGTATGGATGAAAAAGGAACAACTTTTATTTTCTGTTTGGGATACGCCTATGACATATCTAAGCATGGAAAGTATTGGGAATTCTAAGTAGTTTTTGTTGGTGGGAAGGATACACCTCCCAAAATGTAGTTCACGTTGAGCTCTGGCACCTCTACAAAAATCCCTACTTCCCTCTACGAATGGCCTTTCTTTTACTTTATGTAATTTTTATTTTGAATTTGAGACTCCATCTTCTCTTATAAAAGCACCAACTAGGAGGCAATATGATCATACTTGAGTATTTGGTGTAGCTAATATGCGATTGTGTTTCATGAATGGATCAATGTTTGAGCATGATGGGCTAGGGATAACTTATTTTAGCATTGATATTTTGAAAGACATGGTTGCTTGTTGATATGCTTGAGTATTTAAGTCATCATGTCAAAACTATACTATTACTTTGAATCACATAAAAGTCCAAATGTCCATGCTATAAAGAAAATAAATATGATATAACATGATAGGCAACATTCCACATCAAAAAATCTGTTTTTATCACTTACCTTCTCGAGGACGCGTAGGAGTTAAGCTTGGGGATGCTGATACGTCTCCAACGTATCTATAAATTTTGATTGTTTCATGTTGTTATATTATCAATCTTGGATGTTTTATAATCATTTTATAGTCATTTTATATCATGTTTTGGTACTAACCTATTGACATAGTGCCAAGTGCCAGTTCCTGTTTTTTTGCATGTTATTTACAAAGCCGGAAATCAATACCAAACGGAGTCCAAATGCAACAAAACTTCACGGATATTTTTTATGGACCAGAAGACACCTGATGGTCCAAGGCTGCGCCTGGTGGGTGCTCCGAGGAGAGCACAACCCACCAGGGCGCGCCAGGAGGCCCAAGCGCGCCCTGGTGGGTTGTGCCCACCTCGGGTGCCCCCCGGACCGCCTCTTTGCTCTATAAATACCCCAATATTCCAGAAACCCTAGGGGAGTCGACAAAATTTTGATCCAGCCGCCACAGAGTCCAGAACCACCAGATCCAATCTAGGCACCATCGCAGAGGGGTTCACCACTTCCATTGGTGCCTCTTCGATGATGTGTGAGTAGTTCTTTGTAGACCTTCGGGTCCGAAGTTAGTAGCTAGATGGCTTCCTCTCTCTCTCTTGATTCTCAATAGAATGTTATCTTGGAGATACATATGATGTAAGTATTTTTACGGTGTGTTTGTTGGGATCCGATGAACTTTGACTTTATGATCAGATCTATCTTTTTATATCCATGAAAGTTATTTGAGTTTCTTTGATCTCTTATATGCATGATTGCTTATAGCCTCATATTTCTTCTCCGATATTTGGGTTTTGTTTGGCCAACTCGATCTTTTATCTTGCAATGGGAAGATGTGCTTTGTAGTGGGTTCGATCTTACGGTGCTTGAAGACAGAAAGGGAACCGGCACGTATGTATCGTTGCTACTAAGGATAAACCGATGGGGTCTATCTCTACATAGATAGATCTTGTCTACATCATGTCATCGTTCGTATTGCATTGCTCAGTTTCTCCATGAACTTAATACACTAGATGCATGCTGGATAGTGGTTGATGTGTGGAGTAATAGTAGTAGATGCAAGCAGGAGTCGGTCTACTAATCTTGGACGTGACGCCTATGTAATGATCATTGTCTGGATATCGTCATGATTATTTGAAGTTCTATCAATTGCCCAACAGTAATTTGTTCACCCACCGTTTGCTATTTTCTCGAGAGAAGCCACTAGTGAAACCTCATTTGGTCTCTTTCTCATATTATTTGCCTTTGCGATCTATTTTTCTTTGCTTTTATTTTCAGATCTATTAAACCAAAAATGTAAAATACCTTGATGCACTTTATTTTATTTGGCGTTTGATCTATCAATACCTACAACTCTTTCCCGTTCACGTGCCAATTTCTAGCGCCGTTACCCAAAGGGATTGACAACCCCTCTAACACGTCGGGTTGTGAGTGGTTGTTAGTTGTGTGCAGGTGATGTTTAGGTTGTGTTGCTTGGTTGTCCTACTGGTTCGATAACCTTAGTCTCATCACTGAGGGAAATACCTACCGCTGCTGTGCTGCATCATCCCTGCCTCTTTGAGGAAATACCGACGTAGCTTCAAGCCACATCATCTCCTACCTCGGGTAACACCGCCACCTTCACTGGTACTACACTATTATTAGGTCTGAGCTATGTTGAGGGCAGGGGGGCGCTGCCCCCCCCCCCACAACCGTGGATCACTTCTTTGGAGATGCCCTAAGAAGGAAAAGAAACGAGTTGGACGTGGTGAGTGACATGTCAATGCACTAGAGTCTAGGGGAAGGAAACGGATTGTTGCTGTAGTGGCGGCCGTGAGTCGACGCCACAGCAGGTCCGCCCCGCCTATATTAATTAAATCAATCCTCCGCCTGCAGTGTCTCACAGCCACCACTCGGCCTCAACCAGTCTCTCTCTCCGACTGTTTGTGTACCAACCGGAAAGTACTACATGTGTCTCTCTCTCTCACTCTCATACTCGCGACAAAATTTTATATGTGTAGGTGTAGAGCGGCCACTTCTGTGTGCAGCGGTGCTTTCCTTTGTCTACCTAACGTAAGGTACATCATGGGTCTTTGTCTGTTGCATGCTCTCTCTCTCTCTCTCTTTGTTCCATGCACTGTCTCTGTCTCTCTCTGCGTGTGTGCGCTTTGTCACTGACTGCTACTTGATTTGATTTTGATCATGCAGGACAACAGGTCGGCAGGTTATGCCCTCTTCCGCACATACCCGGGCACCTCCCTCTGGGATGAGGCTACCCCGGTGCAGAAGGCGGGTGCCATGTTTGGTGTGGTCGCCTTCAGTGTTGTTGTGATCGTGGCGACATGGTACTTCTGCCGCAAGTCTAGCCAGTACCACCACCACAGCTGCAGATGTGCTGTCTCCTACCTCGGGTAACACCGCCACCTTCTACTACACTATTATTAGCAGTGGTGGAGCTATGTTGAGGGCAGGGGGGCGCTGCCCCCCTCCCTCAACCGTGGATCAATTCTGAAGAAAAAAATTTTAAGAAGGGCTTTTGTCTAGATGCTTGCGGGAGGTTTGAGGCTCTGCCTTGGAGATGCCCTAAGAAGGAAAATAAACGAGTTGGACGTGGTGAGTGACACGTCAACGCACTAGAGTCTAGGGGAAGGAAACGGATTGCTGCTGCAGTGGCTGACTGTGACTGCGACGCCCACCACTGGTCCGCCACGCCTATATTAATTAAATCAATCCTCCGCTTGCAATGTCTCAGAGCCACCACTCGGCCTCGACCAGTCTCTCTCTCTCTCTCTTGACAGCTTGTGTACCGACCATAAGGTACTACCAAGGTCTCTCTCTCTCTCTCACTCATACCGACAATGAAATTTTATGTGTTTAGGTGTAGAGCGACCTCTCCTGTGTGCAGCAGTGCTTTTCTTTGTCTACCTAACTTAAGGTACAACATGGGTCTCTCTCCCTGTGTTCCATCCAAATGGGACCGCTCTGGTTCCAGCTGAGCCCAACTACAGCGCACGATCCCAAACGGATGTCTGTCACGGTTTGCTTTTGTCCGTTTGGGACGGCAATGGCGTCGTGCATGTCCGGATCGGCCTGTTGCCGTGTCGGTGCGTCCAACGCGCGGCCGCACTTCAAATCATGTTCGGATGGACGTGATATACAAAAAACGCAAAACTCAAAGAAATGCCAAAAAATCAAATAATAAGCAAACATAATAATTAAAACATAATTAAACAGTCTCCACAGTGCAACATAATTAACGTAAAAACAAAAACAAATGAAAAGCACCGCCAGCGCGCTGCTGCCGTGCCTGTCAATGCCGTGCCCGTCGCCGTCTCACGCACCGCCGTTGTCGTCCTCGTCACCAGTGAGGGCGATGTAGCGCGGCGGCATCCAGAGGTGGGACGGTGGTCCCCTGAAGGTGGGAGGTTCCTGCACCACCTCCACCTCGAAGGAAATATGCCTTAGAGGCAATAATATTGTTGTTATTTGTATTTCCTTATAATGTGATAAATGTTTATTATTCATGCTAGAATTGTATTAACCGGAAACTTAGTACATGTGTGAATACATAGACAAACAGAGTGTCCCTAGTATGCCTCTACTTGACCAGCTCATTAATCAAAGATGGTTAAGTTTCCTAGCCATAGACATGTGTTGTCATTTGATGAACGGGATCACATCATTAGAGAATGATGTGATGGACAAGACCCATCCATTAGCTTAGCATTTATGATCATTTAGTTTTATTGTTATTGCTTTCTTCATTAATTATACATGTTCCTCAGACTATGAGATTATGCAACCCCCGAATACCGGAGGAACACCTTGTGTGCTATCAAACGTCACAACGTAACTAGGTGATTATAAAGATGCTCTGCAGGTGTCTCGAAGGTGTTTGTTGGGTTGGCATAGATCAAGATTAGGATTTGTCACTCCGAGTATCGGATAGGTATCTCTGGGCCCTCTTGGTAATGCACATCACTATAAGCCTTGAAAGCAATATGACTAATGAGTTAGTTACGGGATGATGCATTACAGAACGAGTAAAGAGACATGCCGGTAATGAGATTGAACTAGGTATGAGGATACCGACGATCGAATCTTGGGCAAGTAACATACCGATGACAAAGGGAATAACATATATTGTTATGCGGTTTGACAGATAAAGATCTTCGTGGAATATGTAGGATCCAATATGAGCATCCAGGTTCTGCTATTGGTTATTGACCGGAGATGTGTCTCGGTCATGTCTACATAGTTCTCGAACCCGTAGGGTCCGCACGCTTAATGTTCAATGACGATTTGTATTATAAGTTATGTGATTTGATGTACCGAAGTTTGTTCGGAGTCCCGGATGAGATCACGGACATGACGAGGAGTCTCGAAATGGTTGAGACATAAAGATTGATATATTGAAAGGTTATGTTTCAACACAGGAATGGCTTCGGATAGGTTCGGGCATTTTCCGGAGTTCCGGGGGGTTACCGAAAACCCGGGGGTTAATGGGCCTTCATGGACCCTAGCGGAAGAGAGGAGGCGGCGGCCAGGTGGAGGCGCACGCCCCCCCAAGCCTAATCCGAATAGGACTAGGGTTGCGGGGGGCCTTTCCTTCTTCTCCTCCCTCTCTTTCCCCCTTCTCCTTCTTGGAATAGGAAAGGGGGGTGGCGAATCCTACGTGGACCGGGAGTCCAAGTAGGACTCCCCCCCTTGGCGTGCCATGATAACCCACAAGTATAGGGGATCAATTGTAGCCTCTTTCGATAAGTACGAGTGTCGAACCCAACGAGGAGCTAAAGGTAGAACAAATATTCCCTCAAGTTCTATCGACCATCGATACAACTCTACGCACGCTTGACGTTCGCTTTACCTAGAACAAGTATAAAACTAGAAGTAATTTGTAGGTGTAACGGGATAGGTTTGCAAGAATATAAAGAGCACGTAAATAAAAACTAGGGGCTGTTTAGGTAAAGAAGCAACAAAGTTAGTATAGAGAGTGTGGAAAAGTGGTGGTAGGAGTTGTGAAATTGTACCTAAGCAATTGACTACGTTACTAGACCGATAACAAGTTTTATGTGGGAGAGGCCACTGCTAGCATGTCATCCCTGACTTGGAATTCTATGCACTTATAATTGGAACTATAAGCAAGCATCCGCAACTACTAACGTTCATTAAGGTAAAACCCAACCATAGCATTAAGATATATTATTCCCCCTTCAATCCCGTATGCATCAATTTCTATGCTAGGTTGAAGCTTCTGTCACTCTTGCCCTCCAATACATAGTCCTATCAACATACAACTAACCCTATGGTGTCATCCACGCGCGCGTTCATATGATGGGCACCAAAGGACAGCAACATAACCACAAGAAAATTAAACCAGTCATTGCAATTCACCAATTACCGATAGGACAACGAAAATCTACTCAGACATCATAGGATGGGAACACATCATTGGATAATAATATGAAGCATAAAGCACCATGTTCAAGTACAGGGTACAGCGGGTTGCGGGAGAGTGGACGTTGTGTAGATAGAAGCGGGAAGGTGATGAAGATGTTGGTGAAGATGAGACGGTGTTGGTGAAGATTGCGGTAACGATGATGGCCCCGACGGCGTTCCGGCGCCACCGGAAGCGAGGGGGAGAGAGCCCCCTCCTTCTCCTTCTTCCTTGGCCTTCTCCCTAGGTGGGAGAAGGGTTCTCCCTCTGGTCCTTGTTCTCCATGGCGTGGGATTGGCGAGAGCCCCTCCGAGACTGGATCTGTCTCTCTGTCTCTCTTTGTTTCTGCGTTCCAGATTCTGGCCTTTCACCGTTTCTTATATTCCTGGAGATCCGTAACTCCGATTGGGCTGAATTTTGGACATGATCCCTATCTGGATATTAGCTTTCTTGCGGTGAAAGAAGGGCACCAACCGCCTTACGGGGTGACCACGAGGGCCTAGGGCGCGGCCCCTGCCTCATGGCCCCCTCGGGCATCATCTCACGTTGATTCTTCTTCCCAAAAATCATAAATTTTCCAAAAAAACTCTCCATCAGTTTTTATCCCGTTTGGACTCCGTCTGATATGGGATTTCTGCGAAACGAAAAACATGCAAAAAACAGGAACTAGCACTGGGCACTGGATCAATATGTTAGTCCCAAAAATAGTATAAAAGGTTGCCAAAAGTATATGAAAGTTGTAGAATATTGACATGGAACAATAAAAAATTATAGATACGACGAAGACGTATCACGTCACACCTTGGCCGGCCTCCTCCTCCCCCTCCTTTATATACGTGGGAGGGGGGCACCCGAAAGACACACAAAAGTTTCTTTAGCCGTGTGCGGGGCCCCCCTCCACAGTTACACACCTCGATCATATTATCGTAGTGCTTAGGCGAAGCCCTGTGCTGGTAACTTCATCATCACCGCCACCACGCCGTCATGCTGACGGAACTCTTCCTCGGTCTCAGCTGGATCAAGAGTTCGAGGGACGTCATTGAGCTGAACGTGTGCTGATCGCGGAGGTGCCGTACGTTCGGTACTTGGATCGTTTGGATCACGAAGACGTTCGACTACATCAACCATGTTATTAAACGCTTCTGCTTTCGGTTACGAAGGTACATGGACACACTCCCCCCTCTCGTTGCTATGCATCTCCTAGATAGATCTTGCGTGATCGTAGGTAAATCTTTTGAAATACTGCGTTCTCCAACAATGGCATCCGAGCTAGGTCTATGTGTAGATGTTATATGCACGAGTAGAACACAATGAGTTGTGGGCGATAATAGTCATACTGCTTACCAGCAATGTCTTACTTTGATTCGGCAGTATTGTTGGATGAAGCGGCCCGGACCGACATTACATGACCACGTTCATGAGACTGGTTGTACCGACGCGTAGCCGCTTTACAGGTGGCTAGCGGGTGTCTGTTTCTCCAACTTTAGTTGAATCGAGTTTGACTACGCCCGGTCCTTGTTGAAGGTTAAAACAACACACTTGACAAAAAATCGTTGTGTTTCTGATGCGTAGGTACAAACGGTTCTTTCTAGAAGCCCGTAGCAGCCACGTGAATATTGCAACAACAAAGTAGAGGACGTCTAACTTGTTTTTGCAGGGCTTGTTGTGATGTGATATGGTCAAGACGTGATGATATATAAATTGTTGTATGAGATGATCATGTTTTGTAACAGTTATCGGCAACTGGGAGGAGCCATATGGTTGTCGCTTTATTGTATGAAGTGCAACCGCCATGTAATTGCTTTACCTTATCACTATGCGGTAGCGATATCGTAGAAGAAATAGTTGGCGAGGCGACAACGATGCTATGATGGAGATCAAGGTGTCAAGCCGATGGCGATGGTGATCATGAAGGTGCTTTGGAGATGGAGATCAAAGGCACAAGATGATGATGGCCATATCATATCACTTATATTGATTGCATGTGATGTTTATCCTTTATGCATCTTATTTTGCTTAGTACGGAGGTAGCATTATAAGATGATCTCTCACTAAATTTCAAGGTATAAGTGTTCTCCTGAGTATGCACCGTTACTACAGTTAAATCGTGCGAGACACCACCTCATAGTATTTTGCATGTCTATGTTATTGTAGATAAGTGGCTCGTGCAACTATTTCTTTGAATTTTAATGCATTCCTAGAGAAAGCTAAGTTGAAAGATGATGGTAGCAACTACACGGACTAGGTCCGTAACTTGAGGATTATCCCCATTGCTGCACAAAAGAATTACGTCCTTGAAGCACCGCTAGGTGCAAACCCGATGGAGGAGCAACTCCGGACGTTATGAACATTTGGCAGATCAAAGCTGATGACTACTCGATAGTTCAGTGTGCCATGCTTTATGGCTTAGAACCGGGACTTCAACGATGTTTTGAACGTCATGGAGCATATGAGATGTTCCATGACTTGAAGTTAATATTTCAAGCAAATGCCCGGATTGAGAGATATGAAGTCTCAAATAAGTTCTATAGCTCCAAGATAGAGGAGAATACTTCTGTCAGTGAACATATACTCAGAATGTCTGGGTCCCACAACCACCTGACTCAACTGGGAGTTAATCTTCCCGATGATAGTGTCATTGACAGAGTTTTCAATCACTGCCACCAAGCTACAAAAGCTTCGTGATGAACTATAATATGCAAGGGATGGATGAGACAATTCCCGAGCTCTTCGCAATGCTAAAGGCTACGGAGGTAGAAATCAAGAAGGAGCATCAAGTGTTGATGGTTAACAAGACCACTAGTTTCAAGAAAAAGGGCAAAGGGAAGAAGGGGAACTTGAAGAAGAACGTCAAGCAAGTTGCCGCTCAAATGAAGAAGCTCAAGTCTGGACCTAAGCCTGATACTGAGTGCTTCTACTGCAAAGGGATTGTTCACTGGAAGCGGAACTGCCCCAAGTATTTGGCGGATAAGAAGGATGGCAAAGTGAAAGGTATATTTGATATACATGTTATTGATGTGTACCTTACTAATGCTCGTAGTAGCGCCTGGGTTTTTGATACTGGTTCTATTGCTCATATTTGCAACTCGAAACAGGGGCTACGGATTAAACAAAGATTGGCTAAGGAAGTGGTGACGATGCGCGTAGGAAATGGTTCCAAAGTCGATGTGATCGCGGTCGACACGCTACCTCTACATCTACCTTCAGGATTAGTTTTAGACCTGAATAATTGTTATTGGGTGCCAGCGTTAAGCATGAACATTATATCTGGATCTTGTTTGATGCGATACGGTTATTCATTTAAATTAGAGAATAATGGTTTTTCTATTTATATGAGTAATATCTTTTATGGTCATGCATCCTTGATGAGTGGTCTATTTTTGTTGAATATAGTGATACACATATTCATAGTATTGAAACCAAAAGATACAAGTTTCATAATGATAGTGAAACTTATTTGTGGCACTGCCGTCTAGGTCATAAATGTGTAAAGCGCATGAAGAAACTCCATGCTGATGGACTCTTGGAATCACTGATGCTTGCGAACCATGCCTCATGGGCAAGATGACTAAGACTCCGTTCTCCGGAACAATGGAGCGAGCAACAGATTTATTGGAAATAATACATACTGATGTATGCAGTCCGATGAGTGTTGATGCTCGCGGCGAGTATCGTTATTTTCTGACCTTCATAGATGATTTGAGCAGATATGGGTATATCTACTTGATGAAACATAAGTCTGGAACCTTTGAAAAGTTCAAAGAATTTCAGAGTGAAGTGGAAAATCATCGTAACAAGAAAATAAAGTTTCTACGATCTGATCGTGGAGGTGAATATTTGAGTTATGAGTTTGGTCTTCATTTGAAACAACGCGGAATAGTTTCGTAGCTCACGCCACCTGGAACACCACATCGTAATGGTGTGTCCGAACGTCGTAACCGCATTTTATTAGATATGGTGCGATCTATGATGTCTCTTACTGATTTACCGCTATCGTTTTGGGGTTATGCTTTAGAGACGACTACATTCACGTTAAATAGGGCACCATCTAAATCTGTTGAGACGACACCATATGAACTGTGGTTTGGCAAGAAACCCAAGTTGCCGTTTCTTAAAGTTTGGGGCTGCGATGCTTATGTTAAAAATCTTCAACCAGATAAGCTCGAACCCAAATCGGAGAAATGTGTCTTCATAGGATACCCAAAAGAAACTATTGGGTACACCTTCTATCACAGATCCGAAGGCAATATATTCGTTGCTAAGAATGGATCCTTTCTAGAGAAGGAGTTTCTCTCGAAATAAGTGAGTGGGAGGAAAGTAGAACTTGATGAGGTAATTGTACCTTCTCCCGAATTGGAAAGTAGTCCATCACAGAAATTAGTTCCAGTGATTGCTACACCAATTAGTGAGGGAGTTAATGATGATGATCATGAAACTTCAGAACTATACTCTGAGCGTCGAGGTCAACAGAGTAAGATCCGCACCATAGTGGTGCGGTAATCCTGGTCTGGAAGTCATGTTACTTGACCATGACGAACCTATGAACTATGAGGAAGCGATGATGAGCCCAGATTCCGTGAAATGGCTTGAGGCCATGAAATCTGAGATGGGATGCATGTATGAGAACAAAGTGTGGACTTTGGTTAACTTGCCCGATGATCGGCAAGCCATAGAGAATAAATGGATTTTCAAGAAGAAAACTGACGCTGACGGTAATATTACTGTCTACAAAGCTCGACTTGTTGTTAAAGGTTTTCGACAAGTTCAAGGAGTTGACTATGATGAGACCTTCTCACACGTAGCGATGCTTAAGTCTGTCCGAATCATGTTAGAAATTGCCGCATTTTATAATTATGAAATTTGGCAAATGGATGTCAAAACCGCATTCCTTAATGGATTTATTAAAGAAGAGTTGTATATGATGCAACCAGAAGGTTTTGTCGATCCAAAAGGTGCTAACAAAGTGTGCAAGCTCCAGCGATCCATTTATGGACTGGTGGAAGCCTCTCGGAGTTGGAATATACGCTTTGATAGTGTGATCAAAGCCTATGATTTTATACATACTTTTGGAGAAGCCTGTATTTACAATAAAGTGAGTGGGAGCTCTGTAGCATTTCTAATATTATATCTGGGTGACATTTTGTTGATTGGAAATGATACAGTATTTCTGGATAGCATAAAAGGATACTTGAATAGGAATTTTCCAATGAAAGACCTCGGTGAAGCTGCTTATATATTGGGCATCAAGATCTATAGAGATAGATCAAGACGCTTAATTGGACTTCCACAAAGTACATACCTCGATAAGATTTTGAAGAAGTTCAAAATGGATCAGTCAAAGGAAGGGTCCTTGCTTGTGTTACAAGGTGTGAAGTTGAGACTCAATGCCCGACCATTGCAGAAGATAGAGATAAAATGAAAGTCATTCCCTATGCTTCAGCCATAGGTTCTGCCATGTATGCAATGCTGTGTACCAGAACTGTTGTGTGCCTTGCTATAAGTATAGTAGGGAGGTACCAAAGTAATCCAGGAGTGGATCACTAGGCAGCGGTCAAGAACATCCTGAAATACCTGAAAAGGACTAAGGATATGTTTCTCGTATATGGAGGTGACAAAGAGCTCGTCGTAAATGGTTACGTCGATGGAAGCTTTGGCACTGATCCGGATGACTCTAAGTCACGAACCGGATACGTATTTATATTGAATGGTGGAGCTGTCTGTTGGTACAGTTCCAAGAAGAGCGTCGTGGCCGGATCTATGTGTGAAGCGGAGTACATAGCTGCTTCGGAAGCAGCAAATGAAGGAGTCTGGATGAAGGAGTTCATATCCGATCTTGGTGTAATACCTAGTGCATGAGGTCCAATGAAAATCTTTTGTGACAATACTGGAGCAATTACCTTGGCGAACGAATCCAGATTTATCAAGAGAACCAAGCACATCAAGAGACGCCTCTATTCCTTCCGCGATCTAGTCAAGGAGGGAGACATAGAGATTTGCAAGATACATACGGATCTGAATGTTGCAGACCCATTGACTAAGCCTCTCTCACATGAAAAACATGATCAACACAAAGACTCCATGGGTGTTAGAATCATTACAATGTAATCTAGATTATTGCTCTCATGCAAGTGGGCGACTGAAGGAAATATGCCCTAGAGGCAATAATAAAGTTGTTATTTATATTTCCTTATATCATGATAAATGTTTATTCTTCATGCTAGAATTGTATTAGCCAAAAACTTAGTACATGTGTGCATAGATAGACAAAAAGAGTGTCCCTAGTATGCCTCTACTTGACTAGCTCGTTAATCAAACATGGTTAAGTTTCCTAGCCACAGACATGTGTTGTCATTTGATGAACGGGATCACATCATTAGAGAATGATGTGATGGACAATACCCATCCCTTAGCTTAGCATTTATGATCGTTTAGTTTTATTGCTATTGCTTCCTTCATACTTTATACATGTTCCTCAGACTAATAGATTATGCAACTCCCGAATACCGCATTTAACACCTTGTGTGCTATCAAATGTCTGGCGTAATCTGTATGATTATAAAGATGCTCTACAGGTGTCTCCGGAGGTGTTTGTTGGGTTGGCATAGATCAAGATTAGGATCTGTCACTCCAGTATCGAGAGGCATCTCTATGCCCTCTCGGTAATGCACATCACTATAAGCATTGCAAGCAATATGACTAATGAGGTAGTTACGGGATGATGCATTATGGAACGAGTAAAGAGACTTGCCGGTAACGAGATTGAACTAGGTATGAGGATACCGACGATCGAATCTCAGGCAAGTAACATACCGACGACAAAGGGAATTACGTATGTTGTTATGCGTTTGATAGATAAAGATCTTCGTAGAATATGTGGGAGCCAATATGAGCATCCAGGTTCTGCTATTGGTTATTGACCGGAGATGTGTCTTGGTCATGTCTACATAGTTCTCGAACCCGTAGGGTCCGCACGGTTAACGTTCAATGACGATTTGTATTGTGAGTTATGTGATTTGATGTACCGAATTTTGTTTCGAGTCCCGGATGAGATCACGGACATGATGAGGAGTCTCGAAATGGTCGAGACATAAAGATTGATATATTGGAGGGTTATGTTTGAACACCGGAATGGTTTCAGATAGGTTCGGGCATTTTCCGGAGTACCGGGGGGGTTACCGAAACCCCCCAGGGGGGTTAATCGGCCTTCATGGGCCCTAGTGGAAGAGAGGAAGCGGTGACCAGGTGGAGGCGCGCGCCCCCCAAGACCAATCCGAATAGGACTAGGGTTGGGGGGCCCCTTTCCTTCTTCTCCTCCCTCTCTTTCCCCCTTCTCCTTCTTGGAATAGGAAGGAGGGGGAGGGGGGGCGAATCCTACTTGGACCGGGAGTCCAAGTAGGACTCCCCCCCTTGGCGCGCCACACCTCGGCCAGCCTCCTCCTCCCCCTCCTTTATATATGTGGGAGGGAGGCACCCCCAAAGACACACAAAAGTTTCTCTTAGCCGTGTGCGGTGCCCCCCTCCACAGTTACACACCTCGGTCATATCGTCGTAGTGCTTAGGTGAAGCCCTGCGCCGGTAACTTCATCATCACCGTCGCCACGCCGTCGTGCTGAAGAAACTCTCCCTCGGCCTCAACTGGATCAAGAGTTCAAGGGACATCATCGAGCTGAACGTGTGCTGATCGCGGAGGTGCCGTATGTTCGGTACTTGGATCGATTGGATCGCGAAGACGTTCGACTACATCAACCGTTTTACTAAACGCTTCCGCTTTCGGTCTACGAGGGTACGTAGACACACATTCCCCGCTCGTTTCTATGCATCTCCTAGATAGATCTTGCATGATCGTTGGTAATTTTTTTGAAATACTGCGTTCCCCAACACCCCTGTGGCGACGTCTCACGATCCGGTGATCACGGCGGCGTGGGGCACCAAGACCCGACCCCCACGGGTCGTGCACGATCAGCTCCACCGCTGGCCCACCAGGCGCGGGTGAAACGCGGCGATGGACTGCTCCTCCAGCACCTCCTCCTTCACCACCTCCTTGACGTCCACCATCTCCAGCTCCGGTACGGCCACGTCGCCGGCCATAGATAGTGCCAGCATGGTGTCCAGGCCCTCCCATTGGCCCTCATCGTGCGTGTTCATGGAGTCTTTCATGACACGTTGAATGAGCCAGGCCTCCTCCTCATCTGTCATGCGAGGCGGTGGTGGTGGCAATGGAGAGGGCGAAGACGACGGCATCAGCATGATGCCGCGCACCAGCGTACGCCCGCGCACCTAAGGAGGGCTCAGAGCACGCGCCCGGCGCTCTGTATGTGGTTGCCGCGGGCGTTCATATGATGGGAACCAAAGGACAGCAACATAACCACAAGAAAATTAAACCAATCATTGCAATTCATCAATTACCGATAGGACAACGAAAATCTACTCAGACATCATAGGATGGGAACACATCATTGGATAATAATATGAAGCATAAAGCACCATGTTCAAGTACAGGGTACAGCGGGTTGTGGGAGAGTGGACGTTGTAGATAGAAGCGGGAAGGTGATGAAGATGTTGGTGAAGATGAGACGGTGTTGGTGAAGATTGCGGTAACGATGATGGCCCCGACGGCGTTCCGGCGCCACCGGAAGCGAGGGGGAGAGTGCCCCCTCCTTCTCCTTCTTCCTTGGCCTTCTCCCTAGGTGGGAGAAGGGTTCTCCCTCTGGTCCTTGTTCTCCATGTCGTGGGAGGGGCGAGAGCCGCTCCGAGATTGGATCTGTCTCTCTGTCTCTCTTTGTTTCTGCGTTCCAGATTCTGGCCTTTCACCGTTTCTTATATTCCTGGAGATCCGTAACTCCGATTGGGCTGAATTTTGGACATGATCCCTATCCGGATATTAGCTTTCTTGTGGTGAAAGAAGGGCACCAACCGCCTTACGGGGTGACCATGAGGGCCTAGGGCGCGCCCCCTGCCTCATGGCCCCCTCGGGCATCGTCTCACGTTGATTCTTCTTCCCAAAAATCATAAATTTTCCAAAAAAAATCTCCATCAGTTTTTATCCCGTTTGGACTCCGTCTGATATGGGATTTCTGCGAAACGAAAAACATGCAACAAACAAGAACTGGCACTGGGCACTGGATCAATATGTTAGTCCCAAAAATAGTATAAAAGGTTGCGAAAAGTATATGAAAGTTGTAGAATATTGACATGGAACAATAAAAAATTATAGATACGACGAAGACGTATCACGTCACACCATGGCCGGCCTCCTCCTCCCCCTCCTTTATATACGTGGGAGGGGGGCACCCGAAAGACACACAAAAGTTTCTTTAGCCGTGTGCGGGGCCCCCCTTCACAGTTACACACCTCGATCAGATCATCGTAGTGCTTAGGCGAAGCCCTGTGCTGGTAACTTCATCATCACCGCCACCACGCCGTCGTGCTGACGAAACTCTTCCTCGGTCTCAGCTGGATCAAGAGTTCGAGGGACGTCATTGAGCTGAACGTGTGCTGATCGCGGAGGTGCCGTACGTTCGGTACTTGGATCGGTTGGATCACGAAGACATTCGACAACATCAACCATGTTATTAAATGCTTCTGCTTTCCGTCTACAAAGGTACATGGACACACTCTCCCCTCTCGTTGCTATGCATCTCCTAGATAGATCTTGCGTGATCGTAGGTAAATTTTTTGAAATACTGCGTTCTCCAACAATGGCATCCGAGCTAGGTCTATGTGTAGATGTTATATGCACGAGTAGAACACAATGAGTTGTGGGCGATAATAGTCATACTGCTTACTAGCAATGTCTTACTTTGATTCGGCAGTATTGTTGGATGAAGCGGCCCGGACCGACATTACATGACCACGTTCATGAGACTGGTTGTACCGACGTGCTTCGCACACAGGTGGCTAGCGGGTGTCTGTTTCTCCAACTTTAGTTGAATCTAGTATGACTACGCCCGGTCCTTGTTGAAGGTTAAAACAACACACTTGACAAAAAACGTTGTGGTTCTGATGCGTAGGTACGAACGGTTCTTTCTAGAAGCCCGTAGCAGCCACGTGAATATTGCAACAACAAAGTAGAGGACGTCTAACTTGTTTTTGCAGGGCTTGTTGTGATGTGATATGGTCAAGACGTGATGATATATAAATTGTTGTATGAGATGATCATGTTTTGTAACAGTTATCGGCAACTGGGAGGAGCCATATGGTTGTCGCTTTATTGTATGAAGTGCAACCGCCATGTAATTGCTTTACCTTATCACTATGCGGTAGCGATATCGTAGAAGAAATAGTTGGCGAGACGACAACGATGCTATGATGGAGATCAAGGTGTCAAGCCGATGACGATGGTGATCATGAAGGTGCTTTGGAGATGGAGATCAAAGGCACAAGATGATGATGGCCATATCATATCACTTATATTGATTGCATGTGATGTTTATCCTTTATGCATCTTATTTTGCTTAGTACGGAGGTAGCATTATAAGATGATCTCTCACTAAATTTCAAGGTATAAGTGTTCTCCTGAGTATGCACCGTTACTACAGTTAAATCGTGCCGAGACACCACCTCATAGTATTTTGCATGTCTATGTTATTGTAGATAAGTGGCTCATGCAACTATTTCTTTGAATTTTAATGCATTCCTAGAGAAAGATAAGTTGAAAGATGATGGTAGCAACTACACGGACTGGGTCCGTAACTTGAGGATTATCCCTATTGCTGCACAAAAGAATTACGTCCTTCAAGCACCGCTAGGTGCAAACCCGATGTAGGAGCAACTCCGGACGTTATGAACATTTGGCAGATCAAAGCTGATGACTACTCGATAGTTCAGTGTGCCATGCTTTATGGCTTAGAACCGGGACTTCAACGACGTTTTGAACGTCACGGAGCATATGAGATGTTCCATGACTTGAAGTTAATATTTCAAGCAAATGCCCGGATTGAGAGATATGAAGTCTCAAATAAGTTCTATAGCTCCAAGATAGAGGAGAATACTTCTGTCAGTGAACATATACTCAGAATGTCTGGGTCCCACAACCACCTGACTCAACTGGGAGTTAATCTTCCCGATGATAGTGTCATTGACAGAGTTCTTCAATCACTGCCACCAAGCTACAAAATCTTCGTGATGAACTATAATATGCAAGGGATGGATGAGACAATTCCCGAGCTATTCGCAATGCTAAAGGCTACGGAGGTAGAAATCAAGAAGGAGCATCAAGTGTTGATGGTTAACAAGACCACTAGTTTCAAGAAAAAGGGCAAAGGGAAGAAGGGGAACTTCAAGAAGAACGTCAAGCAAGTTGCTGCTCAAATGAAGAAGCTCAAGTCTGGACCTAAGCACGACATTGAGTGCTTCTCTGCAAAGGATTGTTCCTTTGAAGCGGAACTGCCCCAAGTATTTGGCGGATAAGAAGGATGGCAAAGTGAAAGGTATATTTGATATACATGTTATTGATGTGTACCTTACTAATGCTCGTAGTAGCGCTGGTTTTTGATACTGGTTCTATTGCTCATATTTGCAACTCGAAGCAGGGCTACGGATTAAGCGAAGATTGGCTAAGGAAGTGGTGACGATGCGCGTGAGGAAATGGTTCCAAAGTCGATGTGATCGCGATCGACACGCTACCTCTACATCTACCTTCGGGATTAGTTTTAGACCTGAATAATTGTTATTGGGTGCCAGCGTTAAGCATGAACGTTATATCTGGATCTTGTTTGATGCGATACGGTTATTCATTTAAATCAGAGAATAATGGTTGTTCTATTTATATGAGTAATATCTTTTATGGTCATGCACCCTTGATGAGTGGTCTATTTTATTTGAATATAGTGATACACATATTCATAGTATTGAAACCAAAAGATACAAGTTTCATAATGATAGTGCAACTTATTTGTGGCACTGCCGTCTAGGTCATAAATGTGTAAAGCGCATGAAGAAACTCCATGCTGATGGACTCTTGGAATCACTTGATGCTTGCGAACCATGCCTCATGGGTAAGATGACTAAGACTCCGTTCTCCGGAACAATGGAGCGAGCAACAGATTTATTGGAAATAATACATACTGATGTATGCGGTCCGATGAGTGTTGATGCTCGTGGAGGGTATCGTTATTTTCAGACCTTCATAGATGATTTGAGCAGATATGGGTATATCTACTTGATGAAACATAAGTCTGGAACCTTTGAAAAGTTCAAAGAATTTCAGAGTGAAGTGGAAAATCATCGTAACAAGAAAATAAAGTTTCTACGATCTGATCGTGGAGGTGAATATTTGAGTTATGAGTTTGGTCTTCATTTGAAACAACGGAATAGTTTCAGTAGCTCACGCCACGGAACACCACATCGTAATGGTGTGTCGAGCGTCGTAACCACATTTTATTAGATATGGTGCGATCTATGATGTCTCTTACTGATTTACCGCTATCGTTTTTGGGTTATGCTTTAGAGACTACTACATTCACGTTAAATAGGGCACCATCTAAATCTGTTGAGACGACACCATATTAACTGTGGTTTGGCAAGAAACCCAAGTTGCCGTTTCTTAAAGTTTGGGGCTGCGATGCTTATGTGAAAAATCTTCAACCAGATAAGCTCGAACCCAAATCGGAGAAATGTGTCTTCATAGGATACCCAAAAGAAACTATTGGGTACACCTTCTATCACAGATCCGAAGGCAATATATTCGTTGCTAAGAATGGATCCTTTCTAGAGAAGGAGTTTCTCTCGAAGTAAGTGAGTGGGAGGAAAGTAGAACTTGATGAGGTAATTGTACCTTCTCCCGAATTGGAAAGTAGTCCATCACAGAAATTAGTTCTAGTGATTGCTACACCAATTAGTGAGGGAGTTAATGATGATGATCATGAAACTTCAGAACAATACTACTGAACATCGTAGGTCAACCAGAGTAAGATCCGCACCATAGTGGTATGGTAATCCTGTTCTGGAAGTCATGTTACTTGACCATGACGAACCTATGAACTATGAGGAAGCGATGATGAGCCCAGATTCCGTGAAATGGCTTGAGGCCATAAAATCTGAGATGGGATGCATGTATGAGAACAAAGTGTGGACTTTGGTTAACTTGCCCGATGATCGGCAAGCCATAGAGAATAAATGGATTTTTAAGAAGAAGACTGACGCTGACGGTAATATTACTGTCTACAAAGCTCGACTTGTTGTGAAAGGTTTTCGACAAGTTCAAGGAGTTGACTATGATGAGACCTTCTCACACGTAGCAATGCTTAGGTCTATCCGAATCATGTTAGAAATTGCCGCATTTTATAATTATGAAATTTGGCAAATGGATGTCAAAACCGCATTCCTTAATGGATTTATTAAAGAAGAGTTGTATATGATGCAACCAGAAGGTTTTGTCGATCCAAAAGGTGCTAACAAAGTGTGCAAGCTCCAGCGATCCATTTATGGACTGGTGGAAGCCTCTCGGAGTTGGAATATACGCTTTGATAGTGTGATCAAAGCCTATGATTTTATACATACTTTTGGAGAAGCCTGTATTTACAATAAAGTGAGTGGGAGCTCTGTAGCATTTCTAATATTATATCTGGGTGACATATTGTTGATTGGAAATGATACAGTATTTCTGGATAGCATAAAAGGATACTTGAATAGGAATTTTTCAATGAAAGACCTCGGTGAAGCTGCTTATATATTGGGCATCAAGATCTATAGAGATAGATCAAGACGCTTAATTGGACTTCCACAAAGTACATACCTCGATAAGATTTTGAAGAAGTTCAAAATGGATCAGTCAAAGGAAGGGTCCTTGCTTGTGTTACAAGGTGTGAAGTTGAGTGATACTCAATGCCCGACCACTGCAGAAGATAGAGATAAAATGAAAGTCATTCCCTATGCTTCAGCCATAGGTTCTGTCATGTATGCAATGCTGTGTACCAGAACTGTTGTGTGCCTTGCTATAAGTATAGTAGGGAGGTACCAAAGTAATCCAGGAGTGGATCACTAGGCAGCGGTCAAGAACATCCTGAAATACCTGAAAAGGACTAAGGATATGTTTCTCGTATATGGAGGTGACAAAGAGCTCGTCGTAAATGGTTACGTCGATGGAAGCTTTGGCACTGATCCGGATGACTCTAAGTCACGAACCGGATACGTATTTATATTGAATGGTGGAGCTGTCTGTTGGTACAGTTCCAAGCAGAGCGTCGTGGCGGGATCTATGTGTGAAGCGGAGTACATAGCTGCTTTGGAAGCAGCAAATGAAGGAGTCTGGATGAAGGAGTTCATATCCGATCTTGGTGTAATACCTAGTGCATGAGGTCCAATGAAAATCTTTTGTGACAATACTGGAGCAATTACCTTGGCGAACGAATCCAGATTTATCAAGAGAACCAAGCACATCAAGAGACGCCTCTATTCCTTCCGCGATCTAGTCAAGGAGGGAGACATAGAGATTTGCAAGATACATACGGATCTGAATGTTGCAGACCCGTTGACTAAGCCTCTCTCACATGCAAAACATGATCAACACAAAGACTCCATGGGTGTTAGAATCATTACAATGTAATCTAGATTATTGCTCTAGTGCAAGTGGGTGACTGAAGGAAATATGCCCTAGAGGCAATAATAAAGTTGTTATTTATATTTCCTTATATCATGATAAATGTTTATTCTTCATGCTAGAATTGTATTAGCCAAAAACTAAGTACATGTGTGCATAGATAGACAAACAGAGTGTCCCTAGTATGCCTCTACTTGACTAGCTCGTTAATCAAAGATGGTTAAGTTTCCTAGCCATAGACATGTGTTGTCATTTGATGAACGGGATCACATCATTAGAGAATGATGTGATGGACAATACCCATCCGTTAGCTTAGCATTTATGATCGTTTAGTTTTATTGCTATTGCTTCCTTCATACTTTATACATGTTCCTTAGACTATTAGATTATGCAACTCCCGAATCCCGTACGAACACCTTGTGTGCTATCAAATGTCACAACGTAACCGTATGATTATAAAGATGCTCTACAAGTGTCTCCGGAGGTGTTTGTTGGGTTGGCATAGATCAAGATTAGGATCTGTCACTCCGAGTATCGGAGAGGCATCTCTATGCCCTCTCGGTAATGCACATCACTATAAGCATTGCAAGCAATATGACTAATGAGGTAGTTACGGGATGATGCATTATGGAACGAGTAAAGAGACTTGCCGGTAACGAGATTGAACTAGGTATGAGGATACCGACGATCGAATCTCAGGCAAGTAACATACCGACGACAAAGGGAATAACGTATGTTGTTATGCGGTTTGATAGATAAAGATCTTCGTAGAATATGTGGGAGCCAATATGAACATCCAGGTTCTGCTATTGGTTATTGACCGGAGATGTGTCTTGGTCATGTCTACATAGTTCTCGAACCCGTAGGGTCCGCACGGTTAACGTTCAATGACGATTTGTATTGTGAGTTATGTAATTTTATGTACCGAAGTTTTTTTGGAGTCCCGGATGAGATCACGGACATGGTGAGGAGTCTCGAAATGGTCGAGACATAAAGATTGATATATTGGAGGGTTATGTTTGAACACCGGAATGGTTTCAGATAGGTTCGGGCATTTTCCGATCTTTGGGGTTACCAAAAACCCTGTGGGGGTTAATCGGCCTTCATGGGCCCTAGTGGAAGAGAGGAGGCGGCGACCAGGTGGAGGCGCGCGCCCCCAAGACCAATCTGAATAGGACTAGGGTTGGGGGGCCCCTTTCCTTCTTCTCCTCCCTCTCTTCCCCCTTCTCCTTCTTGGAATAGGAAGGAAGGGGGGGGGGGCGAATCCTACTTGGACCGGGAGTCCAAGTAGGACTCCCCCCCTTGGCGCGCCACACCTCGGCCGGCCTCCTCCTCCCCCTCCTTTATATATGTGGGAGGGAGGCACCCCCAAAGACACACAAAAGTTTCTCTTAGCCTTGTGCGGTGCCCCCCTCCACAGTTACACACCTCGGTCATATCGTCGTAGTGCTTAGGGGAAGCCCTGCGCCGGTAACTTCATCATCACCGTCGCCACGCCGTCGTGCTGAAGAAACTCTCCCTCGGCCTCAACTGGATCAAGAGTTCAAGGGACATCATCGAGCTGAACGTGTGCTGATCGCGGAGGTGCCGTACGTTCGGTACTTGGATCGATTGGATCTCGAAGACGTTCGACTACATCAACCGTGTTACTAAACGCTTCCGCTTTCGGTCTACGAGGGTACGTAGACACACATTCCCCGCTCGTTTCTATGCATCTCCTAGATAGATCTTGCGTGATCGTTGGTAATTTTTTTGAAATACTGCGTTCCCCAACACCCCTGTGGCGACGTCTCACAATCCGGTGACGGCGGCGGCATGGGGCACCAAGACCCGACCCCCACGGGCCGTGCACGATCAGCTCCACCGCTGGCCCACCAGGCGCGGGTGAAACGCGGCGATGGACTGCTCCTCCAGCACCTCCTCCTTCACCTCCTCCTTGACGTCCACCATCTCCAGCTCCGGTACGGCCACGTCGCCGGCCATAGATAGTGCCAGCATGGTGTCCAGGCCCTCCCATTGGCCCTCATCGTGCGTGTTCATGGAGTCTTTCATGACACGTTGAATGAGCCAGGCCTCCTCCTCATCTGTCATGCGAGGCGGTGGTGGTGGCGATGGAGAGGGCGAAGACGACGGCATCGGCGTCATGCCGTGCACCAGCGTACGCCCGCGCACCTAAGGAGGGCTCAGAGCACGCGCTCGGCGCTCTGTATGTGGTTGCCGCGGGCCCGATGGGCTACTGACAAAGTAGGACGCGCGCCTGGTGTCGTGCTCGTCCCAGAACCAAGTGTCCCACAATGCGGATTCGACGGCGTACCTCGGATTGTAGAACATGTCGTCAGGCAGGAGGCGGCGATGGGCACGGCCGCTCCTCGGGACTGGTGGGATCGGCACCCGATCCGCATACAGATGCCAGTTATTGGGTAGGTGAACGTCGCTCCAGGGGAGCGGCGTCCTGAATTCCCAATAACACCGACAAACATCCACGTGCCGATCACGCTCGCCAGCGGCCGAAGGGGCGATGGTGGATGAGGGCCGCGCGGGGGCCTCCATGGGGTTAGTGCGGGCTCTGATCTGGTGGCGCGGTAGCGGTCGGAGGAAAAATCAGCCTCGTAGTCGTGCGCCCACTTGCGGCCGGTGCTCCACCACACCATGGCGGCTGGCGAGCTCGATGAAGGGGAGGGGAGAAGTGGGGTTTGGGTGTCGGTTTTCGAGGAGGCAGCAGGACTAGAGTGGGAGCGTGCACTGTGACCGGTGTACGGCTTCCCATTTTAGAAGGACGACGACTGCTCGCCTGGGCGGATGACAGGTGGGGCCGACCACACGTGCGCAGTTAATTTGAGCGGTGGGAGGTAGGTGGCCACCTGCCATGCGGCCCCGATGCAGATGAGAGGCACGTCCGTTCGCTGTCTATCTGGACCCAAACCGGACGCGTGTTTGCGCTGTAAATGGGTCGGGCCGGACACAAAATGGATAAGATGGGTCCATGCCGTGGGGACTGTCTGTTTTGCTCCAAATGAACAGGGCCGGACGGGATGGGGCCGTGCGCTGGAGTTGGCCTGATGCACATGGAAATTGCCTACTAGGTGACAAAGATAGTCCAGATGAAATGTCTTTCCGATAAATTAGAATCAGCAGGTCGTAGTATCGTTGCGGACATGTGCCTTCTTGTCCTTTGAAATGTCAATTGACCTCTCTCTTTTGATGGACGGTGATGGTTCTTCCGTAAAAGCATTGTGAAAAGATGTGCTTCGGCAAACTATCAGGGCAGTAGGGTCAGATGCGTTCGTATAACAGGGTCGGTCATCTCTAATCTAATCCGATCCTCCCTCACTCTGTAGTCTGCACTCTCTGCTCCGCTTCTGGGTGCATTATCTTCTGCTTATCTTGGAAGATCTCACCTGATCTTGGATTTAATTTGAGAATTGATGGACCCAAGCCATCGAAGATACGGGGGCACACATCGAATCCCATCTACTCAAACTAACCAGCCTCTAACGGCAGACAACATTGAACCCAAGCAACCGGGGGCGAACAAGATCACACACGCAGACGTGTCCTGACCGCCCATGAAAGCACGCGAAACACAATGCCGGCAGCTATGGCGATCGGACGGATGGATAGATACACCGAAAAGAATTGCGATCTTCATGATCATGACGGGTTGAGACGGACCCATCTTATCTCTACTCTGAAACGGAAATGGAGGAGAGATGCTCTGTTCGTCTCACAGCCACCATTCGGCCTTGACTACTCTCTCTCTGACTTCTTGTGCACCGACCGTAAGGTACCACATGGGTCTCTCTCTCGCTCTCATACTGGCGACGAAATATTATTTGTGTAGGTGTAGAGCGGCCACTTCTGTGTGCAGCGGTGCTTTCGTTTGTTCACCGAACGTAAGGTACAACGCAGGTCTCTCTCTGTGTGTTCCATGCACTCTCTCTCTCTGTGTTCCTTGCACCGTCTCTGTCTCTCTGTGCATGTGTGCGCTTTGTCACTGACTGCTACTTGATTTGATTTTGATCATGCAGGACAACATGTCGGCGGGTAATCCCCTCTTCCGCACGTACTCGAGCACCTCGCTCTGGGATGAGGCTACACTGGGGCAGAAGGCGGGTGCCATGTTCGGCATGGTCGCCTTCAGTGTCACTGTGATCGTGGCGACATGGTACTTCTGCCGCAAGTCTAGCCAGTACCTCCACGCAGTTGCAGATGTGCCGTCTTCTGATACGTCTTTTTTTGATTGTTCCATGCTGTTATATTATTAATTTTGTATGTTTTATTATCATTTTATAGTCATTTTATATCAGTTTTTTGATACTACCCTATTGACATAGTGACAAGTGCCAGTTGCTGTTTTTTGCATGTTTTTTACATCGCAGGAAATCAATACCAAACGGAGTCCGAATGCAACGAAACTTTATGGAGATTTTTTATGAACCAGAAGACAGCTAATGGGCCAAGGCTGCGCCTGGGGGGGGGGGGTGCTCCGAGGATAGCACAACCCACCAGGGCGCGCTAGGAGGCCCAGGCGCGCACTGCTGGGTTGTGCCCACCTCGGGTGCCCTCCAGACCGCCTCTTTGGTCTATAAATACCTCAATATTCCAGAAACCCTAGGGAAATCGACGAAATTTTTATCCAGCTGCCGCAAAGTCCAGAACCACCAGATCCAATCTAGACACCATCACGGAGGGGTTCACCACTTCCATTGGTGCCTCTCCGATGATGCGTGAGTAGTTCTTTGTAGGCCTTCGGGTCCGTAGTTAGTAGCTAGATGGCTTCCTCTCTCTCTCTCTCTCTCTCTCTCTCTCTCTCTCTCTCTCTCTCTTGATTCTCAATACAATGGTCCCTTGGAGATCCATATGATGTAAGTCTTTTTGTGGTGTGTTTGTTGGGATCCGATGAACTTTGAGTTTATGATCAGATCTATCTTTTTATATCCTTGAAAGTTATTTGAGTTTCTTTGATCTCTTATATGCATGATTGCTTATAGCGTCGTATGTTTTCTCTGATATTTGGGTTTTGTTTGGCCAACTCAATCTATTTATCTTGCAATGGGAAGAGGTGCTTTGTAGTGGGTTCGATCTTACGGTGCTCGATCCCAGTGACAGAAAGGGAACCGACACGTATGTATCGCTGCTACTAAGGATAAAACGATGGGGTCTATCTCTACATAGATAGATCTTGTCTACATCATGTAATCGTTCTTATTGCATTACTCCGTTTCTCCATGAACTTAATACACTAGATGCATGCTGGATAGCGGTCGATGTGTGGAGTAATAGTAGTAGATGCAGGCAGGAGTCGGTCTACTAATCTTGGACGTGATGCCTATGTAATGATCATTGCCTGGATGTCGTCATGATTATTTGAAATTCTATCAATTGCCCAACAGTAATTTGTTCACCCACCGTTTGCTATTTTTCTCAAGAGAAGCCACTATTGAAACCTACGGCCCCCGGGTCTCTTTCTCATATTATTTGCCTTTGCGATTTATTTTGCTTTGCTTTTATTTTCAGATCTACTAAACCAAAAATACAAAAGTACCTTGTTGCACTTTATTTTATTTGGCGTTCGATCTATCAATACCTACAACTCTTTCCTGTTCACGTGCCAATTTCTAGCGCCGTTACCCAAAAGGGATTGACAACCCCTTTAACACGTTGGGTTGCGAGTGGTTGTTATTTGTGTGCGGGTGATGTTTAGGTTGCGTTGCTTAGTTCTCCTACTGGTTTGATAACCTTGGTCTCATCGTTGAGGGAAATACCTACCGCTGTTGTGCTGCATCATCCCTTTCTCTTTGGGGAAATACCGACGTAGCTTCAAGCCACATCAAAAGGAATTTTTGGCGCCGTTGCCGAGGAGGATCTTCAACGTCTACCAGGTTCCTAATCACAAATCTCATCTCCTCGCAATTTACATTATTTGCCATTTGCCTCTAGTTTTCCTCTCCCCCACTTCATAAAAATTTGCCGTTTTATTCGCCTCTTTTTCATTCTCCTTTTTATCGTCCGATCTTTTGTTCGCTTGTGTTGCCATGTGCCGTCCATTTGCTTGCATCTTTCGCTTGCTAAAAATTTATTAATATGGATCCTCAGCCACTTTCTAAACTTTTTAATAGATCCAATTATTATGAACCAATTGCTAGTGCTTTGAGTGCACTAGATTATCTTTATGAAGTTTTGCTTGAGATTCGTGAATCTGAAAATTGTGATGAAGAAATTTATAAAGTGATTCATGATACCATCTTGAATGAAAAGCATGGTTGCAATGATTTTACTATAACTTCTATCAATGTCAATTGTGCTAATAATATGCAAAACCCCAAGTTTGGGGATGCTAATTTTGATATGTCTACTACTTATTGCATTGATCATGATTGGGGGTGATAATGTTTCTTATGATCTTGAAAATTTATTAAATCCTCATGATGAATATTCTTGCAATAATATAAAAGTGGGTCTGACAAAGAGTCAACTTTAGGTAAAAATAATCCCACATATTTGGGGAGTGTTCAATCGAATGAATTTTTTGATGAAAGTGGGCTTGGAGAGGTCATGACTTTATTTGATGATAATACCACTGAGAGAGTCCTGGATTAAGGGGTCCTCGGGCGTCTGGCCTGTGTGACGTGGGCCGGACTGATGGGCCATGAATATACAAGATAGAAGACTTCCTCTCGTGTCCGGACGGGACTCTCCTTTGCGTGGGTGGCAAGCTTGGCGTTCGGATATGAACATTCCTTCCTCTGTAAACCGACTCTGTACAGCCCTAGACCCCTCCAGTGTCTATGTAAACCGGAGGGTTTAGTCCGTAGAGCAGAATCACAATCATACATCTAGACATCTAGGGTTTAGCCATTACGATCTCGTGGTAGATTAACTCTTGTAATCCTCATATTCATGAAGATCAATCAAGCAGGAAGTAGGGTATTACCTCCATCAAGAGGGCCCGAACCTGGGTAAACATCGTGTCCCCCGTCTCCTGTTACCATCGACCTTGGACGCACAGGTCGGGCCCCCTACCCGAGATCCGCCGGTTTTGACACCGACACCCACTATTTTGGAAGAGTGTCAAATTTTTACGCATGTAGATCACAAAGAGAATATTTTTATGATAACTATATTGTTGAATTTGAGTATGATCCTACATGTAATTATTACGAGAGAGGAAAATATGGTTGTAGAAATTTTCATGTTACTAAACTACCTCTCGTTATGTTGAGATTTTCAATATTTTATCCCTCTCCTTTGCATATGCTAGATACTTGTTGTCTTGACGATTTGTTTGCCTATAAAATTCCTATGCATAGGAAGTATGTTAGACTTAAATTTGTTTGCCACATGTTTTATGACGCTCCTTTTGTGTTTCAATTATTATCTTTCATGTGAGCATCAACGAAATCTCAATCCCTAGCTAGGGGCATAAAACGATAGTGCTTGTTGGGAGGCAACCCAATGAATAAAATTTATTTTTATCTTTTTCTTTATGTTATTGAGTGTTTACACAATTATGCTACTGGTATGATTGTGTTTGTGTTTTAATTAGTGTTTGTGTCAAGTAAAGCCTATAGGATCTTCTTGGGTGATAGTTGATTTGATCCTACTGAAAAACAGAAACTTTAGACTCCAGTCCCCGAATTTATAAAATTCACTAGAGCGTGATTTTGACTTGAATTTCTTATATTAGATTAATATACAAATTGCCTAGGACGTACTAATTTGTCAGATTTTTTGGAGTTGCAAAAGTATTCAAAGTTTTCAGATTGCTACAAATTATTCAATTTTTGACAGATTCTATTTTCCTTGCGTTATGTGCTTGTTTTGATGATGCTATGGTTTTCTTTAATGAGTTTTTGCCATAAATAAGTTGGAATACAATATATATAATTCAGAAATAAACTATGAATTGGTTTGCAACATTACTGGAAGTAGTGATTTGCTTTCTTATACTAACGGATCTCACGAAGGTTTTGTTGAATTTTGTGTGATTGAAGTTTTCAAGTTTTGGGTTATCTTACGATGGATGAAGGAATAAGGAGTAAGAAGAGCCTAAGCTTGGGGATGCCCCGGCATCCCAAGCTTTTATCCAAAAGAGAGCAAACAACTAAGCTTGGGGATGCCCCCGAGTGGCATCCCCTCTTTCTTCTAACAACCATCGGTATTTTACTCAAAGATATATTTTTATTCATCACATACTATGAGTTTTGCTTGGAGTGTCTTGTATGATATGAGTCTTTTCTTGTTTTGTTTTGTGTTTTAAGTCATCAATTCTTGCTGGACACACCTATTTGAGAGATCTAAAATTATGTCATGAATTGCTCTCTACGCTTCACTTAAATTTTTATGAGCTATGGACTTGCTCTAGTGCATCACTTATATATTTTTGAGCACGGTGTGCTTTAGTATTTTTGAAGAAATGCTCTCTTGCTTCACTTATATTTAGTTGAGAGTTAGTTAAATTTTCAAGAAATTCTCTCTTGCTTCACTTAAATTAATTTGAGAGAAAGAAATATTATGCTCATGATCTTCACTTATATTTGTTTGAGCTTATGAAAAGCAACATATATAATAATAAAAACTTCCATGAAGATCATTGGACAAAATAAACTTGATTCTTAGTAATAGATTTGAGATATGATGATGTGATATGTGAGTTATGTTGATGAGTAATTGTGCTTTAGTAAGAATATTGATGTTAAGGTTTGTGATTCCCTATGCAAGCACGAAAGTCAATAGTCATGCATGAAATTGCATCCTACTTGTGGTGCATTATTCGGTGTTAATTATGCTTAACGCTTACTTATGGGATTATTCGTTTCTTGGTTGGTCGCTTCCCAGTCTTTTGCCAGCCTTCATTTTGCACTAAGTATGATCTCTACTTGTGCATCCAAAATCCTTTAAACCAGTTTTGCCACATGAGTCCACTATACGTACTTATATGCGGTATTTTCGTGCCGTTCTAAAAAAATTGTATGTGCCATCTCTTATTTTCATAATAAACTTCTCTTTTGTGTGTTCGTTCCGCTCGCGGAGCGGTGAGGGTTGGCTAATATTTTCCATGCTAGATGTGTTATTCTCACGATGAGTGTTTATTCACTTGTCATTGCACGAGAGTAAGGCAAAGGTATTAGGGATTCCCAGTCCCGAAATAAAAAAAATGAATTACTTTACATTGTCAAATAATAAATTCCTTGGAAAGTGTTGGTATGGAGGGCAACCGTGGATATGGATAGCCATGGAAAGTGAAAGTATGGATGAAAAAGGAACAACTTTTATTTTCTGTTTGGGAAACGCCTATGACATATCTAAGCATGGAAAGTATTGGGAATTCTAAGTAGTTTTCGTTGGTGGGAAGGATACACCTCCCAAAATGTAGTTCGCGTTGAGCTCTGGCACCTCTACAAATCCCTACTTCCCTCTACGAATGGCCTTTCTTTTACTTTATGCAATTTTTATTTTGAATTTGAGACTGCATCTTCTCTTATAAAAGCACCAACTAGGAGGCAATATGATCATACTTGAGTATTGGGTGTAGCTAATATGCGATTGTGTTTCATGAATGGATCAATGTTTGAGCATGATGGGCTAGGGATAACTTATTTTAGCATTGATATTTTGAAAGACATGGTTGCTTGTTGATATGCTTGAGTATTTAAGTCATCATGTCAAAACTATACTATTACTTTGAATCACATAAAAGTCCAAATGTCCATGCTATAAAGAAAAGAAATATGATATAACATGACAGGCAACATTCCACATCAAAAAATCTATTTTCATCACTTACCTTCTCGAGGACGCGTAGGAGTTAAGCTTGGGGATGCTGATACGTCTCCAACGTATCTATAAATTTTGATTGTTTCATGATGTTATATTATCAATCTTGGATGTTTTATAATAATTTTATAGTCATTTTATATCATGTTTTGGTACTAACCTATTGACATAGTGCCAAGTGCCAGTTCCTGTTTTTTTGCATGTTTTTTACAAAGCCGGAAATCAATACCAAACGGAGTCCAAATGCAACAAAACTTTATGGATATTTTTTATGGACCAGAAGACACCTGATGGTCCAAGGCTGCGCCTGGTGGGTGCTCCGAGGAGAGCACAACCCACCAGGGCGCGCCAGGAGGCCCAAGCGCGCCCTGGTGGGTTGTGCCCACCTCGGGTGCCCCCCGGACCGCCTCTTTGCTCTATAAATACCCCAATATTCCAGAAACCCTAGGGGAGTCGACAAAATTTTGATCCAGCCGCCACAGAGTCCAGAACCACCAGATCCAATCTAGGCACCATCGCAGAGGGGTTCACCACTTCCATTGGTGCCTCTCCGATGATGTGTGAGTAGTTCTTTGTAGACCTTCGGGTCCGAAGTTAGTAACTAGATGGCTTCCTCTCTCTCTCTTGATTCTCAATAGAATGTTATCTTGGAGATACATATGATGTAAGTATTTTTATGGTGTGTTTGTTGGGATCCGATGAACTTTGACTTTATGATCAGATCTATCTTTTTATATCCATGAAAGTTATTTGAGTTTCTTTGATCTCTTATATGCATGATTGCTTATAGCCTCATATTTCTTCTCCGATATTTGGGTTTTGTTTGGCCAACTCGATTTTTTATCTTGCAATGGGAAGATGTGCTTTGTAGTGGGTTCGATCTTACGGTGCTTGAAGACAGAAAGGGAACCGGCACGTATGTATCGTTGCTACTAAGGATAAACCGATGGGGTCTATCTCTACATAGATAGATCTTGTCTACATCATGTCATTGTTCGTATTGCATTGCTCAGTTTCTCCATGAACTTAATACACTAGATGCATGCTGGATAGTGGTTGATGTGTGGAGTAATAGTAGTAGATGCAAGCAGGAGTCGGTCTACTAATCTTGGATGTGACGCCTATGTAATGATCATTGTCTGGATATCGTCATGATTATTTGAAGTTCTATCAATTGCCCAACAGTAATTTGTTCACCCACCGTTTGCTATTTTTCTCGAGAGAAGCCACTAGTGAAACCTACGGCCCCCAGGTCTCTTTCTCATATTATTTGCCTTTGCGATCTATTTTTCTTTGCTTTTATTTTCAGATCTATTAAACCAAAAATGTAAAATACCTTGATGCACTTTATTTTATTTGGCGTTTGATCTATCAATACCTACAACTCTTTCCCGTTCACGTGCCAATTTCTAGCGCCGTTACCCAAAGGGATTGACAACCCCTTTAACACGTCGGGTTGCGAGTGGTTGTTAGTTGTGTGCAGGTGATGTTTAGGTTGTGCTGCTTGGTTGTCCTACTGGTTCGATAACCTTGGTCTCATCACTGAGGGAAATACCTACCGCTGCTGTGCTGCATCATCCCTTCCTCTTTGAGGAAATACCGACGTAGCTTCAAGCCACATCATCTCCTACCTCGGGTAACACCGCCACCTTCACTGGTACTACACTATTATTAGGTCTGAGCTATGTTGAGGGCAGGGGGGCGCTGCCCCCGCCCCCCACAACCGTGGATCACTTCTTTGGAGATGCCCTAAGAAGGAAAAGAAACGAGTTGGACGTGGTGAGTGACATGTCAATGCACTAGAGTCTAGGGGAAGGAAACGGATTGTTGCTATAGTGGCCGGCCGTGAGTGCGACACCCACAACGGGCCTGCCCCCGCCTATATTAATTAAATCAATCCTCCGCCTGCAGTGTCTCACAGCCACCACTCGGCCTCAACCAGTCTCTCTCTCCGACTGTTTGTGTACCGACCGAAAAGTACTACATGTGTCTCTCTCTCTCACTCTCATACTCGCGACGAAATTTTATGTGTGTAGGTGTAGAGCGGCCACTTCTGTGTGTAGCGGTGCTTTCCTTTGTCTACCTAACGTAAGGTACAGCATGGGTCTTTGTCTATTGCATGCTCTCACTCTCTCTTTGTTCCATGCACTGTCTCTATCTCTCTCTGCGTGTGTGCGCTTTGTCACTGACTGCTACTTGATTTGATTTTGATCATGCAGGACAACAGGTCGGCAGGTTATGCCCTCTTCCGCACAAACCCGGGCACCTCCCTCTGGGATGAGGCTACCCCGGTGCATAAGGCGGGTGCCATGTTTGGTGTGGTCGCCTTCAGTGTTGTTGTGATCGTGGCGACATGTTACTTCTGCCGCAAGTCTAGCCAGTACCACCACCACAGCTGCAGATGTGCTGTCTCCTACCTCGGGTAACACCGCCACCTTCTACTACACTATTATTGGCAGTGGTGGAGCTATGTTGAGGGCAGGGCTGCCCCCCCCCTCAACCGTGGATCAATTCTGAAGAAAAAAATTTAAGAAGGGCTTTTGTCTGGATGCTTGCGGGAGGTTTGACGCTCTGCCTTGGAGATGCCCTAAGAAGGAAAAGAAACGAGTTGGACATGGTGAGTGACACGTCAACGCACTAGAGTCTAGGGGAAGGAAACGGATTGCTGCTACAGTGGCTGACTGTGACTGCGACGCCCACCACTGGTCCGCCGACGCCTATATTTATTAAATCAATCCTCCGCGTGCAATGTCTCTGAGCCACCACTCGGCCTCGACCAGTCTCTCTCTCTCTCTCTGACAGCTTGTGTACCGACCATAAGGTACTACCAAGGTCTCTCTCTCTCTCTCACTCATACTGACAATGAAATTTTATGTGTTTAGGTGTAGAGCGACCTCACCTGTGTGCAACAGTGCTTTTCTTTGTCTACCTAACTTAAGGTACAACATGGGTCTCTCTCCCTGTGTTCCATCCAAATGGGACCGCTCTGGTTCCAGCTGAGCCCAACTACAGCGCACGATCCCAAACGGATGTCTGTCACGGTTTGCTTTTGTTCGTTTGGGACGGCAATGGTGTCGTGCATGTCCGGATCGGCCCGTTGCCGTGTCGGTGCGTCCAACGCCCGGCCGCACTTCAAATCATTTCCGGATGGACGTGATATACAAAAACCGCAAAACTCAAAGAAATGCCAAAAAATCAAATAATAAGCAAACATAATAATTAAAACATAATTAAACAGTCTCCACAGTGCAACATAATTAACGTAAAAACTAAAACAAATGAAAAGCACCGCCAGCGCGCTGCTGCGTGCCTGTCAATGCCGTGCCCATCGCCGTCTCACGCACCGCCGTTGTCGTCCTCGTCACTAGTGAGGGCGATGTAGCGCGGCGGCATCCAGAGGTGGGACGGTGGTCCCCTGAAGGTGGGAGGTTCCTGCACCACCTCCCCCTCGAAGGAAATATGCCTTAGAGGCAATAATATTGTTGTTATTTGTATTTCCTTATAATGTGATAAATGTTTATTATTCATGCTAGAATTGTATTAACCGGAAACTTAGTACATGTGTGAATACATAGACAAACAGAGTGTCCCTAGTATGCCTCTACTTGACCAGCTCATTAATCAAAGATGGTTAAGTTTCCTAGCCATAGACATGTGTTGTCATTTGATGAACGGGATCACATCATTAGAGAATGATGTGATGGACAAGACCCATCCATTAGCTTAGCATTTATGATCATTTAGTTTTATTGTTATTGCTTTCTTCATGAATTATACATGTTCCTCAGACTATGAAATTATGCAACCCCCGAATACCGGAGGAACACCTTGTGTGCTATCAAACGTCACAACGTAACTAGGTGATTATAAAGATGCTCTGCAGGTGTCTCGAAGGTGTTTGTTGGGTTGGCATAGATCAAGATTAGGATTTGTCACTCCGAGTATCGGATTGGTATCTCTGGGCCCTCTTGGTAATGCACATCACTATAAGCCTTGAAAGCAATATGACTAATGAGTTAGTTACAGGATGATGCATTACAGAACGAGTAAAGAGACTTGCCGGTAATGAGATTGAACTAGGTACGAGGATACCGACGATCGAATCTCGGGCAAGTAACATACCGATGACAAAGGGAATAACATATATTGTTATGCGGTTTGACAGATAAAGATCTTCGTGGAATATGTAGGATCCAATATGAGCATCCAGGTTCTGCTATTGGTTATTGACCGGAGATGTGTCTCGGTCATGTCTACATAGTTCTCGAACCCGTAGGGTCCGCACGCTTAATGTTCAATGACGATTTGTATTATAAGTTATGTGATTTGATGTACCGAAGTTTGTTCGGAGTCCCGGATGAGATCACGGACATGACGAGGAGTCTCGAAATGGTTGAGACATAAAGATTGATATATTGAAAGGTTCTGTTTCAACACAGGAATGGCTTCGGATAGGTTCGGGCATTTTCTGGAGTTCCGGCGGGTTACCGAAAACCCCGGGGTTAATGGGCCGTCATGGACCCTAGCGGAAGAGAGGAGGCGGCGGCCAGGTGGAGGCGCACGCCCCCCCAAGCCTAATCTGAATAGGACTAGGGTTGCGGGGGGCCTTTCGTTCTTCTCCTCCCTCTCTTTCCCCCTTCTTCTTGGAATAGGAAGGGGGGGGGGGCGAATCCTACGTGGACCGGGAGTCCAAGTAGGACTCCCCCCCTTGGCGTGCCATGATAACCCACAAGTATAGGGGATCAATTGTAGCCTCTTTCGATAAGTACGAGTGTCGAACCCAACGAGGAGCTAAAGGTAGAACAAATATTCCCTCAAGTTCTATCGACCACCGATACAACTCTACGCACGCTTGACGTTCGCTTTACCTAGAACAAGTATAAAACTAGAAGTAATTTGTAGGTGTAACGGGATAGGTTTGCAAGAATATAAAGAGCACGTAAATAAAAACTAGGGGCTGTTTAGGTAAAGAAGCAAAAAAGTTAGTATAGAGAATGTGGAAAAGTGGTGGTAGGAGTTGTGAAATTGTCCCTAAGCAATTGACTACGTTACTAGACCGATAGCAAGTTTTATGTGGGAGAGGCCACTGCTAGCATGTCATCCCTGACTTGGAATTCTATGCACTTATGATTGGAACTATAAGCAAGAATCCGCAACTACTAACGTTCATTAAGGTAAAACCCAACCATAGCACTAAGATATATTGGTCCCCCTTCAATCCCGTATGCATCAATTTCTATGCTAGGTTGAAGCTTCTGTCACTCTTGCCCTCCAATACATAGTCCTATCAACATACAACTAACCCTATGGTGTCATCCACGCGCGCGTTCATATGATGGGCACCAAAGGACAACAACATAACCACAAGAAAATTAAACCAATCATAGCAATTCACCAATTACCGATAGGACAACGAAAATCTACTCAGACATCATAGGATGGGAACACATCATTGGATAATAATATGAAGCATAAAGCACCATGTTCAAGTACAGAGTACAGCGGGTTGCGGGAGAGTGGACGTTGTAGATAGAAGCAGGAAGGTGATGAAGATGTTGGTGAAGATGAGACGGTGTTGGTGAAGATTGCGGTAACGATGATGGCCCCGACGGCGTTCCGGCGCCACCGGAAGCGAGGGGGAGAGAGCCCCCTCCTTCTCCTTCTTCCTTGGCCTTCTCCCTAGGTGGGAGAAGGGTTCTCCCTCTGGTCCTTGTTCTCCATGGCGTGGGAGGGGCGAGAGCCCCTCCGATATTGGATCTGTCTCTCTGTCTCTCTTTGTTTCTGCGTTCCAGATTCTGGCCTTTCACCGTTTCTTATATTCCTGGAGATCCGTAACTCCGATTAGGCTGAATTTTGGACATGATCCCTATCCGGATATTAGCTTTCTTGCGGTGAAAGAAGGGCACCAACCGCCTTACGGGGTGACCACGAGGGAATAGGGCGCGCCCCCTGCCTCATGGCCCCCTCGGGCATCGTCTCACGTTGATTCTTCTTCCCAAAAATCATAAATTTTCCAAAAAAAAAATCTCCATCAGTTTTTATCCCGTTTGGACTCCGTCTGATATGAGATTTCTGCGAAACGAAAAACATGCAACAAACAGGACCTGGCACTAGGCACTGGATCAATATGTTAGTCCCAAAAATAGTATAAAAGGTTGCCAAAAGTATATGAAAGTTGTAGAATATTGACATGGAACAATAAAAAATTATAGATACGACGAAGACGTATCACGTCACACCTTGGCCGGCCTCCTCCTCCCCCTCCTTTATATACGTGGGAGGGGGGCACCCGAAAGACACACAAAAGTTTCTTTAGCCGTGTGCGGGGCCCCCCTCCACAGTTACACACCTCGATCATATCATCGTAGTGCTTAGGCGAAGCCCTGTGCTGGTAACTTCATCATCACCGCCACCACGCCGTCGTGCTGATGGAACTCTTCCTCGGTCTCAGCTGGATCAAGAGTTCGAGGGACGTCATTGAGCTGAACGTGTGCTGATCGCGGAGGTGCCGTACGTTCGGTACTTGGATCGGTTGGATCACGAAGACGTTCGACTACATCAACCACGTTATTAAACGCTTCTGCTTTCGGTCTACGAAGGTACATGGACACACTCTCCCCTCTCGTTGCTATGCATCTCCTAGATAGATCTTGCGTGATCGTAGGTAAAAATTTTGAAATACCGCATTCTCCAACAATGGCTAGCGGGTGTATTGTTGGATGAAGCGGCCCGGACCGACATTACATGACCACGTTCATGAGACTGGTTGTACCGACGTGCTTCGCACACAGGTGGCTAGCAGGTGTCTGTTTCTCCAACTTTAGTTGAATCGAGTTTGACTATGCCCGGTCCTTGTTGAAGGTTAAAACAACACACTTGACAAAAATCATTGTGGTTCTGATGCGTAGGTACGAACGGTTCTTTCTAGAAGCCCGTAGCAGCCACGTGAATATTGCAACAACAAAGTAGAGGACGTCTAACTTGTTTTTGCAGGGCTTGTTGTGATGTGATATGGTCAAGACATGATGATATATAAATTGTTGTATGAGATGATCATGTTTTGTAACAGTTATCGGCAACTGGGAGGAGCCATATGGTTGTCGCTTTATTGTATGAAGTGCAATCGCCATGTAATTGCTTTACCTTATCACTATGCGGTAGCGATATCGTAGAAGAAATAGTTGGCGAGACGACAACGATGCTATGATGGAGATCAAGGTGTCAAGCCGATGACGATGGTGATCATGAAGGTGCTTTGGAGATGGAGATCAAAGGCACAAGATGATGATGGCCATATCATATCACTTATATTGATTGCATGTGATGTTTATCCTTTATGCATCTTATTTTGCTTAGTACGGAGGTAGCATTATAAGATGATCTCTCACTAAATTTCAAGGTATAAGTGTTCTCCCTGAGTATGCACCGTTGCTACAGTTCGTCGTGCCGAGACACCACCTCATAGTATTTTGCATGTCTATGTTATTGTAGATAAGTGGCTCGTGCAACTATTTCTTTGAATTTTAAAGCATTCCTAGAGAAAGCTAAGTTGAAATATGATGGTAGCAACTACACGGACTGGTTATGTAACTTGACGATTATCCCCATTGCTGCACAAAAGAATTACGTCCTTGAAGCACCGCTAGGTGCAAACCCGATGCAGGAGCAACTCCGGACGTTATGAACATTTGGCAGATCAAAGCTGATGACTACTCGATAGTTCAGTGTGCCATGCTTTATGGCTTAGAACCGGGACTTCAACGGCGTTTTGAACGTCATGGAGCATATGAGATGTTCCATGACTTGAAGTTAATATTTCAAGCAAATGCCCGGATTGAGAGATATGAAGTCTCAAATAAGTTCTATAGCTCCAAGATAGACGAGAATACTTCTGTCAGTGAACATATACTCAGAATGTCTGGGTCCCACAACCACCTGACTCAACTGGGAGTTAATATTCCCGATGATAGTGTCATTGACAGATTTCTTCAATCACTGCCACCAAGCTACAAAAGCTTCGTGATGAACTATAATATGCAAGGGATGGATGAGACAATTCCCGAGCTCTTCGCAATGCTAAAGGCTATTGAGGTAGAAATCAAGAAGGAGCATCAAGTGTTGATGGTTAACAAGACCACTAGTTTCAAGAAAAAGGGCAAAGGGAAGAAGGGGAACTTCAAGAAGAACGTCAAGCAAGTTGCTCCTCAAATGAAGAAGCTCAAGTCTGGACCTAAGCCTGATACTGAGTGCTTCTACTGCAAAGGGATTGTTCACTGGAAGCGGAACTGCCCCAAGTATTTGGCGGATAAGAAGGATGGCAAAGTGAAAGGTATATTTGATATACATGTTATTGATGTGTACCTTACTAATGCTCGTAGTAGCGCCTCGGTTTTTGATACTGGTTCTATTGCTCATATTTGCAACTCGAAACAGGGGCTACGGATTAAACGAAGATTGGCTAAGGAAGTGGTGACGATGCGCGTAGGAAATGGTTCCAAAGTCGATGTGATCGCGGTCGACACGCTACCTCTACATCTACCTTCGGGATTAGTTTTAGACCTGAATAATTGTTATTGGGTGCCAGCGTTAAGCATGAACGTTATATCTGGATCTTGTTTGATGCGATACGGTTATTCATTTAAATCAGAGAATAATGGTTGTTCTATTTATATGAGTAATATCTTTTATGGTCATGCACCCTTGATGAGTGGTCTATTTTTGTTGAATATAGTGATACACATATTCATAGTATTGAAACCAAAAGATACAAGTTTCATAATGATAGTGCAACTTATTTGTGGCACTGCCGTCTAGGTCATAAATGTGTAAAGCGCATGAAGAAACTCCATGCTGATGGACTCTTGGAATCACTTGATGCTTGCGAACCATGCCTCATGGGCAAGATGACTAAGACTCCGTTGTCCGGAACAATGGAGCGAGCAACAGATTTATTGGAAATAATACATACTGATGTATGCGGTCCGATGAGTGTTGATGCTCGTGGCGGGTATCGTTATTTTCTGACCTTCATAGATGATTTGAGCAGATATGGGTATATCTACTTGATGAAACATAAGTCTGGAACCTTTGAAAAGTTCAAAGAATTTCAGAGTGAAGTGGAAAATCATCGTAACAAGAAAATAAAGTTTCTACGATCTGATCGTGGAGGTGAATATTTGAGTTATGAGTTTGGTCTTCATTTGAAACAACGCGGAATAGTTTCGTAGCTCACGCCACCTGGAACACCACATCGTAATGGTGTGTCCGAACGTCGTAACCGCATTTTATTAGATATGGTGCGATCTATGATGTCTCTTACTGATTTACCGCTATCGTTTTGGGGTTATGCTTTAGAGACGACTACATTCACGTTAAATAGGGCACCATCTAAATCTGTTGAGACGACACCATATGAACTGTGGTTTGGCAAGAAACCCAAGTTGCAGTTTCTTAAAGTTGGGGCCTGCGATGCTTATGTGAAAAATCTTCAACCAGATAAGCTCGAACCCAAATCGGAGAAATGTGTCTTCATAGGATACCCAAAAGAAACTATTGGGTACACCTTCTATCACAGATCCGAAGGCAATATATTCGTTGCTAAGAATGGATCCTTTCTAGAGAAGGAGTTTCTCTCGAAATAAGTGAGTGCGAGCAAAGTAGAACTTGATGAGGTAATTGTACCTTCTCCCGAATTGGAAAGTAGTCCATCACAGAAATTAGTTCCAGTGATTGCTACACCAATTAGTGAGGGAGTTAATGATGATGATCATGAAACTTCAGAACAATACTACTGAACGTCGTAGGTCAACCAGAGTAAGATCCGCACCATAGTGGTACGGTAATCCTGTTCTGGAAGTCATGTTACTTGACCATGACGAACCTATGAACTATGAGGAAGCGATGATGAGCCCAGATTCCGTGAAATGGCTTGAGGCCATGAAATCTGAGATGGGATGCATGTATGAGAACAAAGTGTGGACTTTGGTTAACTTGCCCGATGATCGGCAAGCCATAGAGAATAAATGGATTTTCAAGAAGAAGACTGACGCTGACGGTAATATTACTGTCTACAAAGCTCGACTTGTTGTGAAAGGTTTTCGACAAGTTCAAGGAGTTGACTATGATGAGACCTTCTCAAACGTAGCAATGCTTAAGTATGTCCGAATCATGTTAGAAATTGCCGCATTTTATAATTATGAAATTTGGCAAATGGATGTCAAAACTGCATTCCTTAATGGATTTATTAAAGAAGAGTTGTATATGATGCAACCAGAAGGTTTTGTCGATCCAAAAGGTGCTAACAAAGTGTGCAAGCTCCAGCGATCCATTTATGGACTGGTGGAAGCCTCTCGGAGTTGGAATATACGCTTTGATAGTGTGATCAAAGCCTATGATTTTATACATACTTTTGGAGAAGCCTGCATTTACAATCAAGTGAGTGGGATCTCTGTAGCATTTCTAATATTATATCTGGGTGACATATTGTTGATTGGAAATGATACAGTATCTCTGGATAGCATAAAAGGATACTTGAATAGGAATTTTTCAATGAAAGACCTCGGTGAAGCTGCTTATATATTGGGCATCAAGATCTATAGAGATAGATCAAGACGCTTAATTGGACTTCCACAAAGTACATACCTCGATAAGATTTTGAAGAAGTTCAAAATGGATCAGTCAAAGGAAGGGTCCTTGCTTGTGTTACAAGGTGTGAAGTTGAGTGAGACTCAATGCCCGACCACTGCAGAAGATAGAGATAAAATGAAAGTCATAACCTATGCTTCAGCCATAGGTTCTGTCATGTATGCAATGCTGTGTACCAGACCTGTTGTGTGCCTTGCTATAAGCATAGTAGGGAGGTACCAAAGTAATCCAGGAGTGGATCACTAGGCAGCGGTCAAGAACATCCTGAAATACCTGAAAAGGACTAAGGATATATTTCTCGTATATGGAGGTGACAAAGAGCTCGTCGTAAATGGTTACATCGATGGAAGCTTTGGCACTGATCCGGATGACTCTACGAACCGGATACGTGTTTATATTGAATGGTGGAGCTGTCTGTTGGTACAGTTCCAAGCAGAGCGTCGTGGCGGGATCTACGTGTGAAGCGGAGTACATAGCTGCTTCGGAAGCAGCAAATGAAGGAGTCTGGATGAAGGAGTTCATATCCGATCTTGGTGTAATACCTAGTGCATGAGGTCCAATGAAAATCTTTTGTGACAATATTGGAGCAATTACCTTGGCGAACGAATCCAGATTTATCAAGAGAACCAAGCACATCAAGAGACGCCTCTATTCCTTCCGCGATCTAGTCAAGGAGGGAGACATAGAGATTTGCAAGATACATACGGATCTGAATGTTGCAGACCCATTGACTAAGCCTCTCTCACATGCAAAACATGATCAACACAAAGACTCCATGGGTGTTAGAATCATTACAATGTAATCTAGATTATTGCTCTAGTGCAAGTGGGCGACTGAAGGAAATATGCCCTAGAGGCAATAATAAAGTTGTTATTTATATTTCCTTATATCATGATAAATGTTTATTCTTCATGCTAGAATTGTATTAGCCAAAAACTAAGTACATGTGTGCATAGATAGACAAACAGAGTGTCCCTAGTATGCCTCTACTTGACTAGCTCGTTAATCAAAGATGGTTAAGTTTCCTAGCCATAGACATGTGTTGTCATTTGATGGACGGGATCACATCATTAGAGAATGATGTGATGGACAACACCCATCCGTTAGCTTAGCATTTATGATCGTTTAGTTTTATTGCTATTGCTTCCATCATACTTTATACATGTTCCTCAGACTATTAGATTATGCAACTCCCGAATACCGTACGAACACCTTGTGTGCTATCAAATGTCACAACGTAACTGTATGATTATAAAGATGCTCTACAGGTGTCTCCGGAGGTGTTTGTTGGGTTGGCATAGATCAAGATTAGGATCTGTCACTCCGAGTATCGGAGAGGCATCTCTATGCCCTCTCGGTAATGCACATCACTATAAGCATTGCAAGCAATATGACTAATGAGGTAGTTACGGGATGATGCATTATGGAACGAGTAAAGAGACTTGCCGGTAACGAGATTGAACTAGGTATGAGGATACCGACGATCGAATCTCAGGCAAGTAACATACCGACGACAAAGGGAATAACGTATGTTGTTATGCGGTTTGATAGATAAAGATCTTCGTAGAATATGTGGGAGCCAATATGAGCATCCAGGTTCTGCTATTGGTTATTGACCGGAGATGTGTCTTGGTCATGTCTACATAGTTCTCGAACCCGTAGGGTCCGCACGGTTAACGTTCAATGACGATTTGTATTGTGAGTTATGTGATTTTATGTACCGAAGTTTGTTTGGAGTCCCGGATGAGACCACGGAGATGATGAGGAGTCTCGAAATGGTCGAGACATAAAGATTGATATATTGGAGGGTTATGTTTGAACACCGGAATGGTTTCAGATAGGTTCGGGCATTTTCCGGAGTACTGGGGGTTACCGAAACCCCCCAGGGGGGTTAATTGGCCTTCATGGGCCCTAGTGGAAGAGAGGAGGCGGCGACCAGGTGGAGGCGCGTGCCCCCAAGACCAATCCGAATAGGACTAGGGTTGGGGGGCCCCTTTCCTTCTTCTCCTCCCTCTCTTTCCCCCTTCTCCTTCTTGGAATAGGAAGGAGGGGGGGGGGCGAATCCTACTTGGACCGGGAGTCCAAGTAGGACTCCCCCCCTTGGCGCGCCACACCTCGGCCGGCCTCCTCCTCCCCCTCCTTTATATATGTGCGAGGGAGGCACCCCCAAAGACACACAAAAGTTTCTCTTAGCCGTGTGCGGTGCCCCCCTCCACAGTTACACACCTCGGTCATATCGTCGTAGTGCTTAGGCGAAGCCCTGCGCCGCTAACTTCATCATCACCGTCGCCACGCCGTCATGCTGAAGAAACTCTCCCTCGGCCTCAACTGGATCAAGAGTTCAAGGGACATCATCGAGCTGAACGTGTGCTGATCGCGGAGGTGCCGTACGTTCGGTACTTGGATCGATTGGGTCGCGAAGACGTTCGACTACATCAACCGTGTTACTAAACGCTTCCGCTTTCGGTCTACGAGGGTACGTAGACACACATTCCCCGCTCGTTTCTATGCATCTCCTAGATAGATCTTGCGTGATCGTTGGTAATTTTTTTGAAATACTGCGTTCCCCAACACCACTGTGGCGACGTCTCACGATCCGATGACCGCGGCGGCGTGGGGCACCAAGACCCGACCCCCACGGGCCGTGCACGATCAGCTCCACCACTGGCCCACCAGGCGCGGGTGAAACGCGGCGATGGACTGGTCCTCCAGCACCTCCTCCTTCACCTCCTCCTTGACGTCCACCATCTCCAGCTCCGGTACGGCCACGTCGCCGGCCTTAGATAGTGCCAGCATGGTGTCCAGGCCCTCCCATTGGCCCTCATCGTGCGTGTTCATGGAGTCTTTCATGACACATTGAATGAGCCAGGCCTCCTCCTCATCTGTCATGCGAGGCGGTGGTGGTGGCGATGGAGAGGGCGAAGACGACGGCATCGGCGTGATGCCGCGCACCAACGTACGCCCGCGCACCTAAGGAGGGCTCAGAGCACGCGCTCGGCGCTCTGTATGTGGTTGCTGCGGGCCCGATGGGCTACCGACAAAGTAGGACGCGCGCCTGGTGTCGTGCTCGTCCCAGAACCAAGTGTCCCACAATGCGGATTCGACGGCGTACCTCGGATTGTAGAACATGTCGTCAGGCAGGAGGCGGTGATGGGCACGGCCGCTCGTCGGGACTGGTGGGATCGGCACCCGATCCGCGTACAGATGCCAGTTATTGGGCAGGTGAACGTCGCTCCAGGGGAGCGGTGTCCTGAATTCCCAATAACGCCGACAAACATCCACGTGCCGATCACGCTCGCCAGCGGCCGAAGGGGCGATGGTGGATGCGGGCGGCGCGGGGGCCTCCATGGGGTTAGTGCGGGCTCTGATCTGGTGGCGCGGTAGCGGTCGGAGGAAAAATCAGCCTCGTAGTCGTGCGCCCACTTGCGGCCGGTGCTCCACCACACCATGGCGGCTGGCGAGCTCGATGAAGGGGAGGGGAGAAGTGGGGTTTGGGTGTCGGTTTTCGAGGAGGCAGCAGGACTAGAGTGGGAGCATGCACTGTGACCGGTGTACGGCTTCCCATTTTAGAAGGATGACGACTGCTCTCCTGGGCGGATGACAGGTGGGGCCGACCACACGTGCGCAATTAATTTGAGCGGTGGGAGGTAGGTGGCCGCCTGCCATGCGGCCCCGATGCAGATGAGAGGCACGTCCGTTCGCTGTCTGTTTGGACCCAAACCGGACGCGTGTTTGCGCTATAAATGGGTCGGGCCGGACACAAAATGGATAAGATGGGTCCAGGCCGTGGGGACTGTCTGTTTTGCTCCAAATGAACAGGGCCGGACGGGATGGGGCCGTGCACTGGAGTTGGCCTGATGCACATGGAAATTGCCTAGTAGGTGACAAAGATAGTCCAGATGAAATGTCTTTCCGATAAATTAGAATCAGCAGGTCGTAGTATCGTTGCGGACATGTGCCTTCTTGTCCTTTGAAATGTCAATTGACCTCTCTCTTTTGATGGACGGTGATGGTTCTTCCGTAAAAGCATTGTGAAAAGATGTGCTTGGCAGACTATCGAGGCAGTAGGGTCAGATGCGTCAGTATAACAGGGTCGGTCATCTCTAATCTAATCCGATCCTCCTCACTCTATAGTCTGCACTCTCGCTCGCTGCTGGGTGCATTATCTTCTGCTTATCTTGGAAGATCTCACCTGATCTTGGATTTAATTTGAGAATTGATGGACCCAAGCCATCGAAGATACGGGGGCACACATCGAATCCCATCTACTCAAACTAACCAGCCTCTAACGGCAGACAACATTGAACCTAAGCAACCGGGGGCGAACAAGATCACACACGCAGACGTGTCCTGACCGCCCATGAAAGCACGCGAAACACAATGCCGGCAACTATCGCGATCGGATGGATGGATAGATACACCGAAAAGAATCGCGATCTTCACGATCATGATGGGTTGAGACGGACCCATCTTATCTCTACTCTGAAATGAAAATGGAGGAGAGATGCTCTGTTCGTCTCACAGCCACCACTCGGCCTCAACTACTCTCTCTCTGAATTCTTGTGCACCGACCGTAAGGTACCACATGGGTCTCTCTCTCACTCTCATACTGGCGAAGAAATATTATTTGTGTAGGTGTAGAGCGGCCACTTCTGTGTGCAGTGGTGCCTTCGTTTGTCCACAGAACGTAAGGTACAACGCGGGTCTCTCTCTGTGTGTTCCATGCACCGTCTCTGTCTCCCTCTGCGTGTGTGCGCTTTGTTACAGACTGCTACTTGATTTGATTATGATCATGCAGGATAGCATGTCGGCGGGTTATCCCCTCTTCTGCACGTACTCGGGCACTTCGCCCTGGGATGAGGCTACCCCGGGGCAGAAGGCAGGTGCCATGTTCGGTGTGGTCCCCTTCAGTGTCGCTATGATCGTGGCGACGTGGTACTTCTGCCACAAGTCTAGCCAGTGCCACCACCGCAGCTGTAGATGTGCCGTCTCCTGATATGTCTTCAACGTATCTATATTTTTTGATTGTTCCATGTTGTTATATTATCAATTTTGAATGTTTCATAATCATTTTATAGTCATTTTATATCAGTTTTTTGATACTAACCTATTGACATAGTGCCAAGTGCCAGTTGCTGTTTTCCGCATGTTCTTTACATCACAGGAAATCAATAACAAACGGAGTCCAAATGCAATAAAACTCTACAGAGATTTTTTATCGACCAGAAGACACCTAATGGGCCAAGACTACGTCTGGGGGGTGCTCCGAGAAGAGCACAAACCACCAGGGCGCGCCAGGAGGCCCAAGCGCGCACTGGTGGAATGTGCCCACCTCGGGTGCCCCCTGGACCGCCTCTTTGCTCTATAAAAACCCCAATATTCCAGAAACCCTAGGGGAGTCGATGAAATTTTGATCCAGCCGCTGCAGAGTCCAGAACCACCAGATTCAATCTAGACACCATCACAAAGGGGTTCACCACTTCCATTGGTGCCTCTCGATGATGCGTGAGTAGTTGTTTGTAGACCTTCGGGTCCGTAGTTAGTAGCTAGATGGCTTCCTCTATCTCTCTCTCTCTCTCTCTCTCTCTCTCTCTCTCTCTCTCTCTCTCTCTCGATTCTCAATACAATGGTCTCTTGGAGATCCATATGATGTAAGTCTTTTTTCGATGTGTTTTTTGGGATCCAATGAACTTTGAGTTTATGATCAGATCTATCTTTTTATATCCATGAAAGTTATTTGAGTTTCTTTGATCTCTTATATGCATGATTGCTTATAGCCTCGTATTTCTTCTCCGATATTTGGGTTTTGGTTGGCCAACTCGATATATTTATCTTGCAATGGGAAGAGGTGCTTTGTAGTGGGTTCGATCTTACGATGCTTGATCCGACTGACAGAAAGGGAACCGACACGTATGTATCGTTGCTACTAAGGATAAAACTACGGGGTCTATCTCTATATAGATAGATCTTGTCTATGTCATGTCATCCTTCTTATTGCATTATTCCGTTTCTCCATAAACTTAATACACTAGATGCATGCTGGATAGCGGTCGATATGTGCAGTAATAGTAGTAGATGCAGGCAGGAGCCGGTCTACTAATCTTGGACGTGATGCCTAATACGTCTCCAACGTATCTATAATTATGAAGTATTCATGCTATTATACTATCCTTCTAGGATGGTTTATATGCATTTATATGATATTTTATATGATTTTTGGGACTAACCTATTAACCTAGAGCCCAGTGCCAGTTTCTGTTTTCTCCTTGTTTTAGAGTATCGTAGAAAAGGAAAACTAAACGGAGTCCAATTGACGTGCCACTTGACAGAGATCATTTTTGGACAAGAAGAAGCCCACGGAGTACCAGAAGCAGGCCAGAAGAGTCCCGGGCTACCCACGAGGGTGGGGGCGCGCCCACCCCCCTAGGGCACGCCCCCTGCCTCGTGGACGGCCCGGAGACCCCACTGATGTGAAATCAACGAAAAACACTTCTATATATACCCAAACTTCCAGAAAGAAACCTAGATCAGAAGTTCCGCCGCCGCAAGCCTCTGTAGCCACGAGAAGTCAATCTAGGCCCTCTCCGGCACCCTGCCGGAGGGGGCCATCATCACCGGTGGCCATGGAGGAGTATCCCGGAGGGGCCATCATCACCATGAAGGCCAAGGACCAGAGGGTGGAGGCCATGGAGGAGGAAGCACAAGGGGGAGAACCTCTCCTCCTCTCTTCCGGTGGCGCCGGAGTGCCATGAGGAGGGGAATCATCACCACGGTAATCGTCTTCATCAACATCACCATCATTATCACCATCCTCATCTCTTTTACGCGGTCCACTCTCCTGCACCCCGCTGTAATACCTACTTGAACATAGTGCTTTATGCCACATATTATGATCCAATGATGTGTTGCCATCCTATGATGTTTTGAGTAGATATATTTTTTGTCTTTGGGTTGATTGATGATCTAGATTGGTATGAGTTGTATGTTTTACATTGGTGCTGTCCTATGGTGCCCTCTGTGTCGCGCAAGCGTGAGGGATTCCCACTGTAGGGTGTTGCAATACGTTCATGATTCGCTTATAGTGGGTTGGTGAGTGACTGAAACACAAACCAGAGTAAGAGGGATTGTTGCGTATGGGAATAAAGAGGACTTGATGCTTTAATGCTATGGTTGGGTTTTACTTTTATGATCTTTAGTAGTTGCGGATGCTTGCTATAGTTCCAATCATAAGTGCATATGATCCAAGTAGAGAAAGTATGTTAGCTTATGCCTCTCCCTCATATGAAACTGCAATAGTGATTACCGGTCTTGTTAACAATTGCCTAGGACAATTCCTTTTAACCGATCCACCATTATTCCACACTCGCTATTTATAATATTTAGTAATATATTCTAACTTTATGATAACAGCACCTACTTTTATATTTTAGCTCTCCGATATCATACAAAGTTATCCTCTTCATAACCACAACGTAGTTTTATTTCTCGTTGCTAGTTGGAAGCAAACGTCCGGTGTACGTAGAGTCGTATCAGTGGCAGATAGGGCTTGAGAGAATATTTATCTTACCTTTAGCTCCTCGTGGGTTCGACACTCCATACTTATCACTTCCACCTTTGGAAATTGCTACGATGATTCCCTGCACTTGGGGATTATCAAGCTCTTTTCTGGCGCCGTTGCCGGGGAGCAATAGCGCGGGGTTGATATTCTCGTGTGTGCTTGTTTGCTTTCTTCACTAAGTAGATTTCATTTTTACTTTTTGTTTCTGTTTAGTTGTGGGTGAAACATACAAAAAAAAATTTAAAGAATGAAAATAAAAAAATTACTTGCCTTTCATGCCTAAAAAGTTTTTCAAAAAGAGAAGCGATTGGAAAGTTATGCACTGAAGAAGTGAGAGTCGACCTTGAGCACTTGTGTTCATCCTCACGGAAATAATGTAGAATTTTTCACGGAAGTTTCTCTGTAAATAATTATCCCCTCGTATATATTCATTGTATTATAAAAATAATGTGCCAAGCCTTGGTTTTAGGATGATTAGATTGCTTGTTTACTATGTGCAGAACAAAAACAGAAACTTTGGCTGTAGTGCGTGAATTTACATTTTTTACTGGAAAGTCAAATGGGTCTGAAACTTTTTTCACATTACTTCTCTACAAAATTTTCAAATTTTCAAATTTAGTTAATAATTTTAGGAGTTACAGAAGTTTGCTAAACTTCCAGATTACTACAGACTGTCCTGTTTAAGACAGATTCTGTTTTTGATGCATTGCTTGCTTGTTTTGATGAAACTATCGGTCTCTATCAGTGGATTAAGCCATGGAAAAGTTATATTACAGTAGCTATAATGCAAAAACAAAATATAAATTGGTTTGGAACAGTACTTATAGTAGTGATTTGCTTTGTTATACTAACGGATCTCACAAAGTTTTTGTTAAGTTTTTGTGGATGTAGTGTTCGAAGAACGAGAAGTTACCGATGTGAGAAGAATAAAGTGAAGCAAGAGTTCAAGCTTGGGTATGCCCAAGGCACCCCATGTAAATATTTCAAAGGATACTCAAGCATCTAAGCTTGGGGATGCCCCGGTTGGCATCCCATCTTTCTTCTTCAACAATTATACCTCGGTTTTTGTTTTGTTCACATGATTTGTGTCCTTTGTGTTTTTGTTTTTATTTTAAGAACCATGCTAGAATGAGATAGCCCTTCATTGATTTATAGAATACTTCATGTGCTTCACTTAAATCTTTTAAGTATGATCTTATAGAATTGCTCTTTGTGCTTCACTTAAATCTTTTGAGTATGGTTTTATAGAATGCTTCATGTGCTTCACTTATACATTTTGAGCTTGGTTAGTCTATATTTGAATTCCCCATGAACTTCACTTATATCCTTTGGAGTATGAATAATACTGTCATTTAAAGTGGATTTGGAAGAGTGTCAACTTTAGCTAGTAATGACTCCACTATTTCGGAAGAGGTTCCAATTGAGTATGAGAACAAAGTTGCTATCCATGATGCTACTGAAAATTATTATGAGGGAGGAATACATGCTTGTAGGAGTTGCAATAATATCAAGTTTCCTCTCCATGTGCTTGAAGTCTTGGAGTTATACTTGTTTTTCCTTCCTATGCTAGTTGATTTTTGTTCCTATAAGTTGTGTGCTCACAAAATCCCTAGGCATAGGAAGTGGGTTAGATTTAAATGTGCTAGTCATATTCTTCAAGATGCTCTCTTTATGTTTCAATTCTTATCTTTTATGTGAGCATCATTGAAATCATCATGCCTAGCTAAAAGGCATTAAAGAAAAGCGCTTGTTGGGAGACAACCCAATATTTAGACTTACTGTTTTTGCGTGTTTACATGATTAAGCTACTGTAGTAATCATGTTTTATATCTGTAACATCCCAAATTTTCCTATTTGGAATGTTTTACAATCATAGCTAAGCATCCTATGCATCCTGTTTGAATTTGGATTCCATTTGAAGTTTCAGAGAGTTTTGAATTTGAAATTTGAATTCCAAACTTTGGCATGTGGGAAACAATTCCAAAACCAAGCCTGATAAATACTTGATCAAAAGTATGAGAGGAGCAAACATGACACTCCAAAAATATCAGAGGAAATAATGCCAAAAGAATTGGATTCAAATCTGAAATTTTATTTGAATTTGAAAAAAAATGGTTTTTCATAAAGTTTGGATTTTGGCTTTGGAAAATGTTCAAATGAAAGGAATATTCCCTGATCATTTTGGTATATATATACCCTATATAAAATATTTATAGTTTAGGTTTTATTTTGGTTTTGTTTTTATTAAAAAAATAAAGAAAAATCTTTCAAGCGCCACCAAAGCCACCCGAGCCCAGCCAGCGCCACCTAACCCCTCGGCCACCCAGCGACAGGCCCACCACGGCCCACTAGGGCCACAGCCGGCGGCCGACACCCCGCGCCTCGCCCGAATCCCTTAGGATCCGGTCGACCGCACTGAAACCCCCTCTCTCTCTCTGGCCCGTGGCCCCACCGTCGTCTTCCTCGCCCACGAACGGACCTCATGGGAGATCCGCGGATCCAAGAATCCGGGCACCCCGACGCCCGATCCCTTCCGAACCTCGCCCGACCCCTGGCTATATAAGCCGAGGCCCCGCACCCCATTCCCCCTTAGCCACGCCGAGCCCTCTCCCTCTCTCCCAAGCTCGCTGGAGCCCGAGCTCGACCCGCCGCCAAAACCCTCGCCGTCGCCGCCTGGTGCCCCGAGCCTCACCAACCCCACCGAACCCTTTCCCGAGCTTCCCGCGTCTCCCGACGTCTCCCAAGCTCGCTGACGCCTGAAGCCCCGGAGCACTCTCGCCGCCACGACGTCGCTGGAGTCCGTGAGTCCCGGCTTTCCCTCCACCGTCCGATCCCAATCGGGTGGCTAGGATTAGAACCCCAAGGGAAATACGTTTTATTAGAAAACCGGCCGGCCCGCGCGGTTTATTTTTAAGTTAGGTTTTTTATTTAGTTAGGCCGGTTCTGTTAGATTAACCCTAGGCCCATTTAGACTATCTGACGCACTGTGCGTAGTTTAGGCCCATTAGGCATTTTTCTTTTTATTTAGATTTTCTGTTTTAGCCGAATAGTTCCAATTTTCAAAAATGTGTATCTTCTGTTCTGTTTAATATTTTTGAGTGATTCTTTTTTGTTGGATTGCAAATTTTATGTAGTTTCTGAAAACATATATTTAGCTATGTTAAAATAATTAAAAATGCTTTAATATTATTTTAGTCAGAATAGCAAATCTGCTATAGTTTTAGTTAGAAAAATTATTTTTGCATGATTCTTTTGCAATCACTTTATTTTGATATTGCCAAACCCTAGAAATTAACTTTGGTATTTTAGGATTAATAAAAAGTTAATTCTAGGCAGAATCCTATTAATCCTAATTAATTGATTAGTTCCTGTTTTCCTAATTAATTAATTAGTAAATTAATTTATTTTAACTTGTGATTAGTTATTCTAGGTTAGTTTCTGTCATTCCATTAGATGAACTTTTATTTATAATTAATAAAAGTTTTAAATTAATTCTCCTAATAGAAATTGGATTAGGCCTAAATTGAGTTTTATAATAGCTAATTAATTAATTCTTTTTGCTCCTAATTGCTTAGTTAATCCTTTTCTGTTAAGTTAACCTAAAACCATGATTAGGTCATATTGAGGAATTTTTGTTAAATAAAAACTATTTTTGCTATTGTTTGGAATAGGGAAAAACTTTGAATTTGATTTCTTTGAGTTTTCCTTTTGATTTGGTTTTGATTGTTTGGTTGTGTTATATTATCTTTGTTATCTTGTGTGATCCTCTTGCTTTGTGCTTATTATGTTATTGTTTGTCTCGGTAGAGTTCCCGGAGTGCGAAGCTTGCTACTACGACTCTTTAGCTTACGAGGATCATCAGCAAGGCAAGTTTTGATCATGTTATTTCTATACCTATGTTTTGTGCATTAGTAGTTGTCACCACCCCACCATTGCATGCAGTAGTGAAAATCTTGAAGTCATTAAACTTGAGTAGTATCATGTGGTAGGATGAACCAATCCCCTTGTTACCATGGCCCCGGGACGTAGTAGTTATTTTGCTATGCTCGTAGACGGGATTTGTGGTGAGTGTAATCCATAAGTAAGATGTGAGAGTCAATGATGATGATGATGACCCCATGGACTACAATGATCAAGATGGACTTCGGAAAATCACTACTGGGTGGAGGATGGTTGACGGGCACCCTGGAGAACCCAGTGGTGGCCGGGATGCATGGAGAAGCGCCATGACATCTTGCGGAAAGCTTCACCCAGCCACGAAGAGAAGGATGGATGCCCCATGACCGGAAGCTTACCTGTGCAGCCGCAAGCCATTATGGGCTCTGGCTGGGTTGACCCTTGTAGTGAAGCTGGCTGGGCGGTACTACGAGAAGTAGACGAACGGTAGGGTTGGATGGGTACCGCAAAGTGGCGGAAGAACTCTTTGGAAGACCCTGTTTCATTCGTCCGTCTTCAAACACCATGAAGTGCGAAGACTTTAAAGGAGGGAATGATTCTTGCGGGAAAGTCGCAAACCTCTGCAGAGTGTTATAACCTAATCGATTAGCCGTGTCCCGATTCACGGACATTTGAGCATCTGGACCTTGGAAGTATTCGGATATCTCAACACTTAACTCTAATGAATTAATTTGATGGGTTTATGACTTATTAATAATTTGGGAGCGAGATATTGGTTGGCGGAACCATCTCAATAACTACCAACAATTTGTAGTAATTTGCAAATAAGTCCTTTGTAGTAGGATAAAATTGGCTTTCATAAAATGATGAAACTTAGAGCTCCACAGCCAAATATGCATATAGAGTTAGTAACTTTATTATTGTTGTTCTTCATAACTTGCCGACTTATTCCAAAAGCTGACCTACATGGCTGCAACGTATTATGTTGCGAGATATATTCGATCAGAGTGAGGCTACGCTCCGCGCTTGGCGATTGCCCTTTGGAGTCGGATGGACTCGCTTTACCTTCGACGCTTCCGCAGCATTTTAGTTTATTTCTCATGAGTTGGCCTTGAGCGAATTTATTCCTTGTAATAAAGACTCTATATGAGAATCGATTAATGATATTCAGGTGTGATTGAACTTTGATTACTTTATCGATGTCTTGTGAGTACCAAAGCATGATCTTGGGATGGTACGGACACGGAGATTTGACCGATTTTGGGTCGGTCGCTCAGAGATGGTATCGAGCACACGCTGACCGTGAGGATCATAACCCCTAGGATCGGAAAGCCATAAGCGAGACCATTTACTTTGAACCTCCTTTCATTCTATAATTCTTCCCTGATCTATTCTGACTCTTCTCTCCTTTGCAACATTCTAGATGGCCGTCGAGTTCACCCCAGTTTTGCTACCGGAGTTCTGCCAGCCCGATGAGACGATGCCCTTTGGAAGAAAGCTGGTCTAGATGGTGAAGCTGCTGAAGATTGCTCGCCTCGATCTTTGGAAACCCACTAATGCACTTCCGACGGACACCCTTCTGAGGATTGAGGTGCATATCCTGGGAGGACCTTTGGAGGGACGACGGAGCCTATCAACTTTGAGTTCACCGAGTTCAACTGGATCATCGGAAGAGACGTGGCGATCTACCGAGCACTTGGACATCTCCGAGAGGAGTACAGGACTGAGCTCGATCACTCGGACCTCGCCATGGTTTCTCGCAGGGCAAGGAATGGAGATATCATCCGTACCATCGAGGACGATTCCACTCTCTCGTACATTCAGGATCTGGAGTGTCTTCTCAGGACACGGGAGATTCAGGCTCGCCGTAACTCGAAGACACACCGGAAGCTTTTGTTCCGCGAACTGGAACTGGAGGAGAAGGCTCGCGCAGACTTCCTTGGCCATGAGGAAGAAATCACGGACTTCATGGAGATAGTCGATGACCTGAAGATGAAGCTTGCCGCGATTGAGGAAAAGATGGACTTGGGAGAGGACCTTTACCCGAGTGGAGACGAAGCACCTCTCGTGAGCAACGATCAGGATTTTGAGGGGAGTACCACCGAAGGAAACCCCAAGAGGAGGCGCCACTGATGCAGACTTTTAGTCGACCACCATGTTATCTTTTATTTTCTTTTTCGTCGATCAGTTAGGCCGATGTTTTCCTTTCGATTAGTCATGAGCTTGTAATCGAGTTTGAACCATGTTTGAGTGGAATGAATAAATGATTGGTGTGTTATGATTGTGCATTCATATGGGTAGTGTTATTTCTCATAGACCCTTGTTCTATTCTAATTTTCTCATCCACTCCAAAACACCAGATGCCTCCGAGACGTGACACTGGTTTCCCGCCGGAGCTCACCCAGCTGCTCAAAGCAGCAGAATGCTTGATGCAGCTCTCGATTCGAATCGAACAACCCGCCAACAATCCACCGCCACCACCACCACCCTTTGTGGACAACTTGACTCGATTTACGAGGTTGAATCCGCCAGTGTTCTCTAGTAGCCTTGAGCCGATTGTGGTGACGACGGCTCCGCAAGATTGGAAGAGAGCTAGTCACCGTTGGATGCACCGATGTTGAGAAGGTGCGCTTTGCAGCGCATCAACTGGATGGACCTGCAGCTTCTTGGTGGGAGAATTACACCGCCACTTTTCCTTTGGGTGGCATCACTTGGGATCAATTCCAGCAGGTTTCAGCTTTGCTCATGTCTCATCTGGAGCCATGAGTGCAAGAAGCGTGAGTTCGAAACTTGCGCCAGGGAATCGTCTTGTGGCACAAGACGTGGAGGAATTCAGCAAGCTTGCCCGCTATGCCCCTGATGATGTGGCCACTGATGCCGCCAAGCAGGAGAAGTTCCTGGAGGGACTCAATGATGAATTGAGCATGCAGCTTATCGTGGCTACTTTCAACAACTACCAGGAGCTGGTAGACAAGGCCACGATCCTGGAAGGCAAGCAGCAGCAGATAGAGAGCCGCAAGAGGAAGTACAGCCATGGGAAGCACAATTCAGGAGCTCAGCAGAAGCCCCGCTATGCACCGTACTCAGGAGGGCACATCCATCACAACCAAGGAGGTCATAACCATGGTGGAAATGGAAACAACCGCAGCCAGGACAACAAGTCAGGCCATGGCAATGGCAATGGCAATGGTAATGGCAATCAGCACCGTTCTGCCCCGGCTCCGAAGGATTTGAGCCACATCACCTGCTTCAAGTGCCAGAAGACAGGGCACTACGCCACCGACTGCCGGAGGCCAAGCGGAAGGAACGGAATGGCAATGGAGGCTCAGCGAAGAAGCCCAATCCCTTCCCTCGTGCTCAAGTGAATCACATCGACGTGGAGAACGTCTATGATCAGCCAGACACTGTGGTTGGTAAGTTTTTATTGAATTCACGTTCAGTTTTGGTTCTGTTTGACTCTGGTGCAACGCATTCATTCATATCAAGGGTAGTTGTGGATAAGTATGGATTACGCACTAGAACCCTTAGAAGCCCCCTCCGCGTCAGTTCCGCAGGAGGAGAAATGATGGCAGGTTTAAGTTGTCCTGCAAACCTCAACATCGGGAACCACAAATTTCCCGTAGAACTCATAGTGTTGGAAACTCAGACCTTGGATGTAATCCTAGGCATGGATTGGTTGTCAAAGTATGAAGGGAACATTGACTGTGCCAGCAAGTCTATTCTGCTCACCACCCCGGAGCAGAAGAGGATCAAGTATGTAGCCCGGCACAGCCAGATGAAGAATCAGGTGCATTCCCTCACGGGAGTTGTTCAGGAGGAAGTGCCAGTAGTGCAAGAATTTCCCGATGTGTTCCCGGAGGAATTACCAGGAATGCCACCGGACAGAGACATTGAGTTTCTGATCGAGTTATTGCCCGGCACAGCCCCAATATCCAAGAGACCTTATCGGATGCCACCGAATGAGTTGAAAGAGATCAAGGAACAAATAAATGAGTTATTGGAGAAAGGATATATTCGTCCAAGCTCATCACCTTGGGGAGCCCCAGTTCTTTTGGTAGAGAAGAAGGATGGAAGCTTGAGGATGGTTGTGGATTATCGTGCATTGAACGAAGTAACCATCAAGAACAAGTACCCTCTGCCCATGATCAATGACTTGTTTGATCAGCTTGTTGGAGCCAAGGTATTCTCTAAGATCGATCTTCGATCAGGGTATCACCAGTTGAAAATCCGTGAGAAGGATATACCCAAAACAGCATTCACTACCAGGTATGGTTTATACGAGTATACCGTCATGTCATTTGGATTGACTAATGCTCCTGCATAATTCATGAATTTGATGAACAAGGTGTTCATGGAGTATTTGGACAAGTTTGTCGTGGTGTTCATCGATGACATATTGATATTCTCCAAGAGCGAGGAAGAGCATAAGGAACATTTGCGTCTAGTTCTGGAGAAACTTCGAGAACATCAGCTGTATGCCAAATTCAGCAAATGTGAATTTTGGTTGAAGGAAGTTGGATTCCTCGGACATGTTATTTCAGGAGAAGGAATAGCAGTTGATCCCGCCAAGGTTGAATCAGTCACCGATTGGCAGTCACCCACCTCAGTCAAGGAGATCCGCAGTTTTCTCGGACTTGCAGGATATTATCGGAGGTTCATTGAGAACTTCTCGAAGATTGCCAAGCCCATGACTGAGCTGTTGAAGAAGGAAGCCAAGTATGTTTGGACCGAGGAATGTGAAGCCAGTTTTCAGGAATTGAAGAAACGGTTGGTCACAGCTCCAGTGTTGATATTGCCGGACATACATAAGGAATACCAAGTCTATTGTGACGCTTCTCGTCAAGGACTCGGAGGAGTATTGATGCAGGAAGGCAAGGTTGTAGCATATGCCTCCAGACAGCTACGGCCTCATGAGATGAATTATGCCACGCATGATTTGGAGTTAGCAGCTGTAGTGCATGCACTCAAGACTTGGAGACATTTTCTCATTGGAAATCGTTGTGATGTCTATACGGATCACAAGAGTCTGAAGTATATTTTCACGCAGAAGGAATTGAACCTCAGGCAGAGGAGATGGCTAGAGTTGATAAAGGACTACGACATGAGACTACATTACCACCCCGGTAAAGCCAATGTTGTAGCAGACGCTTTGAGTCGTAAGAGTTATGTGAACACTCTTACAGCAGGAGGATTACCCCAGGAGTTGGTCGATGACCTCAGAGATCTCCGACTGGAGATAGTTCCGAAAGGATTTGTTGCAACCCTGGAAGTTCAGTCCACCTTGACCGAAAGGATTCGTGAAGCCCAGAAGTCGGACAAGGAAATCGATGAGATTAAGCAAAAGATGGAGGATGGAAAAGCTAAAGGATTCCGAAAGGATGAACATGGAACTATATGGTTTGAGGATCGTATTTATGTGCCCAATGATCCCGAGCTCAGGAAGTTAATTCTACAGGAGGCACATGATTCACCGTACTCGATTCACCCCGGCAACACCAAGATGTACCTGGATTTGAAGCAAAGTTTCTGGTGGACAGGAATGAAGAAGGACATTGCCGAGCACGTAGTCGTATCGATGTATGCCAACGTAAAGGCAGAACATCGAAGCCAGCAGGTTACTTCAACCTTTGCCGATTCCCGATTGGAAATGGGAGAAACTTGGTATGGATTTCATCACAGATTACCCAGACCCGTTCAGGTTATGATTCGATCTGGGTAGTGGTTGATCGTTTGACTAAGGTAGCTCACTTCATTCCGTGAAGACTACCTATACCAGTGCCAAGTTGGCCAAGATATACATGACCAGGATCGTATGTCGCATGGAGTTCCGAGGAAAATCGTGTCGATAGAGGAACGCAGTTTACCTCAAAGTTTTGGAAGCAATTGCATGAAACTTTGGGTACGAGGCTGAATTCAAGACAGCCTTTCATCCGCAGCAGATGGATGACCGAGAGAGTAAATCAGATTCGGAGGACATGTTGAGAGCTTGTGTACTAGACTATGGGTCTAGCTGGGATGATAATTTGCCTTACGCAGAGTTCTCATACAACAACAGTTATCAATCCAGTCTGAAGATGGCCCCTTTCCAAGCTCTATACGGAAGGAGGTGCAGAACACCATTGCTGTGGGATAGTGTTGGAGATCGATCACTTTTCGGTTCCGATCTTATCAAGGATTCAAGAGAAAGTCAAGCTGATTCGAGACCGGCTCAAGATAGCACGATCCACGATGTAAGAGTTATGCCGACAGAAGCGCAAGGAGGTGACTTACGAAGTGGGAGACCGAGCATACCTTCGTGTCTCCACTTCGTGGAAACAAGAGGTTTGGAGTCAAGGAAAGTTAGCACCCGATTCATTGGCCCTACAAAATCCTCGAGCGTCGTGGAGAAGTTGCATACAAGTTGGAATTGCCGGAAGGATTGTCCGGAGTTCATGATGTTTTCCACGTTTCTCAGTTGAAGAAGTGCCATGCAGACATGGCCGATGTTCCGTTGAGAGACACAGTGCCCCTAGAGGCCATACAGCTTGACAGTGATTTAACTTATAAGGAGACACCCGTCAAAATTCTCGAGACTGCAAGCAGAGTTACCCGCAGCAAAGTCATCAAGTTTTGCAAGGTGCTGTGGAGTCACCACACCGAGGAAGAAGCCACCTGGGAGCGCGAAGAAGATCTTCGTCGAGACCATCCGCACCTATTTGCTAGCCAACCCGAATCTCGAGGGCGAGATTCATCTTAAGGTGGGTAGGTTTGTAACATCCCAAATTTTCCTATTTGGAATGTTTTACAATCATAGCTAAGCATCCTATGCATCCTGTTTGAATTTGGATTCCATTTGAAGTTTCAGAGAGTTTTGAATTTGAAATTTGAATTCCAAACTTTGGCATGTGGGAAACAATTCCAAAACCAAGCCTGATAAATACTTGATCAAAAGTATGAGAGGAGCAAACATGACACTCCAAAAATATCAGAGGAAATAATGCCAAAAGAATTGGATTCAAATCTGAAATTTTATTTGAATTTGAAAAAAATGGTTTTTCATAAAGTTTGGATTTTGGCTTTGGAAAAATGTTCAAATGAAAGGGAATATTCCCCTGATCATTTTGGTATATATATACCCTATATAAAATATTTATAGTTTAGGTTTTATTTTTGGTTTTGTTTTTATTAAAAAAATAAAGAAAAAATCTTTTCGGCGCCAGCCAGCCACCAGCCCCCAGCGCCACCTAACCCCTCGGCCACCGCAAGCACTGAGCCCACCACCGCCCACTAGGCCACAGGCGGCCAGCCGACAGCCCGCGCCCCCTCGCCCGAATCCCTTAGGATCCGGTCGACCGCACTGAAACCCCCCTCTCTCTCATCGCCCGTGGCCCCACCGTCGTCTTCCCCTCGCCCACAAACGGACCTCGCGGAGATCCGCTGATCCAAGAATCCGGCACCCCGACGCCCGATCCCTTCCGACCCTCGCCCGACCCCTGGCTATATAAGCAGAGGCCCCGCACCCCATTCCCCCTTAGCCACGAGCCCTCTCCTCTCTCTCCCGGCTCGCGGAGCCAGAGCTCGACCCCGCCGCCAAAACCCTCGCCGTCGCCGCCCTGGTGCCCCCCGAGCCTCACCAACCCCACCGAACCCTTTCCCGAGCTTCCCCGCGTCTCCCCGACGTCTCCCCGAAGCTCGCCGACGCCAGAAGCCCCCGGAGCACTCTCGCCGCCGCCGCCGACGTCGCCGGAGTCCGGTGAGTCCCCGGCTTTCCCCTCCACCGTCCGATCCCAATCGGGTGGCTAGGATTAGAACCCCCGAAGGGGTACGTTTTTATTAGAAAACCGGCCGGCCCGCGCGGTTTATTTTTAAGTTAGGTTTTTTATTTAGTTAGGCCGGTTCTGTTAGATTAACCCTAGGCCCATTTAGACTATCTGACGCACTGTGCGTAGTTTAGGCCCATTAGGCATTTTTCTTTTTATTTAGATTTTCTGTTTTAGCCGAATAGTTCCAATTTTCAAAAATGTGTATCTTCTGTTCTGTTTAATATTTTTGAGTGATTCTTTTTTTGTTGGATTGCAAATTTTATGTAGTTTCTGAAAACATATATTTAGCTATGTTAAAATAATTAAAAATGCTTTAATATTATTTTAGTCAGAATAGCAAATCTGCTATAGTTTTAGTTAGAAAAATTATTTTTGCATGATTCTTTTGCAATCACTTTATTTTGATATTGCCAAACCCTAGAAATTAACTTTGGTATTTTAGGATTAATAAAAAATTAATTCTAGGCAGAATCCTATTAATCCTAATTAATTGATTAGTTCCTGTTTTCCTAATTAATTAATTAGTAAATTAATTTATTTTTAACTTGTGATTAGTTATTCTAGGTTAGTTTCTGTCATTCCATTAGATGAACTTTTATTTATAATTAATAAAAGTTTTAAATTAATTCTCCTAATAGAAATTGGATTAGGCCTAAATTGAGTTTTATAATAGCTAATTAATTAATTCTTTTTGCTCCTAATTGCTTAGTTAATCCTTTTCTGTTAAGTTAACCTAAAACCATGATTAGGTCATATTGAGGAATTTTGTTAAATAAAACTATTTTTGCTATTGTTTGGAATAGGGAAAAACTTTGAATTTGATTTCTTTGAGTTTTCCTTTTGATTTGGTTTTGATTGTTTGGTTGTGTTATATTATCTTTGTTATCTTGTGTGATCCTCTTGCTTTGTGCTTATTATGTTATTGTTTGTCTCGGTAGAGTTCGAGTCTAAGCTTGCTACTACGACTCTTTAGCTTACGAGGATCATCAGCAAGGCAAGTTTTGATCATGTTATTTCTATACCTATGTTTTTGTGCATTAGTAGTTGTCACCACCCCACCATTGCATGCAGTAGTGAAAATCTTGAAGTCATTAAACTTGAGTAGTATCATGTGGTAGGATGAACCAATCCCTTGTTACCATGGCCCCGGACGTAGTAGTTATTTTGCTATGCTCGTAGACGGGATTTGTGGTGAGTGAAATCCATAAGTAAGATGTGAGAGTCAATGATGATGATGATGACCCCATGGACTACAATGATCAAGATGGACTTCGGAAAATCACTACTGGGTGGAGGATGGTTGACGGGCACCCTGGAGAACCCAGTGGTGGCCGGGATGCATGGAGAAGCGCCATGACATCTTGCGGAAAGCTTCACCCAGCCACGAAGAGAAGGATGGATGCCCCATGACCGGAAGCTTACCTGTGCAGCCGCAAGCCATTATGGGCTCTGGCTGGGTTGACCCTTGTAGTGAAGCTGGCTGGACGGTACTACGAGAAGTAGACGAACGGTAGGGTTGGATGGGTACCGGCAGTGGCCAGAAGAACTCTTTGGAAGACCCTGTTTCATTAGTCCGTCTTCAAACACCATGAAGTGCGAAGACTTTAAAGGAGGAATGATTCTTGCGGGGAAAGTGCGCAAACCTCTGCAGAGTGTTATAACCTAATCGATTAGCCGTGTCCCCGGTTACGGACATTTGAGCATCTGGACCTTGGAAGTATTCGGATATCTCAACACTTAACTCTAATGAATTAATTTGATGGGTTTATGACTTAATAATAATTTGGGAACGAGATATTGGTTGGCGGAACCATCTCAATAACTACCAACAATTTGTAGTAATTTGCAAATAAGTCCTTTGTAGTAGGATAAAATTGGCTTTACATAAAATGATGAAACTTAGAGCTCCACAGCCAAATATGCATATAGAGTTAGTAACTTTATTATTGTTGTTCTTCATAACTTGCCAGCTTATTCCAAAAGCTGACCTACATGGCTGCAACGTATTATGTTGCAGAGATATATTCCGATCAGGAGTGAGGCTACGCTCCGCGCTTGGCGATTGCCCTTTGGAGTCGGATGGACTCGCTTTACCTTCGACGCTTCCGCAGCATTTTAGTTTATTTCTCATGAGTTGGCCTTGAGCCGAATTTATTCCCTTGTAATAAAGACTCTATATGAGAATCGATTAATGATATTCAGGTGTGATTGAACTTTGATTACTTTATCGATGTACTGTGAGTACCAGCATGATCTTGGGATGGTACGGACACAGAGATTTGACCGATTTTGGGTCAGGTCGCTACAATATCTTTTGTTTCAATAAAGTGCCAAGTAAGACCTTTGGGAAGACTTGGGTGAAAGTCAACGTGATCTTGCTATAAAAAACAGAAACTTTGCGCTCACAAGATTAGCTGTCACTTTATACAGAAGAGTGATTTTAGTTGATTATTTTTGAAGAAGATTAATAGACAAATTCCTCACGTCCACCAATTTATTTCATAATTTTTGGAGTAGCAGAAGTATGGTTATTGTTCAGATCATTACAGACTGTTCTGTTTCTGACAGATTCTGTTTTCATTGCATAGTTTGCTTGTTTTCTAGTTTCTATGGCTTATATTCCTCAATATAAATTGTAGAAATGATATGGTACATTAGGCATTGTGTGATAACAATTATGAACCTTGTCTTTGACAGTACCAAAGTGAATGGTTTGCTCTTTATCATACTAACCTATCTCACGAAGTTTGGTTAAGTTTTGTGTGATTGAAATGTTCAAGCTTTGGGTGAGATATCGATATGAGGAGAATAAGGAGTAGAAAGAACCAAAGCTTGGGGATGCCCAAGGCACCCCAAGGTAATAGTCAAGGAAGACTCAAGCACCTAAGCTTGGGGATGCCCCGGAAGGCATCCCCTCTTTCGTCTTCAAACTATCAGTATACCTTACTCGGAGCTATATTTTTATTCGTCACATGATGTGTGTTTTGCTTGGAGCGCGTTTTCAATTTTACTTGTTGTTCGAATATGGATCTGAAATATTGAATGAAAAAAATCCTCCCATGGCTAGTTAATTATTTGACTACTCAGTGTTCTTCACTCATATCTTTTGGGGTAGTTTGTCATTTACTCATGTGCTTCACGTTTATCCTATGAGTAAATGGTTGAATAAATTGAATGTCATAAACCTGAATATATATATATATATATATATATATATATATATATATATATATATATATATATATATATATATATATATATATATATATGTTTCATATGCTTATAACTTGGGGAGTAATGACTTCACACATAATAAGTATAGGTAGCAAACTTATTGAAAGTTAGCAAACGTAGAATTGGTCACTTGAATAATTCATGAAAGAATATTGAAGGAAGAGAGGTTTCACACATAAATATACTATCTTGGACATCTTTTATGATTGGGAGCACTCATTAAAATATGAAATGCTAAAAGAGTTGATGTTGGACAAGGAAGACAACGTAATGGGTTATGTTTTCTTATATCTGAAATAAAGTATATTGTCATGGGTCATCCAACATGTTGAGCTTGCCTTTCCCCCTCATGCTAGCCAAATTCTTTGCACCCAAGTAGAGATACTACTTGTGCTTCCCAAAACCCTTAAACCACTTTTGCCATGAGAGTTCACCATATCTACCTATGGATTGAGTCAGATCCTTCCAGTAAGTTGTCATCAGTGCAAGCAATAAAAATTTCTCTCTAAATATGTATGATTGATTGGTGTGGAGGAAATAAGTTTATACGATCTTGTGATGTGGAAGAAATAAAAGCGACGGACTGCATAATAAAGGTTCATATCACAAGGGGCAATATAAAGTGACGTTCTTTCGCATTAAGATTTTGTGCATTTAACCCTGAAAGCGCATGACAACCTCTGCTTCCCTCTGTTAAGGGCCTATCTTTTATTATTATCTTCTACCTTATGCAAGAGTCATGGTGATCTTCACCTTTCCTTTTTTACATTTTATCCTTTGGCAAGCACAGGGTGTTGGAAAGATCATGATATATATATCTAATTGGATGTAAGTTTGCATGAGCTATTATTTTTGGCATTACCCTTGAGGTAAAAGGTTGGGAGGTGAAACTATAAGCCCCTATCTTTCTCTGTGTCCGATTAAAACTCCTTAACCACAAGTATTGCGTGAGTGTTAGCAATTGTGAAAGACTAAATGATAGTTGAGTATGTGGGGTTTGCTAAATAAAAGCTCTGACATAGACTCTTCCTAAAAATAAGATGAATTGCAATTGTTTGATGACTAAGAATATTGTTTGTTAGTTTTTAAAAAAGTTTATGATCTATACTTTAACATGTGATTTGCTTGTTACTTGATCATGAAAAGTTTTATGAAATGAGCTATTGTTATGACATATAATGATGCTAGAGAAGTGATTGGAATTATCATTGATCAAACGTATGAACTTGTTAGCATTCACACTTCATAAATTATTTCTTTTATCATTTACCTACTCGAGGACGAGCGGGAATTAAGCTTGGGGATGCTGATACGTCTCCAACGTATCTATAATTTATAAAGTATTCATGCTATTATACTATCCTTCTAGGATGTTTTATATGCATTTATATGATATTTTATATGATTTTTGGGACTATCCTATTAACCTAGAGCCCAGTGCCAGTTTCTGTTTTCTCCTTGTTTTAGAGTATCGTAGAAAAGGAAAACTAAACGGTGTCCAATTGACGTGCCACTTGACGGAGATCATTTTTGGACCAGAAGAAGCCCACAGAGTACCAGAAGCAGGCCAGAAGAGTCCCGGGCTGCCCACGAGGGTGGGGGTGCGCCCACCCCCGTAGGTCGTGCCCTCCTGCCTCGTGGATAGCCCGGAGACCCCCCTGACGTGAAATCAACGCAAAACTCTTCTATATATACCCAAACTTCCAGAATGAAACCTAGATCGAAAGCTCCGCCGCCGCAAGCCTCTCTAGCCACGAGAAATCAATCTAGGCCCTCTCCGGCACCCTGCCGGAGGGGGCCATCATCACCGGTGGCCATGGAGGAGTATCCCGGAGGGGCCATCATCATCATGAAGGCCAAGGACCAGAGGGTGGAGGCCATGGAGGAGGAAGCACAAGGGGGAGAACCTCTCCTCCTCTCTTCCGGTGGCACCGGAGTGCCATCGGGAGGGGAATCATCGCCACGGTGATCGTCTTCATCAACATCACCATCATTATCACCATCCTCATCTCTTTTACATGGTCCACTCTCCCACACCCCGTTGTAATCCCTACTTGAACATGGTGCTTTATGCCACATATTATGATCCAATGATGTGTTGCCATCCTATGATGTTTTGAGTAGATATCTTTTGTCTTTGGGTTGATTGATGATCTAGATTGGTATGAGTTGTATGTTTTACTTTGGTGCTGTCCTATGGTGCCCTCCGTGTCTCGCAAGCGTGAGGGATTACCGTTGTAGGGTGTTGCAATATGTTCATTATTCGCTTATAGTGGGTTGGTCAGTGACTGAAACACAAACCCGAGTAAGAGAGATTGTTGCGTATGGGAATAAAGAGGACTTGATGCTTTAATGCTATGGTTGGGTTTTTCCTTAATGATCTTTAGTAGTTGCGGATGCTTGCTAGAGTTCCAATCATAAGTGCATATGATGCAAGTAGAGAAAGTATGTTAGCTTATGCCTCTCCCTCATATGAAACTGCAATAGTGATTACTGGTCTTGTTAACAATTGCCTAGGACAATTCCGTACACCGATCCACCATTATTCCACACTCGCTATTTATAATATTTAGTAATATATTCTAACTTTATGATAACAACACCTACTTTTATATTTTAGCTCTCTGATATCATACAAAGTTATCATCTTCATACTCACAACGTAGTTGTATTTCTCGTTGCTAGTTGGAAGCAAACGTCCGGTGTACTTAGAGTCGTATCAGTGGTAGATAGGGCATGAGATAATATTGATCTTACCTTTAGCTCCTCGTTGGTTCGACACTCCATACTTATCACTTCCACCTTTGGAAATTGCTACGATGATTTCCTGCACTTGGGGATTATCAATGCCAATGTAATGATCATTGCCTGGATATCGTCATGATTATTTGAAGTTCTATCAATTGCCCAACAGTAATTTGTTCACCCACCGTTTGCTATTTTTCTCGAGAGAAGCCACTAGTGAAAGCTACGGCCCCCGGGTCTCTTTCTCATATTATTTGCCTTTGCGATCTATTTTCCTTTGCTTTTATTTTTAGATCTACTAAACCAAAAATACAAAAATACCTTGGTGCACTTTATTTTATTTGGCATTCGATCTATCAATACCTACAACTCTTTCCCGGTCACGTGCCAATTTCTAGCGACGTTGCCCGAAAGGGATTGACAACCCCTTTAACACGTGGGGTTGCGAGTGGTTGTTATTTGTGTGCAGGTGATGTTTAGGTTGTGTTGCTAGGTTCTCTTACTGGTTCGATAACCTTGGTCTCATCACTGAGGGAAATACCTACCGCTGTTGTGCTGCATCATAACTTCCTCTTTGGGGAAATACCGACGTAGCTTCAAGCCGCATCAAAAGGAATTTCTGGCGGCGTTGCCGGGGAGGATCTTCAACATCTACCAGGTTCCTAATCACAAATCTCATCTCCTCACAATTTACATTATTTGCTATTTGCCTCTCATTTTCCTCTCCCCCACTTCACAAAAAATTGACATTTTATTCGCCCTCTTTTTCGTTCGCCCTTTTCTCGTCCGATCTTTTATTCGCTTGTGTTGCCTTGTGCCTTCTATTTGCTTGCATCTTCGCTTGCGAAAAATTTATTGATATGGATCCTCATCCACATGCTAATCTTTTTAAAAGATCCAATTATCATGAACAAATTGCTAGTGCTTTGAGTGCACTGGATTATCTCTATGAAGTTTTGCTTGAGATTCGTGAATCTGAAAATTGTGATGAAGAAATTTATAAAGTGATTCATGATACCCCCTTGAATGAAAAGCATGGTTGCAATGATTTTACTATGACATCTATCAATGTCAATTGTGCTAATAATATGCAAAACCCCAAGCTTGGGGATTCTAATTTTGATATGTCTATTACTTATTGCAATGATTATGATTGGGGTGATAATGTTTCTTATGATCTTGAAAATTTATTTAATACTCATGTTGAATATGCTTGCAGTAATATAAAAAGTGGGTGTGGCAAAGAGTCAACTTTAGGTAAATCCCACATATTTGGAGAGTGTTCAATCATATGATTTTTTTTTATGAAAGTGGGCTTGGAGAGGTCATGACTTTAGTTGATGATAATCCCACTATTTTGGAAGAGTGTCAACTTTTTACGCATGTGGATCACAAAGAGAATATTATTTATGATGGCTATATTGTTGAATTTGAGTATGATCCTACATGTAATTATTACGAGAGAGGAAAATATGGTTGTAGAAATTTTCATGTTACTAAACTACCTCTCGTTATGTTGAGATTTTGAATGTTTTATCCCTCTCCTTTGCATATGCTAGATACTTGTTGTCTTGACGATTTGTTTGCCTATAAAATTCCTATGCATAGGAAGTATGTTAGACTTAAATTTGTTTGCCACATGTTTTATGATGCTCTTTTTGTGTTTCAATTATGTGAGCATCAATGAAATCTCAATCCCTAGCTAGGGGCGTAAAACGATAGCGCTTATTGGGAGGCAACCCAATGAATAAACTTTATTTTTATCTTTTTATTTATGTTCTTGCGTGTTTACACAATTATGCTACTGGTATGATTGTGTTTTTGTGTTTTAGTTAGTGTTTGTGCCAAGTAAAGCCTTAAGGATCTTATTGGGTGATAGTTGATTTGATCCTTCTGAAAAACATAAACTTTTGACACCAGTCCCCGAATTTCTCAAATTCACTGGAGCGTGATTTTGATCTGAAATTTTGACATTAGATTTATATACAAATTGCCAAGTAAGGCCTTAAGGAGCTATATTTTTATGCGTCACATACTATGAGTTTTGCTTGGAGCGTCTTGTATGATATGAGTCTTTGCTTGTTTTGTTTTGTGTTTTAAGTCATCAATTCTTGCTGGACACACCTATTTGAGAGAGCTAAAATTATGTCATGATTTGTTAGAATTTCTCTCTACGCTTCATAAATTTTGATGAGCTATGGACTTGCTCTAGTGTTTCACTTATATCTTTTTGAGCATAGTGTGCTTTAGTATTTTTGAAGAAATGCTCTCTTGCTTCACTTAGATTTATTTGAGAGTTAGTAAAATTTTCAATAAATTCTCTCTTGCTTCACTTAAATTAATTTGAGAGAAAGAAATACTATGCTCATGATCTTCACTTATATTTGTTTGAGCTTATCAAAAGAAACATATTAAAATTAGTTGCAAAGTGATAGATAACCAAGAAGGATATAATAATAACGTTCATGAAGATCATTTGACAAAATAAACTTGATTCTTAGTAATAGTTTTGAGATATGATGATGTGATATGTGTGTTATGTTGATGAGTCGTTGTGCTTTATTAAGAATATTGATGTTAAGGTTTGTGATTCCCTATGCAAGCATGAAAGTCAATAGTCATGCAATGAAATTGCATCCTACTTGTGGTGAATTATTCGGTGTTAATTATCCTTAATGCTTGATTATGAGATTATTCGTTTCTTGGTTGGTCGCTTCCCAGTCTTTTGCTAGCCCTCATTTTGCACTAAGTATGATCTCTACTTGTGCGTCCAAAATCCTTTAAACCAGTTTTGCCACATGAGTCCACTATACCTACCTATATGCGGTATTTTCATGCCATTCTAAGCAAATTTGTATGTGTCATCTTTAATTTTGAAAATAAACTTCTCTTTTGTGTGTTCGTTCCACTCACGGAGCGGTGAGGGGTGGCTAATATTTTCCATGCTAGATGTGTTATTCTCACGATGAGTGTTTATTCACTTGTCATTGCACGAGAGCAAGGCAAAGGTATTAGGGATGCCCAGTCCCGAAATGAAAAAAAAATGAATTTACTTTATGTTGTCAAATAATAAATTCCTCGGAAAGTGTTGGTATGGAGGGCAACCGTGGATACAACTTGCCATGGAAAGTGAAAGTATGGTTGAAAAAGGAACAACTTTTATTTTCTGTTTGGGAACCGCCTATGACATATCTAAGCATGGAAAGTATTGGGAACTCTAAGTCGTTTTCATTGGTGGAAAGGATACACCTCCCAAAATGTTTTTATCTCTAAGTTTTTCGCTTTGAGCTATGGCACCTCTACAAATCCCTACTTCCCTCTACGAAGGGCCTTTGTTTTACTTTCTGCAATTTTTATTTTGAATTTGAGTCTCCATCTTCTCTTATATAAGTACCAACTAGGAGGCAATATGATCATATTTGAGTATTGGGTGTAGCTAATATGCGAATGTGTTTCATGAATGGATCAATGTTTGAGCATGATGGGCTAGGTGTTGGGGAACGTAGCAATAACTCAAAATTTTCCTACGTGTCACCAAGATCAATCTAGGAGATGCTAGCAACGAGAGAGAGGGAGTGCATCTTCATACCCTTGAAGATTTCTAAGCGGAAGCGTTACAAGAACACGGTTGATGGAGTCGTACTCGCGGCGATTCAAATCGCGGAAGATCCGATCTAGCGCCGAACGGACGGCGCCTCCGCGTTCAACACACGTACAGCCCGGGGACGTATCCTCCTTCTTGATCCAGCAAGGGGAGAGGAGAAGTTGAGGGAGAACTCTAGCAGCACGACGGCGTGGTGGTGATGGAGCTCGTGGTTCTCCGCAGAGCCGCTAAGCACTACGGAGGAGGAGGAGGAGTTGGAGGAGGAGAGGCTGCGCCAGGCAAGGGGTGCGGCTGCCCTCTATCTCCCTCTCTATATATAGGGGAAAGGGGGTGGAGAAGGCGCCCTAGGGTTCCCTAGGGGAGGGGCGGCGGCCACAGGGGAAATCCTAGATGAGTTTGGGCGCCCCCACCCCTAGGAAACTTGCCCCCCAAGCTGGGAGGGGTGGCTGCCCTAGGGGAGGCGCCCCCACCTCTCCAGGTTACGTGAGAGGGGTTGGGAGGGGCACACAGCCCCTTAGTGGGCTGGTGTGCCCCCTCCCCTTGGCCCATAAGGCCCCCAACGCTTGCCGGGCCTCCAAACACCTTTCGGTAACGCTGGTCGTCACCCGGTACTCCCAGAACAATTCCGGACTCCAATACCCTTTGTCCAATATATCGATCTTCACCTCCGGACCATTCTGGAATTCCTCGTCATGTCCGGGATCTCATCCCGGACTCCTAACAACCTTCGGTAACCACATACTATTTCCCATAACAACTCTAGCGTCACCGAACCTTAAGTGTGTAGACCCTACGGGTTCGGGAACCATGCAGACATGACCGAGACACCTCTCCGGTCAATAACCAATAGCGGGATCTGGATACCCATATTAGCTCCCACATGTTCCACGATGATCTCATCGGATGAACCACAATGTCGGGGATTCAATCAATCCCGTATACAATTCCCTTTGTCTATCGGTATGTTACTTGCGCGAGATTCGATCGTCGGTATCCCTATACCTTGTCCAATCTCGTTGCCGGCAAGTCTCTTTACTCGTTGTAACTGTCGGGGATATACCCCACGGTATGACCTGGCCGGAGTCCTAACTCGACTGGGACTTGGTAAACCGGCGGATGGTAAACCGGCGGAGAGTTAAGACAGAGAGTAAAGACAGATGGCTAAGACAGACGGTAAATCGGCTGGTGGTAAACCGGCAGACAATGTTAAACTGGCAGACAATGTTAAATCGGCAGACAATGTTAAACCGGAAAATAGTGATAACTGGGTTGTCAGGGGTTATGAAGCCCGTGTTTTTATGAAGCCCAAGATGTTAAGAAGCCCATGAAGATAAGTTAGAATAGTTAAGTCTTAAGTCCGAGTTGGACTCTATATGTATCCCGCCTCTTCAACATATATAAGGAGGGGTAGGGCTCCCCAAAGAGGGACAAGTTACAAGCAAGAAGAAACAATCTTAGGGCTAGACACAAAGAGGAGAGCCGGTTTCCGGCGACTCCCTCATGATGACAATGAGACCTAGCCTCAAACAGCATGTAGGGTTTTTACCGGATGATGTTTCCCGGGGCCCGAAGCTGTCTAAATCCTCGTCTGGTGTGTTGTGTCTCTCGATTCCGCTCAACCCCTCTCAAGCTACCACATAGATGCGTTGGCCTCGCGATTAAGTCCTTACACTAGGACATCTGACGTGACAATTCCACGACAGTAACGCATGATCCCGTGACTAACTCCTTAGTCACACTGAGCTCATTATGATGATGCATTACCGAGTGGGCCCAGAGATACCTCTCCGTCATACGGAGTGACAATCCCAGTCTCGATTCGTGACGACTCAACAGATACTTTCGGAGATGCCTGTAGTGCACCTTTATGGCCACCCAGTTACGTTGTGACGTTTGGTACACCCAAAGCATTCCTACGGTATCCGGGAGTTGCACATTCTCATGGTCTAAGGAAATGATACTTGACATTAGAAAAGCTCTTAGCAAACGAACTACACGATCTTGTGCTATGCTTAGGATTGGGTCTTGTCCATCACATCATTCTCCTAATGATGTGATCCCGTTATCAATGACATCCAATGTCCATGGTCAGGAAACCATAACCATCTATTGATCAACGAGATAGTCAACTAGAGGCTTACTAGGGACATGTTGTGGTCTATGTATTCACACATGTATTACGGTTCCCAGTCAATACAATTATAGCATGAACAATAGACAATTATCATGAACAAGGAAATAAAATAATAACCATTTTATTATTGCCTCTAGGGCATATTTCCAAAAGTCTCCCACTTGCACTAGAGTCAATAATCTAGTTCACATCACTATGTGATTATAATGAATCCAACACCCATGGGGTTTGTTCATATCTCGCTTGTGAGAGAGGTTATTAGTCAATGGGTCTGAACTTGCAGATCCGTGTGTGCTTTACAAATCTCTATGTCATCTTGTAGATGCAGCTACCATGCGCTACTTGGAGCTATTCCAAATAACTGCTCTACTATACGAATCTGGTTTACTACTCAGATTCATCTGGATTAGTATCTAAGTTTGCATCGACGTAACCCTTTACGACGAACTCCTTTACCACCTCCATAATCGAGAAAATTCCTTAGTCCACTAGTTACTAAGGATAAGTTCGACCGCTGTCATGTGATCCATTCCTGGATCACTCTTGTACCCCTTGACTGACTCATGGCAAGGCACACTTCAGGTGTGGTACACAGCATAGCATACTGTAGAGTCTACGTCTAAAGCATAGGGGACAACCTTCGTCCTTTCTCTCTCTTCTGCAGTGGTCATGTTTTGAGTCTTACTCAATACTCACACCTTGTAACACAGCCAAGAACTCCTTCTTTGATGATCTATTTTGAACTCCTTCAAAATCTTGTCACGGTATGTATTCATTTGAAAGTACTATTAAGCGTTTTTTATATATCCTTATAGATCTTGATGCTCAATGTTCAAGTAGCTTAATCCAGGTTTTCCATTGAAAAACACCTTTCAAACAACCCTATATGCTTTCCAGAAATTCTACATCATTTACGATCAACAATATGTCAACAACATATACTCATCAAAACATTTATAGTGTTCCCACTCACTTCTTTGGAAATACAAGTTTCTCATAAACTTTGTATAAACCAAAAATCTTTGATCATCTCATCAAACCGTATATTCCAACTCCGAGATGCTTACTCCAGTCCTTCAAAAGATTGCTAGAGCTTTGCATACTTGTTAGCATCTTTTAGGATTGACAAAACCTTCTGGTTGTATCACATACAACCTTTCCTCAAGAAAATTGTCGAGGAAACAATGTTTTGACATCCTATCTGCAAGATTTCATAATAATACAGTAACTGCTAATACAATTCCAATAGACTCTTAGTGTCGCTACGAGTGAGAAAGTCTCACCGTAGTCAAATGCTTGAACTTGTCAGAAAACATCTTAACGACAATTCGAGCTTTCTTAATGGTGATACTTACCATCGTTGTCCGTCTTCCTTTTAAAATCCATCTGTACCCAACAGCCTTACGACCATCAAGTAGTTCTTCCAAAGTCTATACTTTGTTTTCATACATGGATACTCTCGGATTTAATGTCCTCAAGCCATTCCACGGAATCCGGGCCCACCATCGCTTCTCCATAGCTCGTAGGTTCATTGTTGTCTAGCAACATGACTTCCAAGACATGATTACGTACCACTCTGAAGTAGTACGCATCCTTGTCGACCTACGAGGTTTGGTAGTGACTTGATCCGAAGTTTCATGATCACTATCATAAGCTTCCACTTCAATTGATGTAGGTTCCATAGGAACAACTTCCTGTGCCCTGCTACACACTAGTTGAAGTGACTGTTCAATAACCACATCAAGTCTCCACCATCCTCCCACTCAATTCTTTCGAGAGAAACTTTTCCTCGAGAAAGGACCTGTTTCTAGAAACAATCACTTTGCTTTCGGATCTGAAATAGGAGGTATACCCAACTGTTTTGGGTATTCGATGAAGATGCATTTATCCGCTTTGGGTTCGAGCTTATCAGCCTGAAACTTTTTCACATAAGCATCGCAGCCCCAAACTTTTAAGAAACGACAGCTTAGGTTTCTCTAAACCATAGTTCATACAATGTCGTCTCAACGGAATTGCGTGGTGCCCTATTTAAAGTGAATGCGGTTGTCTCTAATGCCTAACCCATAAACGATAGTGGTAATTCGAGAAGAGACATCATGGTATGCACCATATCCAATAGGGTGCAACTATGATGTTCGGACACACCATCACACTATGGTGTTCCAGGCGGTATCGGTCGTGAAACAATTTCCACAATGTCTTAATTGTGTACCAAACTCGTAACTCAGATATTCATATCTATGGTCATATCATAAACATTTTATCCTCTTTCCACGACGATCTTCAACTTCACTCTGAAATTACTTGAACCTTTCAATAATTCAGACTTGTGTTTCATCAAGTAAATATACTTAGAATCTACTCAAATCATTTGTGAAGCAAGAGCATAACGATATTCACTGCGTGCCTCAGCACTCATTGGATTGCACACATCAAATGCATTACTTCCAACAAGTTGCTCTCTTGTTCCATCTCACTGAAAACGAGGCCTTTCAGTCATCTTGCCCATGTGGTATGATTTGCATGTCTCAAGTGATTCAAAATCAAGTGAGTCCAAACGATCCATCTGCATGGAGTTTCTTCATGCGTATATACCAATAGACATGGTTCGCATGTCTCAATCTTTTCAAAAAACGAGTGAGTCCAAAGATCCATCAACCTGGAGCTTCTTCATGCGTTTTATACCAATATGACTCAAATAGCTGTGCCACAAGTATGTGGTACTATCATTACTATCTTATATCTTTTGGCATGAACATGTGTATCACTACGATCGAGATTCAATAAACCATTCATTTTAGGTGCAAGACCATTGAAGGTATTATTCAAATAAACAGAGTAACCATTATTCTCCTTAAATGAATAACCTTATTGCGATAAACATAATCCAATCATGTGTATGCTCAATGCAAACACCAAATAACAATTATTTAGGTTTAACACCAATCTCGATGGTAGAGGGAGCATGCGATGCTTGATGACATCAACCTTGGAAACACCTCCAATACATATCGTCATCTCACCTTCAGCTATTCTCCGTTTATTCTGTAGCTTTTTATTTCGAGTTACTAACACTTAACTACTGAACCGGTATTTCAATACCCTGGTGCTACTAGGAGTACTAGTAAAGTACACATCATAATGTATATCCAATATACTTCTGTCGACCTTGCCAGCCTTCTCATTTACCAAGTATCTAGGGTAGTTCTGCTTGAGTGACCGTTCCCCTTATTTCAGAAGCACTTAGTCTCGGGTTTGGGTTCAACCTTGGGTTTCTTCACTAGAGCGGCAACTGATTTGCCGTTTCATGAAGTATCCCTTCTTGCCCTTGCCCTTCTTGAAACTAGTGGTTTTACCAACCATCAACAATTGATGCTCCTATTTGATTTCTACTTTCGCGGTGTCGCGAATAGCTCAAGGATCATCATATCTATCCCTGATATATTATAGTTCATCACGAAGCTCTAGTAGCTTGGTGGCAGTGACTTTGGAGAACCATCACTATCTCATCTGGAAGATTAACTCCCACTCAATTCAAGCAATTGTAGTACTCATACAATCTGAGCACATGCTCAACGATTGAGCATTTCTCGTTAGTTTGCAGGCTTAAGAAACTTGTCAGAGGTCTCATACCTCTTGACGTGGGCACTAGCCTGAAATCCCAATTTCAGTCCTCGGAACATCTCATATGTTCTGTGATGTTTCAAAAACGTCTTTGGTGCCTCAATTCTAAACCATTTAGCATTACACACTGAACTATCATGTATTCATCAAAACATGTATGTTAGATGTTCGCAATATCCACAACCGACGCTCGAGGTTCAGCACACTGAGCGGTGCATTAAGGACATAATCCTTCTGCGCAGCAATGAGGACAATCCTCAGTTTACTGACCCAGTCCGCATAATTGCTACTGTCAACTCTCAACTAAATTTTCTCTAGGAACATATCTAGAACAGTAGAACCAAAGCGTGAGCTATGACATAATTTGCAAAGACCTTTTGACTATGTTCATGATAATTATGTTCATCTAATTATTTAATGAACCCCTACTCAGATAGACATCCCTCTAGTCATCTAAATGATACATGATCCGAGTCAACTAGGCCGTGTCCGGTCATCACGTGAGACGGACTAGTCATCATCGGTGAACATCTTCATGTTGATCGTATCCACTATACGACTCATGTTCGACCTTTCGGTCTCTTGTGTTCTGAGGCCATGTCTGTACATGCTAGGCTCGTCAAGTCAACCTAAGTGTTTCGCATGTGTAAATCTGGCTTACACCCGTTGTATGCAAATGTTAGAATCTATCACACCCGATCATCACGTGATGCTTCGAAACAACGAACCTTCACAACAGTGCACAGCTAGGGGGAACACTTTCTTGAAATTTTAGCGAGGGATCATCTTATTTATGCTACCGTCGTTCTAAGCAAGTAAGATGTAAACATAACAAACATCACATGCAAATCATAAAGTGACATGATATGGCCAATATCATATTGCGCCTTTTGATCTCCATCTTCGAGGCGCGGCATGATCACCTTCGTCACCGGCATGACACCATGATCTCCATCATCATGATCTCCGTCATCGTGTCTTCATGAAGTTGTCTCGCCAACTATTACTTCTACTACTATGGATAACGGTTAGCAATAAAGTAAAGTAATTGCATAGCATTTTTCATTGACACGCAGGTCATACAATAAATTAAGACAACTCCTATGGCTCCTGCCAGTTGTCATACTCATCGACATGCAAGTCGTGATTGCTATTACAAGAACATGATCAATCTCATACATCACATATATATAATTCATCACATCCTTTTGCCATATCACATCACATAGCATACCCTGCAAAAACAAGTTAGACGTCCTCTAATTGTTGTTGCATGTTTTACGTGGCTGCTATGGGTTTCTAGCAAGAACGTTTCTTACCTACGCAAAACCACAACGGTGATATGCCAATTGCTATTTACACTTCATAAGGACCCTCTTCATCGAATCCGATCCGACTAAAGTGGGAGAGACAGACACCCGCTAGCCACCTTATGCATCAAGTGCATGTCAGTCGGTGGAACCTGTCTCACGTAAGAGTAAGTGTAAGGTTGGTCCGGGCCGCTTCATCCCACAATACCGCCAAAAAAATATAGGACTAGTAACGGTAAGCAAATTGAACAAACCAACGTCCACAACTACTTGTGTTCTACTCGTGCATAGAATCTACGCAATAGACCTAGCTCATGATGCCACTGTTGGGGAACGTAGCAATAGTTCAAAATTTTACTACGTGTCACCACGATCAATCTAGGAGATGCTAGCAACGAGAGAGAGGGAGTGCATCTTCATACCCTTGAAGATTGCTAAGCGGAAGTGTTACAAGAACGCGGTTGATGGAGTCGTACTCGCGGTGATTCAAATCGCGGAAGATCCGATCTAGCGCCGAACGGACGGCGCCTCCGCGTTCAACACACGTACAGCCCGGGGACGTATCCTCCTTCTTGATCCAGCAAGGGGAGAGGAGAAGTTGAGGGAGAACTCTAGCAGCACGACGGCGTGGTGGTGATGGAGCTCGTGGTTCTCCGGCAGAGCTTCGCTAAGCACTACGGAGGAGGAGGAGGAGTTGGAGGAGGAGAGGCTGCGCCAGGCAAGGGGTGCGGCTGCCCTCTATCTCCCTCTCTATATATAGGGGAAAGGGGGTGGAGAAGGCGCCCTAGGGTTCCCTAGGGGAGGGGCGGCGGCCACAGGGGAAATCCTAGATGAGTTTGGGCGCCCCCACCCCTAGGAAACTTGCCCCCCAAGCTGGGAGGGGTGGCTGCCCTAGGGGAGGCGCCCCCACCTCTCCAGGTTACGTGAGAGGGGTTGGGAGGGGCACACAGCCCCTTAGTGGGCTGGTGTGCCCCCTCCCCTTGGCCCATAAGGCCCCCAACGCTTGCCGGGGCCTCCGAAACACCTTTCGGTAACGCTGGTCGTCACCCGGTACTCCCAGAACAATTCCGGACTCCAATACCCTTTGTCCAATATATCGATCTTCACCTCCGGACCATTCTGGAATTCCTCGTCATGTCCGGGATCTCATCCCGGACTCCTAACAACCTTCGGTAACCACATACTATTTCCCATAACAACTCTAGCGTCACCGAACCTTAAGTGTGTAGACCCTACGGGTTCGGGAACCATGCAGACATGACCGAGACACCTCTCCGGTCAATAACCAATAGCGGGATCTGGATACCCATATTAGCTCCCACATGTTCCACGATGATCTCATCGGATGGACCACAATGTCGGGGATTCAATCAATCTCGTATACAATTCCCTTTGTCTATCGGTATGTTACTTGCCCGAGATTCGATCGTCGGTATCCCTATACCTTGTTCAATCTCGCTACCGGCAAGTCTCTTTACTCATTCCATAACGCATGATCCCGTGACTAACTCCTTAGTCACACTGAGCTCATTATGATGATGCATTACCGAGTGGGCCCAGAGATACCTCTCCATCATACGGAGTGACAATCCCAGTCTCGATTCGTGCCAACTCAACAGATACTTTCGGAGATACCTGTATTGCACCTTTATAGCCACCCAGTTACGTTGTGACGTTTGGTACACCCAAAGCATTCCTACGGTATCCGGGAGTTGCACAATCTCATAGTCTAAGGAAATGATACTTGACATTAGAAAAGCTCTTAGCAAACGAACTACACGATATTGTGCTATGCTTAGGATTGGGTCTTGTCCATCACATCATTCTCCTAATGATGTGATCCCGTTATCAATGACATCCAATGTCCATGGTCAGGAAACCATAACCATCTATTGATCAACGAGCTAGTCAACTAGAGGCTTGCTAGGGACATGTTGTGGTCTATGTATTCACACATGTATTACGGTTTCCAGTTAATACAATTATAGCATGAACAATAGACAATTATCATGAACAAGGAAATACAATAATAACCATTTTATTATTGCCTCCAGGGCATATTTCCAAAACTAGGGATAACTCATTTTAGCATTGATATTTGGAAAGACATGGTTGCTTGTTGATATGCTTGAGTATTTAAGTCATCATGTCAAAACTAGACTATAAAGAAAACAAATATGATATGACATGATAGGCAGCATTCCACATCAAAAATTCTGTTTTTATCACTTACCTACTCGAGGACGAGTAGCTACTCGAGGACGAGTAAGAGTTAAGCTTGGGGATGCTGATACGTATCCAACGTATCTATAATTTTTTATCGTGCCATGTTGTTATATTATCAATCTTGGATGTTTTATAATCAATTTATAGTCATTTTATATCATTTCTTGGTACTAACCTATTGACATAGTGCCAAGTGCCAGTTGCTGTTTTCTGCATGTTTTTTACATCGCAGGAAATCAATACCAAACGGAATCCAAATGCAACGAAACTTTACGGAGATTGTTTATGCACCAGAAGACACCTAATGGGCCAAGGCTGCGCCTGGTGGCTGCTTCGAGGAGAGCACAACCCACCAAGGCGCGCCAGGAGGCCCAGGCGCGCCCTGGTGGGTTGTGCCCACCTCGGGTGCCCCCGGACCGCCTCTTTGCTCTATAAATACACCAATATTCCAGAAACCCTAGGGGAGTCAATGAAATTTTGATCCAGCCGCCGCAGAGTGCAGAACCACCAGATCCAATCTAGACACCATCACGGAGGGGTTCACCACTTCCATTGGTGCCTCTCCGATGATGCGTGAGTAGTTCTTTGTAGACCTTCGGGTCCGTAGTTAGTAGCTAGATGGCTTCCTCTCTCTCTCTTGATTCTCAATACAATGGTATCTTGGAGATCCATATGATGTAAGTCTCTTTGCGGTGTGTTAGTTGGGATCCGATGAACTTTGAGTTTATGATCAGATCTATCTTTTAATATCCATGGAAGTTATCTAGGTTTCTTTGATCTCTTAAATGCATGATTGCTTATAGCCTCGTATTTCTTCTCCGATATTTGGGTTTTGTTTGGCCAAATCGATCTATTTATCTTGCAATGGGAAGAGGTGCTTTGTAGTGGGTTCGATCTTACGGTGCTTGATCCCAGTGACAGGAAGCGAACCGACACGTATGTATCGTTGCTACTAAGGATAAAACGATGGGGTCTATCTCTACATAGATAGATTTTTTCTACATCATGTCATCGTTCTTATTGCATTACTCCGTTTCTCCATGAACTTAATACACTAGATGCATGCTGGATAGCTGTTGATATGTGGAGTAATAGTAGTAGATGCAAGCAGGAGCCGGTCTACTAATCTTGGACGTGATGCCTATGTAATGATCATTGCCTGGATATCGTCATGATTATTTGAAGTTCTATCAATTGCCCAGCAGTAATTTGTTCACCCACCGTTTGCTATTTTTCTCGAGAGAAGCCACTAGTGAAAGCTAGGGCCCCCGGGTCTCTTTCTCATATTATTTGCCTTTGCGATCTATTTTCAGATCTACTAAACCAAAAATACAAAAATACCTTGCTGCACTTTATTTTATTTGGCATTCGATCTATCAATACCTACAACTCTTTCCCGTTCACGTGCCAATTTCTAGCGCCGTTATCCGTAAGGGATTGACAACCCCTTTAACACGTCGGGTTGCGAGTGGTTGTTATTTGTGTGCAAGTGATGTTTAGGTTGTGTTGCTTGGTTCTCCTACTAGTTCGATAACCTTGGTCTCATCACTGAAGGAAATACCTACCGCTACTGTGCTGCATCATCCCTTCCTCTTTGGGGAAATACCGACGTAGCTTCAAGCCGCATCATCTCCTACCTCGGGTAACACCGCCACCTTCACTGGTACTACACTATTATTAGGTCTGAGCTATGTTGAGGGCAGAAGGGCTTTGTCTAGATGTTTGCGGGAGGTTTGAGGCTCTTCCTTGGAGATGCCCTAAGAAGGGAAAGAAACGAGTTGGACATGGTGAGTGACACGTCAATGCCTAGAGTCTAGAGGGAGGAAACGGATTGTTGCTGCAGTGGCTGGCCGTGAGTGCGACGCCCACAACGGGCCCGCCCCCGCTTATATTAATTAAATAAATCCTCTGCCTGGAGTGTCTCACAGCCACCACTCGGCCTCAACCAGTCTCTCTCTCTCTTTGACGGTTTGTCTACTGACCGGAAAGTACTACATGGGTCTCTCTCTCACTCTCACACTGGCGACGAAATTTTAGGTGTGTAGGTGTAGAGCGACCACTTCTGTGTGCAGCGGTACTTTCCTTTGTCTACCTAACGTAAGTTACAACATGGGTCGCTGTCTGCTGCATGCTCTCTCTCTCTCTCCTTGTTCCATGCACTGTCTCTGTCTCTCTCTGCGTGTGTGCTCTTTGTCACTGACTGCTACTTGATTTGATTTTGATCATGCAGGACAACATGTCGGCAGGTTATGCCCTCTTCGGCACGTACCCAGGCACCTCCCTCTGGGATGAGGCTACCCCGATGCAAGGCGGGTGCCATGTTTGGTGTGGTCGCCTTAAGTGTTGCTGTGATCGTGGCGACATGGTACTTCTGCCGCAAGTCTAGCCAGTACCACCACCACAGCTGCAGATGTGTCGTCTCCTACCTCGGGTAACACCGCCACCTTCTACTACACTATTATTAGCAGTGATGGAGCTATGTTGAGGGTAGGGCGCTGCCCCCTCCCACACCCGTGGATCAATTATGAAGAAAAAAATTTAAGAAGGGCTTTTGTCTAGATGCTTGCGGGAGGTTTGAGGCTCTGCCTTGGAGATGCCCTAAGAAGGAAAAGAAACGAGTTGGACGTGGTGAGTGACACGTCAACGCACTAGATTTGATTTTGATCATGCAGGACAGCATGTCGGCGGGTTATCCCTCTTCCGCACGTACCCGGGCACCTCCCTCTGGGAGGAGGCTACCTCGGGGCAGAAGGCGGGGCAATATTTGATGTGGTCGCCTTCACTGTTGTTGTGATCGTGACGACGTGGTACTTCTGCCACAAGTCTAGCCAGTACCACTACCCTAGCTGTAGATGTGTTGTCTCGTACTTCGGCTACCACTGCCACCTTCACTGCTACTACACTATTATTAGCAGTGGCGGAGTTATGTTGAGGCCACCGCCCCCACACCCTTGGATCAATTCTCCGCCACTGATTATTAGTACACCATGATCCGGCAAGCTCACTCTATGGATGACGATTGTGATGGATGACAATGACAATTGTGATGTATTATGTTTGTGATGGATCACACACACACACACACACACACACACACACACACACACACACACTTGATTATTATTATCTTTTTTTGCCTTTCAATTTCTTGATTTGAAGACGCTATGATTTGAATCACTCTTGATTGATCTGTCCGTGGAGGGTGATGTTATTGTTGGTTTCCTGACGCCATCCTTCGTTGTATCACGTGTTATTTTTACTCCTTCGGTTCTGTGCTTGCGAACATGTGCTGTCGCGGTTGAATGGAGTACGTGTTAAGAAGGTTCTACGTAACTTCCACTTATCAGTTGGAATCACTCGCACAAGAAAAAGAAATCGATCCCAGGTCATCTTGCGGTGCTATGAGGATGCGCGACTCATTGCGCGGTTCCATGCATCCATCTTTTGCGCGACCAAAACTGCAACAATTCCATGCACTATTCCGGTGCTTTTCGGGGAACAGAAGAATTTGCCGGTCGAGCTCGTGTCCAGAAGCATGAGCTTTCCACCCCGGGGGCAGGGCAGGGCAGGCAGGACCTCCTCCGTTTCCCAAGCCGATCGTATCGACCCGGGATGCGGGAGACCGCGGGATCGCCGCACATGGCCTGGCCGGAGACTCCACCGGAGGCAGCGGCGTCGGCGACGGCAAGAGGGAACGAGAGCCCACGCCGTCGTGCTGTCACCTATCTGACGGCTGAGAGATGCGTTCATTTTCCTTTTAGCGGTGCCTGCTCTGCTCGTAAAGCAGCAGGATCAGTACTTGTGGTATTGACCTCGTCGCCGAGGAACGAACTGCTGCCAGCCGGGTCATCGACAGGACGGCGACAACCATCGTGGTCTGCGTGCGTACGTGGAACCATATGCATGCTTTCTTTCACGCGCGTGCTCGAGGCCTGCCCTTCTGCGGAAAAAAAAAAGTGAAACGAAATGAACTTGAAACTTAGCAGGATCAATGCAGGAAGAATAACGGGTTGCATGAACATCCATGCATGGCCTGGGTTGCCTGCCTGCGGCAGTGGCGGAGCCAGAATTTGAGTATAGGGGGGCCAAGTACGTATATTAATCTAATCTTGTTGGTAATTACTCGTGGCTTCTATTAAAATTGTGGATCATGGGGGTCAGGCCCTGCTCGTCCCCCTGGCTCCGCCCCTGGCCTGCGGTATGTATCTCTCTGGAAAACGTGGGTCGCTCCTGGTTTCTCCTTCCTTCTTGTCTTCCTCTTACGGTTTCGCTAAATCTGAGTCGACTGAGAATTAGCCAAGTCTCAATCACATCACCAACTGTTAGATATAAAATCGTTAAGATATGTACGCACTGTTTTTTATTGTTGTTTTTGTCTGTGCGTTTTGCTCAATCGGCCGAAGGAGCACAGACAGGCCGTGGCTACATGTATGTGCGTGTGTTTTGTTATCTGACTTTTCTTCGATCTGAGTGTTTTTACGTGACGCTCTTTTTTCAATCTCAACATTGCTTCTACTTTTCTTTCATTTCCCCCTTGCTTCTATATAACTTTTATTCTGTTCAAACACCATCTTCATTTTTTCCCTTCTTATTTATGTTTTCCATATAGATTGTTTTTTGTACAATTGCATATTTTATATTTATTTGGTTTTCACCAAATTGCATGCCTATCATTCGCGTGCAGCTGAGACCAAGTACAGATCCAGGATTTGAACATAGAGTAGGCGAAGATGACAAAAAAAAGAAGCAATTAAAAAGACATATAGGTAGCATTCTTACTATCTTAAATATTCCTAGGTCTTATAGTCAACACGACAAGTGTACTACGATACAAGAGGAGAATTGCACTTTTATAATTATAATTAAATTAAAATGGGAACTATGACTACCAATAAGATCAAATGTCTAAATAATTTGTGAAGTTGGTTGTCTGCTCTTCTTAAGCTTCACACAAACTTAGGTGGACAATCGGACATCACTAATTAGGAAATTACTACCTCCGTCCTGGTATATTAGTCCTCTTTGTAATTTGTGCTAAATTTTGGCTAAAAATTTAACTAACAAAATGTTAGTGCATGTCAACAAAAATTATATCGTTTGATTTGTATTTGAACATAGTTTTTAATGATATAATTGTTTATGACATGTATGAACGTTTTCTTAGTTAAATTTATGGTCAAAATTTGGCACAGATTACAGCGAAACCAATAAACCAGGATGGAAGTAGTGGTGTTTAATGATGCTTAATGCTTATAGTTTCGACTTCTATGTTCTTTCATGACGAGCGCGCATCATTCCATTTCCTTCACTTGAACCGGGTGAGATTGGTCTGTGGAGCGTGTGTCTACGCAGGACAATAGTTTCCCAGGGATCCTTGTGGATCAAGGAGTGGCATGGCCCATCAGGCTGATCGAGCTCCGCGAGGCAGCTTGCCTGAAGGAATTTAGGTCTGTCCATCTGCGTTCTGCGGTTGGAGGATGCACGACTCACTGCGGTTCCATGTAAGTACTCCTTCCGGTCCTTTTTACTCTGCATATTAGGTTTGTCTGAGGTCAATCTCATCCAACTTTGACCAATTTTATAAAAAAAATTATAGACATTCACATAACAACACCCATACCATTAGATTCATCTTGGAATATATTTTCATATTATATTTATTAAATATTATAGATGCTAATAATTTTTAATGTAAATTTGGTCAAACTTAGTAAAGTTTGACTTTCGACAAATCCAATGTGCAAAGTAAAAAGGACCGGAGGGAGTATCTTTGCGCGACCGAAACTGCAACAGTTCCATGCATGCTTCCGGTGCTTTCCGGACGAGCTCGTGTCGAGAAGCAGGAGCTTTCCACTCTGGGAGCAGGGCAGGCAGGATCTCTTCGGATTCCGAGGCCGATCGTATCGGTCGGGGGCTCGGGGCGCCCGGCCGGTGTGTTGGGGAAGCGATAGACCGCGGGATCGGCACACATGGCCTGGCCGGAGACGAGAGGCAGCGGCGTCGGCAACGGCAAAAGGAAATGGGAATTGAGAACCCATGCCGCCATGCTGTCACCTGTCTGACGGCCGAGCGATGCGTTCATTTTCCTTTTAGCGGCGTGTCTGCTTGTAAAGCAGCAGGATGAGTATTTGTTCTAGTGCCCTCATCGCTGAAGAACCAACTGCTGCTGGCTTGTCCATCGACAAGACGGCAACAACCATTATGATCTGCGTGCGTACGTGGAACTATATGCATGCTTTCTTTCACGCACATGCTTGAGACATGCTCTTCTGCCGGGGAAAATGAAACGAAATGAACTTGATATTTTTTTTCCGCAAATATGCAAAGTTTGCGTATCTTTTCATTGATAAATAAAAGAAGAATGAGTACAACCAAAGATACAACACATGACATACACATGAAGGCATGCGCATGGTACCCGGAGCAGAGAGAAGGGATGCTCAGCCCAAACAGGAAGAAACACACAGCTAAACCCATCAAGCCTAAAACTAATGTAGCAGACCAAATGAGCACGACGTCAAACATCTCCAATTCCAACACCGGGGACTCCGCGAGCGAGCAAGATAGCGCCTTCAAGAAGGGGAACGCCGTCGCGACGCCGTCGCCATCCGATCCGACAAGCCGGACATAGGGTTTCCCCTGATGCTCGAAGAGGGGCTCAGATAAAGGCCATGGCAGCGCCTTCAGGAAGGAAAACGACATCCGCGGGTGTCGCCGCTACCAGCATCGGCAAGCCGAGCAGGGCTTTCGCCGGGCCTGAGTCCGAGCAATCCCATATCCACGAGATCAGGATCCGAAGATGCCGGAGTCAACATGCCTGTCAACCGCTACATCAGACGGAGGGTGGGGCTGCACCTGCCGCCGACAAAAACACAAGCTTTGCAGCCGACGGCATGATCGACGGGGTTGGAGAGGCAGCGAGGCAGAGAGCCGACACGAGTGGTAGGGTGGCGGCCGGCGCCGCCGGCAATCCGGAGGCGGAAGGGAGCACAGCTCCGTGTTGCAGGAGGCGTAGCCACCAGGACACCAGCGAACCGAAGATGCTGGAAGGGACGCAGCAACTTGTCGGCCGGGGCTGAGACCGCGCCAGTGGGGACGCCGACAGACCATGGACACTGGAGAACGCATGTCCGTGGACGCCGGTACCGGAGCAGTGCCGACCAAGAACCACCGTGAAACTTCAGCCGCCTGCCAAAGGACGCCGTGACCACACATACACAAGTCGTTGCCGCAGCTCGGAGGAAGCGCCGTCAGGGACGGAGGGTGGCATGCACCGAGGCAGGACCGAGCCCCGGCCTGCCCGGCCACCTCACCCAAGGGCCTCACCCGCCCCAATCAGCAGCAGCAAGAGTTGCGGCCACGCGAGACAGGAGGCGGACGGGGTAGGTCACCGCGAGCAAGGCCGCGCCGCCACGCCGAAGCGGCAGGAGGGGGCTGAAGGTTATTGAATTCTGAATATCTATTATTGCCTTGAAGGGCTGTTTATATAAGATACAAGACTTGGGGGCCAAGGATAGTAGAGATAGATTTCAACTTGAACTACCAAATACATAAACCGAATATATACTCTAATACCCCCCGCAGTGTCAACATCAGGTGTAACAATGTTGAGACTGGAGCGAATGCCATTGAATGTTGCAGTGGGGAGCCCCTTGGTGAAAATATCAGCAAATTGCGCAGTGGTGGGAACATGAAGCACACGGACCTCGCCAAGAGCCACTTTCTCACGAACAAAATGAATATCAATCTCGATGTGTTTGGTGCGACGATGCTGAACTGGATTGGACGCCATGTAGACTGCAGAAATATTGTCACAATAAACAATTGTTGCACGCTCAATTGGTCGATGAAGCTCAACCAGAAGCTGACGAAGCCACACCGCCTCGGCCACAGAATGCGCAACAGACCGATATTCAGCTTCTGCAGAAGATCTGGAAACTGTAACCTGCCTTTTAGAAGACGAAGAAACAAGATTGTCACCCAAATAAACACAAAAGCCGGATGTAGATCGTCGAGTATCTGGACAACCCGCCCAGTCTGCATCAGAATAAACTGTCAAGCTTGTTGGAGAGGAAGAGTTAAGAAGAATACCATGATCAATAGTACCTTTGAGATACCAAAGTATTCTCTTGACATGAGAATAATGAGGAACACGAGGATCATGCATATATAAGCACGCTTGTTGAACAGAATAAGATATATCGGGGCGAGTGAGAGTGGCATATTGGAGAGCACCAGTTATACTGCGATATAGTGTAGGATCAAAAAAGGTTCACCATCGGCCGACAACTTGGTACCAACATCGACCGGCGTACGACAGGGTTGACAGTCAGTCATCCCCGCACGAGAGAGCAAGTCAAGAAGATACTGGCGTTGAGAGAGAAAGAGTGTAGATGAAGTGCGGGAAACATTGATCCCAAGAAAGTGATGAAGAGGACCAAGGTCAGTCATGGAGAGTTCATGATTAAGAGAAGAGATAATATGTTGTAGAAAGGAATCAGAAGAGGCAGTGAGAATTATAACGTCAACATATAGTAGAAGATAGGCAGTATGAGAGGAGGAACGGAAAATAAAGAGAGAGGAGTCGGGTTTAGAGGAGGTAAAACCTAATGTGTGAATGAAGGTGGTGAAGCGATGGAACCAAGCACGAGGAGCTTGTTTAAGACCGTACAGAGATTTGTGAAGAAGACAAACAAAATCAGGAGAAGAGGAATTCTCAAAACCCGAAGGTTGTTGACAATAGACAGTTTCATTGAGAGTGCCATGTAGAAAAGCATTTTTATCATCTAATTGATGAATTGGCCAAGAGGAGGAGATAGCAAGACTGAGAACAACACGAATGGTACTAGGTTTTACAACCGGAGAAAAAGTCTCATCAAAATCAATACCCTGTTGTTGAGAAAAACCACGACATACCCAACGAGCTTTATAACGAGCAAGGGTACCATCAGCATGAAATTTGTGACGGAAAACCCATTTGCCGGAAACAACATTGACACCGGGTGGTTTGGGAACGAGAGTCCATGAGTTATTTTGCCGAAGAGCATGAAACTCCTCACGCATAGCAGAATGCCAGAGAGGATCGAGAAGAGCTCGTTTATAAGAGGTAGGAATAGGGGAGATAGTGGGAGTAGCCGTGAGATTAAGACGTCGGGTAGGGAGGTGAAAGCCACGCTTACCACGAGTGCACATGACATGATCGTTGGCCGGAGGTATAATAGGAACAGCATTGGACGGAAGAGGTGGTGTTGGGGAAGAAGAGGAAGAAGGAGAAGAGAGAACCGGGGAGATGGGCGTGGAAGGAGAGATAGCTGCCGTGGAGGGAGGAGTGGGGGGCGCGGAAGGCTGTGGTGAGGGAGGAGTGGGCGACGCGGCGGAAGGCTGCTGTGGGGTTGCTTGAGGCTGCTCTGTTGGCTGTTGCTCCGCGGCAACAGAGGTAGGAGTTAGACGAGGGAGTAGAGAAGATGAAGAATGGACAGGGGACGATTGGTGCGTAGGTGAGGATTGTGTGGCAGCGTAGGGAAAAGTATGTTCATCAAAGACGACATGACAGGAAATAATGACACGACCAGATGAAGGATTGAAGCAGTGAGAGCCCTTATGATCATCGGAGAGACCAAGATAGATGCAAGGTAAAGACCTAGGCTCTAGTTTATGAGAGGTTGTAGCAGTGATGTTGGGAAAACATAGACAACCAAAAACGCGGAGAGAGAGATAGTCGGGATGGGAAAGAAAAAGAGACTGAAAGGGGGTGTAGAGAGGACATGTTTTAGTTGGTCTAATATTGAGAAGAAGTGTGGCAGTACGTAGTGCTTCAACCCAAAAACGGGGAGGGAGAGAAGCTTGAATAAGCAAAGTGCGAAGAATATCATTGATGGAGCGAAGAGAGCGTTCTGCCTTTCCGTTTTGAGGGGATGTATAGGGGCAAGAAAAGCGAAGGAGGATGCCATGAGAGAGAAAGAAAGTGCAATTGCGAGTATTGTCAAATTCACGTCCATTGTCGCATTGAATAAAGCGTATTGGAAGACCAAAGTGGGCGAGAACATATTGTCAAAAATTGAGAAAAATTGGGTGTACATCGGACTTGGCTCGTAGAGGGAATGTCCAAACATAATGAGAATAATCATCAAGAATTACAAGATAGTATTTATAACCAGAAACACTAGAAATTGGAGAGGTCCATAAATCACAATGTAGTAGTTCAAAAGGAAAAGTACTAATAGTGGAGGAGGTACCAAAAGGTAGTCTAACATGTTTGCCACATTGACAGGCATTACAAAGAGAGGAATCATGAGAGACACTAGAGCTAGGGATACAAAATTCTTGTAGTAATGATGATAAGGTAGCTTTATTGGGATGACCAAGCCGTCGATGCCATAGATCAACAGATGCAAGCATGGCGCGTGGTGTGGAAGTGGGGGCGCCATGAAGAGGATAAAGATCGCCTGTGCTATTGTACCGAGCGAGAACCTCCCCCGTTTTCAGATCCTTCACAGATAAACCAAACGGGTCAAAGGCAAGAATAACTTGATTATCAATGGTAAACTGACAAACAGAGATGAGATTGGCAATTAGAGATGGGACTACAAGAATATTACGTAAAAGAAAATTGTTAGAAGAATATGGAATGTAAGAGTCACCGGTGCAAGAGACAGGAATAGTGGAACCATCACCAATGGTAATGGAAGAAAAAGAAGAAGGAAAACAAGCTGACAAAAAATTCATATTTGAAGACATATGCATGGATGCACCAGAATCGAAAATCAATCCGTACCTTCGTTGTTGAGGGTGAAATTGTTCATGGCAGCGATGAAGGCAGCCTGATCCCAGCTTGGTGATGTTGTGCTTGGAGATGAAGGAGCAGGCACGTTCATTGGTGCATGCTGACCATATGCGTACGGTGAAGACGCCGAAAGAGCACCGGGCGCATAGGGAACCAGGGCGTAGCCGGGCGGAACCACGGGGGCAGAGAGCACAACCTCGATGGCATGGTGGACGGGGTTGGAGAGGCAGCGGGGCAGAGAGCCGACACGGGTGGTAGGGTGGCGGCTGGCGCCGCCGGCAATCCGGAGCCGGAAGGGAGCACAGCTCCGTGTTGCAGGAGGCGTAGCCACCAGGACACCGGCGAACCGAAGATGCTGGAAGGGACGCAGCAACTTATCGGCCGGGGCTGAGACCGCGCCAGTGGGAACGCCGACAGACCATGGACATTGGAGAACGCAGGTCCGTAGACGCCGGGACCGGAGCAGTGCCGACAAAGAACCACCGTGAAACTTCAGCCGCCTGCCAAAGGACGCCGTGACCACACATACACAAGTCGTTGCCACAGCTCGGAGGAAGCGCCGTCAGGGACGGAGGGTGGCATGCACCGTGGCAGGACCGAGCCCCAGCCTGCCCGGCCACCTCACCCAAGGGCCTCACCCGGCCCAATCAGCAGCGGCAAGAGTTCCGGCCACACGAGACAGGAGGCGGACGGGGTAGGTCACCGCGAGCAAGGCCGCGCCGCCACGCCGAAGCGGCAGGAGGGGGCCGCAGCAGCTGGACGGGAGGGAGAGCAATGGAGCGCCAGATCGGATCTGGGGCCATGGGAGGAAGGGGGCTCCAGGACGAGGTGGTGATGGGGTGCGGGGCTCCAGCGCGAGGTGGTGGCAGGCGGGGAGACCGCCGCGACCATCCTCAGGCCCGGCGCGGTGAAGCGGGGGTCCGCTGCAGGAAAGGGGTGGGGGGAAACGAAATCACCCCGCAGCCGCAATCCCTGGGCGCGGCCAGGCTTCGCCGGCCGGCCCTCCGGCAGCGGCGATGTGGCCGTGGCTGAGACGGGAGGTAGCTGCTGGTAGTGGCGAGGGTTTCCCCCGTGTCGCCAGACGCGGGCCACGCGGGAGTTAGCAAGATCAAATTCAATGCAGGAAGAATGACGGGGGCTTGAACATCCATGGTCCGTGTTGCCTACCTGTAGCTGCGGTATCTCTCTGGAAACATGGCTCGCTAAATCTGAGTTGACCGAGATTTAGTAAAATCCCAACAACACCAACCATTAGATACAAAATCTTTAAGATCTGTGCACACCGTTTTTTGGTTGTTGTTTTTGTCTGTGCGTTGTGCTGAATCGGCCAACGTTCTAGTTTATTGGCCTCCTTTATACTTTGTGTCAAATTTTGATCATAGATTTAACTAATGAAATGTTAATACATGTCAAAAAAAAGACATATCATTGAATTCGTATTTGAATATAGTTTCCGATGATATTATTTTGGCTATGTAAAACTTATATGTTATTGGTGAAAATCCTGGTAAAGGATGACCCTAAATATGACCGGGACTAATAAACTAGGACGGAGATAGTATAAGGGAAATACATGTGTGTTCTTTTTAGAGAGAGAAATACACGCATACTTAAATTAAAGTAGGAATTATGTCTACCAAAAAGATCGAACGTATCAATAATTTGTGAACTTGGTTGTCTTCTCCACTGAACCTTCACACAAACTTAAGTGGAGAATCGGGCATCTATAATTAGGAAATTAGTGTTAAATAATGCTTAATGCTTGTAACTTTGACTTCCAATTTTTTTTCATGGCGTAATTTAGACGAAAAAAAATACAATAATACACACCCTTCATTATGTTGTTGCTGATGCCGCTTCATGTTGGTCGTGCGCCCTTGCTGTTGGAGCGTTCGATCAATGCTTGTGTTGGATTTACCCCCCTTATAAATTTTGATCTATGAGCTTCGGTTGCACCAAATTTCTCCAAGCTTTGCCAGTTCGGTCACTGGCAACATGCTCACACGAGAAGAAATAGGATAGGCTGAAGAGGAAACTAACGGTTTCTGATCGATCAATCAACGCTGACGTGGGTGCGTGGGCTATACAAGCGTCAATCATCTACAACTGATTATGTGAGCCTACTAATCATGTTCGCAAGCCTACTAAACATCTAGCAATGATCGTGTGCAGTCTGAAAAAAAATCTACCACCGACCCTACAACCATGCACCAGCTGACAGGGGGCATGACATCAGACCTTTTTCCTACGTAGTCCCTGGTTGTTACCTACCGCCATGGTCTCTGGCGGTAGCGTAACGGCCAGCGTAATCAGCGCCGTGAGCTGAGCCTGATGTGGATAAGTGGCTATTGCCGGGGTCTTTGGCAATAGGATGTGATACCCTACTGCCAACGGCCCTGGCGGTAGGGTGCTGAGAGCGTTAAGAGATTGAGTGGGCAAGTGTGACCCCCCCCCCCCACCCACCCACCCATTGACCTCAATCCTTTTCCCACTCTCCCATCTTCCAAGCGCTACCCAATCTCTCTCCATTGCTTGAGATTTTTCCAGTGGATCCGGGCCATTTTCATCACTAAAGGTACATCTCTCACCTCCCTCATTTTGATTGGTTGGAATCATCTTGTTTGGTGGCAATGGTCATGTTTGTGCAAACCCTAGTTTTGCTTTTCTTTATGAAATCAATAGATATGATGGATTCTAGGGTTATATTTGTGTTTGACTATGTGTAGTATCGCTAATATCGTGGTTGGTAGCAAGATCTAGGGTTATGGTTAAGGAATGTCATAATTTATGTGTTAATTTGGGCCTGGCATTTTGCTATTTGTTTTGTTGTTTGAATGTAATGCATAGAAGTTAGTTGATCCATACAATGCATAGTAGGTACTTAATCCATTTAATTTGGCTGACACATTGATGACTTTATTTGTTTGACAATGTATTTAGATGGATAGACTCGTTAATGTTTATTATTTGGACAAAGAGGCATTCATTAATGTCAATGTCGACAAATGGGAGGAACCCATGGTTTTGATACAAGCCCCCTAGCTATGCGGAGGTTGTTGAGAAATGAGAAATGTGTTAGAGTGAATTGACCCCAATGACGAGGTTAAATTTATTGGAAGTTATGATGTTGAAGTGGGAACAAAATCTCCATTAAAGAATATCACTAGTAGAAACAGGGTCATCTGTCCCGGTTGGTAAGGGCCTTTTGTCCCGGTTTTTGAACCGGGACTAAAGGGTCGTTACTAATGCCCTAGCCCTTTAGTCCCGGTTCTTACACGAACCGGGACAGATGGGCCTCCACGTGGCCGGTGCGCCGAGCCCAGGCAGGAGGGCCTTTGGTCCCGGTTGGTGGCAGCAACCGGGACCAATAGGCATCCACGCGTCAGCATTTCAGAGGCTGGGGTTTTTGTTTTTTTTGAAATGGGGGGGGAGATTGGGGGTTTTGGGGGGTTAATTTAGGTGTTTCATATATTGTGTTAGCTAGCTAATTAATAGAGAGAAGTGTCCTCCCTTATGTCCGTGCTTGGTCGACGCTATATATGCGTATAGAGAGGACTAGACACGCAAGCTAGTAAGCAAATGAAGGAAACAGAAGATCGTCATTAACATATGCATACAGAGAGAAGTGATATCGACCACCTCTCCTTCTCCGAGAGATTGGTCGAACAACAAGTTCTCGTATATCTATCCGACACTACCGGCTACATATATACAATAATTATCTCTTACAATATAATCTCCTAATTATATATGAACACAGGGTCCACATAGTATTCTCCGTCTTCAGCGATCACGTGGTCAAGGAAGAATGCCGCCAATTCCTCTTGAATTGCTCGCATACGATCTGATGGTAGGAGTGTTGGAAATATGCCCTAGAGGCAATAATAAAAGTATTATTATTATATTTCCTTGTTCATGATAATTGTCTTTTATTCATGCTATAATTGTATTATCCGGAAATCGTAATACACGTGTGAATACATAGACCACAATATGTCCCTAGTGAGCCTCTAGTTGACTAGCTCGTTGATCAACAGATAGTCATGGTTTCCTGACTATGGACATTGGATGTCATTGATAACGGGATCACATCATTAGGAGAATGATGTGATGGACAAGACCCAATCCTAAGCATAGCACAAGATCGTGTAGTTCGTTTTGCTAGAGCTTTTCCAATGTCAAGTATCTCTTCCTTAGACCATGAGATCGTGTAACTCCCGGATACCGTAGGAGTGCTTTGGGTGTACCAAACGTCACAACGTAACTGGGTGACTATAAAGGTGCATTACAGGTATCTCCAAAAGTGTCTATTGGGTTGACACGGATCGAGACTGGGATTTGTCACTCCGTATGACGGAGAGGTATCACTGGGCCCACTCGGTAGTGCATCATCATAATGAGCTCAAAGTGACCAAGTGTTTGGTCATGGGATCATGCATTACGGTACGAGTAAAGTGACTTGCCGGCAACGAGATTGAACGAGGTATTGGGATACCGACGATCGAATCTCGGGCAAGTAAAATACCGATTGACAAAGGGAATAGTATACGGGGTTGATAGAATCCTCGACATCGTGGTTCATCCAATGATATCATCGAGGAGCATGTGGGAGCCAACATGGTTATCCAGATCCCGCTGTTGGTTATTGCCGAGAGCCGTCTCGGTCATGTCGCATGTCTCCGAACCCGTAGGGTCTACGCACTTAAGGTTCGGTGGCGCTAGGGTTGTATGAATATGAGTATGCAGCAAACCGAATGTTGTTCAGAGTCCGGATGAGATCCCGGACGAACGAGGAGTTCGGAATGGTTCGGAGGTAAAGATTTATATATAGGAAGTCTTATTTTGGTCGCGGAAAAGTTTCGCGTTATCGGTATTGTCTGGGAGTGCGAAAGGGGTCCGGGGTCCACCGGGGTCCACCTGCCCGGGGGCACACAGGCTGTAGGGGTGCGCCTTGGCCTATATGGGCCAAGGGCACCAGCCCCAAGAGGCCCATGCGCCAAGATATAAGAAAAAGGGAGAGTCCTAAAGGGGAAGGCACCTTGAGGTGCCTTGGGAGGATGGACTCCTCCCCCTCTTGGCCGCACCCTTCCTTGGAGCAAGGGCAAGGCTGCACCCTTCCCCTCTCTTGCACCTATATAAAGGGAGGGGAGGGAGGGGTGGCCACACCCATAAGCCCTGGCGCCTCCCTCCTCCCTGTAACACCTCCTCCTCCTCCCGTAGTTGCTTAGCGAAGCCCTGCCGGAGTTCTGCTGCATCCACCACCACGCCGTCGTGCTGCTGGATCATCATCAACCTATCCTTCCCCCTTGCTGGATCAAGAAGGAGGAGACGTCATCCGCTCACGCGTGTGTTGAACGCGGAGGTGCTGTCCGTTCAGCACTAGGTCATCGGTGATCTGAATCACGCAGTACGACTCCATCATCCCCGTTCCATTGAACGCTTCCGCACGCGATCTACAAGTGGTATGTAGATGCAATCACTCTCCCATGACTCGTTGCTAGATGAAATCATAGATGGATCTTGGTGAAACCGTAGGAAAAATTTTAATTTTCTGCAACGTTCCCCAACAGTGGCATCATGAGCTAGGTCTATGCGTAGTTCTCTATTGCACGAGTAGAACACAATTTGTTGTGGGCGTAGATGTTGTCAACTTTCTTGACGCTACTAGTCTTATCTTGCTTCAGCGGCATTGTGGGATGAAGCGGCCGGACCGACCTTACACGACGCTTACGTGAGACTGGTTCCACCGGTCGACATGCACTAGTTGCATAAGGTGGCTAGCGGTGTCTGTCTCTCCCACTTTAGTTGGAGCGGATTCAATGAAAAGGGTCCTTATGAAGGGTAAATAGAAGTTGAAAAATCACGTTGTGGCTTTCACGTAGGTAAGAAAACGTTCTTGCTAGAACCCTATTGCAGCCACGTAAAACTTGCAACAACAATTAGAGGACGTCTAACTTGTTTTTGCAGCAAGTGTTTTGTGATATGATATGGCCAAAGTTGTGATGAATGATGAATGATATATGTGATGTATGAGATCATGTTCTTGTAATAGGAATCACGACTTGCATGTCGATGAGTATGACAACCGGCAGGAGCCATAGGAGTTGTCTTTATTTTTGTATGACCTGCATGTCATTGAAGAACGCCATGTAAATTACTTTAGTTTATTGCTAAACGCGTTAGCCATAGAAGTAGAAGTAGTCGTTGGCGTGACAACTTCATGAAGACACGATGATGGAGATCATGATGATGGAGATCATGGTGTCATGCCGGTGACAGGATGATCATGGAGCCCCGAAGATGGAGATCAAAGGAGCTATATGATATTGGCCATATCATGTCACTACTATATATAATTGCATGTGATGTTTATTATGTTTATGCATCTTGTTTACTTAGAACAACGGTAGTAAATAAGATGATCCCTCATAACAATTTCAAGAAAGTGTTCTCCCTAACTGTGCACCGTTGCTAAAGTTCGTCGTTTCCAAGCACCACGTGATGATCGGGTGTGATAGATCCTTACGTTCACATACAACGGGTGTAAGACAGTTTTACACATGCAATACACTTAGGTTAACTTGACGAGCCTAGCATGTACAGACATGGCCTCGGAACACAAGAGACCGAAAGTTCGAACATGAGCCGTATGGAAGATACGATCAACATGGAGATGTTCACCGACGATGACTAGTCCGTCTCACGTGATGATCGGACACAGCCTAGTCGACTCGGATCATGTATCACTTAGATGACTAGAGGGATGTCAAATCTGAGTGGGAGTTCATTAAATAATTTGATTAGATGAACTTTATTATCATGAACAATAGTCTAAAATCTTTGCAAAATGTCTTGTAGATCAAATGGACAACGCTCATGTCACCATGAACTTCAACGCGTTCCTAGAGAAAACCAAGCTGAAAGATGATGGCAGCAACTATTCGGACTGGGTCTGGAACCTGAGGATTATCCTCATAACTGCCAGGAAACAATATGTCCTAGAAGCACCACTAGGTGAAGCACCCATCCCAGAGAACCAAAACGTTATGAACGCTTGGCAGTCTCGTGCTGATGATTACTCCCTCGTTCAGTGCGGCATGCTTTACAGCTTAGAACCGGGGCTCCAAAAGCGTTTTGAGCGACACGGAGCATATGAGATGTTCGAGGAGCTGAAACTAGTTTTCCAAGCTCATGCCCGGGTCGAGAGATATGAAGTCTCCGACAAGTTCTACAGTTGTAAGATGGAGGAAAATAGTTCGGTCAGTGATCACATACTCAAAATGTCTGGGTTGCACAACCGCCTGTCCCAGCTGGACATTAACCTCCCAGACGAGGCGGTCATTGATAGAATCCTTCAGTCGCTCCCACCAAGCTACAAGAGCTTTGTGATGAACTACAATATGCAGGGGATGGTGAAAACTATTCCTGAAGTATTTTCAATGCTGAAGTCAGCCGAGGTAGAAATCAAGAAGAAGCATCAAGTGTTGATGGTCAATAAAACCACTAAGTTCAAGAAGGGCAAGGGAAAGAAGAACTTCAAGAAGGACGGCAAGGATGTTGCCGCACCTGTAAGCCAGTTGCCGGAAGAAGTCAAAGAATGGACCCAAGCACGAGACCGAGTGCTTTTATTGCAAAGGAAGGGTCACCGAAGCGGAACTGCCCCAAATACTTAGCGCACAAGAAGGCCGGCAACACTAAAGGTATATTTGATATACATGTAATTGATGTGTACCTTACTAGCACTCGTAGTAACTCCTGGGTATTTGATACCGGTGCCGTTGCTCATATATGTAACTCACAGCAGGAGCTGCGGAATAAACGAAGACTGGTGAAGGACGAGGTGACGATGCGCGTCGGGAATGGTTCCAAGGTCGATGTGATCGCCGTCGGCACGCTACCTCTACATTTACCCACGGGATTAGTTTTAAACCTCAATAATTGTTATTTAGTACCAAGTTTGAGCATGAACATTGTATCAGGATCTCGTTTAATACGAGATGGCTACTCATTTAAATCCGAGAATAATGGTTGTTCTATTTATATGAGAGAAATGTTTTATGGTCATGCTCCGATGGTCAATGGTTTATTCTTAATGAATCTCGAACGTAATGTTACACATGTTCATAGTGTGAATACCAAAAGATGTAAAGTTGATAACGATAGTCCCACATACTTGTGACACTGCCGCCTTGGTCACATTGGTGTCAAGCGCATGAAGAAGCTCCATGCTGATGGAATTTTAGAGTCTCTCGATTATGAATCATTTGACACATGCGAACCATGCCTCATGGGCAAGATGACCAAGACTCCGTTCTCCGGAACAATGGAGCGAGCAACCAACTTATTGGAAATCATACATACCGATGTGTGCGGTCCAATGAGTGTTGAGGCTCGCGGAGGATATCGTTATGTTCTCACTCTCACTGATGACTTGAGTAGATATGGGTATGTCTACTTGATAAAACACAAGTCTGAGACCTTTGAAAAGTTCAAGGAATTTCAGAATGAAGTAGAGAATCAACGTGACCGAAAGATAAAATTCTTGCGATCAGATCGTGGAGGAGAATATTTAAGTCACGAATTTGGTACACACTTAAGGAAATGTGGAATCGTTTCACAACTCACGCCGCCGGGAACACCTAGTGTAACGGTGTGTCCGAACGTCGTAATCCCACTCTATTGGATATGGTGCGATCTATGATGTCTCTTACTGATTTACCGCTATCATTTTGGGGATACGCTCTAGAGACAGCTACATTCACTTTAAATAGAGCACCGTCTAAATCCGTTGAGACGACACCGTATGAATTATGGTTTGGGAAGAAACCTAAGCTGTCATTTCTAAAAGTTTGGGGATGCGATGCTTATGTCAAGAAACTTCAACCTGAAAAGCTCGAACCCAAGTCGGAAAAATGCGTCTTCATAGGATACCCTAAGGAAACCATTGGGTATACCTCCTACCTTAGATCCGAAGGCAAGATCTTTGTAGCCAAGAACGGATCCTTTCTGGAAAAAGAGTTTCTCTCGAAAGGAGTAAGTGGGAGGAAAGTAGAACTCGATGAAGTACTACCTCTTGAACCGGAAAGTAGTGCCTACACTGACTGGAGAGGAAATTAATGATGATGATCAAGGTACTTCGGATCAAGTTGCTACTGAACTTCGTAGGTCCACTAGGACACGTTCCGCACCAGAGTGGTATGGCAAGCCTGTCCTGGAAATCATGTTGTTAGACAACGGTGAACCTTCGAACTATGAAGAAGCGATGGCGGGCCCAGATTCCAACAAATGGCTTGAAGCCATGCAATCCGAGATAGGATCCATGTATGAAAACAAGGTATGGACTTTGACAGACTTGCCCGATGATCGGCGAGCGATAGAAACAAATGGATCTTTAAGAAGAAGACGGACGCGGATGGTAATGTTACCATCTATAAAGCTCGACTTGTCGCTAAGGGTTATCGACAAGTTCAAGGGATTGACTACGATGAGACTTTCTCTCCCGTAGCGAAGCTTAAGTCCGTCCGAATCATGTTAGCAATTGCCGCATACTATGATTATGAGATATGGCAGATGGACGTTGTCGGTGTACTAGAGTAGGGGTACCCTAGTATCCCGAACTCGTGCACGGGCAATCGCAGCGCCCCGCGGCAGGGCTTGCCTAGTGACCGCCAAGGTCCTCCGTGGTTCCTTTGGAGCCATTCAAGAACAAAGTATTTAAGCCAAGGAGACAAGTCCCCGGCAAGAGGAGCTTGCCGGGAAGGCCACTCAAGGCACGCAGAAGACAAGACCCCGGCAAGAGGAGCTTGCCGGGAAGGCTCGGTGAGCGACAAGCTTCCGGGCACGACAAGGATTCAGCCGCGGCAAGGCGCTTGCCGCGGCAGGCAACCTCTCTTCATCTCCGCTCCAGCTCATCCACCAACGTGTCGCCATGGGGCCATTCCAGGCGTGCGTGTCAAGAGGCTGTGCAGCCAGCGGAGAGCAGCGGTAAGCGGCGCTGACAGGAGTGCCATCGTGGCAAGCGGTGGCGCCCCTGACGGTCCCTTTCTGCACTGTTTAGGCGACATGGACGGGCATTTATTGCTTTTGTCCCTTGCCGTCAGAGTTAGGTAGAATACACTGTACAAAGTAGTTGTACCAACCACAACTCATTTTCCCATTTTGCCCTCATTTACGTTGCCACCTATGGTGACCCCTTGAGCCTATAAAAGGAGGCCCATGCGCAACGTAGAGGAGGTTCGGCTGGTTCGACTCATTCGAGACTAGAGACGCTCAAGCTAGGTTTTGTAGCTCTCATCCCTCCCTAGCAAGAACACAATACAACCAGACAAGCAGCAGTAGGAGTATTATCTCTCCGGAGAGCTCCGAAGCTGGGTAAACTACTCGTGTGCATCGCCTCGATCTGCTCATCGTGCAATCTCCGCCCCCCATCGAACCGAAAGGGACTCGGTCCGCCGGTCCCATAGGTGTTCGTGGGTTACGATCAGCTTCCCCGACATCTTTGGCGCGCCAGGTAGGGGGCGTCGAGGCTGTGTGAACCTGATCCGGCGTTCACACGAGCAACATCTTCATCATCTTCGTCAACATGCCACCGAAGAAGAAAGCTTCGGCGGCAGCAGAGCCGTCCGCGTCAAACCCACCACCACCGGAGCCGACGAGTGGTGGAGAAGACACCGGCGGAAGAGCGGACGTCGACGAGGGAGCCCGTGTCGCTGCTAAGTCCAAGGACAAGGCGGCGCAAACCTCGGCGTCCGTACAAGTACCACGTCCATCTCAAGAGGCGCGAGACCGACAGCGTCATGGTGCTCGCAGCGCCATGCGTTCGTTGGGCCAAGATCGAGCTGGTGGATCCGGGGACGCTCAAGAACAGCTTGCGCGCCAATAGGCTGGTGCGAGTGGGGCATGGTCGCCTGGACGGGATGCTGCTCCTTCTAACATATTTAGAAGTCCGAGCATAGCCCGCTCCTCGCACCGTTCGCCATTGCCACCCACCACTCAAGCAGAAGCTTTGGCGCGAGCTCAACTGCTCCTGGATTACCCTCCGACGGCAGACAAGGTCGACGAATGGAGGGCCACCATTCAAAGTCTCATCGGCTTTGCCAACGGCGACGTTCCGCGGCAACCAAGCACGTCGCTGCCGTGGCGAGACAGCAAGGCACGAGCCGGTGGCGACGAGACCTGTGGGGGTGCAACCACCATGCACTCTCCACCCCGAAGGCCAAGATCGCCGACTCGTCGGATCCACCTCGACAGCGACTCCACCGCGTCATCGGATCCACGAGCTCGCCGTGATCAGCGCCAAGTTCTTCAAGAACGGCAACAAGAAGACCTTCGAACTCGTGATCGAAGCGCCAAGAGAAGCGCGACGTCAATCCGACCAGCGCGCTGGGCCCCTCTGTCGATATGCATGCGCCGAAGAACCAGCGACTTGCCGTCTGTGATAGGTTGCCCTGCGTTCACTCGTGAGCTGCGGCAAGTCCAGTGGCCCGACAAGAAAAATTTCAAGCCAGATGTGCCAGAGAAGTATGATGGCAGGACGCATCCATCGGAGTTCCTCAGCATCTACACCATCGCGGTGCAGGCTGCGGGGGGATGAGACGACAAGATCCTCGCCAACTACTTCCCACTGGTACTCAAGCCCAATGTTAGATCTTGGCGCATGCACTTGCCGGACAGCTCCATATACTCTTGGGCAGATTTATGCCATCAGTTTGTCGGCGCCTTCACAGGCGGCCACAAGCCTCATGGCCAAGAGAGCGACCTTCATCTGCTCGCCTAGAAGGAGGGAGAGTCCTTGCGCAAGTTCATCCAGAGATTCAGCCGTGTGCACTACAACATCCCAGATGTCCACCCTGCCGCGGTGATCAGCGCATTTCATCAGAACGTGCGGAACCGCAGGATGAGGGAGGAGATGGCGATGTGCAAAGTTAAAGACGTCAGTGAGCTATATGCCCTGGCCGACAAGTGTGCACGTGCTGAGGAAGGGAGGAGACTCCCAGGAGAGAATGCAGAAGCAGGATCTGATAGTGAAGAGACCGCCCCGGCAAAGAAGAGTCGGCGGCGAAACAACCGAAGGAAGAAGAGCAAAGAGGTACTAGTTGTCGAGCAGTCCGGCAACGGTGGTGCCGCCAAGAAAACCAAAGTTGGTGGCTCCGGCAAGGAGGTTGCCGCTGGCGCCGACTGCAAGCCTGTGGCGGCCGCCGACAAGCAGGACAGCTCCAACAAACAGTACTGCAAGATTCACCGCACCAAGGGCCACGACCTCCAGAGCTGCAAGAAGGTCGAGCAGCTTGTTGAACAGCAGAAAGCTGAGTACGAGCAGCGCGACAAGGAGAAGGCCCAGGAAGGTGCTGGGGGAGTTAGCAAGAAGCGACCCGGTCGGGGAGGACGCCGCGGCAAGGCCAAGCAGCGGCAAGGAGACAGACCTCCCCGCGGCCGCGACAAGGATCAAGACGACGATGACGATGAAGATATGGAAGACGATGAGGCTGATGAGCAGGAGTTTCAGAAAGAAACAGAGGTCCTCTGCGTTGACGGCGGTGCTTCTCTGCATACTTCACACCGCCAACTCAAGCAATGGATGCGGGAGGTTAATGCAGCAGAACCATCCGTAGAATCGCGCAGGCCTTTGAAATGGTCCAACACGCCTATCATCTTTGATATTGAGGACCACCCTGATCGCATAACTGCGGTCGGGTGCTTGCCGATGTTGGTCTCACCAACTATCCGCAACCTCAAGGTCACCAAGATGCTAGTTGACGGCGGGGCCGGCTTAAACCTGATCTCCTCCGCAGTGCTCCAGAAGCTTCAAATCCCTGACAGCGAGCTCGAAGAGACTGGCACATTCCAAGGAATCAACCCAGGAAGGAGCAAGCCAAAAGGGAAGATCATGCTGCCGGTAACTTTTGGCAGCGAACTAAACTTCAGGACTGAGAGGGTCACGTTCGACGTCGCTGATTTTCCATTGCCTTACAATGGAATACTTGGCCGTCCAGCACTCGCCAAGTTCATGGCGGCCTCTCATTATGCGTACAACTTGCTCAAGATGCCCGGCCCGATAAGTGTCATTTCTGTCCCTGGCGACAAGAAAGATGCTCTTATCTGCGCCGACAAGATTTACCGGAAGGCAGCAGCTGCGACAGATAGCAAATCACTTGCCGCTGAAGCTCCCGGAGGGAAGAAGAAGACCAAGTCCGGCAAGAGCTCTGATGCCCACTCCGGCAAGCGCACCTCTTCGTAGTACTGCGCTACCGTCGAGGACGCACCATCGAGCTCCACCGGCAAGTGCAAGAAGACGATGGCAGCTCCACCGAAGACCAAAGAAGGTGCCCGCCAGGGAGGACGGCACTGGTGGTACCTTCACCATCAGTGCCACTCTCGACCCTAAATAGGAAGGCGCGCTCGTTGCTTTCCTGCGGGCGAATGTCGATGTGTTTGCATGGCAACCGTCTGACATCCCCGGTGTTCCCAGGAAAGTAATTGAGCACCACCTAGCTGTCTGTCTCTCGCGCGCCCGTCAAGCGTAAAGTCGAAGAAGCGGCAAGGGCGCCAAGAATTTATTGCGAAGAGATCAAGAAGTTGGAAGCAGCAGGCCTTGTCGGAGGGTGCTCCATCCCACGTGGTTGGCCAATCCTGTAGTTGTTCTTAAGGCAAATGGGAAATGGAGACTTTGTATTGACTTCACAGATGTTAATAAAGCTTGTCCCAAAGACCCATTTCCCTTGCCGCGCATCGACCAGATTGTTGACTCCACGGCTGGATGTGATTTGCTTTCATTTCTTGACGCATATTCAGGATATCATCAGATCTTCATGGCAGAAGAGGATGAAGAGAAAACCGCATTCATCACCCCATGTGGCACCTACTGTTTTGTACGGATGCCTTTTGGGCTAAAGAATGCTGGTTCAACGTTTGCAAGAGTAGTCCATGACACTTTTGAGCCACAAATGCACAGAAATGTAGAAGCCTACATGGATGACATAGTGGTCAAGAGCAAGGACAAAGCAACTCTGGTTCAAGATTTAGATGAGACCTTTGCAAATCTGCGCAAGATCAACCTCAAGCTCAATCCCGAGAAGTGCGTGTTGAGTCCCTTCCGCAAGCTTCTCGGGTTCTAATCTCTCAGCGGGAATTGAAGCCAATCCGACAAGATTAAAGCCATTGAGCAGATTGAAGCACCAAAGCGCGTCAAGGATGTACGAAGACTTGCGGTTGCGTGGCTGCTCTCAAAGAGGTTTATCTCTAGGTCTGCTGGCGCGCTACGCCATTTTCAAGATCTTGAAAAGGCAGGTCCAATGAAATGGACTCGAAGCGGAGGCTGCGCTGCAGGACTTAAAGAGGTACCTATCCTCCACTCCAATACTTGTCGCACCTAGGCCACAAGAGAAGTTGCTGCTATACATAGCGGCAACCAATCAAGTGGTTAGTGCTGCGTTAGTAGCGGAAAGGGAGGCAGACGATGAGCCGGCAACCAGGGCAGATGCATCCAGCGACAAGCAGGAGGCTTCGCCGAAAAGCTCTGGTCCCGACAAGGACGGATCTGCGCAGGATTGCGAGAAGAAACAGAAAAGGATGGTGCAACGCCCAGTGTACTTTGTCAGTTCCCTTCTGCAGGGGGCTAGGTCAATGTACTCTGGTGTGCAGAAATTGCTTTTCGGTCTCCTCATGGCCTCGAGAAAGCTGCGCCATTACTTCCAAGCACATGAGATCACAGTTGTCACTCGCTTTCCGCTGAAGAGGATCTTGCAAAATCCGAAGCAACAGCAGGATTGTCGAGTGGGCTTTGGAACATCAAGCTTTGGCCTCAAGTTTGAAAGCACTTCAACTATCCAAAGCAGAGCATTGGCAGAGTTTATAGCAGAATGGACGCCAACGCAAGATGAAGAAATTCCAGAGACGAGCATCCCCGTCAAGGAGACAAGTAAGGAGTGGCTGATGTACTTTGACGGTGCCTTCTCACTGCAAGGCGCTGGTGCGGGCGTGCTGCTCGTCGCACCCACCGGAGAGCACCTCAAGTACATAGTCCAAATGCATTTTCCCAAGGAGCAAGCGACAAACAATACTGCAGAGTATGAAGGCTTGCTTGCCGGTCTCAGGATAACAGTGGACCTTGGGATCAGGAAGCTCATTGTCAGGGGTGACTTGTAGCTTGTCGTCCGCCAAGTGAACAAAGATTATCAGAGTCCGTTGATGGAAGCCTACGTTGATGAAGTGAGAAAGCTAGAAGAACACTTTGAAGGCCTGCAAATGGAACATGTTCCAAGAGCTCAGAATGATATTGCTGATGGCCTGTCAAAGTGCGCCGCACTCAAGTTACCTGTGGAACCAGGAATTTTTGTGCTCAAGCTGACTCAACCAACTGTAACGCCATCAACTGGACAGAACTAGAAGAGGAAGTTGATTTCTGGCGACTATTTTCCGGCAGAGCTACCCGAAGCCGCCGCCGCGAAGGTCCCCAAGATCAACACCGAAAGTGCTGAGGAGTAGTCTGCTCTGACAAGCCCCAGGGTTTGTATCGTTGAAGCAGACGCTCCCGACAAGTTTTGCTTCGGCAAGCTTGTCGGGGAACATCAAGCTCCGGCCGAGCCGCAGGTTCTTGCCGTCGAAGCGGATGTTCCTGTAGCAGCAGATGTGTCTTTAGTCCTTGTTGTCGAGCCACAAGCTCCAGCATGGGCACAGAAGATTGTCCATTTCCTTCAGACAGGAGAACTTCCCGAAGGGCAAGAAGAAGCGGAGAGAGTAGCCCGGCAGTCAAGTATGTACCAGTTTGTCGACAGCACGCTGTACAGAAGAAGACTCAACGGTGTGAAATTGAAGTGTATTCATTGGGAAGACGGACAGAAGCTGTTGGCAGAGATACACGGAGGCATATGTGGTCACCACATTGGCGCGAGAGCACTTGCCGGCAAAGCTTTACGGCAAGGTTTCTTCTGGCCGACAGCCCTCCAGGATGCAACTGCACAAGTAACCAAGTGTGAAGCGTGCGGTTCCATTCCAGCAGATACACCAGCCAGCTCAAGCTCTCCGCACGATCCCTTTATCCTGGCCATTTTGGTGCAGGGGCTCGACATCCTCGGCCCCTTTCCCCGAGCTGTCGGGGCTTTGAGTACTTATGCGTTGCAATCGACAAGTTCACAAAGTGGCGGAAGTGGAAGCGATGAGGAAGGTGACGGCACGATCAGCGATCAAGTTCTTCAGGTCGATTGTTTGCCGTTTCGGGATTCCTAACAGGATCATCACCGACAACGGTACACAATTCACGAGCCGCACCTTCATGCGGTACGTCCAAGATCTTGGCGCCAAGGTCTGCTTTGCTTCTGTTGCTCATCCGAGAAGCAACGGTCAAGCGGAGAGGGAAAATGCTGAAGTGCTGCGAGGGCTCAAGACCAGAACTTTCGATAGGCTGCACAAGTGCGGAAGAAACTGGATTGAGGAGCTGCCGGTGGTTCTTTGGTCGATCAGGACGACGCCAAATCGAGCCACTGGCCAGACACCTTTTGCTCTAGTCTATGGAGCAGAGGCAGTTCTCCCCACGGAACTCGTATACAGATCACCTCGAGTACTCGCTTATGATGAGCTTGAGCAAGAGCAGCTGCGACAAGATGACGCGCTGCTCCTTGAGGAGGACCGTCTTCAGGCCGTTGTACGAGCTGCTCGTTACCAGCAAGCTTTGCGCCGCTACCATAGCCGCAAAGTTAGTGCCAGAAGTTTCGAGGAAGGCGACCTTGTTCTTCGGCGAGTTCAGTCCGCCAAGAATTCCAACAAGTTGACGCCGAAGTGGGAAGGCCCTTATCGGGTAAAACGAGTCACTAGGCCTAGCGCTGTCCGCCTTGAAACCGAAGATGGCATTCCGGTGAGCAACTCCTGGAACATTGAACATCTTCGTAAGTTTTACCCATAGGGCGCGGTTGCCGGAACCTGTTCCGGCAACCACCTTTTGTACAAGTCTTGCCCATGTTGCATGTAATCCTTTGTACAAAGCCGGGCGCAGACCCCGTGCATCAGTAAAGCTCATGTGTTGCGCGCAACTTGTCAATTTCATGCTTTCATAATCATTTTGCATGTGTTATCTGACATTTTGTGCAGTATCCACACCCGGTAAGCAATAACGAGCCACAAGGCTCCATAACTTTATTTTCTCTTCTTTCTTCTCAAAGAAAGGAAGGTTCCCTCGCGCACAAGTTAGCCAGGGGGGAAGGAGAAGATAATGGTGTGGGCCGCCAAGCGTCGCTCGAGGAAGTTTCGCCTTACCGGGTAGCAAAGGACAGAAAAGCTAAGTTGCCAAAGATTGAGCAATCAGTTTTTAAATTTTTAAGTTATCTTCCTCGAACGATAGTACTTTGTATGGGAAACCTGTGCGCGGAGGAACCAACTCGTAGCTAGTTTGCGCCCTTACTTTGTTTCGAGTCCGCTCAACAACTTAAGTGAGCTGCAACTAGTTGCGACAAGGTTGCTTGTCGGAAGCGGCATCGCCAGCAGGCTGCTGATGTTCCGCACTCAGCGCTTTCATGACAAAGGTGCCAGCGCCGACAAGTTCCCTAAAAGCGTAGGGCACAAACATACAAAGGAAGGAATCAAGTAAAGGAAATAACATTGCAATCGTTACCTAAGATAGAGTATATTACAAAATAACTTGTCGTAGATCTAATAAATTGTTCTCCTAAACATGATCAGCAGCGACAAGAGAAAGATAAAATTGGCGGCCTAGTCTACGCGGTCGCCGTCAACCCGCTTGATCTTGCCCACCTTGTCCACAATGGGTGCGACAAGGGATTTGAGCACCTCCACATCGGCATCTGGCGGCAAGGATTTGAGGACGCCGTTGAGGTTGAGGCATGGATTGCGGAAGACCACCTTCATCAACACCTTCTGGAGGGCTCCTGCGCAGATCTGGCGCGATTCCTCGGCCAGCTTCTTCGGGATCTCTTCCCGGAGCCGCTGGAGTGCCGTCACCACGCCCTTGAGGAACAGGCTGAGCTTGGCGCTGGGTTGGAGGCGCTCGTCGGAGAAGTACCCAAGATCCACCATCCCCAGCTCCATCAGCTCCTTGTCAATGGCGGCGGCAGTATCCACAAGACCCTCCGTCCAGTGCATCACGTTCTCTCTGAAGGTGTTCTGGGCGTTCGTGGCACTTGTCAGCAGCTCCTCATTGGCCTTGATCTTCTCCAACAGGCCCACCTCCCGCTCCTTGGCGCCATCCAGAGTCTCCATCAGGGTGGTCAGCTTCAGCTCAAGATCTGCCTTGGAGTCCTTGGCGGCATCGAGCTCTTTGATCCTTTCAGCGAGACGGCCCTGCAACTCACCAAGAGTGTAGGCGTCCTTCTCGCGCTCGTGCTTCAGCGCGGCAAGCTCCTCGCCGCTCTTCTGGAGGTTGGCCTCCAGCTGGGTCACCTTCATTTCCAGCTCCTTATTGGCGGCCTCGGCGGCTGCGGCAGCGTCCTTTGCTTCCTTGAGAGCTCCGCCAAGTGATTGCTCGCGCGCGGCAAGCTCTTCCTCATAGCTGTCAAGGTTGATCTTCCGCTGCGCCAGCTCGCCTTCTTGCGCAGATAGCTTCTCGCCGGCAAGCCTTTGCTGCTCCTCGACCTCAGCCTTCTCAAGGATGAAGGCTGTGCGTTCTTCAGCGAGTCGCCCCCGCTCTTCTGCTACGTCCCGGAGAGTTTCTTGGTTGGCGCACCGGAGCTCTTCCGCGCGCTTCTCCATGTCTGCTCCTGCCCTCGCGACAAGTGCTTCCCGAGACTCCAACTTGGCTTGTCGGGCGCGGTAGAGCGACAGCAGCTTCTTCAGCAGCTGCTCCTCCTCAGACTCGCCGCCGCTGCTGCTTGGCGCGTCAACCAGCGACAGCCCAGCGGAGGCGAGCAGCTCTTCGTCAAAGGTCTCCCCTTCGACTGGCGCCCTGGAGCTCGACGCCCAGGGGAGCTTGATGAAGATCCCGCCTCAGTTGTTGCAGCAGTGTGGGACGCTCCCGCGGAAACAGTGCTTGCCGCAGTGGAGCGCGTCGCACGGCGCTGCGGCTGTTGGCCCGTCTGCCGCCCCGTCACTTCCCCGGCCTTGCGGAGACGCCTTCTTGGTGGGGCTGCGGGCTCCGCTCGCGGCAAGCTACTTGAAGGTGTGGAGGAGGCGCCCTCGGCGGACTTGCTCGGCTCAACTTCGGGCTCGGCCTGCTCCTCCTCGCCGGCAAGCTCCTCTCGGTCGGCAAGGCTTGCCGCCTCTGCTGCCTCCGCCTCTTCCACAGTAAATCCAAATTCGCCAGCGGCAGCAGCTGCTGCCGCCTCCTCCAGCCTGGTGGCAATGCGCTGCATCTCGGCGTCGGTGGTGTCGCGGGTGAGCCACTTCTGCTCGTCGGGGCGGATTGGCACTTGTTCCAAGCTATCAAAGAACTGCTGCACGATGTCGTCCGCAGGCTCTTGCTAGGTTGGAACGATCCCATGTGAATCGCACAGGGGCATCATGGCGCGGATGTGGTCGAGCGAAGAATTGTTGCACAAAGGAACGACTCCCCTTGGCAACATGAACCATTCGGGGTGATCAGGGTCATGCTTGAATAACTCCAGAAGCATCGCGTCCAACTCCAAGACGGTGAAATCCCAGTTGAGGCCCGGACGCAGCCTCATGATATCCGCCGGGTTTTGGAACTCCCAAGCAGGTCTCCTCCTCTCCTGCAAGGGAGCGATGCGGCGGCGAAGGAAATCTGCGCCAACTGCGCCTACAGTGAGTCCGGCAAACCTGAGGCGCAGGATCCGGGTCACAGCTATCTTCAACCTAGCATCCTCCGGCGCCAAGTTGCTCCAATCGTTGCCGCGCACTATGGGAGTTTGGCGCTGGGCAGTCAAGGGCTGCGGGTTCTCCTCTACGATCCAACACCAATCGGCTCTCCACTCCTCCCACTTGCTGCGGAGCTCTCCTTCCAGATAGGATTCTTTCTTGCCGATCCTGGAGATCCAAGCAATCCCTCCGGCAAGTGGCTCTCCTCTCTCGACGCGGGGCATGAAGAAGTGGCGGAAAAGGGCTACATTTGGGTGGACTCCGACAAAGTTTTCGCAGAGTTGTGCGAAAACCGCCATGGTCAGGACAGCGTTGGGGTGAAATCAAGGAGGCGAAACCCGTAGGTGTTCATGATAACGCAGAAGAACTCAGAGAAGGGCGGGCAGAGCCCGCAATAGAAGAAGAGCGCGAAGAAGGGGTACCCGCTCGAGGCTGACTCGATCTTGGCGGCGGAGAGTACCTTCGCTGCGGATCGCCCGTCTCCGTCGACCGAAGAGGTAGTAGCCTTCCCTCAGCTCCTTTGCGTCGAGCTGGGGGAAGAGGCCCGCTCCTTGCGCAGCCTTTTGAGCCGCTGCGCCTCGGCCGACTTCACGCCCTTCCCTTGTCGGCTTTGAGCCATGGCGGAGGCGGTGGAGGAGGCCGACGGCGTTGATGGCGCTGGCGGCGATGAAGCGGGCGTTGCTCTCTTCGGACCGAGAAGAAGGGGAGCGGCGGTGGTTTTCGAGATGGGACAGCAAATGGCGAGGTGGGCGACCTGCCCTGTTTCCCCTGTTTATAAGGAGGAGAGGGGCGGACGTTCCGCTTTTCAATTAAAAAAACCCCACGATCTCTCCCACGACGCCACGTTCAGCGTGCTGTTCGTGGGGGCGTGGTGGGTCCGCCGATTCTGGCGTGATCTGGGGCAGCGTGTGCCCGTGCATTGTTTTGGGCCTGACCCAACAGCGCTTTCGGCACCGCGTGTGGCCCAGCCGGGGCTCTGCCGGTGTACTAGAGTAGGGTACCCTAGTATCCCGAACTTCGTGCACGGCGTCGCAGCGCCCAGCGGCGGGGCTTGCCTAGTGACCGCCAAGGTCCTCCGTGGTTCCTTTGGAGCCATTCAAGAACAAAGTATTTAAGCCAAGGAGACAAGTCCCGGCAAGAGGAGCTTGCCGGAAGGCCCTCAAGGCACGCAGAAGACAAGACCCGGCAAGAGGAGCTTGCCGGAAGGCTCGATGGCGACAAGCTTCCAGGCGCGACAAGGATTCAGCGCGGCAAAGGCGCTTGCCGCGCAGCAACTCTCTTCATCTCCGCTCCAGCTCATCCACCAACGTGTCGCCATGGGGCCATTCCAGGCGTGCGTGTCAAGAGGTTGTGCAGCCAGCGGTAAGCGGCGCTGACAGGAGTACCATCGTGGCAAGCGGTGGCGCCCCTGACGGTCCCTTTCTGCACTGTTTAGGCAACATGGACGGGCATTTATTGCTTTTGTCCCTTGCCGTCAGAGTTAGGTAGAATACACTGTACAAAGTAGCTGTACCAACCGCAACTCATTTTCCCATTTTGCCCACATTTACGTTGCCACCTGTGGTGACCCCTTGAGCCTATAAAAGGAGGCCCATGCGCAACGTAGAGGAGGTTCGGCTGGTTCGGCTCATTCGAGACTAGAGACGCTCAAGCTAGGTTTTGTAGCTCTCATCGCTCCCTAGCAAGAACACAATACAACCAGACAAGCAGCAGTAGGAGTATTATCTCTCCGGAGAGCTCCGAATCTGGGTAAACTGCTCGTGTGCATCGCCTCGATCTGCTCTTCGTGCAATCTCCGCCCCCCACCGAACCGAAAGGGACTCGGTCCGCCGGTCCCATAGGTGTTCGTGGGTTACGATCAGCTTCCCCGACAGACGTCAAAACGGCATTCCTTAACGGTTATCTTAAGGAAGAGCTGTATATGATGCAGCCGGAAGGTTTTGTCGATCCTAAGAGTGCTAACAAGGTATGCAAGCTCCAGCGATCCATTTATGGGCTGGTGCAAGCATCTCGGAGTTGGAACATTCGCTTTGATGAGATGATCAAAGCATTTGGGTTTATGCAGACTTACGAAGAAGCCTGCGTTTACAAGAAAGTGAGTGGGAGATGTAGCATTTCTCATATTATATGTAGATGACATACTTTTGATGGGAAATGATATAGAACTTTCGGACAGCATTAAGGCCTACTTGAATAAGAGTTTTTCAATGAAGGACCTTGGAGAAGCTGCTTACATATTAGGCATCAAAATCTATAGGGATAGATCGAGACGCCTCATAGGTCTTTCACAAAGCACATACCCTGATAAGATTTTGAAGAAGTTCAAAATGGATCAGTCCAAGAAAGGGTTCTTGCCTGTTTTGCAAGGTGTGAAATTGAGATCGGCTCAATGCCCGACCACGGCAAAAGATAAAGAAGAGATGAGTGTCATCCCCTATGCCTCAGCCATAGGATCTATTATGTATGCCACGCTGTGTACCAGACCTGATGTAAACCTTGCCGTAAGTTTGGTAGGAAGGTATCAAAGTAATCCCGGCAAGGAACACTGGACAGCGGTCAAGAATATCCTGAAGTACCTGAAAAGGACAAAGGACATGTTTCTCGTTTATGGAGGTGACGAAGAGCTCGTCGTAAAGAGTTACGTCGATGCTAGCTTCGACACAGATCTGGATGACTCAAAGTCACAAACCGGATACGTGTATATGTTAAATGGTGGAGCAGTAAGCTAGTGCGGCTGCAAGCAGAGCGCCGTGGCGGGATCTACATGTGAAGCGGAGTACATGGCAGCCTCGGAGGCAGCACATGAAGCAATTTGGGTGAAGGAGTTCATCACCGACCTAGGAGTCATACCCAATGCGTCGGAACCGATCAAACTCTTCTGTGACAACACTGGAGCTATTGCACTTGCCAAGGAGCCCAGGTTTCACAAGAAGACCAGGCACATCAAGCGTCGCTTCAACTCCATTCGTGAAAATGTTCAAGATGGGGACATAGAAATTTGCAAAGTGCATACGGATCTGAATGTCGCAGATCCGTTGACTAAACCTCTTCCGCGAGCAAAACATGATCAACACCAGAACTCTATGGGTGTTCGATTCATCACAATGTAACTAGATTATTGACTCTAGTGCAAGTGGGAGACTGTTGGAAATATGCCCTAGAGGCAATAATAAAAGTATTATTATTATATTTCCTTGTTCATGATAATTGTCTTTTATTCATGCTATAATTGTATTATCCGGAAATCGTAATACACGTGTGAATACATAGACCACAATATGTCCCTAGTGAGCCTCTAGTTGACTAGCTCGTTGATCAACAGATAGTCATGGTTTCCTGACTATGGACATTGGATGTCATTGATAACGGGATCACATCATTAGGAGAATGATGTGATGGACAAGACAATCCTAAGCATAGCACAAGATCGTGTAGTTCATTTTGCTAGAGCTTTTCCAATGTCAAGTATCTCTTCCTTAGACCATGAGATCGTGTAACTCCCGGATACCGTAGGAGTGCTTTGGGTATACCAAAGCGTCACTGGCGAATGGGTGACTATAAAGGTGCATTACATGTATCTCCAAAAGTGTCATTGGGTTGACACGGATCGAGACTGGGATTTGTCACTCCGTATGGCGGAGAGGTATCACTGGGCCCACTCGGTAGTGCATCATCATAATGAGCTCAAAGTGACCAAGTGTTTGGTCACGGGATCATCATTACGGATGCGAGTAAAGTGACTTGCCGCAGCGAGATTGAGCGAGGTATTGGGATACCGACGATCGAATCTCGGGCAAGTAAAATACTGATTGACAAAGGGAATAGTATACGGGTTGATTGAATCCTCGACATCGTGGTTCATCCGATGATATGATCGAGGAGCATGTGGGAACCAACATGGTTATCCAGATCCGCTGTTGGTTATTGCCGAGAGCCGTCTCGGTCATGTCTGCATGTCTCCCGAACCCGTAGGGTCTACGCACTTAAGGTTCGGTGACGCTAGAGTTGTATGAATATGAGTATGCAGCACACCGAATGTTGTTCGGAGTCCCGGATGAGATCCCGGATGTCATGAGGAGTTCCGGAATGGTCCGGAGGTAAATATTTATATATAGGAAGTCTTATTTTGGTCGCCTGAAATGTTTCGCGCGTTATCGGTATTGTACCGGGAGTGCCGAAAGGGGTCCGGGGGGTCCACCGGGGGGGTCCACCTGTCCCGGGGGGCCACATGGGCTGTAGGGGGTGCGCCTTGGCCTATATGGGCCAAGGGCACCAGCCCCAAGAGGCCCATGCGCCAAGATATAAGAAAAGGGAGAGTCCTAAAGGGAAGGCACCTCCGAGGTGCCTTGGGAGGATGGACTCCTCCCCCTCTTGGCCGCACCCTTCCTTGGAGGAAGGGGCAAGGCTGCGCCCTTCCCCCCTCTCTTGCACCTATATAAAGGGAGGGAGGGAGGGTGGCTGCACCCATAAGCCTGGCGCCTCCCTCCTCCTGTAACACCTCCTCCTCCTCCCGTGGTTGCTTAGCGAAGCCTGCCGAGTCTGCTGCATCCACCACCACGCCGCCGTGCTGCTGGATCATCATCAACCTCTCCTTCCCCTTGCTGGATCAAGAAGGAGGAGGCGTCATCCGCTCCGTACGTGTGTTGAACGCGGTGGTGCTGTCCGTTCAGCACTAGGTCATCGGTGATCTGAATCACGGCGAGTACAACTCCATCATCCCCGTTCCATTGAACGCTTCCGCACGTGATCTACAAGTGGTATGTAGATGCAATCACTCTCCCATGACTCGTTGCTAGATGAACTCATAGATGGATCTTGGTGAAACCGTAGGAAAAATTTTAATTTTCAGCAACGTTCCCCAACAAGGAGTTCATTCCGCATCCGAAAGATCTAATTTGAACAAGGGGGTCAATATATATATATATATATATATATATATATATATATATATATATATATATATATATATATGAATAAATGAAACTCAACACAAATGATGGTAATAAAGTAAAATTGTGAATATTATTGCTTACGCACTTCATATTGTTCGTCAGAGTACCTCCGTTCACAGGTCGTGTGGCGGATGGACTCGCAAACGCAGTATCCACAGAAATCATTCCCTTGTTCCTGCCACAACCACTTTACAAGAAATAGAGTTCAATCAAAGTGATAAGCAAGCATGCCAAATGGTATTGATGAAACTAGCGCTTGAATCACTAGGTGATGCGCGGAACATGTTACTATAGTACTTACTTTCGGGTGTCTAAATTGCAGCTTCTTCGGCAGTCTCGGAGCTTTTTTTGGTGAATTTTCTCCAGACCCGGCGAGACAAAGAAAACAATTACTTGATATCAGGAAATGCACAAAGTTGCTGATATGGTGGATAATGATCGATTTAACTTACTTCTCGAGCATTTGAGTCATGTCCGCATAGTCCTGGGGATCTTTTCGTCTCAACTTTAAGACGGTTACTAGTCCCTGCTCAAGCTTAATCTCTAGGAGAATATAGTGGAACCTGCGCACGCATGCATAACTGATAATCCCCAAGTGCAGGGAATCATCATAGCAATTTCCAAAGGTGGAAGTGATAAGTATGGAGTGTCGAACCCACAAGGAGCTAAAGGTAAGATCAATATTCTCTCAAGCCCTATCTGCCACCGATACGACTCTACGTGCACCGAACGTTTGCTTCCAACTAGTAACGAGAAATAAAACTACGTTGTGGGTAAGAAGAGGATAACTTGGTATGATATCGGAGATCTAAAATATAAAAGTAGGTGATGTTATCATAAAGTTAGAATCTTATATTTACTAATTGGAGGCACCATAAGAGCCTTCACCTTAATCCACATCAGCAGTATTAATCTAGCCATCAGATTATAAATTTGATGGTCAAGATTTTTTAAAAGACATTACCTGATTTTTAAAAATACCCCGTACATAGATAGGACTAAGCTGACATGTACAAAAAAGTACCCCCAACACACGTCCAATTTCTGGAAAAAAAAATAAGCAGCGTCTGCCTTCTTATTGCAAAGGACGTTGCCTCATTTAAAAAAGGAACCCCACGTACATACATAGGACTAAGATGATACATGCACCATAAGAGCCTTCACCTTAATCCACATCAGCAGTATTAATCTAGCCATCAGATTATAAATTTGATGGTCAAGATTTTTTTAAAGACGTTACCTAATTTTTTAAAATACCCCGTACATAGATAGGACTAAACTGACACGTACAAAAAAGTACCCTCAACACACGTCCAATTTCTGAAAAAAAAATAAGCAGCGTGTGCCTTCTTATTGCAAAGGACGTTGCCTCATTTAAAAAAAGGAACCCCACGTACATACATAGGACTAAGATGATACATGCAAAACAAGTGTCCACAACACCCACGTGCACTTTTTGAAAAAAAAAACAAAAACAATCGTGTTCCATCTTCCTTTTAAAGGGCAAACAAAGCAAAAAAAAAATATGTACAAATAAAGAGTCCTCAATGCTCACGCCTCATATGCCAGTGCAAAAAAAAAAAAAAAACAAATCCATGCACGTACAAGAGAAAGACTTAGCCTCACCTCCTGGAAAAAGGAGAGTCTTTCTTTTTTTGAAAAAGAAATTTTAGTCATGGGGTAGAGGAAGGCTGGATGTGTTGCCGGTGCCGTAGAAGTCCTCTCTGTATAGTCGGAGTTTTGCCAAGGGATCATACGCAGGACAGTCTTGGTGTTGTAGCCGAGCTTTGCAATGGAGTCCAAATCGCGGGGAAGCAACATGGGCGTCTTGAGTGGTGTGCGCTTGATTCTAAAGGGTCAGAATTCACATTGCGTCTGGACAAGCTCGCTGGTGATTGTCATGGCCAATCTCGGGGATGCCGAGTAACTCTTTTGAGACATAACATAAAACGATGTGATCTGAATGATTCATTTTCCAGTTCAGGAATTTAAGTGTTTCAAAGTTGTTTATTCTTTAGTTATTGAAATAGGGCACTAAAATTTGCGCCACACAAATCCCTCTACAATTGTAATTGTCACTAATCATGGAAAAAAATTATTTTAGAAACATAATACATAGAAAAAATGATTTAAACCTACAACATCATATATAGGTTGGTGGGACACGAATATCACCAATATTATTTAATTTCTTGAAATTAGTTTATTCTATTTTATTAATTATTTTAATAAATATTAAAATCTGCACTAAATGAAGGTGGAGATAATGTGGACCCATATTAACATCTGTGGCTCTGCTTCTGAAAATCAATTTCATTTATACATACTCTAAAGCAGGGCGAATGTTAAAAATATACACAATAATGCAGAAATTAGTAGTTCCTAGCACCCGTGCAGGTGCACGGGGTCGAGGACTAGTATATTACTAAATATTATAAATAGCGAGTGTGGGATAATGATGGATCGGTGTGCGGAATTGTCCTAGGCAATTGTTAGCAAGACCGGTAATCACTATTGCAGTTTCATATGAGGGAGAGGCATAAGCTAACATACTTTCTCTACTTGGATCATACGCACTTATGATTGGAACTCTAGCAAGCATCCGCAACTACTAAAGATCATTAAGGTAAAACCCAACCATAGCATTAAAGCATCAAGTCCTCTTTATTCCCATACGCAACAATCCCTCTTACTCGGGTTTGTGTTTGAATCACTCACCAACCCACTATAAGCGAATCATGAACGTATTGCAACACTCTACAGCGGGAGTCCCTCACACTTGCGTGACACGGAGGGACCATAGGACAGCACCAAAATAAAACATACAACTCATACCAATCTAGATCATCAATCAACCCAAAGACAAAAGATATCTACTCAAAACATCATAGGATGGCAACACATCATTGGATCATAATATGTGGCATAAAGCACCATGTTCAAGTAGGGATTACAGCGGGGTGCGGGAGAGTGGACCACGTAAAAGAGATGAGGATGGTGATGATGATGGTGATGTTGATGAAGACGATCACCGTGGCGATGATTCCCCTCCCGATGGCACTCCGGCACCACCGAAAGAGAGGAGGAGAGGTTCTCCCCCTTGTGCTACCTCCTCCATGACCTCCACCCTCTGGTCCTTGGCCTTCATGGTGATGATGGCCCCTCCCGGATACTCCTCCATGGCCTCCGGTGATGATGGCCCCCTCTGGCAGGGTGCTGGAGAGGGCCTAGATTGACTCTCGTGGCTACAGAGGCTTGCGGCGGGGGAACTTCTGATCTAGGTTTCTTTCAGGAAGTTTGGGTATATATAGAAGAGTTTTGCATTGATTTCACGTCAGGGGGGGTCTCCGGGCTGTCCACGAGGCAGGGGGCGCGCCCTAGGGGGGTGGGCGCAGCCCGGGACTCTTCTGGCCTGCTTCTGGTTCTCCGTGGGCTTCTTCTGGTCCAAAAATGATCTCCGTCAAGTGGCACGTCAATTGGACTCCGTTTAGTTTTCCTTTTCTGCGATACTCTAAAACAAGGAGAAAACAGAAACTGGCACAAGGCTCTAGGTTAATAGGTTAGTCCCAAAAATCATATAAAATATTATATAAAATGCATATAAAACATCCTAGAAGGATAGTATAATAGCATGAATACTTCATAAATTATAGATACGTTGGAGACATATCAGGATCCCCAAGCTTAATTCCTGCTCGTCCTCGAGTAGGTAAATGATAAAAGAAATAATTTATGAAGTTTGAATGCTAGTAAGTGCATAAGTTTGATCAATGATAATTCCAATCACTTTTTCTAGCATCATTACATGTCATAACAGTAGCTCATCTCATAAAACTTCTCATGATAAAGTAACAAGCTAATCACATGTTAAAGTATAGATCATAAACTTTCTTGAAATCTAACAAACAATATTCTCAGTCATCAAACAATTGCAATTCGTCTTATTTTTAGGAAGAGTCTATGTCAGAGCTTTGATTTAGCAAACTCCACATACTCAACTATCATTTAGTCTTTCACAATTACTAACACTCGCGCAATACTTGTGGTTATGAAGTTTTAATCGGACACAGAGAAAGATAGGGGCTTATAGTTTCGCCTCCCAACCTTTTACCTCAAGGGTAATGTCAACAATAATAGCTCATGCTAATTTACATCCAATATATATATATATATATATATATATATATATATATATATATATATATATATATATATATATATATATATATATATATATATATCAGGATCTTTCAAGCCTGTGCTTGCCAAAGATAAAATGTAAAATGGAAAGGTGAAGATCACCATGACTCTTGCATAAGGTAGAAGATAATAATAAAAGATAGGCCCTTCGCAGAGGGAGACAGAGGTTGCCATGCGCTTTCAGGGTTGGATGCACAAAATCTTAATACGAAAGAACGTCACTTTATATTGCCCCTTGTGATATGAACCTTTATTATGCAGTCTGTCGCTTTTATTTCTTCCACATCACAAGATCGTATAAAGCTTATTTCCTCCACACCAATCAATCATACATATTTAGAGAGCAATTTTTATTGCTTGCACCGATGACAACTTACTTGAAGGATCTTACTCAATCCATAGGTAGATATGGTGGACTCTCATGGAAAACTGGTTTAAGGGTTTTGGGAAGCACAAGTAGTATCTCTACTTGGTGCAAAGAATTTGGCTAGCATGAGGGGGAAAGGCAAGCTCAACATGTTGGATGATCCATGACAATATACGTTATTTTAGATATAAGAAAACATAACCCATTATATTGTCTTCCTTGTCCAACATCAACTCTTTAGCATGTTATATTTTAATGAGTGCTCCCAATCATAAAAGATGTCCAAGATAGTATATTTATATGTGAAGCCTCTCTTCCTTCAATATTCTTTCATGAATTGTTCAAGTGACCAATTCTACGTTTGCTAACTTTCAATAAGTTTACTACCTATACTTGTTATGTGTGAAGTCATTACTCCCCATGTTATAAGAATATGAAACATATATAAATTCAGGTTTATGACATTCGATTTATTCAACCATTTACTCATAGGATATACGTGAAGCACATGAGTACATGACAAACTACTCCAAAAGATATGAGTGAAGAACACTGAGTAGTCAAATAATTAACTAGCCATGGGAGGATTCCTATTTTTCAATATTCCAGATCCAATGATTTTATTCAAAAAACAAATAAAATTGAAAATACGCTCCAAGCAAAACACATATCATGTGATGAATAAAAATATATCTCCGAGTAAGGTATACCGATAGTTTTGAAGACGAAAGAGGGGATGCCTTCCGGGGCATCCCCAAGCTTAGGTACTTGAGTCTTCCTTGAATATTGCCTTGGGGTGCCTTGGGCATCCCCAAGCTTAGGGTCTTTCCACTCCTTATTCTCCTCATATTGATATCTCACCCGAAACTTGAAAACTTCAATCACACAAAACTTAACCAAACTTCATGAGATAGGTTAGTATGATAAAGAGCAAACCATTTACTTTGGTACTGTCAAAGACAAGGTTCATAATTTTTCTCACACAATGCCTACTGTACCATATCATTTCTACAATTTATATTGGGAAATAAGCCATAGAAACTAGAAAACAAGCAAACTATGCAATGAAAACAGAATCTGTCAGAAACAGAACAGTCTGTAATGATCTGAACAATAACCATACTTATGCTACCCCAAAAATTATGGAATAAATTGGTGGACGTGAGAAATTTGTCTATTAATCTTCTTCAAGACGAATCAACTCAAAAGCACTCTTCTGTAAAAAAAATGACATATATTCTAGTGAGCGCAAATTTTCTGTTTTTTACAACAAGATCACATTAACTTTTACCCAAGTCTTCCCAAAGGTCTTACTTGGCACTTTATTGAAACAAAAGATATAAAACATGATTACTACAGTAGCTTAATCATGTATACACACAAAAACAGTAAGGGTAAATATTGGGTTGTCTCCCAACAAGCGCTTTTCTTTAATGCCTTTTAGCTAGGCATGATGATTTCAATGATGCTTACATAAAAGATAGGAATTGAAGCACAAAGAGAGCATCTTGAAGAATATGACTAGCACATTTAAATATAACCTACTTCCTATTCCTAGGGATTTTGTGAGCACACAACTTATGGGAACAATAATCAACTAGCATAGGAAGGCAAAAAAAGTATAACTTCAAAACTTTAAACACATAGAGAGGAAACTTGATATTATTGCAACTTCTACAAGCATGTATTCCTCCCTCATAATAATTTTCAGTAGCATCATGGATAGAAACTTTGCTCTCATACTCAATTGGAACCTCTTCCGAAATAGTGGAGTCATCAGTAGCTAAAGTTGACACTCTTCCAAATCCACTTTCATAAATATCACACTAAGATTCAACATCCTCCAAAATAGTGGGATCATTAATTCCTAAAGTTGACACTCTTCCAAACCCACTTTAGATGATAGTATTATTCATACTCCAAAAGATATAAGTGAAGTTCATGGAGTATTATACAATTAACATAGACTAACCAATATCCAAGCTCAAAATATATAAGTGAAGCACACGAAGCATTCTATAAAACCATACTCAAAAGATTTAAGTGAAGCACAAAGAGTAATTCTATAAGATCGTACTTAAAAGATATAAGTGAAGCACTTGAATTATTCTATAAAATGATGAAGGGACATCTCATACTAGCATGGTTCTTAAAGAAAAAGAAAAACACAAAGGACACAAATCATGTGAACAAAACAAAAACCGAGGTATACCGATAATTGTTGAAGAAGAAAGATGGGATGCCAACCGGGGCATCCCCAAGCTTAGATGCTTGAGTATCCTTTGAAATATTTACCTGGGGTGCCTTGGGCATCCCCAAGCTTGAACTCTTGCCTCTCATTATTCTTCTCTTATTGATAGCTCCTCGTCCTTTGGACACTTCATCCACACAAAACTTTAACAAAAACTTTGTGAGATCCGTTAGTATAACGAAGCAAATCACTACTATAAGTACTGTTGCAAACCAATTCATATTTTGTTTTTGCATTATAGCTACTGTAGTATAACTTGTCCATCGCTTAATCCACTGATAGAGACCGATAGTTTCATCAAAACAAGCAAGCAATGCATCAAAAACAGAATCTGTCTTAAACAGGACAGTCTGTAGTAATCTGGAAGTTAAGCAAACTTCTGTAACTCCTAAAATTATGAACTAAATTTTAAAATCTGAAAAATTTGTACATAAGTAATGTGCAAAAAGTTTCAGACCCATTTGACTTGCCAGTAAAAAATGTAAATTCACGCACTACAGCCAAAATTTCTGTTTTTGTTCTGCACATAGAAAACAAGCAATCTAATCATCCTAAAACCAAAGCTTGGCACATTATTTTTATAATACAATGAATATATACAAGGGGATTATTATTTATAGAGAAACTTCCATGAAAAATTCTACATTGTTTCCGTGAGCATGAACACAAGTGCTCACGGTCAACCCTCACTTCTTCAATGCATAACTTTCCAATCGCTTCTCTTTTTGAAAAACTTTTTAGGCATGAGAGGAAAGTAATAATTTTTTTGTATTTTCATTCTTTTTTTTGTATGTTTCACCCACAGCTAAACAGAAACAAAAATAAAATACAAAATCTACTTAGTGAAGAAAGCAAAGAAGCACACACGAGAATATCAACCCCACGCTATTGCTCCCCGGCAACGGCGCCAGAAAAGAGCTTGATATCCCCAAGTGCAGGGAATCATCGTAGCAATTTCCAAAGGTGGAAGTGATAAGTATGGAGTGTCGAACCCACAAGGAGCTAAAGGTAAGATCAATATTCTCTCAAGCCCTATCTGCCACTGATACGACTCTACATGCACCGAACGTTTGCTTCCAACTAGTAACGAGAAATAAAACTACGTTGTGGGTAAGAAGAGGATAACTTGGTATGATATTGGAGAGCTAAAATATAAAAGTAGGTGTTGTTATCATAAATTTAGAATATATTACTAAATAATATAAATAGCGAGTGTGGGATAATGATGGATCGGTGTGCGAAATTGTCCTAGGCAATTGTTAATAAGACCGGTGATCACTATTGCAGTTTCATATGAGGGAGAGGCATAAGCTAACATACTTTCTCTACTTGGATCATACTCACTTATGATTGGAACTCTAGCAAGCATCCGCAACTACTAAATATCATTAAGGTAAAACCCAAGCATAGCATTAAAGCATCAAGTCCTCTTTATTCCCATAAGCAACAATCCCTCTTACTCGGGTTTGTGTTTCAGTCACTCACCAACCCACTATAAGCGAAACATGAACGTATTGCAACACCCTACAGCGGGAGTCCCTCACGCTTGCGCGACACGGAGGGCACCATAGGACAGCACCAAAATAAAACATACAACTCATACCAATCTAGATCATCAATCAACCCAAAGACAAAAGATATCTACTTAAAACATCATAGGATGGCAACACATCATTGGATCATAATATGTGGCATAAAGCACCATGTTCAAGTTGGGATTACAACGGGGTGCCGGAGAGTGGACCGCGTAAAAGAGATGAGGATGGTGATGATGATGGTGATGTTGATGAAGACGATCACCGTGGCGATGATTCCCCTCCCGATGGCACTCCGGCGCCACCGGAAGAGAGGAGGAGAGGTTCTCCCCCTTGTGCTTCCTCCTCCATTTCCTCCACCCTCTGGTCCTTGGACTTCATGGTGATGATGGCCCCTCCGGGATACTCCTCCATGGCCTCCAGTGATGATGGCCCCCTCCGGCAGGGTGCCGGAGAGGGCCTAGATTGACTTCTCGTGGCTACAGAGGCTTGCGGCGGCGGAACTTCTGATCTAGGTTTCTTTCAGGAAGTTTGGGTATATATAGAAGTGTTTTGCATTGATTTCACGTCAGGGGGTCTTCGGGCTGTCCACGAGGCAGGGGGCGTGCCCTAGGGGGTGGGCGCGGCCCCACCCTCGTGGGCAGCCCGGGACTCTTCTGGCCTGCTTTTGGTACTCCGTGAGCTTCTTCTGGTCCAAAAATTATCTCCGTCAAGTGGCACGTCAATTGGACTCCGTTTAGTTTTCCTTTTCTGCGATACTCTAAAACAAGGAGAAAACAGAAACTGGCACCGGGCTCTATGTTAATATGTTAGTCCCAAAAATCATATAAAATATCATAAAATTGCATATAAAACATCCTAGAAGGATAGTATAATAGCATGAATACTTCATAAATTATAGATACATTGGAGACATATCAATAACTCATCAATTACATTACTATAACCTGGACTAATAAGGGAAACCGAATATGCAAAAGACAGTAACACTCACTTGAAGTTGTAAGGAAAGAGTATTATATCTTTGTTTTCATTTATTACCAACGATCGTAGCAAGTTGGCCTCGGTATCTTCGGCATGATATTTAACCTCAGTTGCATCTATGAGATTTGTGTTAATGAACCCAATATCACCGATTTGTCTTTTCTTCAATTCGGCGATCTTCAATCTGCATATTATAGTGAGGATAATTATAAATACATGCAATGAAAGAGCTGACCTATATAGAGAGACTTAATGATAGAAGTAGTACTACTTATAGACAGTAGCAAGTGACCGTTGCTTTATCGAGGGCCTTTTGATTGAAAAACTGGAAGAACTCCTCAAATGGAACATTCGACAGTTCAATTCCAACGAGGTCATGCTCCTCTCTAACTCTCAGCGTCAAAGTATTCCTCCCCCCAGACTCTCTGTAGGTTTTCATGTACCAATCATGGAACCTTCGCATCATCGTTGTTAGAGATCTTTCATCTTTGACGAGAGGCTTCCTGTACTCGTATCTGTGTTCCTCCACCTCCAAGAAATCATAATGTACATCATCGGGCAGGTAATCTCCAAGATTGCTATAACCGGGCACCATCCTCGGATCATTAGCGATGATGTCGCTAGACACCTTGAGCGGGGGGCACGTTTGGTTCGCTTGTTCGCTGAGCTGGGCAATTTTTTCCTAGCTCGTCGTTCTTTTATCCTTTGATCACTGACAGTACTTCCCGACCGCTATGCTTCGACAAATGTCTCTGCAATAATGCGCTCATAGTTGCCTTTCGGCGGAGAGTTTGGTGGTTTGGTCAGGGCAGCCAGAGTGCGCTTCGCTTTCACCGGATCTACCTTCTCCTCCGGAGGTGGATGTTTCTTTGCTTTCACCCCTTGAAAGAAGTTCCTCACTTTGGCTCGCGCGATCTTGGCGTTCTCCTCCGGGGTCCTCTCGTATGGTAACTTCTCTGGAGTCTTCAGAGAAGGACCGAATCTGTATTGCCTCCCGCCTCTGGCTGTACTGCTAGACGCCGGGAGAGCAGACGGAGCGGCTGCGGCTGTCTTCTTTCCTTTCTTACGAGGTAGAGGAGAAGAACTACGACGCGCCGGAGCAGCCGGAGCGGCGGCGGGTCTCTTCCGACCTTGCTGACGAGGCGGAGAAGGAGGAGGATGGGTCCTCGGGCGCACCGGCGCAGGCAGAGAAGGAGTCGGAGTGCCGCCACGCGCCGGAGAAGGAGGCTGAGTGCCCTGATCACTCGCCGGAGGAGAAGGCGGAGGAGGAGGCGGAGTGCCCTTACTCGCCGGAGGAGGAGGAGGAGGCGGAGGCGTCCAGTTCGGAAAGTTGATGAGCTCCTTCCGCCATAGGCATGGAGTCTTCAGAGCAGAAGCCAGCCTCGTCTCTCCTTCACCAGTAGGGTGGTCAAGCTGGAGGTCCTCAAATCCCTCTGTTATTTCGTCCACCGTCACCCTAGCATATCCTTCTGGAATCGGACGATAGTGAAAACTTGCACCGGGTTCAGGAGGTCGAACAGAGCCGACAGCCGCCTTGACTTTGAAGTTCTGCCATTGCGTCATAAGGTGGCAATGTTGAGACTCCGTGATAGCATCCATGGGGTACCTAGCAGGAGCCATCAAGACATGCTCCGGCTCTAGCAGCTCGGTGGAAGCCATGCTGCTTCTCCGCTGAGATAGCGGGGTAGTTTCGGCAGGTCGCTTGTTGCGAGCTACTTCTCGTTCCTCTAGCGCTTGAACCCTTTCGTGCAGCGTCTGAATTTGGGTCTGCTCCACTTTTTTCCTCCTTTCCTGGCATTTGTAGCCGCCTGCATTCGGAAAACCAGCCTTCCACGGAACGGAGCCTGGCGTGCCTCGTGTCCGTCCAGGGTGCTCAAGATTCCCGAGGGCCATTGTGAGCTCGTCGTTCTCTCTGTCTGGAATGAACGTCCCTTGCTGCGCTGCATCGATATAGTGCTGAAGCCTCTTGACTGGTATTCTCTTTTGTCCGTCCGTCCAAACGCACTTCCCTGATACAGGGTCCAAGGTTCCGCCAGCCCCGAAGAACCAAGTCCGGCAACGATCTGGCCAGTTCATTGTCTCTGGTTCGATCCCTTTATCAAGCAGATCATTCTCAGCCTTGGCCCACTTAGGCCGGGCTTTGAGGTAGCCACCTGACCCCGTGCGATGATGAAGCTTCTTCTTCACAGCATTTTTCTTGTTTGTCGCCGACATCTTCTTACTCTTTTCCGATGTCTTGTGGGCCACAAATGCGGGCCAGTGATCTATGATCTTCTCATATTTGCCGATGAATTCTGGTCTCTTCTTTGTCGACAAACGTTTTTAGCTCATTCTTCCACCTCCTGAATAGGTCTGCCATCTTCTTAAGAGCATGAGACTTGATTAATTGCTCTTTAACTGGCTTCTCTGGATCCTCCTCTGGCGGCAGGGTGAAATTTGCCTTCAGCTCAGTCCAAAGATCATATTTCTGCATATCATTGACATAAGACACCTCAGGGTCTTCGTTCTTAGGCTTATACCATTGGTGGATGCTGATCGGGATCTTGTCCCTAACAAGAACCCCGCACTGAGCAGCAAATGCTTCCTTTGTCCGGATGGGTTCAATCGGTTGGCCGTCGCGCGCGATTGCTATGATCTCAAACCTTTCATCCGGCGCAACTTTTCTTGAGGCCTCGTCTCTTTACGAAGTTGTGCTCGATCACGAGGGCTAGAAAAAAGAAGAAAGACGAGAGTTAATTAATATGTGTACATACCAAAACAATGAATGCATCAATTAGCTAGTCAGCACAGGCTTAACTAATATATTTACTTGGCCGGACTCTGTTCGGTCACCAGAGCCGTCACCACGGGCTCCTTGCACCAGCATTGGGTCACCGGAGCCATCATAATCATGTCTTTCCTCCTCCATTATTCGATCACCGTAGCCTGCTTCTTCACCCTGTTCTTCCAGACCATCATTGTCGTTAAGATACGACAAGACATCACCTCCGGCTAAGATTATGTCCCCCAACACCTCTTCTGCTTCCTCGTCTCGTCCGTGCTCCATTGTTTCTGCAAATATTACAACATGGCAATTATTACACAAACATGACAGCATGTGGATATATTAGTGGCAAACGTAGACCTAGCTTATTCCGGGTTTGGGGTGGCCTCGGCAACGCTTCAAGGGTAAGGGCGCGGCGGGAGGGGGTAGGAGACCGACATCGTTTTTTTCTAGGGTTTGGGTGTCCTCGAGAGTTTTGGTCGAGCGAGAGGGCCGGGGGGTGCTCCCGTGGTATAAGTTATCACTGTCGAAGTTATCCGGGAGGGGGTTATATCGACAACGATGACATACATACATGGAAAAATAATGTTATCAGGGAGGGGGTAGGTCGAACTCCCCCCCCCCCTCGTGTTGAAGTTATCGGGACACGGGGTATATCGACAACGACATACCCGATAAAAAATAAGAAGAAAAAAAAGAAGAAAAAAAGAAGAAAAAAAAGAGGAGAAGAAGAAAGGAATAGAGGAGAAGAATTCTATTTTTTCTTCTTCTCCTCTATTCCTTTCTTCTTCTCCTCTTCTTGTTCTTCTTTTTTCCTCTACTTATTTATTTCTCCTCTTCTTCTTTCTTCCTCTTCTTATTTTCTTCTTTCCTATCCTTCTTTTCTTCTTCTTCCCTTCCTAGCTAGACATATAAAACTTTTCTAAAAATGTAACTTTTGCATATATAAATTTTTCCATGGATCATCATTTCTCATATATATCGAATATATATCCATAGTCATATATAAAACTTTCTATATATGAACAAAAACTTTCTATGAACAAAAAACATTTTTGACATATATATTTAGCATATTCTAAATTTTCCTAACTCTTTTACAACCAGAAAAATTACATATATGGAAAAATATTAATACACATATGAACAAAAAATACATATATGAGCAAAAACATGCTCTGAACAATTTTTTATACATTTTGAACATCTACATACACATAGCCACATACATACACATATACATTATATATGAACAAAATTAAACTAATAAAATGAAAAAAACAGACCACATAGCCACATACATACACATATACATTATATATATATGAACAAAAAATAAACTAATAAAATGAAAAAAAAACAGAGCAGGCGCGCGGGCGGCTCACGGCGGGGCGGCTAGCGATGACGATGGCGACGGCGGGCGGCGAGGCGCTGGGCGGCGGGGCGGACGGGCAGGGGCTCGGGCGGCGCGACGTCGAGCGAGGGGAGCTTGAGGCGGGCGGCGTGGGGGCAGGGCGCGCGTGGGCAGGGCAACGCCGACGAGGACGAGGCGGCGACCCGTCGGGCAAGGCGCGACGGCATTTACGACGAGGAGCGGGCGGCGACGGCGAAAGCACGAGCAGGGGCTCGGGCGCCGGGCGGCGCAAGGCGTCGAGCGAGGGGGAGCTCGAGGCGGGGCGTGGGGAAGGCGGCGACGACGACGAGGACCGAGGCGACCCGTCGGGCAAGAGCGCGGGGCGACGACGACGAGGAGCGGGCGGCGACGGCGATCACGGGCAGCCTGGCGGCGTCGATGAGCTCGATGTCGTCGGGCGCAAATGGTCGATGAAACTGAAAAATTCCGAAGTCCTGCTTATATACACAGAGTATTGGTCCCGGTTCGTGGCACCAGCCGGGACCAATGCCCCCCTTTAGTCCCGGTTGGTGCCACCAATCAGGACCAAAGGTCAGTTTTCGGCAGCCCAAAGGGCGGGAAACAGAGACCTTTGGTCCCAGTTGGTGGCACCAACCGAGACTAAAGGTGGGCATTGGTACCGGTTGGTGGCCTTGCGCTGCCCGCGGCCAAAAGTTTAGTCCCACCTCGCTAGTTGAGAGGGGCTCGGAGTGGTTTATAAGCCCCACTGCGGCTGCCCTCTCGAGCTCCTCTCAAATGCAGGCTTACGGGCCTAATCTCACACTATGCTGTCTGTGGGCCTACTGGGCCTTCTGTGGGCCTGAATCCTGGCCCAGGTTGGGTTTCTAGTCGTGTTCAGGCCGTGGTGGCCCAATAGGTTGCTGTTTTTTTTATTTTTCCAGTTTTTTTGTTTTCTTTTTTGCCTTATTTATTTTATTTTATTTTGCTTTATTTTTTAATTCTTTTTGCTTTTAGGTCAAAAAATTATAAACTTTCTGTTAGTGCCATTAGTTTTCAAATTTGAATAGTTAAAATTTGAATTCTTTGAAATTTGTGTGAATCACAAGTTTGAGATTAACTTTACTATAAAATAGTTTTTTTCATTTTTTTGTTTTTGCATTATTTATTTTCTTCTGTTTTTTGCTTTATTTTTAATTCTTTTTGCTTTTAGGTCGGAAAAATTATAAACTTTCTGTTAGTGCCATTAGTTTTAGAAATATTATAAACTTTTTGTTAGTGCCATTAGTTTTCAAACTTGAATAGTTAAAATTTGAATTCTTTGAAATTTGTGTGAATCACAAGTTTGTGATTAACTTGACTATAAAAATAGTTTTTTTCCAGTTTTTTGTTTTGTTTTTGCATTATTTATTTTCTTTTGTTTTTTGCTTTATTTTTAATTCTTTTTGCTTTTCGGTCAGCAAAATTATAAACTTTCTGTTAGTGCCATTAGTTTTAGAAGAATTATAAACTTTCTGTTAGTGCCATTAGTTTTCAAATTTGAATTCTTTGAAATTTGTGTGAATCACAAGTTTGTGATTAACTTTACTAAAACATGAGCATAGATGCGCCTATAGAGAGAATTTAATCTAATTCATAATACATTTCTATGAATTTCAGAGAAATTCACTCTGAATTTATGTCAAATTCCCTGTATTAGGGCATCTATTTTCACTTTGAGAGGAGCTCAACAAGGCAGAGAGGGACGGGCTTATAAACCGGTGTGAGCGCCCTTCGGTTGGCGAGGTGGGACTAAACTCCGACCGCAACGAGGACCAACCCTTTAGTCCCGGTTTGTGGCACAAACCGGGACTAATGGTCATGGGCCAGGGGCGAGGCGCATTGGTCCCAGTTCGTGCGTGGAACCGGGACCAAAAGGTCCAGACGAACCGGGACCAATGGCCCACGTGGCTGCCCTCTTGAGTGTTCTTGGTGAGAACATAGTTGACAAGGAGCGAACCGGGATTAATGGTATTACGAGGGCTGAATCATTAGACATTAAAGCATTTCAAATGAACTCTGAAAAAGTTGATAGTTGGCATGGTATCATAATTTCACCCACATAGCATGTGCATGTACGAAACGGACAATGGTATCATACTAATCTGTTACAAAGTTGGCATGGTATCATCATAATAGTTGCGGGAGAAAGTCTTGACTTTTTCTTCGCTTGTGTCATTTGCTTATTGCGCCGTAACCATGGATAATCTTCATCGTTTATCAGGATACTTGGGTCAGCCTTGACTTTGAAGGGAGGAATTTCATGAAACTTTTCATAATCTTCAGACATGTCTGTCTTGCCCTCCACTCCCACGATGTCCCTTTTTCCTGAAAGAACAATGTGGCGTTTTGGCTGATCGTATGATGTATTCGCTTCCTTATCTTTTCTTTTTCTCGGTTTGGTAGACATGTCCTTCACATAGATAACCTATGCCACATCATTGGCTAGGACGAGCGGTTCGTCGATGTGCATCAAGATTTTTCAGATCCTTTGTTGTCATTCCGCATCGTGGGTCTACTGCACCCGCCTCTGATGATTGACCCATTTGCACTTAAACAAAGGGACCTTAAAATCATGTCCGTAGTCAAGTTCCCATATGTCCACTATGTAACCACAATATGTGTCCTTTCCCCTCTCGGTTGCTGCATCAAAGCGGACAGTGCTGTTTTGGTTGGTGCTCTTTTGATCTTGGTCGATCGTGTAAAATGTATTCCCATTTATCTCGTATCCTTTGTAAGTCAATACAGTCAAAGATGGTCCCCTGGACAACAAGTATAGCTCATCACAAATAGTGTTGTCACCTCTGAGACGTGTTTCCAACCAACAGCTGAAAGTCCTAATGTGTTCACATGTAATCCGATGTCGTCGCCTTTGCTCCGGTGTTTGGGCGCAGATCGTTCTTGTGTTCATCGACATACGGGTCACCAAGGTAGAGTTATGTAGAACTGTGTAGTGTGATTGAGACCAAGAATATCCGTCCCTGCATATTATTGAGTCCCCTCCAAGCGTGCCTTTTCTAGTTAGTCTCCACTCATACCGCGATTTAGGAAGACCTATCTTCTTAAGGCCAGGAATGAAGTCAACACAAAACCCAATGACATCCTCTGTTTGATGGCCCATGGAGATTCTTCCTTCTGGCCTAGCGCGGTTACGGACATATTTCTTTAGGACTCCCATGAACATCTCAAAGGGGAACATATTGTGTAGAAATACGGGCGCCAGAATGACAATCTCGTCGACTAGACGAACTAGGACGTGCGTCATGATATTGAAGAAGGATGGTGGGAACACCAGCTCGAAACTGACAAGACATTGCGCCGCATCACTCCTTAGCCTTGGTACGATTTCTGGATTGATCACCTTCTGAGAGATTGCATTGAGGAATGCACATAGCTTCACAATGGCTAATCGGACGTTTTCCGTAGAAGCCCCTCAATGCAACGAAGCGATTGCGTCATAATCACGTGGCAGTCATGAGACTTTAGGTTCGGAACTTTTTCTCGGCATATTTATTATTCCCTTTATATTGACGAGAAGCCGTGGGGACCTTCATACTCGAGCAGGCATTCAAAGAAGATTTCTTTCTCTTCTTCGTAAGAGCATAGTGGCAGGACCTTCATCCGCTTCGGAGGCATGCCTTCTTTTTCGTGCAAACGTTGCAGGTCCTCCCGTGCCTCAGGCATATCTTTTGTCTTCCCATACACGCCCAAGAAGCCTAGCAGGTTCACACAAAGGTTCTTCATCACGTGCATCACGTGATTGAAGAGCGGACCTCTAGGTCTTTCCAGTAGGGTAGGTCCCAAAATATAGATTTCTTCTTCCACATGGGTGCGTGTCCCTCAGCGTCATTCGGTACAGCTAGTCCGCCGGGACCCTTTCCAAAGATTACATGTAAATCATTGACCATAGCAAGTACGTGATCACCGGTACGCATGGCGGGCTTCTTCCGATGATCTGCCTCGCCTTTGAAATGCTTGCCTTTCTTTCGACATTGATGGTTGGTCGGAAGAAATCGACGATGGCCCAGGTACACATTCTTCCTGCATTTTTCCAGGTATATACTTTCAGTTTCATCTAAACAGTGCGTGCATGCGTGGTATCCCTTGTTTGTCTGTCCTGAAAGGCTACTGAGAACGGACCAATCGTTGATGGTTACAAACAGCAATGCGTGCATGTTAAATTCCTCCTCTTTGTGCTCATCCCACGTACGTACACCGTTTCCATTCCACAGCTATAAAAGTTCTTCAACTAATGGCCTTAGGTACACATCAATGTCGTTGCCGGGTTGCTTAGCGCCTTGGATGAGAACTGGCATCATAATGAACTTCCGCTTCATGCACATCCAAGGAGGAAGGTTATACATACATAGAGTCACGGGCCAGGTGCTGTGATTGCTGCTCTGCTCCCCGAAAGGATTAATGCCATCCGCGCTTAAACCAAACCATACATTCATTGGGTCACTTGCAAACTCAGCCCAGTACTTTCTCTCAATTTTTCTCCACTGTGACCCGTCAGCGGGTGCTCTCAACTTCCCGTCTTTCTTACGGTCCTCACTGTGCCATCGCATCAACTTGGCATGCTCTTCGTTTCTGAACAGACGTTTCAACCGTGGTATTATAGGATCATACCACATCACCTTCGCAGGAACCCTCTTCGTGGGGGGCTCGCCATCAACATCACCAGGGTCATCTCGTCTGATCTTATGCCGCAATGCACCGCATACCGGGCATGCGTTCAAATCCTTGTACGCACGCGGTAGAGGATGCAGTCATTAGGGCATGCATGTATCTTCTGCACCTCCAATCCTAGAGGGCATACGACCTTCTTTGTTGCGTATGTACTGTCGGGCAACTCGTTATCCTTTGGAAGCTTCGTCATCAATATTTTCAGTAGCTTCTCAAATCCTTTGCCAGGCACAACATTCTCTGCCTTCCACTGCAGCAATTCCAGTACGGTACCGAGCTTTGTGTTGCCATCTTCGCAATTGGGGTACAACCCTTTTTTGTGATCCTCTAACATGCGATCGAACTTCAGCTTCTCCTTTTGAGTTCGCACTGCGTCCTTGCATCGACAATGACCCGGCGGAGATCATCATCATCGGGCACATCGTCTGGTTCCTCTTGATCTTCAGCAGCTTCCCCCGTTGCAGCATCATTGGGCACATCGTCTGGTTCCTCTTGATCTTCAGCAGCTTCCCCCGTTGCAGCATCACTGTATTCAGGGGGCACATAGTTGTCACCGTCCTCTTCTTCTTCGTCGTCTTCCATCATAACCCCTATTTCTCCGTGCCTCGTCCAAACATTATAGTGTGTCATGAAACCCTTGTAAGCAGGTGGGTGTGAAGGATTTTCCGGTCAGAGTAAGACCTCGTATTCCCATATTTAGGGCATGGATGACAAATAAAACCATTCTGCTTGTTTGCCTCAGCCACTTCAACAAAATCATGCACGCCCTTAATGTACTCGGAGGTGTGTCTGTCACCGTACATCCATTGCCGGTTCATCTGCATGCATTATATATAATTAAGTGTGTCAAAAACCATTACAGAACATCATGAATAGATAATTAAGTGACCAAATTAATAGAAGTTCATCATCACATTAAAACCAAAGTACATACATAGTTCTCATCTAACAACATATAGCTCTCCAGAGCATCTAATTAGTTAAACCATACATTGAAACTATGTAAAACATTTCAATGCGAAAACAAATGCGATCATAATCGCAACCAAGGTAACAATTGATCCAACGACGTAATGATACCAAGCCTCGGTATGAATGGCATATTTTCTAATCTTTCTAATCTTCAAGCGCATTGCATCCATCTTGATCTTGTCATCATCGACGACATCCGCAACATGCAACTCCAATATCATCTTCCCCTCCTTAATTTTTTTTATTTTTTCCTTCAAGAAATTGTTTTCTTCTTCAAATAAATTTAACCTCTCGACAATAGGGTCGGTTGGAATTTCCGGTTCACATACCTCCTAGATAAATAAAATCTATGTCACTTTAGTCGGCATAATTTTCATAAACAATAAATGAACCAATAGTTATAAAGATAATATATACCACATCCGAATCATAGACAGGACGAGGGCCGCCGGGGCGTATACCAAAACCATCGCACTATATAATAACAAGCAATAAAATAGTAAGAAAATTAGACAAGTATCTATCTAAAGTAAGAATTTTTCTTTCGAAAGAAGATAAGAACAAGAGGCTCACCATGGTGGTGGTGCATGACGAGATCGGCGCAGGCGATCGATCGGCAAGTGAAGACGGGAATGGGGCGTGACGGGCTGCTAAACCTAGACAAATCTCAAGGAAAATGGAGCTTTGAGGTCGAGCATCGAGAGGAGAAAGCTTAACTAGTGTGGCTCGGGCATTTCATCGAACACCTCATGTGCATAGGAGGTGAGCTAGAGCACCACAAAGCCCTCCCCTCGCTGGCCGGAGAAAAGCGGAGCCTGGAGTGCTCTGCTTTCATGACGAGGGTATATATAGGCACCTCATTGGTCCCGGTTCATGGCATGAACCGGGACTAAAGGGCAGCCTATGGTCCTGGTTCAAGCCACCAACCGGGACTAATGGTGGTGGGCCAGGAGCGAGGCCCATTGGTCCCGGTTCGTCCCACCAACCGGGACCAAAGGGGCCAGACGAACCGGGACCAATGCCCCCACGAGGCCCGGCAGGCCCCTGGCCTCACGAACCGGGACCAATGCCCCCATGGGTCCCAGTTCTGGACTGAACCGGGACTAATGGGCTGAACCGGCCTGAACCAAAGCCCTCTTTTCTACTAGTGTATGTCTGTCACCTCGGAATTGCATTGGAAGATATATAAGGATGAAATAGCGCAATCAGAAGACACGTATGAGTTGACTTTGTCATGCTATAATTTATATGAAATTCACTAATGGCATATAATGAACCTTATGTTTTGTATTAGACCATTAGTGCTATAGAAATTTATATTACCTTCTACTCCTTGAGTAATATATAACAATAGTTTTCGATAACATGTCGACATGAGACTTGTATTATATAGTAGGGAAAATTATTCAGAACATTCAAACACAAGCATATGAGGATACAATGAAAATATGCCAAATTTCATTAAAAATCTTTCGAGCCCCATATGCTAAAAAAGACAATAAAATGATCAAATAGCAAACGGTGGCAACATAATCCAAACTTTGGATCATTATGTTTCGCTTTCCCCGTACACTCACTTTCCATTAATTGTTGCTCATACATATTTGTGCACCCACATGTGATACCTTTATTCCTTATTAATTATTTATTTACATATCACAATACAAGCTTTATGAGAAGTTATCATCGGAGCCCTTACATAAAAAGTAATTTATGTCTAAACATTATTAAAAAAATCACGCAACTCACTTTGGGTTTCTATTATTTACTAATGAAATATATTGCAATGATAAAGATGTATAGTCGACTCATCTATGTGGCACTCCCTCCGTCCCAAAATATAGTGCATATTATACGTTTGTCAGTCAAACCTTGTAAATTTGACCATGTTTCTAGAAAAATTTATCAACATCTAGAATTCGAAATTTATAACATTAGATTAATCATGACGTATATGTCATATTATATATATTTTTTAATGTATAATAGACAATATTTTCAATAGTATTGAGAAAAATTCATTAAGGTTGACTTCCATGAAATTCTATGCCCACTATACTATGGGATGGGGGGAGTGTATGAGGAGCGGCAATACATACTCTCAGGAGGATCAAATCATTTCTATATGAGACATGTTCTCCAAGCTGCCAGATGTAGTTACATCCACGTGAGTTTCGTATTTTGTAGGAGGCATAGTATATCACTACTACAGGAATGCCTAGTAGTGGCGGGTGAGGCTCTCATAGCCGTCCACCACTAACTTTCTGGCATTGCTAACATGGCATAAGTGGCGGGTGCCTGCACTACAAGAAATATGTCAACTTATGACCTTCTGTCAGTGACCCTGGAATAATTGGTCATAGATTTATGACCATTTGAGACCAATTGGTCAAAAGCTGTTCGAGGGGCTCCAAACCCTAAACCATTGCGACCATTTTGGTCAGAAAGGTCATAATTTCCTTACATGAAATGGTCATAAAGCTAACAGCGCTAGTCCGCTGCCTTATTTCTAGTTGTTAACGACCAATATAGATGGTCATAGCCTTGTAAATTGTGGTGGGTTGCTATGACTAGGCGCCACCTCATCAGTTTTGCCAATGTGTCATGTCCATGTGGCAGTTTTTGCCCTAGGTTGTGAAGCAACCTATATTTCTGTCATTCCCAAAATTCCCAAAAAAATCTCATTAATTCTTTGGGTCATATCTTCATCAAATATGTAAAACCTTCCTTGCCTAGTTCAAAATAATTCAAAAATATTCATTTTCCTATTCTTCAGAGTAACAGTTTGTGAAGGAAGTACCACTTTGGCATGTCCAAATAGTATCCATTTTCTACAGTGCTTTCCTATGCCCAAATAACCATCCTCCACCAAATGCCAGCTCAATCCATTCATTATTTTAAGCCGAGCTTCAACATTCGTATTTATGTCCAGTGTGGTGGTTTGCAAAGCAAGTACCACCTAGGCTCCTCCTTTTGAGCTGAAAATTTGTGAAAACGGTCTTCTTAGTAATTGATCATCCTCAGCCAGAACTCACGCCCATTAGCCATGTACATTTCCCGTACCGCTAATCAAACACTTGGCTGCTAATTCATGTTTGAGCATCGATTGGTCTCCTCGTGAGAATCTTATGTTGTAATTTTCTTCCTAGCACCAACCTGGGAGTGCCCAACCCACTAGAAATGCCTAGGCCGCCCTGAACACATGGCAACGCCACGGTCACGCTGGTGACCACGCTGGCCAGCATCGAGTTCTGGCAGCTCTAGAGTTGGGGCCCTCGGCCACCGCCCAAACCTCGACGTATCGCCACCAAACCATGTATTTATGATTAAATAGGTCCTTATGTAACTATAAATGATTTTTGGAAAAAATAAATAGCAAACTATGAGGCAGCTGCAGTTCAAATTTGACCCGCTTCGGTGAATCGATGAAATTTGTCTTTTTCACGAGAGGTGGATCAAAAAAATTTACACCAGACCATTTTGTCAATTGTGCATTAAATATGGCCTAGTATTTTATAAAAATGATTTGGTCCAATTTTGCAACAATTATTTGGTAGTTCCTTCACAAAAAAAACCTCCTTTCGGGCACTCGAAAAATGGAAAATGGTTTTTTCGTCCAACGAAAATGAAAACTTCCTTAGGCAACATTGTTTGCTATTCCAATAAGCACCCTTGTGCACAATATGAGATCATTTGAACAAACTATGCCATGAATGTGGCCATAAGATTGATCATTTGGCTTGAAAGCCATGAATCTTCACACTTGATAGCTCATTTCTGAGAACACTTTTTTAAAATAATTACCATATTACCAGTTTATTATTTTTCCTGGAAACTTGGTCACATATAATGACACAATGAAAAGGTTATCCAATTTTTTGATTTTTTTTGAATTTTTTATGCCCGTTTCAAAATGCAGTCAAAACGGCGGGCTTGACCGTTCCTAGCTAGTGGTTGAATCTTGGAATTTTTTTGGTGTTTCTATGATTAAATAGATACTTATGTAACTAGAAATGATTTTTGGAAAAAATAAATAGCAAACTATGAGGCAGCTGCAGTTCAAATTTGATCCGCTTCCACCTAAATCGGCGGCAATTTGTCTTTTTCACGAGAGGTGGATCAAAACTTTTTACACCCAACCATTTGGTCAATTGTACATTATATATGGCCTAGTATTTTAGAAAAATGATTTGGTCCAATTTTCCAACAATTATTTGGTAGTTCCTTCACAAAAAAACCTCATTTCGGGCACTCGGAAAATGAAAAATGGTTTTTTCGTCCAACGAAAATAAAAACTTCCTTAGGCAACATTGTTTGCCATTCTAATATGCACCTTGGTGCACAATATGAGATCATTTGAACAAACTATGCCATGAATGTGGCCATAAGATTGATCATTTTGCTTGAAAGCCATTGATCTCCACACTTGATAGCTCGTTTCTGAGAACACTTTTTTAAAATAATTGCCGTATTACAAGTTTGTTATTTTTCCTGGAAACTTGTCCACATATAATGACACAATGCGAAGGTTTTCCAATTTTTTGATTTTTTTTGAATTTTTTATGCCCGTTTCAAAATGCGGTCAAAACGGCGGGAATGACCGTTCCTAGCTAGTGGTTGAATCTTGGAATTTTTTTGGTGTTTCTATGATTAAATAGATACTTATGTACCTAGAAATCATTTTTCGAAAAAATAAATAGCAAACTATGAGGCACCTACAGTTCAAATTTGACCCGCTTCCAACTGAATCGGCGGGAATTTGTCTTTTTCACCAGAGGTGGATCAAAACTTTTGACACCCAGCCATTTTGTCAATTGTGCATTAAATATGGCCTAGTATTTTAGAAAAATGATTTGGTCCAATTTTGCAACAATTATTTGGGAGGTCCTTCACAAAAAAACCTCCTTTCGGGCACTCGAAAAATGGAAAATGGTTTTTTCGTCCAAAGAAAATGAAAACTTCCTTAGGCAACATTGTTTGTCATTCCAATATGCACTCTTGTGCACAGTATGAGATCATTTGAACAAACTATGCCATGAATGTGGCCATAAGATTTGATCATTTGGCTTGAAAGCCATTGATCTCCACACGTGATAGCTCGTTTCTGAGAACACTTTTTTAAAATAATTGCCGTATTACAAGTTTGTTATTTTTCCTGGGAACTTGGCCACATATAATGACACAATGCGAAGGTTTCCCAATTTTTTAAATTTTTTTGAATTTTTTATGCCCGTTTCAAAATGCGGTCAAACGGCGGGAATGACCGTCCTAGCTAGTGGTTGAATCTTGGAATTTTTTGGCGTTTCTCGATTAAATAGGTACTTATGTACCTAGAAATGATTTTGGAAAAATAAATAGCAAACTATGAGGCACCTACAGTTCAAATTTGACCCGCTTCCAAATTGAATCCATGGAATTTGTCTTTTTCACCAAAGGTGGATCAAAACTTTTGACACCCAACAATTTTGTCAATTGTGCATTAAATATGGCCTAGTATTTTAGAAAAATGATTTGGTCCGATTTTGCAACAATTATTTGGGAGGTCCTTCACAAAATACCTCCTTTTGGGCACTCGAAAAATGAAAAATGTTTATTTTTGCAAAAAAAACTCATTTCTCACTACACCTTTTTGAAGATATTTATCTTTTTTCATGTTTGTTATTTTTTTCTGAAAACTCGTTCACATTTTGGTGACACAATGAGAAGGTTTTTCTATTTTCTTTTTGAATTTCTCAGGTCATAAAATAGCTGTCATGACTTTAACATATTATTTTTAAACAACTATGACCAATTTAGATGGTCATAGCATCATCTCGCATTCGATTGGTGCAGTAGACTCTTCACACGGATCGTGCATCATACGTCGTCGGATGCTCGTGGATCCAACGGCTGTCCACACCAACCCCAAAACCCTAGCTGGTCATTTTCCATCCACCCCCCCGCCTCCTTTCTTTCCCACCCCACACCAACCCATCCATCTCCTCGCTGCCTCCTCCTTCCAGATCTCCTCGCTGCCCGACGGAGAGAGAGCTGCCTCCTCCTTCCAGATCGCGCTGGCACCTCCTCCGGCGGAGCTGGGCGCCGTCCATGGCCTCCCCGCACGCCCTACTCCTCTCACCCTCCCTTCCTCACCCAACCAAACCGCACGTCCATGGCCACATCCCAGATCGACCTCGTCGGAACGAGGCCACCGCAACCACCGCCTCCATCAATCCAACCATCCATCCATGCTGCGGCAAGACTCCGCCGCCGTGCTCCTTCCCCAAAGAGCGAGAGGCTTGAGAGAGCCGAGGCGCTCCGAGCGGGCGATCCACCCATCCGTCCCAACCTCCTCCGCCCGCCTCCTCCTACATTTCTGCGGGTCCTGCAGATGGCGGCGGCAGGCGTCGGCGCGGGTGCCTCGCCCGGCGTCACCACGCGCTGATCCGGCGGCGGCGGCGTCCACTGCGTCGTCCGCCGACGCTGCTCGGGCGTCGCTGGGCCGCTTCGTCGTCGAGCTCAGCAGGAAGGCCCGCGGCGCCCACGCAGCAGCAGCAGTAGCTGGCCTCGCCCGTCATGCCCGGCTTCCTCGCGCCGCCCCTGCCCGCGCCTGCCCAGTCGCCGGCCCCGACGCAGCCGAGACGGACTTCAGGAAGGCGCTGGACTCGGCGCTGTTCCGGCGGTGGCTGGAGAACCTGCAGGCGGAGAAGGGCCTGCTCGCCCACGGGAAGCTCAGCCTCCGGCAGATCCTCATCCAGGTGCGGTCCTAGTGCTTTCCCCTCCCTCTGAATCGAAATGTTTGAGCTGGTACGATTTCCTCGGGGAATCTGTCTGTCGACGGCGCATCTGAAATATACTCCGCGATGTGTTGCAGGGGGTGGACATGTTTGGGCAGCGCGTGGGGTTCCTCAAGTTCAAAGCCGACATCGTCGACGAGGAAACCAAAGCCAAGGTGATCACAATGTCCCAGGATTCTATCTCCTTTTACTGGCAGTAGTAACAATTTGCGATTCATACAATTTTAAGGTGTTTCTCCAACTAAAATAGATGTGACCTTGTCATGTCTAGTTTGTTATCTATGTTAAGATTGCTTAGACACAAACAGGGTTTGGAGTATGAGTAAGTGGAGACCATAAGGTAGGTGCAGATATGATAGAACCGGGTGAGGAGCCGTGATAGACCAGGGCAGGCAGTATATGTGCTTCACCAGGGTTTGCCAAATCGTTTGTGTTAGCATGATGGATTTAGAGCTAGTTAATTGACATGCTCGCGAAATCTTTCTTCTAGACAGTTCCTAAATAATCATCGGTACTCTGTCTTACCTTTTAAAATTAGTATGTATTGTGGATTTTCGTTCATCTTATTGATCTACAATATATTTAGATTCCAAGGATTGTCTTTGCAAGAGGGCCTGCTGTTGCTGTGTTGATTCTTTTGGAGTCCAAAGGGCAAACTTATGTTGTTCTCACTGAACAGGTATATATATTACTGTGATTTGCAGTGAATTGTTGCATATGCGAATAGTAATATTGTGTAGCTTGATTATTTGTATTCAACTATGCGATGCATGAGGAGAAACGGGTTGTTGCCCACAGCACGCTGCGGCGACGTCTTCTCCTCTCTTCGCGGGTGCTCGCCGGTCCACGCTGCCACCCATCAATGTTGACAAGTCACCATCTAAAAGGTTGTCCGAGGAGGTATAGCCGAATCCTGAATCTGATTGATGTATTCTCATACACCTTTAGATTTCTTTTTCTTTACATTTACATAGTTTCAGTTACTTGTTACAGAAACTGCTGGTTTCAAACGCTAGCAAGCTCCTGGCATGGACAAGACAGAAGTGGGAAGGCTATTGCTGCTCCATGCTCCCGGCTTGACTTAAATATATGGACCTGATTATCTTGTTTCTGTGCCGATTTACTTGTTTCTGTCTTACTTTGCCTAGTGTTCAAACCAGTTGGTCTGTTAGATTTTGAATGGCAAGTCGATAGACTCCGTTGCTCCATCTGTACATAATTCTGTGTAACGCCCGGGTGGTTATGCAACAGTAATCATTCCGGTTCGGTTAATTAACCTCTCGTTAATTCGGACCCGTCCTAAAACAAAAATTAAAACTAAAACAAACGATAAAGAGTTCCGAAAATAAGTTCTAAAATGTTCCGGGGTTTTCTAAAATATCTAACCTAATATTGGTGGGGTGCAATAATTTTTACAAAATGCCAGAGCATTGTAAATAAACTAAAAACAGAAGAGAGAAAAAAAATAAAAGAAAAACGAAATGAAAGTGTGGGGGGAGAACCCCCCCCCCCCTGGCCCAGCCAGTCGGCCCCCTCCCCACCTGGCCCCTCTCTCCCCTTTGGCCCATTCCCTCCCCCATGGGCGGCCCACCGCCCAACCCACCGCCGATAACCCCCCCCACCTGCGGCTAACCCTAGCCACCGACCGCACTCCCACGCGCGCCTCGCCCTCTCCTCTCCCGATCGGATCGGGCAGATCCCACACCGGACCACCCCCCGCGCCACTCCCACCTCGCCGCCGACCCCGCCGCCCACCGCGGCCCAGGCCTCCCTCCTCCTCCGGCGCCCCGAGGCTCCCTCCTCCCTCCGTCGCCCTCGAGCCTGGCCTCGCATGCGCCATGGCTCGGCCTCGCCTCCCGTCGCCGGGCGCCCCGACCCCTCCCCAGCGGTCTCCCCGCCCCCATCGAGCCCACTGCCGAGCCCCTGCCTCCCCTGTGAGGCTCCCTCTCGCCCTCTCTTCCCTCCCACGTCGGCGACGGTTCCGGCCTCGCGCGCCAGACCGACGCCCCCTCCGGCTCCCTCCGCTCGTCGCCGTGGCCCCGACCGGCCCGTCGCCCGGCTCGGCCCCCCCCCAGCTGGCTGCTGCCGACCCACCCACCCCGATCCTCTCCTTCCTTCCTCCTCGCCGGATCCGGCCGCCCGTGGCCCAGAACGGCCCGGCCACCGCGTGACTCCTCTCCCCTTCCTCCTCCGACGGACCCCTCGCCGGCGCCCTAGCGGCGCCCGAGCCCCTCGCTCCCCCCGTTCGGCGCCTCGCCGCCCCCGACCGAGGCCTCGCTCCCCACGCGACGACGCTCGGCCCGGCCCGAGCCCCCACCCGTTCGCCTCCCGACTCGCCGGCGTCGCTTCGCCGGCTGGCCAGCGTCGTGGCCTCGGCAGCGCTGCCCGTGCCTCGGCGCCCGATCCGCCTGGTCGCGCCCGACCGCCCTGGTTCGTGCCCGATTCGGGCAACGCCCGCGTCGCCCGCACCCACCGCCCGTTTGGCCTCAGGCCACTGACGTGGGGGCCCCACCCCCAAATGAAAAAAAAAGAACGTTTTAAATAAAAACATAAGCTAAAATGGAAATAGAAATGAATTAAATTAATTAGCTAAATAATTAATTAATTAATTAATTGAGCAATTAATTAATCTAATTAATTCCGAATTAATTAACACTAATCATTAATTAACTTAATTAAGTAATGTTAATTAATCTGATTAGGTTAATTAGCCATTAGTGAATGACATGCGGGACCCACCTGTCAGGGTTGACTCAGTCAACCCTGTTGACTGGTGACGTCAGCATGACATCATGCTGATGTCATAAATGCAATTTCGAAATTAATTAAATAATTAATTAAAATTCCAGAAATTAATAAAATCTTTTAAAATTCATATCTTTTAATCCGTAATCCGGATTAAAATATTTTCAACATGAAAGTTGCTCAGAACGGCGAGACGAATCCGGATACGCAGTCCGTTCGTCCACCACACGTCTCTAACCTATCGAACCTGCAAACTTTCCTCTCCGATTCATCATCGACAGACATCCTAACCGGATAACTTCCCGGATGTTTTCCCCCCTAAACCAGTACCCTTCTTACCACGTTAGGGCACGCCTAGCATCGCTTCTTGGCATGTCATGCATCGTTATGCATCTCATTACTTGTATTCATTGTTTCTTCCCCTCTTCTCTCCGGTAGACTACGAGACCGACGCTGCAGCTGGCCAGTTCGACTACGGTGTTGACGACCCCTCTCTCTTGCCAGAGCAACCAGGCAAGCCCCCCCCTTGATCACCAGATATCGCCTACTCTTATCTACACTGCTTGCATTAGAGTAGCATAGCATGTTACTGTTTTCAGATACTCCTATACTGCTGCATAGCCTGTCCTTGTAACTTCATTGTTACCTTACGCAATCCTATATGCTTAGTATAGGATGCTAGTACTTTCATCTGTGGCCCTACTTTCTTGTGCATGCGCGTGCTATACTATCGGGCCGTGATCACTCGGGAGTTGATCACGGTATATACTATATACTTATACATGATACATGTGAGACTAAAGTCGGTCGGTGATGGAGCACCCATGAGTGGATCTTTGAGGCGGAGCGGCAGGCGGTGAGACCGCCTAGGAGAGAGGTGGGCTGGCCTGTTCGGCGTTCGCGGTTACTTAACACGCTTAACGAGGTCTTGGTATTTGATCTGGGTTGGCTACGAGCTTATCGCACTAACCATCTACGCGGGAGTAGTTATGGGTATCCCGCGTCGTGGTATCACCGGAATACTTCAGACGTCGGACGAGCGGCGCTGCGCCGGATTGGATGGAACGCTCGCTGGCTAGGTGCGCTTCGGCAGCGTCACAGACGTCTTGAGTGTGTTTCAGGCGATGGGCCTGCCTGGCGCTTAGGTTTAGACCGCGTGTTGGCCTCTCTGTTGTGCCTAGGTGGGGCTGCGGACGTGTTGATCTTACGCGGCGGGCATGACCCGGAAAGTGTGTCGGCCAAATGGGATCAAGCGTCTTTGGGTAAGATGGTGCACCCTGCAGGAAGTTAATCTATTCGGATAGCCGTGATCTTGATGCAGGACGACTTGGAGTTGTACCTTGAGCTTATGACAACTAGAACCGGATACTTGATAAAACACACCCTTCCAAGTGCCGATACAACCGGTGGTCGCTCTCGCTCGGGGATATGAGCAGGGATTGCGGGTAGGATTATTGCTATATGATGTTACTTGGAGGACTTGATTGTCCCTCCTACCTGTTGTAAGGCAGGTGTCCGAGCGTAGTCTTCGTTAAGACTAGCTATCCCCTCTTATTCGGCATTCTGCAGTTCAGTCCACCGATATGGCCTTTACACATATATCCATGCATATGTAGTGTAGCTCCTTGCTTGCAGTACTTTGGATGAGTACTCACGGTTGCCTTGTTCTCCTTTTCCCCTATCTCTACTCGATTGCTGCAATCGACGATGGAGCCAGGAGCGAGCGCGCCGCCTATGGCGACTACTACTGGAGGCGCCTACTACTACGCAGCAGCCCACGGCGGCGACCGGGAGTGACCTAGGAGGATCCCGGCAGGAGGCCTGCTCCTCTTCGATCTGTATCCCAGTTTGTGCTAGCCATCTTATGGCACCTTGTTTAACTTATGTACGTACTCAGATATTGTTGCTTCCACTGACTTCGTCTATGATCGAGCACTTGTATTCGAGCCCTCGAGGCCCCTGGCTTGTATTATGATGCTTGTATGACTTATTTTATTTGTAGAGTTGTGTTGTGATATCTTCCCGTGAGTCCTTGATCTTGATCGTACACATTTGCGTGCATGATTAGTGTACGATTGAATCGAGGGCGTCACATTCTGTTTGTGTTCATTGTAGTGGTAATTATGGCTTTAATAGTTATTGAAGATTGCACCTGTAAATCTAGATCTACTTGGATCCTGGTGGCTTCTTTTGCCAAGCAATATCATGTGCTTATTAGTTGCAAGCTGTATTGGTTTGCTCTGCTGCCATCTTAATTCTGCAACATATTTGGTTTTGTCTGATTAAAAAATTGGTCATGCTCACGAGCAGTATATATGCACTTGGTTGGTTCGTTGTTGGCAGTTTAGCTACACAAACTGACTGACATTGCACAATAAAATGTAGCAGATTTGCTAGCAATCCTTCTTTCTCTCGTATAGAAGTACATGCTATCTAACGTGAGCAAAATCATTGCGTAACTACAGGTACATCATATGACTAATTTACACAGAATACTGATACTCGACCCCATGCATTCAGTTTCAGAACTTGAAACTAATTAACCTGTGGAAACTAACCTGACTAGTAGCTTCTCTGGCTTCCAGTTTACAACTTCTAGGATATCAATCATTCATTCTCAAGTTGCTGCTGGCATTCATTCTCTGACCAGTCGCCTTTTTCTGGAATTTTCATGTTCTTTTTTTGTGTGTATATGCCTTCCTCTTCGATTTCGAGCTTGTGAATGAGGTCAATTGATGGTGGTGGTTGTGCGATGCAGATGTTCGGGATGGTGGAGAAGGAGATGGAGTATCGGGTCGAGCTTTTCAACCGGTGAGTGATGAGCCTTCTAGCTGCTGTACTACCACCAGTCCACCACCTGGGTGGGGCTTGTGAGATTAGATCGCTTGTGAGATCAGATCGCTGGTTGATGCAATGAATTGTGGTTATTGCAGGCAAATTTGGGGCTGAGGAAAGAAGACGAGGAGCAACTTCTCTCTGGTCTGGTCGTTGGAACTTCAGGACAAGGTACGTAGCATCCCCATCTCCCTCCCTCTCTTTCTCTTCTTACAAATGCCGCTAAATTAAGGAATATTTGATGCAAATCCTGGTTGTGTAAGGAATTCAAGAGGATTTGTATGAACAAGTCCAGTTTTTTAGTTAGTACCAAGCAGAGAAGATGCGGTCCAGATTGGCCAATTTTCTTTGCTACCACATGGATTTGTATCTATGCAACCATCTTCCTACTGTTTGTGTTGTTTGGATTGCAAGAAATTCAGCTTTGGGTGACCTGCACTTAGTTTAATTTCTTTGAATAATCAACCGTATTGTTTCTGTATTGTTTTGCTGCTGTATTGTTTCTCACTCATGATTGATCTACTCCCAGGTGAAGGTTTTCAAATGTTGAAGGAGGAGGACAATAGGAACTTCTGTGATGTCTTGTCATCTATTTTCTTTTCTTTGTTGTAGAATAGTTCTGTTTGGCACTTACTGGTTGGATGTAAAGATATGTACTGCTAGAATGAATGCATGTAACTATATTTTGGGCTCCTATAATATTTCATGTTGCTTTGAAAATGTATCGGAACTAGGCTAGGCCCAAGATAACTTGTAGTGTGATGTGTTGTAATGCCAATGGCATAATAAAAGAAGTTGGATTGGATCAATTATTTCGGCCCAGCCCAAGATATATTGAACAATTATTTTTGAGGGGAAAACTTGAGAGGCCCAAAGAAAGAAATGGCCCGAAAAAACAAGACCAAAAAATCTGTCAAAAGGGATAGGCAAAGAAATTTAAAAGGCGAATGATGGGCCAGGCCCATGTAGCTAGTGAAAATTAATGAAATAAATATATATTGAAAAGGTCGAATTGTTGGGCTCGGCCCATGTAGAAAATCGAATTGGACCGGCTGAATCTTGTGCCACATCGACTTGCCACACTTTGGATGCCTACGTGGCTCGGGGAGGTTGCTAGTGACCAAAATGCCACAAGAGTAATATTTTGGTCGTAACGTCTTTGACCATTCGGAAGAAAGGTCGCTATAGTCAGTTTACGACGCCCAGCTTTTGACCTTCTGTTTTTGGTCACAAAAAGGTCATAAATGGAAATCTGTGACCTTTCAGTGACCAATAGTGGTGGTCATAAGTTGACATATTTCTTTTAGTGCTGCCCGCTAGTGGTAGCACTATAGCAGTGGCGTGCGGTCGAAATTGCCTGCCACTGTCTTCGATCTAGTAACAATGGCTGGCAGGCTTGTCAATGGCGGGCAACTTGGCCTGCCCGCCACTGCTATTTAATGTATGTGCGGCGGGTCCTTAGTAGTGCTTGCCACTGATTATGCTGCCACGGCAACATTAGCTGATGCAAATAGAGAATAGTTCTCAATAAATGGGAGCAAATAAAAAAATAAAACTAGTGATAATAATTCTGAATAAAGAACGAGAAGTACATTAAGAATAAGATTAATTTTAACATGCTCCTTCTTACCCCTTCTTTTTACATGTGAGGTAGGAATGTAAGAGTTAATCAGACCACTGATTAATGAGATCAATGGCTCGGATCTAATATATACCCTTACCTCTCATGTAAAAAGATGAGATAAGAGGAAGCATGTTAAAACTGCTCTAAGAATAAACAAGTACTGGACAATACATCGTCATCAAATATAGTGTGCTGATACAATTAAATAGTATAATTAATAAGGCACATATGTTTAGTCACGCTTGCAGTGGTGCCCACTTCAATAAGCTAGGTTAGCCTGTTTTGTTAGTTTGATTCATCTTCTTCAATGTTATGATAGAATAGGCCGGACGACGAGCGGACCTTCTTGTTTATGATAGTCACAAACTTGTTTGTATTTCTTCGAGCACTAAGTCAGCTTGGGCCAAGTTGTTTTGTAGTTCTTGACCCCATTTGATTATTTTATCATGCTGCTTTAACATTTTCGCAGATCGTATGAATTCTTCCATGTGAATGCAGATGTAGAAGCCACAAGTCAGAATAGGGGAGATTGTTCCTTCTGAAGGCAATCAATTTCTTTCCACTTCCTTTGTAGTTTTTTTTCAACCGTGAGGCCTCCTGTATTATTCCAATCAAAAACACATTCATCCAGAAGGTCCTTAAGGAGCGGCCAGTATTTTCTCGAGCTCTTCGTGGAATCCATCAAGTAACAATTGCACCTTTGCTGTCTTACCACTAACCCAATGGTTGCTGTGCAAAACAGAATAACACATACTATGAACATGAGGAAGTTACACGTTTTGAGATGTGAAAAATATATGAAGGAAAAAGGTATAAAAATGAAAGTGTAAAGCCTCTTCTTGCCCTTTATTCGAGAGAGATGCCTCGAATGAACGCTGGGTCCATTCAAATCTATATTAACACAAATCCTAAAATTGTTTGTCGTTTTCTTTTACTTGTATTTATTATATCTATCACTTCCAGATTTAATCCTTGCAATCGGGCTAGAACAAGGGGGGTGACGCCCCCTTGCCTTGTTTGGTGCAAGTATTTTGTATGTGTGTGTGCAGGTACTGTTGAACATTTGTCCTTGTGGTGTCTCCTATTGGTTCGATAAACCTTGATTCTTAACTGAGGGAAGTACTATCTGCAACTATACTACATCACCCTTCTTCTTTGGGGAAACTCAACAACTACACAAGTAGTAGAAGGATTTCTTTCGCCGTTGTTGGGGAGGCTTCACCAGACAAACTAGGTGCCTTCACACGCACTTATCATTTACTTGCATTTATCATATTGCCCTTTATTTTAGTTTCCTTTTATTTGCTACTTTACATTTACAAAAAAAATCAAAAATACTAAAAATGTTTGTGTTACCATCTTTGCTATTGTTGCCATCATGTTGACTTACTACAAAAAATAGATAACAAAAAATATTATATTGGTTATGGATCCTTCTACACTAGCAGGACTTATTATGATAAACCAATTGCTAGGGATGAAAATTCCGTTGCTGCAAACTCTTCGAAAGAAAGGATGAAGTTGAGGGCACTTCATTATCTTTATGAAGTTTTTCCTGAAAATCGTGATTCTGAAAATTGTTATGAAGTGTTAAAAGAAGAAGTTTTTAAAATGATTCATGATAGTTCCGTGAATGAAAAGCATGATTGCAATGATTTTAGTATGAATGTCAATTGTGCAAATGATATGCAAAGCTACAAGCTTGGGGATGATGAGTTTGATGAACTTGATATTTTTCAAATACTTGTTCAACATTTTCCGAATGCTTAATTAACATTTGTTTTTCATATATTTGTTCAACATTTTCCAAGTACTTGTTCAACATTTTCCGAATGCTTGATTAACATTTTTCAAATACTTGTTCAACATTTTTCGGATGCTTAATTAACCTTTGTCAAACACTTGTTCAACATCCTTTTCAAATTCTTAATTAGAATTTTATATACATGATCAATTTTTTGTCATTTTAATACATGATCAACAATTTTTCTTTACACATTCAATATTTGCTGAATAATTGATTAACATTTTCAAATACTTGTTCAACATTTTCCAAATGCTTGATTAACATTTTTAAATACCTGTTCAACATTTTTCAAATGCTTGATTAACATTTTCAAATACTTGTTCAACATCATTTTCAAATTCTTAATTAACATTTTATATACATGATAAAAATTCATCAATTTTAAATACATGATCAACAATTTTTCTATACACGTTCAGTATTTTCTGAATGATTGATTAACATTTTTCAAATACTTGTTCAACATTTTTCGGATGCTTGATTAGCATTTCTAAAATACTTGTTCAGCATTTTTCAAATACCCGTTTAACATTTTTTGGATGCTCTATTAAGATTTTTCAGAAACTTATTTAATATTTTTTGTAATATACTACTTATATATCTGGAGGTATAGGGGCGCCCATGAAAAGACACCGAAGTCGTAAACTTCTCGCCAAAAGGAAGAAGTAATCGGGCGGCCACCAAAAAGAAAGCGTGTTCGTTCCGTGCGCCCTCGTGGACGGGACCCACCAGAATCCCGAGGCGGGATACGCTGACGTTACCCCCGCGCCAAGCAAATCAATCAACCCCTTTTCCTCCCTGCCTCCGCCGGCCGGCCGATACGCTTCCGGTTCGAGGCGAAGGAAAAAGAGAAGAAAAAAAAGTCAGGCTCCCCCTCTGCATGTTGTCAGTGACTCCACGTGGTACGGTCAGGCACTGTTGCGGGTGCGACCCACATGTCTTTCTTTCTTTCGGCCCTGCTGCAGCAGCCGGTGCCGGTCGGTCTCTTCTTTTCTCCGTCTACAATACTAGGCTGACAGCGCGAGCGAGTGACCACTGATCATCGCCCCGCTTTTTCCCTTCCATGCGTGCCCACGGCCCACGGCTGCCCGTCCCGTCGCCGGCCGGACTATCAAGGGAGTAGGGTCAGATTCATCCCTACACTGGGGATCGGTCATCTCTAATCTATTCCAATCCCCCACCCTTCCTCTGCACTTTCTGCTCTGCTGGTGCGTGCATTCTCTTCTGCTGGAAGATCTCATATGATATGCCGGTTTGATTTGAGATTTGACGGACCCAAGCCAAGCAAAGGAAGCAATGCTTAGGCATCGAATCCCATCTGCACAAAATAACCAGCGCACACTGCATTGAAAACAACCAACCCGCGGCGAACAAGATCACACACGCAGGCGTGACCTGACCGCCCATGCATGCACGCACGCGATACACAATGCCGGCAGCTATCGCGATCCGATGGATGGATCGATACGCCGAAATGACGCGATCCCGACGATCATGAGGAGGAGATGATGCTCTGCTCGTTTGACCATCTGGGCGGTGCCCGTCGTCGTCTGGTCTTTTCTTCTCCGGTAAGGTAAAAATGCATCTATTCAATGCATGGTAGGAGTGGTAGCTCTCGTCCTTTAATTCTGGAAGATCTGCGTGCCATGATAAAAACTTTGGCCGCGTGTGGATGCATATTTCGACAAGGAGTATCTTGAAGATCGACGCAGGGCTGCTGGGCAGGACCACGTTTTTCTTCCTCTAGCAAGTCATCCTTGCAAACCAGCCACGGGGAATGTGCTCGATAGATCGCCACGCCCTGAAATTCGCCATAGTTTATCCCAAAAAAAAAAACTACTGGTACGACTACGACCACGTACGCTGCTAGTCTGGTCAATACAGCAGCGGTGGAGTGGAACATTGGGCAATTTTACCTTGTAGTAAAAACTCTAAAACAAAGCAGCCCGTCTACGTATTCCTAAAGCCCATTGGCCCATCTTCAGAAACTGAGGCTGGAAATACCCGCGGTAGCAGCTCTCGCAGAAGGATTTTTTTTTCATCTCCTATAGCAATTTGGCAAGCCCACTTAATAAAAGAAAAGATGAAGAAAAAGCGAGCGGAACCGGGGTTCTAACCTAGGGGAATGTATCCGGCGCACCTCCACGTGTGGTGCTACCGGTGCACCAGATGCCATAGAATATCTTTTTAAAATCTGAAAAATATAGCCGTTAATGCAACATCAATGTATGATGTCAAAAAATTTGGTATAAAAATTTGAAATATATTTTGAGATACAGACAAATTTGACATCATTGTAATAATGGGCCAAATTTAAAGCCCAAGTTATGTTTATGTACTATTCAGTGTTGAATTTGTCATTTTTGTTTTTTGAGTTATGTTTCAAATTTTGAATTGAAATTTCGTGAAACGTACATTGATGTTGTGTGAGTGTGTGTGCTATTTTTTTTTAGAATTTTTCGAACATCTTAAAAGAATAATGTAAGTACGGTGCACCGGTAGCACCACAAGCTCTGGTGCACTAGATATTTTCCCTCTAACCCAGGTCTGCTGGATAAGAGCTAGGGACACTAGCCACAACCACTGGGTCTGTTTCGTGATGAAATGTAGGGCACAACCTCCTTTAAGGTAAAAGAGCCAATTTTCTCCATCATTTTTCTTTTTCATTTTCTATTTTTTCTGGTTTTTTTGTTTTCTTTTGGTCTTTTCTTTTCTCTTCTCCGTTATTTATTCTTTTCACATTTGTTTCTTTGATTTTGATTTTCCATTTTGTTCTTACTTTGGTTTATTTTGTGTTTCTTTTCGGGTTTAACTTTTTTTGGTTTTCTTTGTTTCTTTTGGTTTTCTTTGTTTCTTTTGGTTTTCATTCTACATTTTTTATATGCCCACAACATTTTTCTAATACAGGTTTAAGATTTCTAAAATACATTATCATTTTTTAATATAAGTTAAACATTGTTTCTATACACATTTAAAAAATCAAATGCCCGATTAACATTTTTTAGATACAAGATTACTTTTCTCGAATACATCGTCTACATTTTTTATATACATTTTGTACAACGCTTGATTAACAGTTTTCAATTTTTATACATTTTTTGAATACATGGTCAACATTTTCTCTATACAGATTTAACATTTTCCAAATGGTTGATTAATATTATTCAAATACTTGGTTAACATTTTTCCAAATACTTGATTTACATTTTTATATACATGATCAAATGTTTTCATCGTTTTTTAATACATGCTCAACATTACATTTATCATTTCCCAAATACTTGATTAACATTTTATTAACATTTTTAAATAGTTGTTCAACATATTTTTATCAAATTCTTGATTGACTTTCGTATACACATTCATCATTTATTTAATACGTGATCAACAATTTTCGTATACACATTCAACATTTTCCTAATGCTTCATGAACCTTGATTAACATTTTTAAATACTTGTTCAACATTTTCAAATACTTGTTAAACTTCAAATGCTTGACTAATATTTTTTTAATACATGTTCAGCATTTTAAATGTTTGTATAGAGTGTTTTAATATATAAGCGTGAGTGTAGAATAACTTATTCTACACCCCAGTAACGGTACATACAAAATGTAGTAACGTAGTATATAAAATATAATAATTTTTCTGAAAATGCAGTAAATTACAAACTTGGATAGTAAAAAAAATATTTTCAGAATTACTACATTTTGTACATTCTTTTACTAGATTTTGTATATAGCGTTACTAGGGGTGTAGAATAAGCTATTATACACTCATGTTTAGAATGGGAGGATGGAGGCGCAGGATCCGAGAGAGTTTTGGGTGGGCCGGGGGTGTCGGAGTCCTACATGGTTGTTGTTCAGACTCCGCAAAGCCCCCCCCTTGTCTCGGGTTTTCGAGAAAAAGTGCATCCGGATCAGCCGGCGGACCGTTACAAGGATGCGTTAGATGACTAAACACGTTCAGATCGTGTAGTCCAGATGGTTGCGGGCTGTTTGAGGATCCGCTTTGGAGTTGTCCTAACTATATCTTTGCTTGCAGTTTTCGTGCTGGCATCAGTCTTGTATGTAAAATTATACACAAAAAATGCCACTAGTCGTGGACAGTAGGTCAAGAGAAGAGTGTTGCTTTTGGGTGCATGTTCAGATGTTCTAGTCCACCCTCAACATGTGAATATGCTTTCATACCAAGGGCGTGCATGTCTGTGTTGAACACGCATAGAGTACCAGGTGAGATTAGTCTGTGAAACGTGTACATACGCAGGGGAATACTAGTTTCCAAGGGGTCCTTGTGGATCCACTATGTGTGAGGCAGGATCGACCGGGGTGAAAGGCACGCGTCCGGCCTGTGTGTAGGGAAAGCGGAGACCGCGAGATCGCCACACATGACACATGGCCTGGCCGGGGACTAGAGGCAGCGGGTCGTCCATGGCAAAAGGGAATGAGAGTATCTAACAACCAGAGTTGCCAAATCCGGCATCCGATACGCACGCGCACGGGCACGTCTACGGACAATGACCAGGGACTTCTTAAATCCACGCCTCCACATCCGCGTATCTCATATCCGGCATTCTATGTCCATACAAATTCATGCAACATAGTACTAGATCACCAAACGATCAAAATAGACAGGAAACAGCCATATAAACCAATACCAAACGGGCACTATTCACATAAACATCACCAAACGGGCATAATTCACGCAGTTCAACGATCCGGCACATTCTAACTACATAATAGAACTATATCTATTATATATAAAAAGTATTTTAAAAAGTATTTGACGGGTTTACCAGGAAAAAGATAAATCACTAGAAATTACCACAAAAAATAGAAACATCTAACCGTTAATTTAATAGACCAAATTTTGTTGTCCATTATATAAGATTGACGTTTAGAAAATTATCCACCAATGCCATTATAATTGTAGTGGGAGAAAACGTTTCGATCCCTTCATCAGCCTAATAAAGGGAGGAACCTATGCCATAGATTAGTTTTATAAAATCCTTGACTCCATCGTAAAAGGAAGAGAAGAAAACAAAAGGAACATGCCATAGATTAGTTTTTCTTTACGTGAGTCCATCCACCATTGAAAGAAGACAAAAAAAAAGGGCTGGAGGCTCCTGCCCTCACGCACGCCAATTAGTTTTTCTTTACATTAGAAGACCCGGTTGCGCCAATGGCGCAAGAAGCAAATTAAAAAAAAATATTAGTAGTGAGTAAGTAGGAGATGTACTCCCTCCGTTCCTAAATATAATTTTTTTAGAGATTTCAAATGGACTACAACATACGAATTTATATAGACATATGTTAGAGTAAAGATTCACTCATTTTGCTCTGTATGTACTCCCTAGTTGGAATCTCTAAAAAGACTTACATTTGGGAATTAACTTAGATCGGTTTGTGAAAACAATACAATGTTCAGAAGAGTGAGTAAGTTAGTATGGATATGACGACAAATACAATTTATCAAACTTTGCTCATTGAATGAAGCTCAAATTATAGATAAACAAAAATATATTCTAAGCTTACCTAATTGGCATGAGCATTATTTAACAACTCAAATACATCATCCAATCTAAAGATTTCTCTTCTATTGCCAAGGATCTCTGAGCACTGCCAAGAGGGACGATAGTTGTAGATGCAGAATTATGCTTAAGAGCACAACTGAAATCTATAACTGTCGTATTCATGTGCAAACATATCTTCATCACATCATCGTTTTCCAAGTATAGTTAATAAGAAATCTGATTCATATATGTCCTGGTCATCCCATTTATGTTGAATGTATTCAAGGCACTTCTGTAACAAAAAATTTAAACACCCAGTGGCAGTAGGGTGTCATTGTCGGATAATGCTTGCATAGTACACTTCCACAGGTACTTAAGTGTGACGCTTCCACTGTTAAAACATTTGGAGCAACCCTTATAGTTATTACATCCAGAATATCTTTGCCTTCATTAGTCCATATGCCACACTTGTAGAACCAAATATCAGGGGAATCACCAACAAGATAGTTGTTGTTCTCTAGCATGCAATAAGGACTCGGGATGTCTTTCATCAGCTCTGGCACATAACAAAACAAAGATGGAACAAAGGAATTACATGTGAGTACAAAACAAGAAAAACTCAAAATTAGCAGCATGGTGACAATGAATTACAATGGGAAGATCACCAGCAATATACAGAGCTAGCATGATATTAATGCCTCAAGGGATCAGATAATTAATATTGGCAACAAAAGAACCTACTGCCACTTTATATGGAACAAAAAAATGATTATTATGGTGAGCGCAGAATAACATGAAGTTGTAATGTGCAGCCAACAACTGCAGCTATCTGTATAAGCTACTGCTACTTGACAATCTACATTGACAAGAATATTTGTGAAGTCATTCTAATCTATCTTAAGTGAAAACATGCTTATAAGGCATCCTTGATTCTCTCTGTTTTTCAATTTCCCTTTGATGTCACTTTATTCATATGGCAAGTATGGGTTTAACCATCAGTAGACGGAAACTTTGTGTGAATCAAAATACCAAGTTTAGTATGGAAACTATAGTTCTCCATATGTCATCATTTCAAGACAAAGCATGTTATTCACACCCACTTAGAATCATAATTTCCAGTAAACTTTCCATACAACAATATCAATAAAAAGGCTTTTGTTCTTTACCTTTGATAGAGAGGCAACCATTATATCATATGTCATCAAACTGTCAATATAGATTGTCAAGTAGCAGTAGATGTAGAAATAACCATTATATCATATATCAGAGCTGAAGCGCTATTGAAAGTAATTACATCACCTGCTAGATGTACAAATAACCATTATATTATATATCATATTTTATGGTTAAAACGGCAAAAAGAGTAGAGAACGGTAAAAGGGAACTACACAATTTAGTCAACACACTTAGTTTAGAGGCGCAGATATATGATGGAGCGCACGAATTCCATTACGTAGCCGGACAACTAAATTTCAAATCATGGCATGATGGCAAGCAAGGAAAAGGTGCCAATTCACCACCACTACCAAAATCCTCCACATCCAGCTAACTTTTATGGCTTCATGCCAACATTGGCCAACTCCTTTAACATGCACTCCCTCCGTCCCAAAATTCTTGTCTTAGATTAGTCTAGATACGGATGTATCTAATACTAAAACGTGACTTGATACATCCGTATTTAGACAAATCTAAGACAAGAATTTTGGGACGGAGGGAGTAGTAGAAACAAATGATTTAATTTATATCATACAGTAAAATCTTCGCTCAAGTTTGAAAGTAGCATAGACCCTCATGTAAGGAGCAGAATAAATTTAAACCATCAGGCGCATTGTATCTGAAACCAGGGCCAACCTCTAAAATCTCTATATGGTGTTCTTTTCCTCGAGAAATAGAAAAGCGAGTTATATACAAGGAAAATCTACCAAAAGCAAGGCCAATTAGTTGTCTCAGATGTGCAGTCCTTGCTAAACATTTTGCCCAAAGAAGTAGAATAACTAACCCAACACTAATGCTTAAGTACAGTACTGATTTTTTTCTGGCCATGCAAACATGTAAATATTTAGCAGATATGTAGACTAAAGTGTCAACTAAAAAGCACTATCTGCAACTGGAAGAAACATAATCAGTCTAGAATAAGCATTTGTAGCTAGAAAAATTACTTATTTCAAGTTGACTGCTATTTCTTTTAGGAAGCAAATCATGGCAGGAAGTCAACTACAAAATGGCAAGAAGATGATTGTCCAGCAGTTTTTCCTCTGGTAAAACAGAGAGGCCATACCAGCTACACTTCCTCATTTGTAAATTCCCGACGCTTGTTCTTGTTTTGATTCATTTTGGCTGGCTATCTTCTTGCTGCTTGAACCACAAGTTATGTTCTCTTTCTTGATACCTCCACATAGATAGAGGAAAATCAAGAAGATGTACATTCCATTAGAGATCAAAAAATCGACCTTCACTATCTCAACCAGGCATAGAAAGTTAAACTGAAGAGCGGAAATTTTATTGAATGAACCAGAGATGCGGTGTCAACTTTCGTAAATTACAGTTAAGATTTTTTACATTCTAAAAGAGTGATCATGCATGCCATTTTACCCTCTTGTTATCCCAATTCCATGGATAAACGAATTAATTGTAGTTGCTGACACTCTCCGTTACCGCAACATTGCCAATGCTTGAGAAATCTGTCAAAGGGAAACTTGCAAAATCATTAACCTAACAATGATTCTCAAAGATACTACAGCGCTAAGTCTGTTTACGATACCTACACAAACGATGCTTTAATAATCTCAGATTTGATATTACCATCATACTGTACTTGGTCAGCTGAATGATCCTCCCACCAGCCATAAAAGGAGCTTAACAAAGTAAGCTAACAAAAAATTTAAGAAATAAGAACAAGCTGAACATCGCAAGGCAAAACACTCAGGCATGATTAGATATGGCACTGTCGTCAACATTGCTCATCGCAGAATATTTAAGGCTTGGTAAATGTTTACATTGGAAAATATAATTCTCAGAATTCTTGCTCATATACTTGTATCCACGCATCAAGAATTTCAGTAGAGAGATGATCACTAAGGTAAAATACTTTTTCCACTTTTTCCCATACACATAAAGCTACAAAATGTTGATTTGGGGGAGCTCGGCACCAGGGATGCATAGTTCAACAATGATAACTTTACAACACGGCAACTTGTCATCAAAGAGGAACTCACCGAGCACAACTAGCATGTTGAGATTGTTTTCTTTGTCTCTTCTTAAGACTACTCCAAATTGCCCACATGCTCATGTTCAAATCATTTGTTCTCAACATTAAGAAGAACCAGTAAAAGAAGATTTTTTGTACGTGTTCTTATCAGCAGTAAATTGGGGCAAATAAGACAAAAGTTAAGCACATGTTCTTAGCAGGAGTAAACGCAAATAATACAGAAATCCTATGTGCTACTGTAATAAGACTGAAATTTAGCACAGTAGAAACACATGTAACATCAACCACCTAGAGATAGATCAAATGGAAAAAATTACCATGCGGACGGGAAACGCATATAACAACAACCACTTAGAGATAGTCAATATAGCAAACATATATACAACCAATAAAGTTGGAGGCGTACCTGCCAGCCTGCAAGATCTCTCTCGCACACCAAAATAACATGGCCTCCTACAGAACAAAGGGATCTAAGAATGGCCCATGAAACCAAGCGATATAGCAGTGGAAGGGAGCAAACCTTAATCACAGCAGGCCGCTAGCAACTGATGGATTGAATAGCAACTGCAGGAAGAACACGGTAATGCACATATCAAAAAGAGGCCAGAACATGGACTGTATGGATTGCATATCCTACTGAAAAGAAGAACCAGTTGGAGGTTCATGGCATGGAAGGAGTGGACAGAGACCTGCATGTCAGATCAAGCAGCACATATCCTTGTGTCTTCTCCTCTGCGCATCGTCATAGAAGGAAGCCTCCTCCTCGCTAACCCTATGAGCATAGGAACACAAAAATATAAGTAGTCATGAATTAGAGGGATGAGCACAGGTCACCATTGAAATATGAGGAAACGATGAAGAAAGAGCTCACATGTCGGGCGTCTCCTCGACGAACTGGGAGCCATCCTCGAGCTCTCCTCCTCTACAGATAGCCGCCAAGAGTGGGAGGTCGAGCAGGATGGGTTCCCCTGATGCCCTCAGCCACTCCAGCTCTCTTGGACACGATGTACGGCCGATCCGGAACCAGAGCGCACAGCACCTGATGACGGCAACCTGCGACCGATCCGGCCGGATCGAGAACGTGGCGGCGCCACCACTGAGGCCATGAGGCGGAGGGTTGAGGAGGACAGGAGATGCGACAAGGTGGAGGGAAAGATGAGTGCCCAGGGGCTCGAGGATGGGAGAGGCGTAGCCACCGCTGGTCTCCCCCGTGCCACCTCCTCTTCCTCATTTCTCCCAGCGGCGGCGCAGTCCTCCCGCCAACGGGCGTCCCCGGACCTTCTAGGCGGCGGCTTCCTCCGGGTGGCGTGGTCGTCGGACAAGGAGGAGGGAGGCGGAATGGCGGCGGTGGCGGCTCATGAGGACGTATGGAGGAGGAGGGAGGAGGGTGGCGCTTGGGCCTTGGGAAGCTAGGGTTTGTGATTTATAACCCTGCATGTGAAATTACCAAAATGCCCTTGACGGGGCACAAAATTTACAGGCGGTGGCTAGCGGATTAGGGGCGACGTGGACGGCTTGGTCCTGCCTATGACTTCTTGAGGGTTTATATGTTCAATGGCAGCAACACTGGTCATAGCGGATTAGGGGCGACGTGGACGGCTTGGTCCTGCCTATGACTTCTTGAGGGTTTATATGTTCAATGAGTCCATCCATCGTTGAAAGAAGACAAAAAAAACAGCTACAGGCTCCTGCTCTCTCGCACGCCGCCACCAAAATCCCATGGCTACGGCGAGCTCTCCTACTCTCACGCATGCAGCCGTCGTCGCTCTCACGTTCAGCCGATCATTGCATGATTTCTTCCTCCTGGATAACGTCAGGGATCCTCTGCCATGGATGCAAGATTGGAACCATGTGTTGACACCAGATTTTGGCATGGCCAAGAACTTAATTAAGATGGCCTCAAATAGAGAATTGCTCAAAGTGAGAAAGTTCCGTATCGTGAGAAGGAAAAACTTTGATATTTGGACCATAGTCATCCGGTCTCATCTCTAAGGCCGACGTTGTGTTCGAAGTAATCAGATTTTGTATTCAGAACACTATTCGGCTGATTACGCTCCCAAGAGGGCCTCATATGGGAAAAGTTTCTACACGGGTTGTCTTCGTCTCATCGAAACGATCGATTATGATATAAAGAACGTCTAAATCGGAGTTCGTATGCAAAAGTTAGAGCCAAAACTATGTGCTGCATAAGTCTGCCCCGGAAGTTCCGGGCAAAACTTCTGGGGAGGTTCCGGGCTAAACAGAAACTTTGCACGGGTGCGCCCCGAAAACTGGAATTTTAACATTATTTGCAGATTTGCGGGGCCGATTACGACATCAAGATAACCTCGGATGAAGAAGTGATCAGCTAAGGAATTTTCTCCATTGCAAGATCTACAACTTTGCTTTTGGGACCATCGCGATCCGAAGCCATATGCGACCTGCAGGAGCTGTGCAAGAGGGCTACTTGATGTAATTTTAGCCCGGAAGTTCCGGCTCTCGTGGTCCGAGTTAGGTTATCTTTTGATGTTTTGGACAGGATTTGAGTCCTTTTCTTGTACGAAAAGTCCAGGCGCCTCATATGTATGTAAGAGGTGACGGCCGATTGAATAATAACACACAATCGACATATCAATCTATCATCTTTTACCTTTACCTTTATCTCTCTCCCTTGCTCTTCTTCCTCGTTCTTCGTTTGTTCTTCTTCATTGCAGGGCGGCGAACCTCGAGGCCCTAGGGCGATCAGGTCAACCTAGGGCAGCCCATAGCCGACACGTGCCTTGATGGGGTCCCTCCCGGGCGTGTGGGGTTTCGGGTCCTCAAAAGCACCCGCTGGATTGCTTGCGTACCGCGCTTCCGGCTGGGTCTCCTTCGACGTGAGATGCGGTGCATCACCCCCGGCATCGAGGGTACACGGTGACGTGTTCGTGTGCGAACACCGTGCCGCTTCAAAAGCAGAAGCAGACAACAGACAACGCATAGCAGGTCTTGTTTTGTTAAGATCTTCTGTGGGAGAGGAAGATGCCCATAGTGACCAAGTAAAGCAGAAGCAACAAGTCGACGAGAAACCTGGTATGCACGTGGAGGGCCGCGACGCTGGGACGTACGTGTTTAGCGTACGTACTTGATGACTAACATTGTCTATTGGTAATTTATGAACTCCTGGTGCTATCTCTTACTATATGAAAGATCAATGCGCATCTGTGAAGAAAATTAAGCTGCCGTGCTCCAGCATGGATGCCATGGAATTCACACAGAGCTCGCTCACTTTCCATTAGGTATAGGATAGGGTGATTGGGCGAAAGGCAGGGGAAAATCGAGCGGGTGTTTACGGGGCCATGCAGCCATCGAGCCGAGCGGGGTAGTGCCTTGCGAGCAGGAGAGAAGGCCGTGGAATTCTTCGCAAGGACACGGTTGTTGGAGCAGACAGCAGACAACGCACAGTAGGTCCTGTTTTGTTAAGATCTTGGTCCTGTTTTGTTAAGATCTTGACCCTGTTTAATTTGGCGACAAACTTAGTATCTGAGTGCATCGAGTACTATGTTTAGCCCTTCTTCAATTTCCAATCTAGAGGATGGTCCTTTCTTCCAGTTATCATCCCGTGATTTAATATACAGAAGCAATGAGCCTGATTGTAGTAGGCAATCCCGATGTTGTTCAAACATCACCAATCCGTCCATGTGTATGCCGGCATGCAGACTAAGATAGATGCACGTGCGTGGCATTGCTGCGAACAGACTTCACCATGGCGAACTATATACGTCGCTGCCTGGCTCCTGCTGACCTCTCGCCGCATACTAGATGCACTCGGATACTAAGTTTGTCGCCAAATTAAATATTAGGTAAGTGAAAACACGGTTTTTCTGATGAAAGTGAACACACCTAGAACCCTTGATGCATTATGGTTTCGATGGTTATGGTAGTTGTCAACACCAGCGCATATGAATGCTTTCACAAGTAGAAAAAGGGCCTATAGTCCCGGTTCATAAGGGCCTTTAGTCCCGGTTCGTGAACCGGGACTAAAGGGTCGGTACTAATACCTCATTTTTAGTCGGTTCTATCCGAACCGGACAGATGGGCCTCCACGTGGCCTGTCCGTTGAGCCAGGCAGGAGGGCCTTTGGTCGGTTGGTGGCACCAACCGGGATCAATAAACATCCACGCGTCGACATTTCTTTGGCTCTTGTTTTTGTTTTTTTTTCAAAGGGGGGTTTGGGGGTTTTGGGGGTTAATTTAGGTGTTTCATATATTGTGCTATAGCTAGCTAAATTAATAGAGAAAAGTGTCCTTTCTTTTGTCCGTGCTTGGTCGACGCTACTTACTATACATACGTATAGAGAGGACTAACTAGACATGCTAGCTAGCTAGTAATTAAGCAAACAGAAGATCGTCATGAACATATATATGCATACAGAGAGAAGTGATATCGACCACCTCTCCTTGTCCGAGAGATTGGTCGAACAACAAGTTCTCGTATATCTATCCGACGCTACCGGCTACATATATACAATAATTATCTTTTACAATACGGACGCGTGGTCCACATAGTATTCCCCGTCTTCAGCGATCACATAGTCAAGAAAGAAAATGCCACAATTCCTCTTGAATTGCTCGCATGCGATCTGGTGCTAGGAGTTCATCCCGCTGCCGAAACATCTAATTTTAAGAAAGGTCACACACACACACACACACACACACACACACACACACACACACACACACACACACACACACACACACACACACACACACATATATATATATATATATATATATATATATATATATATATATGAATGAATGAAACTCAACACAAATGATGGTAATAAATAAAATTGTGAATATTTTTATTTACGCACTTCAAATTGTTTGTCGGAGTAGCCCGTCTCACAGGTCGTGTGGCGGATGGACTCGCAAACGTAGTATCCACAGAAATCATTCCCTTGTTCCTGCCACAACCACTTTACAAGAAACAGAGGTCAATCAAACTGATAATTATATATAGCAAGCACATGCTAAATGGTATTGATGAAACTAGCGCTTGAATCACTAGGAGATCGCGTGGAATATGCTACTATATAGTACTTACTTTGGTGTCTAAATTGCAGCTTCTTCGGTAGTCCCGGAGCTTTTTTGGTGAATTTTCCCCAAGCCCTGCCATACAAAGAAAACAATTACTTGATATCAGAAATGAACAAAGTTGCTGATATGGTGGATAATGATCGATTTAACTTACTTCTCGAGCATTTCAGTCATTTCCGCATATTCCTTGGGATCTTTTCGTCTCGAGTCTAAGACAGTTACTACTCCTGCTCAAGCTTAATCTCTAGGAGAATATAGTGGAACCTGCTTGCGCATGCATAACTCATCAATATTACATTTCTATAACCTGGACTAAATAAGGGAAACCGAATATGCCACAAGACAGTAACACTCACGTGTAGTTGTAAGGAAAGAGTATTGTATTCATTTATTTCCAACGATCGTAGCAAGTTGGCCTCGGTTTCCTTGGCACGATATTTAACCTCATTTGCATCGATGAGATATGTGTTAATGAACCCAATATCACCCACTTGTTTTTTCTTCATTTCTGCGATCTTCAATCTGCATAATATAGTGAGGATATTTATAAATACATGCAATGAAAGAGCTGAGTTATATAGAGATACTTAATGACAGAAGTAGTACTACTTACAGATAGTAGCAGGTGACCGTTGCTTTATCGATGGCCAATTGATTGAAAAACTGATAGAACTCCTCAAATGAAATAGGCAACAGTTCAATTCCAAGGAGGTCATGCTCCTTTTTAACTCTCAAATACAAAGTATTCCTCCCGTCAGACTCTTTGCAGGTTTTCATGTACCAATCATGCAATCTTCGCATCATCGTTGTTAGAGAGCTTTCATCTTTGACGAGAGGCTTCCCGTACTCGTATCTTTGTATCTGCACCTCCAAGAAATCAAATTGTACATCATCGGGCAAGTAATCTTCAGGATTGCCATAACCGGGCACCATCCTCGGATCGACGATGTCGCTAGCAGGCACCTTGAGCGGGGGGCACGATTCCTTCGCTTGTTCGCCGAGCTGGGCAATTTGTTTCCCAGCTCGTCGTTCTTTCGTCCTTTGATCACTCACAGTACTTCCCGATCTCTCCGCCTCGGCAAATGCCTTTCCAATAATGCGCTCATAGTTGCCTTTCGGCGGAGACTTGGGTGGTTTTGTCAGGGCAGCCAGAGTGCGCTTCGCTTTGACCGGATCTACCTTCTCCTCCGGAGGTGGATGTCTCTTTGCTTTCAACCCTTGAAACCAGTCATCCACTTCGGTCTGCGCGATCTTCGCGTTTTCCTCCTCGCTCCTCTCGTACGGTAACTTCTCCGAGTCTTGAGAAGGACCGAATCATATCTCCTCCGCCTTTGGCGTCTTGCTAGACGCCGGCAGAGCAGACGGAGCGGATGTCTTCTTTCCTTGCTTACGAGGCGGAGGAGAAGGACTACGACACGCCGGAGCAGCCGGAGCGGCGGCGGGTCTCTTCCGCCCTTGCTGACGAGGCGGAGAAGGAGGAGGTTGGCTGCCGGACGCGCGGTGCAGGCGGAGAAGGAGACGGAGTGCCGCCACGCGCCGGAGAAGGAGCCGCCGAGTGCCTGATCGTCACTCGCCGGAGGAGGCGGTGAAGGAGGCGGAGTGCCCTGACTCGCGGAGGAGGAGGAGGAGGTGGAGGAGGCGGAGTGCCCTGACTCGCCGGAGGAGGAGGAGGAGGCGGAGGCGTCCAGTTCGGAAGGTTGATGAGATCCTTCCGCCATAGGCATGGAGTCTTGAGCAGAACCCAGCCGATACTCCCTTCACCGTAGGGTGGTCAAGCCGAGCTCCTCAAATCCCTCCGTTATTTCATCGACCATCACCTTAGCATATCCTTCGGAATCGGCGGCGGTGAAAAGTTGAGTCGGGTTTAGTGGGATAAACAGAGCCAACAGCCGCCTTGACCTTTAAATTGCTCCATTGCGCCATAAGGTGGCAACTTTCAGCATCCGTGATAGCATCCACGGATAGCTGGCAGGAGCCGTCAAGGCATGCTGCTCTGGCTGAAGCAGCTCGGTGGAAGCCACGCTGCTTCTCCGCTGAGATGGCGGGGTAGCCGGGAAGCTTGGCAGGTCGTTTGTTGTGATCGGCTGCTTCTCGTTCCTCTTCTCGTTCCTCTAGCCCCATTACCCTTTCGTGCAGCGCTGCATTAGGCTCTGCTCCAGTTTCTTCCTCCTCTCATGGGTTTTGTAACCCCTGCGTCCGAAATCCAGCCTTCCACGAAAGGGGAGCTGGCGTGCCTCGTGTCCGTCCGTGGTGCTCGAGATTCCCGAGGGCCATTTTGAGCTCGTCCTTCTCCCTGTGCGAACGAACTTCCCTTGCTGCGTTGCTTCGATATAATGCTTAAGCCTCTTGACTGGTATGTCCAATTGTTCGTCCGTCCAAATGCACTTCCCGTTATAGGGTCCAAGGATCCGCCGCCCGAAGAACCAAGTCCGCAACGGTCTGGCCAGTTCATTGTCTCGGTTCGATCCCTTTATCAAGCAGATCATTCTCAGCCTTGGGCCACTTAGGCGGGCTATGAGGTAGCCACGACCCGTGCGATGATGAAGCTTCTTCTTCGCAGCATTTCTCTTGTTTGTTGCTGACATCTTTTTACTCTTTTCCGATGTCTTGTAGGCCACAAATGCGGGCCGATCATCTCTGATCTTCTCATATTTGCCCGTGAATTCTGGTGTCTCATTTTTTCGACATACGTATTGAGGTCTTTCTTCCAATTCCTGAATAGTTCTGCCATCTTCTTAAGAGCAAAAGACTTGATTAATGGCTCTATTCTGGCTTCTCCGGATCATCCTCTGGCGGTAGGGTAAAATTTGACTTCAGCTCAGTCCAAAGATCATTTTCTGCATATCATTGACATAAGACACCTCGGGGTCTTCGTTCTTAGGCTTATACCATTGGTGGATGCTGATCGGGATCTTGTCCCTAACCGAACCCCCCTTTGAGCAACAAATGCCTTCTTTGTCCGGTAGGGTTCAATCGGTTGGCCGTCGCGCGCGATTTGTATGATCTCAAACTTTTCATCCGAGCTCAACTTTTTCTTCGGGCCTCGTCTCTTTACCGAAGTTGTGCTCGATCCGGAGGGCTAGAAAAAAGACCAAAGACAAGAGTTAATTAATATGTGTACATATATATATACCAAAACAAAGACGAGAGCTAGTCAGCACAGGCTTAACTAATATATATACCTGGCCGGACTCGGTTTGATGATCACCGGAGCCGTCCTCACGGTCTACTTCTTGCACCGGCATTGGGTCATCGGAGCCACGTAAATCATAGCCAGCTGCTTCTTCACCCTCTCCTTCCAGACCATCGTTATCGACGTTGAGAAACATCATCGAGGAGACGGCATCACTTCCGTGTGCGATTATGTCCCTCAACAACGCTTCTTGTGCTTCGTCTCGGGGGGTGTCCATAGTTTCTACAAATATTTACAACATGTCAATTATTATTCAAACATGACAGATATGGATATATTAGTGCCAACGTAGAACTAGCTAGCTAATCACAATAAGGAATCATATTAGTGGCCTCGACGCTGCTTCTCTAGGGTTTGGGGTGGCCTCGACAACGCTTCAAGGGTTAGGGGGTGGCCTCGAGAACGCTTCAAGCTAGGAGGGTGCGTATATCGACCCCCCACGTGTTGAAGCTATCGGGAGGGGTCGGCGTTGAACAGTACATCTATGTCCCACAAGTAGGGTAGAGGGTCGTGGATCGCCGAGCGGTCGAGGTCAAGGGTCGAAGATCGCCGAGGTCGGAGGTTGCCTAGTGTCAAAGATTCAACAAAACCATGTCTTCATCATTAGGCGAAAGTAACAGGTGCATGATGGTGCAAGCTCTCCAAAGTTGTTTTGGAGCGGAGTCGAGATAGGATAATTAGCTTTTTGGTACAAAGTTCGCCAAAAGGCAAATTATCCTATCCGGGACTCCATTCGAACAACTTTGAGGACTTCATACCATCATGCCATGGTTACTTCCGGCTAATGATGAAGCGATGGATTTCTTCAATACTTTGACACTATCGGTACCCCCTATCGGAAAAGGAAGAAAAGAGGAAGAAGAAGAAGAAGAAGAAAAAAGAAGAAAAAAAAAGGAGAAGAAGAAAGAATAGAGGAGAAGAAGAAAAATAGAAAAAATTCTATTTTTCTTCTTCTCCTCTATTCCTTCTTCTTCTCTCTTCTTTTCTTCTTTTCCTCTCATTCTTTTCTTCTTCTTCTTCCTTCTTCCTTCGGATCCTAGAACCCTCGAACCCTCGACCCTAGAACCCTCGAACCCTAGAACCCTCGAACCCTCGACCCTAGAACCCTCGAACCTCAAACCCTTGTGCCTCGAAACCTCGACCGGCCTCGGCGACCCTCGGCGGCCTCGGCGACCCTCGACCCCTCTGTGACCCTCTCGACCCTCTAGCCTAGTTCCCGACCGTCGACCCTCAGCGATCCTCGACACCCTCGTTCCCGATAAAAAGAAGAAGAAGAAGAAGAAGAAGAAGAAGAAGAAGAAGAAATGAGAAGAAGAAAAAAGAAGAAGAAGAAAGAAGAAGAAAAATAGAATAAAAAAAGAGAGAGAAGAAGAAGGAAAGAGGAGAAGAAGAAAAATAGAATTTTTTCTTCTTCTCCTCTATTCCTTCTTCTTCTCCTTTTTCTTCTACTTCCTCTTCTTATTTTTTTTCCTCTTCTTCTCCTTCTTCCTTCTTCCTCTTTTATTCTTTTTCCTTATTTTCCTTCTTCCTCGACGACCCTAACTCTAAACAGTACAACTTCCTCGACGTCCCCGCCTCTCTCTAATGAACAAAATAAAATCTATGAATAAAAAACATCATATTCTATACATCAATATATATACATGAACATTTATCTGCAAAAAACATCATATTCTATACATCAATAAAAAACATCATATTCTATACATCAATAAAAAACATCATATTCTATACATCAATAAAAAACATCATATTCTATACATCAATATATATAAAAAAACATCACATATATATGCAGAAAAAAAAATCATGGCGGCAGGGGGCAGGGCAGGTCTTGTGGTGGCAGGGGCAGGCAGTGCTGGGGCTCATGTGGGCGGAGGCGACGGCGAGGTCGCGCAACGGGGGGGGGGAGGCGGAGGCGACGGCGAGGTCGGGAGGCGGAGGCGACGGCGAGGTCGGGAGGCAGGGGCGGCGACGGCGAGGTCGGCGAGGTCGCGGAGGCAGGGCGGCGATGGCGAGGGCGCGGCGACGGGCGGGACGGCGACGACGAGGCAGGGCGACGGCGTTAGAAGCGATGCTGGCGCGGCGGCGGCGGCAGGAGGCGGCGGCGGCGGCGACGGCAGCGGCGACGGCGGCGACAACGGCGTGGCGACGGCGATGGTGACGACAGGCGTGGGCGACGGCGACGACGTCGGGGCAACTGGCGGCGTCGGGGAGGTTGGGGCAAATGGGCGATGAATCTGAAATTTCACAAGTCTTGCTTATATAGCAAGAGCATTGGTCCCGTTCGTGGCACCAACGGGACCAATGCCCCTTTAGTCCCGGTTGGTGCCACCAACCGGGACCAAAGGCCAAATTTCAGCAGCCCAAAGGGCGGAAGCGGCGACCTTTGGTCCCGGTTGGTGGCACCAACCGGGACTAAAGGGGCATTAGTCCGGTCGTGGCACCAACCGGGACTAAACCCCTTTAGTCGGTTGGTGCCACCAACCGGACCAAAGGCCTGTGCTGCCCGAACCCAAATATTTAGTCCCACCTCGCTAGTTGAAGGCGCGGCACTGGTTTATAAGCGCTGGTGTCGCCCCTTCGAGCTCCTCTCTAATGCAGGCTTTGGGCCTAATCATGCTCTTGCTGTGGGCCTATTGGGCCTCTGCGGGCCTGAATCTGGCCCATGTAGGGTTTCTAGTCGTATTCAGGCCGTGGGGGCCTAGTAGGTGGCAGTTTTTTTGCTTTATATTTTATTTCTTTTTGCTTTTAGTTTTAGAAAAATATAAACTTTCTATTAGTGCCATTAGTTTTAAAATTTGAAAACACTTTTTTGTTTTCTTTGTTGCTTTATTTATTTTATTTTGTTTCTACTTACAACAAAATACTTATTGTTGCTATTTTATTTTTTTCAAGTTTTTTGTTTTGTTTTCTGCATTATTTATTTTCTTTTGGTTTTTGCTTTATTTTTAATTCTTTTTGCTTTTAGGTCAGCAAAATTATAAACTTTCTGTTAGTGCTTTTAGTTTTAGAAAAATATAAACTTTCTGTTTGTGCCATTAGTTTTAAAATTCAAAAACACTTTTTTGTTTTCTTTGTTGCTTTATTTATTTTATTTTGTTTCTACTTACAACAAAATGCTTATTGTTGCTATTATTATTTTTTTCAAGTTTTTTGTTTTGTTTCCTGCATTATTTATTTTCTTTTGGTTTTTGCTTTATTTTTAATTCTTTTTGCTTTTAGGTCAGCAAAATTATAAACTTTCTGTTAGTGCCATTTGTTTTAGAACAATTATAAACTTTCTGTTTGTGCCATTAGTTTTATAAAATTTGAATTCTTTGAAATTTGTGTGAATCACAAGTTTGTGAGCTCAACAAGGCGTAGAGGGACGGGCTTATAAACCGGTGTGAGCGCCCTTCGGTTGGCGAGGTTTTCAAATTCATAGTTTTCAAATGAATTCTGAAAAAGTTGGCATAGCATGTTCATGAACAAAATGGACAATGGTATCATACTCGTGTGTTACAAAGTTGGCATGGTATCATCATAATAGTTGCGGGAGAAAGTCTTCACTTTTTCTTCGCTTGTGTCGTTTGCTTATTGCGCCGTAACCATGGATAATCTTCATCATTTATCAGGATGCTTGGGTCAGCCTTGACTTTGAAGGGGGGAATTTCATGAAACTTTTCATACTCTTCAGACATGTCTGTCTTGCCCTCCACTCCCAGGATGTCCCTTTTTCCTGAAAGAACTATGTGGCGCTTTGGCTCATTGTATGATGTATTCGCTTCCTTATATTTTCTTTTCCTCGGTCTGGTAGACATGTCCTTCACATAGATAACCTGTGCCACATCATTGGCTAGGACGAGCGGTTCGTCGATGTACCCAAGATTTTTCAGTTTCTTTGTTGTCATTCCGTCTTGTGGGTCTACTGCACCCGCCTCTGACAGATTGACCCACTTGCACTTAAACAAAGGGACCTTAAAATCTACTCCGTAGTCAAGTTCCCATATGTCTACTATGTAACCATAATATGTGTCATTTCCTTGTCGGTTGCTGCATCAAAGCGGACACCGCTGTTTTGTTGGTGCTCTTTTCATCTTGGTCAATCGTGTAAAATGTATTCCCATTTATCTCGTATCCTTTCCAAATCATTACAGTCGAAGATGGTCCCTGGACAACAAGTACAACTCATCACAAACAGTGATGTCACCTCGAGACGTGTTTCCAACCAACTGCTGAAAGTCTGATGTGTTCACATGTAATCCGATCGTCGCCTTTGCTCCGGTGTTTGGAGCGCAGACTGTTCTTGTGTTCATCGACATACGGGTCACCAAGGTAGAGTTCGTAGAACTGTGTAGTGTGCTTGAGACCAAGAATATCCGTCCCTGCATATTATTGAGTCTCTTCCAAGCGTGTTTTTCGGTCAGTCTCCCCTCATACCGCGATTTAGGGAGACCTATCTTATTAAGGCCAGGAATGAAGTCAACACAAAACCCGATGACATCCTCTGTTTGATGGCCCATGGAGATGCTTCCTTCTGGCCTAGCGATTCTGAACATATTTCTTTAGGACTCCATGAACCTCTCAAAGGGTACATATTGTGTAGAAATACGGGCCCCAGAATGACAATCTCGTCGACTAGATGAACTAGGGCGTGCGTCATGATATTGAAGAAGGATGGTGGGAACACCAGCTCAAACCGACAAGACATTGCGCCACATCACTCCTTAGCGTTGCTACGATTTCTGGATCGATCACCTTCGAGATATTGCATTGAGGAATGCACATAGCTTCACAATGGCTAATCGGACATTTTCGGTAGAAGCCCTCTCAATGCAACCGAAGCAGTTGCGTCATAATCACGTGGCAGTCATGAGACTTTAGGTTCTGGAACTTTTCTCGACATATTTATTATTCCCTTCATATTCGACGAGAAGCCAGTCGGGACCTTCATCTTGAGCAGGCATTGAAAGAATATTTCTTTCTCTTCTTTCGAAGAGCGTAGCTGGCAGGACCTTCATACTGCTTCGGAGGCATGCCCTCTTTTTCGTGCAAGCGTTGCAGGTCCTCTCGTGCCTCAGGTGTATCTTTTGTCTTCCCATACACGCCCAAGAAGCCTAGCAGGTTCACGCAAAGGTTCTTCGTCACGTGCATCACGTCGATCGAAGAGCGGACCTCTAGGTCTTTCAAAGAGGGTAGGTTCCAAAATATAGATTTCTTCTTCCACATGGGTGCGTGATTCTCAGCGTCATTCGAACAGCTAGTCCGCGGGACCCTTTCCAAAGATTACGTGTAAATCGTTGACCATAGCAAATACGTGATCACCGGTGCGCATGGCGGGCTTCTTCCGGTGATCTGCCTCGCCTTTGAAATGCTTGCCTTTCTTTCGACATTGATGGTTGGTCGGAAGAAATCGGCGATGGCCAGGTACACATTCTTCCTGCAGCTTCCGGTATATACTATCGGTGTCAAGTAAACAGTGCGTGCATGCGTGGTATCCCTTGTTTGTCTGTCACGAAAGGTTATTGAGAGCGGGCCAATCGTTGATTGTCACGAACAACAACGCCTTCAGGTCAAATTCCTCCTTTTGTGCTCATCCCACGTCGTACACCGTTTCCATTCCACAGCTGTAAAGTTCCTCAACTAATGGCCTTAGGTACACATCAATGTCGTTGCCGGGTTGCTTAGGGCCTTGGATGAGAACTGGCATCATAATGAACTTCCGCTTCATGCACATCCAAGGAGGAAGGTTATACATACATAGAGTCACGGGCCAGGTGCTGTGATTGCTGCTCTGCTCCCCGAAAGGATTAATGCCCTCCGCGCTTAAAGCAAACCATACGTTCCTTGGGTCCTTTGCAAACTCATCCTAGTACTTTCTCTCGATTTTTCTCCACTGCAACCCGTCAGCGGGTGCTCTCAACTTCCCGTCTTTCTTACGGCCCTCACTGTGTCATCGCATCAACTTGGCATGCTCTCCGTTTCTGAACAGACGTTTCAACCGTGGTATTATAGGAGCATACCACATCACCTTCGCAGGAACCCTCTTCCGGGAGGCTCGCCGTCAACATCACCGTGGTCATCTCGTCGATCTTATACGCAATGCACCGCATACCGGGCATGCGTTCAGATCCTTGTAGGCACCACGGTAGAGGATGCAGTCATTAGGGCATGCATGTATCTTCTCCACCTCCAATCCTAGAGGGCATCGACCTTCTTTGCTGTGTATGTACTGTCGGGCAATTCGTTATCCTTTGGAAGCTTCTTCTTCATTATTTTCAGTAGCTTCTCAAATCCTTTATCAGGCACAGCATTATCTGCCTTCCACTGCAGCAATTCGAGTACGGTACCGAGCTTTGTGTTGCCATCTTCGCAATTGGGGTACAACCCTTTTTTGTGATCCTCTAACATGCGATCGAACTTCAGCTTCTCCTTTTGACTTTCGCATTGTGTCCTTGCATCGACAATGACCGGCGGAGATCATCATCATGGGGCACATCGTCGGTTCATCTTGATCTTCAGCAACCGCCCGTTGCAGCACCATCGTGCACATCGTCGGTGCAACTTGATGTTCAGTAGCATCACCGTATTCAGGGGCACATAGTTGTCATCGTACTCTTCTTCCTCGCCGTCTTCCATCATAACCCCTATTTCTCCGTGCCTCGTCCAAACATTATAGTGTGGCATGAAAACCTTGTAAAGCAGGTGGGTGTGAAGGATATTCCGGTCAGAGTAAGACTTCGTATTCCACATATAGGGCATGGACAACACATAAAACCATTCTGCTTGTTTGCCTCAGCCACTTGAGAAAAGCATGCACGCCCTTAATGTACTCGGAGGTGTGTCTACGTCACCGTACATCCATTGCGGTTCATCTGCGTGCATTATATATAATTAAGTGTGTCAAAAATCATTACAGAACATCATGAATAGATAATTAAATGACCAAATTAATAGAAGTTCATCATCACATAAAACCAAAGTACATACATAGTTCTCATCTAACAACATAAAGCTCTGCAGAGCATCTAAATTAATTAAACCATACATTGAAACTATGTAAACCATTTCAATGTGAAAACAAATACGATCATAATCGCAACCAAGGTAACAACTGATCCAACGGCATAATGATACCAAGCCTTGGTATGAATGGCATATTTTCTAATCTTTCTCATCTTCAAGCGCATTGCATCCATCTTGATCTTGTGATCATCGACGACATCCGCAACATGCAACTCCATTATCATCTTCTCCTCCTCAAGTTTTTTTATTTTTTCCTTCAAGAAATTGTTTTCTTCTTCAACTAAATTTAACCTCTCGACAATAGGGTCGGTTGGAATTTCCTGTTCAACAACCTCCTAGATAAATAAAATCTATGTCACGTTGGTCGGCTTAATTTTCATAAACAATAAATGAACCAATAGTTATGAAAAGATAATATATACCACATCCGAATCATAGACGGGGACGAGGGCCGACGAGGCGGATACCAAAACCATCGCACTATATAAGATGCAATAATAAAAGTAAGAAAATAATACAAGTAAGAATAGTTTTCCTTTCAGAAAGAAGATAAGAACAAGAGGCTCACCACGGTGGTGCTGGCGATGAGATCGGCGCGGGTGATCGACGGCGGTGAAGACGGGACAGGCGTGACGGACCGCTAAACCTAGACAAATATTGAGGAAAATGGAGGTTAGAGGTCGAGCTTGAGAGGATAAAGCTTAAGTAGTGTGGCTCGGGCATTCCATCGAACACCTTGTGTGCATAGGAGGTGAGCTAGAGCACCACCAAGCCCCCTCCCTCGGCCGGAAAAAAGCAGAGCAGTGTGCTCTGCTCTTGCTTGTGAGGGGCTATATATAGGCAGCACCATTAGTCGGTTGGTGGCATGAGCGGGACTAAAGGGAAGCCTTTGGTCCCGGTTCATGCCACCAACCGGGACCAATAGTGGTGGGCCAGAGCAGGACCATTGGTCCCGGTTCGTCCCACCAACCGGGACCAAAAGGTCCGGACGAACCGGGACCAATGGCCCACGTGGCCCGGCCGGCCCCCTGGGCTCACGTACCGGGATAAATGCTCACATTAGTCCCGGTTCTGGATTGAACCGGGACTAATGGGCAAAACAGGCCTCAACGATAGCCCCTTTTTCTACTAGTGTTTGAATTATATATATTTTTTTCGCTTCTACACTGTATTGTTTCTATTCTCTGCATCTGTACTTTTTGAAGTACAACACTGTAACGTTTATTAGAAAGGTGTAACTATGATAAATAGATTTGTGATAAAATTATTTTTGGTAGACTAGACCAACATTAGAAATTTATGGGTGTTGTAAAGATGTACAAGCTGATCTGTTGTTTTGGTCACTTCAGGTTTTGAGTTAGGAAAAGAACAGGGTCTACAAGTTCATGACTACCATGTTATATTCAGGAGCATCATCAGTAATGAATCAAGAAGCAATATGGCTGTTGATCATAAATATACTTTCTGACCTAGAAGAGATTTTAAAGCCTGTACACTACATCGGTAAATGATTTAATCTATGATTGATCCGTTATGAACTTGCTTTGTAAGTTTTGTAGCATCTTAAAAGATACCTACAGAGTAAGCCACACACTATTAACTCACTAGACATCTCTTCAGTTAATGAGAAAAAACACAATTCATTCGGAACGCCTTAGAATTAAGGGCGTGTTTGGTTGCCCGCATAGAGCCCAACCTGGCCCGTGCGGGAAAGATGGAGCCTGTTTGGTAGCCTGCGTTCACTGTGCGGCCCGCATTGCACGGAACTTAAAGCACGTCCAGGCCAGGCCCAGGGGAAACGCCCGAATCGGCAGTAGCTCGCGAGCCTGGCTCGGGCGAGGCACGGGAGGGCGACGCGCTTCTCCCCTAGTGCGAGCAAGGAGATGGCGCGAGCTCGCCTGCGTCGCCAAAAAATTGGCGGGAGGATTTCGGCTCACCTCCCGCCGAGTCCACCCTATTTAGCCCCCTCCCTCACCATCCCAACTCCCGCCACCATTCTCCCTCCGTTCGAGCTTTCCCGCTGACGAGCATCCACACTGACGAGCAGGTAAGCGGCGCATCTTCATTGGCCGGCGGTCCACGGCGTCGGCGCTCCTTCACCGGCCGGCGTTGATCTTCCACGACCGTCCCTCCTCGTCCTCGAGCTGCAGCCATGGCCTCTGTGAGTTCAATCCCCCTTTCTCTCTGTTCCTTCTAGCTAGATCTGAGCTACAGCTAGGGTTTGATCTAGATGCATGGTTGATTAGTGGTCTAATCTGTGAGCTGATATGGTTGATTGCTATGCTGCGGTTGCAATTTATGGTAGGGCTAGATGTTCAAGCATGTGGTAGGCTAGATTAGTAGTAGAGTTTGAAGTTGAACCTTGTGCTTGTGTTGATTCGTGCTTAGATATGTGATTTGTACCTATTGGTGGTCCATTTATAGCATGCTGTTTTTTTGTAGATGTATGTTCGTGCTTATAGGTTGTCCGGTATGCTTAGTATGATAGCGATGAACCATATGTGCTTAGTATGATAGTGATGAACCATGTACATGTATGCTTCTGCTTTCATGGATTGTCTGGTATGTTGTGTGCTATGTTACCGTCAAAGCATGCTACTATTGTAGGACATGACCACGCAGATGCAAAATCTTAGTCAGGCCCTTGTCCTGTCCGACAACCAGTTTGCTCCATTGTTAGTCGAGGACTCACAGCCTATGTCCTAGATGGCACCTGATTTAGAGGTGTTCGCATCTGATTCCCTCTATGTGGCAGTAGTGCTCGTCGAGCCAACTCCTGTTGCTGCCGCTGCACTCAAGCTAGCAGCAGCAAAGGCAAAGAAGGATGGTAGGTCCAACAACATGAAGTGGCAGCCATTCATGTCCACGTTCGTGCTGAACAAGATGTGTGAGCTCATCTCTAGTGGAGTTAGGATTGACAAGGGCATCAAGGAGGTGCACTTGAACACTGTTGCGAAGCAGGTGTTCAAGTTCTGTGGGCAGGAGGTGTCTGCCACCCAGGTGTACAACCACATGAGGAAATGGAGAGGTCGATGGATCCAAGTGTCCAAGCTAAGAGACCTTAGCGGCGCCACATGGGATGAGAACACTTGCTCCATAGTTCTGGAGGCAGAGCACTACGCCGGCCATGTCGCGGTTAGCTCACAGCCCACTTCCTTTTCATACTGTCCACCATTGCCTACTCCTAATCGCAACTAACAACAATTGTGTTTCATTCTTAGGACCACCCAAGGGATGCTGAGTTCCTCAACACACCCATACAGAACTACAACCAAATGCAGCACATCTTCTCCTTCGGGCTGGCAACTGGGAAGCATGCCATGGGCTCAGGGGAGCCTATTGGTTCTCCCATGCCAGACTTCCCTGGGACCCTGGACGTCGAGGTCCTTGATGGCCCTGACAAGCCCGCTGCGAAGCCCTTTGACAAGCCATTTGACCCCGTCCATGATAGGAAGAGGAAGAGAGGAGGCCTAGTGGAGGAGGAGATCAATGTCTTTTGCAGCATGACTGAGGCGATGAAGGAGGTGGCAACAGCCATCAGGGAGTGCAAGCCCCACGACGTCCACCCTGACCTGTATGGCGCTGTCATGACCCAGGGTGGCTTCAGCGACGAGGCTCTCATGGCAGCTCTTAGCCACCTGCTTAACAACAAGGCCCATGGTGTTGGGTTCGTTGCCATGGCCGACGCTCATAGGGTGCTGTGGCTCAGGAGCTGGCTGGGCAAGCACTACTACTACAGTAGTGCTGCCTGTGAGCGTGCATGATCCCCGACGGCGATGGCGGTGGCGATGACGACGACGATGACGATGACGACGTACATTTTGTTTAGCTAGGGCTCAAAAACTATTTGATGGTCTGTATATTTTGGTGAGGTGGTATATACTAACCCCTCATGTTGATGGGGAACTTGCGGTGGTAGGACGACACCCTCTTTTGGATGTGGTGGTAGGTTAACACCAAGGTAGTGCTAGGAAGAACTTGCTATGCCATATGATCATGCATGCTTTACTTATTCTCTTCTTCTCCATTGTTGTTTGTGTGCTACTTTGCTTGCTACTTGTGTGCTCCATTGATTTGCTGCTTCAACTCTTGCTCTTGTGCGTTGCTAGGGCAGGTGGTATGTTGTGTTCATCGGTAAGGTTCCAGGGGTTTATAGTTCATGTGAAGAAGCCAGTGCACAAGTGGCATCGAATGGCAACAGCACCCATAGAGGGTTCAAGACTACGCAGGCAGCAGAACAAGCTTACTCCGACTGGGTGCGACAGCACGAAGGCAGCAGTGTTGACAGTGGCAAGGTTGGAGGTGTCAAGGTGGATCGTCAGTTTGGGCTGAAGCTAAAGAACTTTATCATCTTCGCCTAGTTCATCGCCATTGTTGTGCTGTGGTGTCGGTGTGCTAGGTGTGGGTAAGCTCACTAACTAAGGTACAAGGTAAGCACAACATGTACGTCGTATGCAACCAAACGCCGTGTTCATGTGCCGCTTGGGCCAATGCAGGCAACCAAACAAAGTGCACTTGCGTATTACCTAATGCAGGGACATTAGATGCAGGCAACCAAACGAGTTGCAGATGGCGTATTAGGGCCTGTTTTTGCTCAACCAGGCTGGGTTGAGAAGTGTATGCGATGCAGGCACTATAGGAAACGGCAACCAAACACGCCCTAAGAGTTCCTCTTTTTCGCGAAACATATGAACCATCATTGTCTCAAGGCCATGGATGCCTCTTTAAGCACACGCCACCCACACACGTGTATTACTGTCATACTGTAGCTTATAAAATGATTTACTATCTTATATCTTATATTTACTAATCGGAGGCACCATACGAGGCTTCACGTTAATTCTTAAAAATTAAGAAAATTAGCCGTCTGATCATTGAATTAATTATCTACCACCGTTGGATGGATGCCTCAAGGAGTCCTCAACTCCTGTCCCACGTTCTAGCCAAAAAAAAACTCCTACCCACGTTAACATGCCTCAAGGAGTCCTAAACTCTCCCCTCGAAAAAAAAGGAGTCCTAAACTCCTTTGCCACGTTCTATAAAAAAAAAGCCCTGTCTCATGTTAACGCATCTTCTCATCAGCAAAAGAAAAAAAATAACTCATCTCCCGCAGTATCCTTACTCCCTCGATCTTCGTCCCTCAATCCAACCCCTCCCATGCACCAATGCATAAACCCTAGCGCTGCTCCTCCTCATCCGTTGCTCCTTCCTCCTCACAAAGCAGGCAAGAAATCCATTATCCATGAATCTGTGATCTGTTGTTCTACAGCCGGTTCAATCAGCAGCACAGATTCGTGACTAGATCATGCACTCCATGCAACGAGGGGCACCAGCAGCGGCGGTTTGCATCTTATCCAGTGGAAGTATGCAATCTTGCAGTAGCTTTTTATCCTTTGAATCTCCATGCCTTTCCAGTTCCGAAGACACGTCAGTCTAATGTCTTCAGTTCATAAATTTATTCCAGGATGGTTGATGTAGTGGCTGAGGTGCAATAACAGCTATTTGAAGTAGACCAGGTCGATGCCATTATTGGTGAGTGGTGATGCTGCTAAGTGAAAAATTGCAGCCAGTCGACAAGCGGCAAATTTTTTTCTGACCTGGACTAACGGCAAAGTTGCTCACTTCCTTGACACCATCAATCCTAGATGGGAATTACAGAGATCAATCAGGTGTTACTAACCAAGAAAAATAAGTCATTATATTGTAGGTTAGTTATACAGAGTCCCGAACGATCGATCCATGTACGTAATGAGCCAACTCTTCTTCCTTTGCCAAGCCCGTACGTCCCTGTTTTTGCGCACACCACCAAAAGTTCTACATTCTTCTGTCAAATTTCGCAACATGTCTATGACCTGCACGTCATGGCACCCGAAATATGCAATGCGTTGCATATAGGATGATTAAGAAAATGGCCTGATAGATCAGTTATGGCGGCAACACTGCTTTGGTCTCCCATGGCGTGGGTTTGCCATTGCCTTCTCCATGTAGATATCTCTCTTGAAAAGCAATGAAGGTAGCTTGGTGCCCATTAGTTATTAATTAATCCACGTTAACATGGACTTAATAGCTAGGTCCATGTGGGATGTGAAAACCAGGGGCTGATGAAGGAGGCTGGGTGTCGATGGCATGCGTTATTCGTTCTGCAGAATTCTCATGTATCTTCTCAAATTTTACTAATTCATTCTTTCCCTACAACTGGCAAGTCATTGTGATGTGAATAGATTATCCCCTCTATGATGATACATACCATAGAATTAACTTTTGTTTCCTCTATGTCCGCTACCACAGTGAAGATCTGGATTGACTAATAAAGTAAATAGCAAGAGGTTTGTCTTCTGTCGTTTATTTATGTTTGCTGGCGACAGTGGTTCTAACTATGCTGGTTGTCTAACATACATTTTGCATCCATTTTGCTAAAGGTGTAGGTGTACTGAAAGAATAACACAGGTTACTCCTCTTTCAATGGAGTAGGCCACATGTATATTAGCTTAAGAAAATTAATATTCATTGCCTATTCCTATACTGGCTGAAGTTTTATTCAGAAGGTAGCTGTTTTATGAGTTGTTGTGGATTTGCATTTCTTTTTTAAAAAAATCCTCTAAAATTTTCTGCTGCTATAACTATCTAATATATATTTCAATATCACTTTGACCTTCTAATGATCATCAGGTGGTAGATGATAATCATCGGTAAGCTAGGTTGTTGTCTTCTTTGCCTTAATTATTGTCTTGCTTTTCATGTGCAGGCCTTTGTTCATACGTGATACAGTTCCGTGGAAGGTTAAGAAAGGAAGAACTATTCATTGACATGTGGACACATGGTAATTCTCATCAAAGTAACTCTTCTGTTGCATATTAAACTTTTAGGCGATCTCTAATCAAGAATGCAGAGAAATTAGTCGAGACAACGCCATCATGGTGCCTTCTAGGTTATATAAGTGTGTTCACTATCCGGTTCTTTTCCCGGTTCATTTACTAGATGACACATGTATTATATAATGTATCATATTGCTTTGGGCCTATATTAAAGTACGCACTCCACTAAATAAATGATATTTTTTGGATGTTGAAGATGTCACACACAAGGGTAGGCAAACTTTACTACTTTTGTATTCCTTCTAAAAGATTGCAGGCCACACAAAAACGGATCAAGAAACTTCTATCAATCTCAGTTCTTCATAGTGAGATATATAGAAGAGGGTGTTTATGGATAACTAAATGCACTGTGTAATTAGCATATTCCAGTGACTTTCAAAGTTTATTGTTTTATTTTCTGAAATTTACTGCCATATTCGTCATTTTTATGTGATCAATCTGGAGGGCAAATTCCTAGAGACACATGTCTGCTTTGTACTTATGTGAATACATATCTTTATCTGTGTAGCACAAACACCTAACAATAAGTGAGATGTATGTTCTAAAATTGACATGTCATGATATGCTATCATGTTATTGGCATAATTTTCGTAACAGATTAAATGTCCCAGTGGACTTTTATTACGATTCAACCGCGACAAATAAAGTATGTTAGCTATGTTTTGCATCTTCAATATTGATTCTTTTCACACCATTGCAAGATGCTCTACTGTACATTGTGGGAGAAGTTTGTCGTTTTTTTTGCATGCCTAATGGGGTCAAGTAACTAACAACTAAATTTGAAGCTCTTACAGCACACTACGGTCCAAGATTTAACAAAATAACTGAGATAGTATAATTCTTCATTGATTTATTTATGCTATTTTTTATCTTAATTGATAGGAACTCATTTTTTTCCCTTCTGAATTTGGGTATATAACTTAGTTATCTTCTTTATGAGGGACCGGACATCTACTCACATACTTATAATGGTTCCGTGCTGTGCATTCAATCAGTAGATTTGGCATGTAGTATCCTCATGACAACAAAAATATGCCATGCCAACAGTACTAACATTCATTAGATGACTATGTACATCTTCTATATTTTGATTGAGTGACTATTCATGGATATAATAAATAGTATTCGTCAGGGATATTTCTTTCTTGAAAAAAAGTTCAATACTTTTGTATTTACGTGTTCCAACATGACTAGCCCGTGCAGATGCACGGGTTGATGACTAGTTTGGAAAATTTTGATACAACATAACAAAGGTACAAATTTGTATGTTCCCTATAGACAAGAGTGTGCAGGTTTGGAGACATAGCTAAATTTAAAACAAAAAATAAAATTTAGCGAATCATCTACATGTATATTTGTATTTAAGAAAAAACTTGAGTTCACATCAACTCACATGTGTAATTTCATAGTTTCAATTCAAAATTTCCAATCAGTCTGCTCTTAAGCATTTACCTATTTGCTATAAAAGACTAGAGCGTGTCATTAATGATTTTTTTTGTAAAAGCTTATGTGAAAAATCAATTGATGTACACAAACATATGGGCACCAATATTGAACAAGAAATGGATCGACATACACCTTTGAGTGACACTTATGCATTTCTCAGCTTTAATTCCGCCTATTATTCTTGTAACCACAATTTTAGTTCATATTATTGTCAAACCTTCTTTGAGTTATCAAAATTTTACACTGTTCATGGTTTCTCTATACTTTATCTATATCTTAACTACACACATTTGTATACTCAACTCTCCTTTTTTTGGTCTTTCTCAATTAGTTTTCAAGATCGTATTTTGCTTACCACGAACCTAACTCGTTTTCGAAGCTAACGGACTGTTACCGTGTTAATTAGCAGAAAAGCAAGTGAATGCCAATACATCAAGGGCCAAAACCACTCAGACATCGGTATAACATGGGTTAAGTTCATTCATATTGACGACATTCAATGCAAGAAAAACATGAAAACCATACAAGAACAAAATAACGGGAAGCCTGCTCCTATAGGAGGCGCAAACACATGACAATTCTGCGACGGTGAAGCAACACGCACTCCACAGGACCCGCAAATGCTATTGGACTAACTTATATTCAGTTCACTATTTTTTATAGTAAATCACAACAATTGTTACCTAAGAAAGAATTGCATGGTTCACTTTGTGTATTTCTGAACTATTATTACTGATCTATGAAAGGGTTAGCCTACAACTGTTCCATGGAGTTTACGAGATTTATTTATCATGCTGAAAATGGCCGATATATTTCTCATTATGTGTCACTAAAGGGAAGCATAATGCCAAGGAGGAGGTCGTATTGTGGGGAACAACCTGTTAAACTCACTCTCAATCTTATTGATTTAGTCCTTCAGAACGTCATGAACACCTACTTCTCAAAGAACAACATTTACTAAGTGAACCAAATATATTGCTACTTATTAAATTATTCAGTCGCACTATAAAGTACGACTATTTTCCATATTTAAAAAATAATATATAAATGGCTCAATATGGTAAAAAATATCTGGTCGTATAAAGAGATTTAGTATGTATAAGATTTACACTGGTTAAAAATGAAACCTATGTATATTATATAAATAATTGCATGGCGCCTAATCATAAAAATAGAGTTTGTATGGCATGCCAATTAGAAGGTTAATGAAAAATGGACACCATATATATTCATATATAAATAAATAACCAGAAATACCTAATACAAAACTATGTATGCACAATTCCTATATTTGTAATGTCATCAGATATGCCTCCAATTATTAAGAATTATAAAATGCTAGCCCGCGCATCGAGCGGGCCACTGTGCTAGTTATATAAAAGGAGAGGGCCGAGATTCACCACTTCCTCTCTGGCCCTTTGCCCTTTCGGTCGCCGGCGCTGCTGTAGGCGTCCGCGGTGGGAGGTGGGTCGACGTCAGAAGCGTCGGAGTCGGACCCATCGTTGGAAGAGGAATCGGAGATGACGATGTAGCCTTGCAAGCGCTGAACGATGCGGTCCTGCTTGCGTTTGAGCTTGGCCACCCTAGCCGCCTCCGCCGCTGCCTCCGCCGCCTCCCACTTAGACAACTCAATGTCGAGCTGAAACTGCTTGGCGTTGATCCTCCGGAGCCGTTGGGCGTCCGTTTTCGCCGTCAGATGTGCCCCCATCTCCCTTGCCCTTTGCGTCTTGCGGCGAGCAGCGCGTGCCTCCGACTCCTGAGTCAGCATCTGCGGCACCGCCGGAGCGGGTAGTGGAACTCACCGTTGCCCGCACGAAGCAGCGGCCGGAGGTGGAGGAGGCCGCCGGGCAGGCGCGGCCGATTGCAGGCCTCGCAGATCTGCGCGCGGGGCGCGAAGGGCCGGTGCCGGCGTCGGCGCTGCGGCGACGGGCGACAGGCGGCGTCCTACCTGACCCGGAGCTGCCACCCGTATCGACCCGTGAGCGCTCAAGCGCATATGGAGCGCCAGCTCGTCCTCGTCTCCGGAGCTACCGTCGGAGTGGTTGCCGGTGCTAGGCATACTCGCCGGCGCTAGGGATTGAACGGATTGGGGAAAGGGAAGCGTCGGGGAGCAGAGTGAAGTGAGCTAGGGTTTGCTCCGGAGGGGGGTTTTGTGGGGTCGGGGTGGGCCAACGATGGGCCGGGCTGATATGGCGGACGCGTCCGGGCGCGCCCAGGCCCTCTCATATCCGCCCTACATTTGGGCTGGATATGATGGGTGCCGGTCAACCCGGGCGTTTGTCCGTGATTTGAGAGATCTGGTTGGGTCGGTTTTTTGTTACCGGTTAGTGATGGGTTGGTCTGCCCAGACGTTTAACGTGTTTGAGAGGTCAGGCTGTAGATGCTATGAGAACCCATGCCGAGTGATCTGTTCATTTTCCTTTTAGCGATGTGCCTGCTTGTAAAGCAGCAGGATGAGTACCTTGTTGTACTGCCCCCTATCATTGAAGTACGAACTGCTGCTGGCCGGGTCATCGACAAGGCAACAACCATTGTGGTCTGCGTGCTCGTGACATGCTCTTCCGCCGAAAAAGTGAAAAGAAATGACATCCATGGTGCGTGTTGCCTGCCTGCGGTATCTTTTTGTTTTTCTTTGAGGAAGATTGCGCTTTATTGATCAACGATAATCAAGAGAGAGTGCCTCCGTAATACAATCCGGAATTACATAAAAAATAGAGTTACTAGAGGACTGGAACTCAGATGATCTAGCTAGAATATTTTCCGCGACATTCGATAAAAGATTTATATGACTAAAGTGAACGGGTGAAAAGAACGGCGCCAACTCCTTGATATCAGGGGTGATGAGCCCCACCGGTGAGCGATCAACTGCCAAAGCATTGGTTCTTTGGATAACGGACAAACAATCTCACTGGAAAAGGCCCTTGGAGAGCTTCCTGACGGGAGCCACCACACGCTGTAGCACCATTGTTTCAGCTAGTTCTGGGGTGGTAACCTCGTCAATGCACTTGCAGCAAGCCAACTATCAATCTCTTATGTGGTTCCTGATTACTACACCAATTCCCATTCGTGGAGAATCCTTGAAGAGTGAGCATCACATTAATCGTCACTGCATCTGCTGGCGCCAGAACCCATTTGACAGCACAAACTGGGGTATCATGCCTAGAAGCAAGTGCAGCTCTACCACAATTCTGCACAAACATAGGCGAAAACTTTCTCAACCATTCTACGAGGATGCATCTTAACTGTTTCTTGCACCATTCCGTTGTCTCGAGAGAGGTCGCTCGCTGAATGAAATAAAAGATCCATTACTTGGTATGAATCAAAGTTTCCCGGCATAGATGGAAGCCTAAATTCAGTTTCAGCACTAGCCATACCTAGCGCGCAAAAGCGGCAAAACAAAAAGAGATGCTCAACCTACTCCTCTCTGCGACAGAAAAAACATGCCCCTGCATTCAGAACATGGTGATGTAGCAACTGGCTACCTGTCGGCAGACAATTATGGGCCATTCTCCTGAGAACAATCTTCATCTTCCCCAGAGCATTGACCTTCCAAAGAGCTTGCCAGCTTTTCACTTCAGCACCAAATTTAGGTTGCATGCCATTGCCATTAGAATCACGAGTAACATGAAATTTCCCAAACTTGGCCAAGTTATATGCCGATCTGACTAAGTAGGATCCAAATCGATCATGAGACCAGGTAACATAATCATCCACCGTACCACATGCACACCAAGTGGAATCTATGACACTACATTGACCATTATCCCAGGAAAAACACTTCAGACCACCCCCTCGTCCCTAGCTTTTCGATCAACACTATGGAGGAAATCTACTGTTACTCCCACTGGAATAGCGACCAGAGTATGGAAAAACACTTCAGACCACCCCCTTGTCCCTAGCTTCTCGATCAACACTATGGAGGAAATCTACTGTTACTCCCACTGGAATAGGGACCAGAGTATGGGAAAACACTTCAGACCACCCCCTCATCCCTAGCTTTTCGATCAACACTATGGAGGAAATCTACTGTTACTCCCACTGGAATAGGGACCAGAGTATGAAAAACCTAGCTGGGTGATCTGGAATCCAATTATGATCCATCAACTTAATTTTGTTTCCTTTACCCACCAACGAACTCAAGCCTTTTAAAACTAGCTCTCTACCAAACAACATGATGCATCGGATAAAGGATGTTGTTCTGCGACCAGTTGCATCGATCAATAAAATCACAGTCCAAAAAATATCTGACCTTAAGGACCTTACCGCACAACTACGACGGATCGGACAATAACCCAGCTCTACTTCCACAACATTGCTTGGTTAAAGAGCACAAAATCACGGAATCATACCGCCAAGGGATTTTTTAGTGGATAGTCATTCCCAACTACGGCAGTGCATCTTTTTTCGGCCATCCTCAATACCCCACCAATAGTCAGCAGTGGACTTTCATGTCTTTTCACACGTAGACACAGGAACCCGGAAGCAACTCATAACATATGTTGGTATGGATTTTGTAACCGCTTTCAACCATACCTCCTTACCGACCAGTCCATCCATGTATACTTTTCCACAGGCAAGAAATTAATAGAACCATAGACAGCTCGGCCTATCTCCGTAGGAATACCAAGGCATGTGTCTTTTAGTACCTCATTGTGAACCTCCAGTATGTACTTAACCTCTTGTCTACTACTGTGCGAACACTTAGAACAAAAGAAAATCAAGAACTTCCTCAAATTTATCTTTTGTCTAGAGGCATCATAGTTGTCCGTCAGAGTGGAACGCAATGCCTCCACCGTACGACGATCACTCTTTGCAAAAAGCAGGTGTGAGATTGGAGGGCCTCATTAAACATTACGTACACCATGTAGCTTTCCAAGGTGCTCCTTTTGTTGCAGTAGACATGATAAACCTTCAATGAAAAGAAGGAAGAGATAGGAGCCATCCTGTCGAATACCACGAGATGGGTAAACTGGATCAGTGAGCCATCTATTAACTCTAACTACATATCTAGCAGTCGTCACACACCTCATCGCCATGTCAATCTATCGTGGAGTAAAGCCTAGTTTACTCATGTAGTTATGGAGGAAAGACCACTCAACATGGTCGTAGGCCTTTATCATGTCCAACTTGTGTGCAAAGTAAGGGTGTTTGGAATGTTGTCTTCGGATATATGCAAGCACTCATACGCAACCAGAGCACTTTCTACAATCAACCTTCCTGAAACAAAAGCACTCCGATACTCTGAAACAATGTCTAGCAAAAACACCTTAAGTCTATTCGTTAAGACATTCAATGCAATCTTTAACATATATGAAGAGGTAATACTAAGTTGCTTCTTTGACAAACGAGTGAGACCAACAAACCTTGGAGGTTGCAAAGACACGGTAACATGGCACAAGGAACAAGAAAGAATTTGACGTCACTCCGGCTCAAAATAGAAATAAGGAACATGGATTTGGCAAGACTGGATGGGACTTCAAAAGAGAGAAACAACACAATGCCTCCGAAACAAATGAAAGATAGCTAAATACTTTGAACCAAAATAATGACAAAAAACAACATCCCCCGCTATAAGAGAGGCTTGAACGTAGTTGTTGACAAGTCAACAACCAAAATATATACTTCTCATGGGCTTATGGAAAAACTTATCAAAACTTAAAGGAGAAAACCTATCACTAATGGAACATCATCTCCTGAGAACAACAAAGAGGGAAAAGGCCTCTTTCAGCGAGAGGAAATGAGAAGTTTGGACCATTAATAAGCACCACAAATAAGAACACTCCTTAGGAAGGCATTAGGTGAAATCTGTCGCAAGAAACTTGTTGCTAGAAATTCTTCGTGGAATGAGTTATCGAGTAGGCTAGAAGATATCATTCTTGAAAAAACTCTCTTCGTGCCTCCTCATGTTTCAACAATGATATACCAAGAACTATTTAGCAACCTCAATGTTAGGGAGAACAAAACAAGAAACCAAAATATCACCGCTCTTAGAGGTGAAGGTAGAAAGGAACTTGCACTTTGGGATGCAAGTTGAAGAATGCTTAAACTCTTCAAAGAAAATCATCATGAAAGGCTACTTGAACACCTCAGCAATGGCACCAAGAAGCATAGATTGAAGATCAGATTCTTGAGAAAGAGAAAACCTCCGGATTGGCAAAACAAACTTGATGAACAAATGAAGATTGAATGATCTTGACAAACAACCACCATGCCGAGCCTTTGGGAAAAACTCCAGAAATAAAAGGATGTTTGGCAGATCATGAAGATGGAAAGATAACAAGTTGAAGTTTGCAACGAGTTCCTTCCAACATCCTTGACAACGAAAGGAGATGAGGCTTCCTAATGAGATCACCGAGAAACACTTGAACCTTCAGAAAACAAACATGAAACACTTGGGACCAAGAATTAATTCCTCATGATCAAACTCCGGAAGATGAAATTGAATGGCCTTCAGGAATGAGGAGAAGATTATGAAAAAAAATCCTTGGAAGAAGACTGAGATTCCCGAGAGAAACAAGAAGAAGAATTGCAGTATGCTTGTCCTTCGCCAATTGAAAAGTTCGATGAGTAACAATAGAGTGGAAAAACTACTTACTTCTTCAAAAGATAGAAGAGTGATACCACAAACTTGGAGACATTTTTAATTAGAACACCAGGAACAATTAGAAGGAAAAAACTTAACGAAGGTACTATGAAGGGATGAAGATACATGATTGTGAAGAGACCACGATCCAACTATGATAAATTTTGAATGAACCTCCAAAAGAATTTGAAGACACACGAAGAAACCTTGATTTAGAAGAAATGAAGAACGAAAGCTGAAAGTTGACAACGAAGAAGTCTAAGAGACATGCGAACAAAGAGACTTTAGTTGAGAAGACTTCTTCGTAGAATTGAAACCTAACAACTCCTGAAATGCTCCGGATGTGTATGATAAGAGCTTCTCACAACCGGAAAACACACTATGGAAAAGGAATGAAGCTTTGAGAGAATGGATGAATATTTAAAGGGACTCTTCTTCGGTGTTCAAGTGCTGGGAATGACAACGAGGAACATCATCTATAAGTGTTGAGCTACTCCGGAACAAAAAAAAAGAGAAAGGTTGGGATAATGATGAAAATGAATCCGAAAGAAAATCTTGAAGAAGACAACTGACTGATGGAATTCCATTCATACGTCAAAGTTGGAAAAAGGACTTGAGAAGATCTTGAAAAAAGTCTTGGAGGATACGACAACTAATCTTCGAATATCATCTATTTAAGAATCCTTGATAAATGTTTGTGAATTTAAAAAATGCTCCTGTTTCTAGTTTCGTTCATGTTTTTCCAAAAATATACAAAATTTTCAAAAAAACTCTTCGCATTTTTGAAAACCGACTGAGATTTCAAAAATTGTTCACATCTCCAAGAATATTCTTCACTTCATATTTTATTGAAAGTTCAAAAAATTAAAAGATCAAAAAATGCTTCAAAAATGATGCTATAGTCTTGTCTTAAATATTCACACTGGCCATTGGTTAGCAGCCCGCTTTCGTTCTATGCTGGTTGGTTATAAATAGAAGAAATTTTGGGCACATGCCAAAAAAAGAGAATCGTGGCTTGGCCCTAATTAGAAAAACTATGGACACGTGAGTTCTAAAATAATCAAAGAGAATAAACCCTAATAAAGAAGGGACATTCATGCATGATTATGCTAATGAAATGGGATTTATGCACTGCAATTAGTAATCCATCCGGTTACACCATTGATACGTCCATTTTGCATCATGCTTTTATATCGATATTTATTGCATTATGGGCTGTTATTACACATTATGTCACAATACTTATGCCTATTCTCTCTTATTTTACAAGGTTTACATACGGAGGGAGAATGCCGACAGCTGGAATTCTGGGCTGGAAAAGGAGCAAATATTAGAGACCTATTATGCACAACTCCAAAAGTCCTGAAACTCCACGGAAGTTGTTTTTGGAAATAATGAAATATATTGAGCGGAAGAAATACCAGAGGGGGCCCACACCCTGGCCACGAGGGTGGGGGCGCGTCCTACCCCCCTGGGCGGGCCCCCTACCTCGTGGGCCCCCTGTTGGCCCTCCGGTGCCCATCTTCTGCTATATGAAGTCTTTCGTCCGAAGAAAAATCATAAGAAAGCTTTTGGGACGAGACTCCGCCGCCACGAGGCGGAACCTTGGCGGAACCAATCTAGGGCTCCCGTGAGTTGTTCTGCTGGGACACTTCCCTCCGGGAGGGGGAAATCATCGCCATCATCATCACCAACGCTCCTCTCATCGGAGGGGCCAATCTCCATCAACATCTTCACCAGCAACATCTCCTCTCAAACCCTAGTTCATCTCTTGTATCCAATTCTTGTCTCAAGTCAGGATTGGTACATGTAGGTTGCTAGTAGTGTTGATTACTCCTTGTAGTTGATGCTAGTTGGTTTATTTGGTGGAAGATCATATGTTCAGATCCTTTATGCATATTAATACTCCTCTGATTATGAACATGAATATGCTTTGTGAGTAGTTACATTTGTTCCTGAGGACATGGGAGAAGTCTTGCTATTAGTAGTCATGTGAATTTGGTATTCGTTCAATATTTTGATGAGATGTATGTTGTCTCTCCTCTAGTGGTGTTATGTGAACGTCGACTACATGACACTTCACCATTATTTGGGCCTAGAGGAAGGTGTTGGGGAACGTAGTAATTTCAAAAAATTTCCTACGATCACGCAAGACCATGGTGATGGCATAGCAACGAGAGGGGAGAGTGTCCGTCCCACGCCCTCGTGAGACCGAAAGCGAAGCGTTATAACAACGCTGTTGATGTAGTCGACGTCTCCACGATCCGACCGATCCAAGCACCGAACGTCACGGCACCTCCGAGTTCTGCACACGTTCAGCTCGATGGCGATCCCGGACTCGATCCAGCAAAGTGTCGGGATGAGTTCCGTCAAGACGACGGCGTGGTGACGATGTTGATGCTCCACCGACGCAGGGCTTCGCCTAAGCTCGCGACGATATGACTTCTCCGGCGCAGGGCTTCGCCTAAGCTCATGACGATATGACCGAAGTGGAATATGGTGGAAGGGGCACCGCACACGGCTAAGGAAAGATCCGTAGATCAACTTGTGTATCATGGGGTGCCCCCTGCCCCCTTATATAAAGGAGCCAAGGGGGAGGTGGCCGGCCAAGGGAGGAGGCGCACCAAGGGAGTCCTACTCCCTCCGGGAGTAGGATTCCCCCTCCAATCCTAGTTGGATTAGGATTCCCGGAGGGGGAAAGAGAGAGAGGGGGGCCGGCCCACCTTTCCTAGTCCTAATAGGACTAGGGGAAGGGGGGCGCGCCACCTAGGGCTGGCCCTTTCTCCTTTCCTCCAAGGCCCACTATGGCCCATGTAGTTCCCGGGGGGTTCCGGTAACCTCCCGGTACTCCGGTAAATTCCCGATTTCACTCGGAACACTTCCGATGTCCAAATGTAGGCTTCCAATATATCAATCTTTATGTCTCGACCATTTGAGACTCCTCGTCATGTCCGTGATCACATCCGGGACTCGAACAACCTTGGTGCATCAATACTTATAAACTCATAATGAACTGTCATCGAAGCGTTAAGCGTGCGGACCCTACGGGTTCGAGAACTATGTAGACATGACCTAGAATCATTCTCGGTCAATAACCAATAGCGGAACCTGGATGCCCATATTGGTTCCTACATATTCTACGAAGATCTTTATCGGTCAAACCGCATAACGACATCGTTGTTCCTTTGTCATCGGTATGTTACTTACCCGAGATTCGATCGTCGGTATCCAATACCTAGTTCAATCTCGTTACCGGTAAGTCTCTTTACTCGTTCCGTAATACATCATCTCACAACTAACTCATTAGTTGTAATGCTTGCAAGGCTTAAGTGATGTGTATTACCGAGAAGGCCTAGAGATACCTCTCCGACAATCGGAGTGACAAAACCTAATCTCAAATCGCCAACCCAACAAGTACCTTTGGAGACACCTGTAGTACTCCTTTATAATCACCCGATTACGTTGTGACGTTTGGTAGTACCAAAGTGTTCCTCCGTAAACGGGAGTTGCATAATCTCATAGTTTACAGGAACATGTATGAGTCATGAAGAAAGCATTAGCAACATACTAAGCGATCAAGTGCTAAGCTAACGGAATGGGTCATGTCAATCACATCATTCTCCTAATGAGGTGATCCCATTAATCAAATGACAACACATGTCTATGGTTAGGAAACATAACCATCTTTGATTAATGAGCTAGTCCAGTAGAGGCATACTAGTGACTATCTGTTTGTCTATGTATTCACACATGTATTATGTTTCCGGTTAATAATATTCTAGCATGAATAATAAACATTTATCATGGTATAAGGAAATAAATAATAACTTTATTATTGCCTCTAGGGCATATTTCCTTCAGTCTCCCACTTGCACTAGAGTCAATAATCTAGATTACAAAGTAATGATCCTAACACCCATGGAGTCTTGGTGCTGATCATGTTTTGCTCGTGGAAGAGGCTTAGTCAACGGGTCTGCAACATTCAGATCCGTATGTATTTTGCAAATCTCTATGTCTCCCACTTGGACTTGGTCCCGAATGGAATTGAAGCGTCTCTTGATATGCTTGGTCCTCTTGTGAAATCTGGATTCCTTTGCCAAGGCAATTGCACCATATTGTCACAGAAGATCTTCATCGGTCCCGATGCACTAGGTATGACACCTAGATCGGAAATGAACTCTTTCATCCAGACTCCTTCATTTGCTGCTTCTGAAGCAGCTATGTACTCCGCTTCACATGTAGATCCCGCCACGACGCTTTGTTTAGAGCTGCACCAACTGATAGCTCCACCGTTTAATAAAAACACGTATCCGGTTTGCGATTTAGAATCGTCCGGATCAGTGTCAAAGCTTGCATCGACGTAACCATTTACGACTAGCTCTTTGTCACCTCCATATATGAGGAACATATCCTTAGTCCTTTTCGGTATTTCAGGATGTTCTTGACCGCTGTCCGATGATCCACTCTGGATTACTTTGGTACCTTCCTGCCAAGCTTACAGCTAAGCATACGTCAGGTCTGGTACACAGCATTGCATACATGATAGAGCCTATGGCTGAAGCATAGGAACATCTTTCATTTTCTCTATCTTCTGCTGTGGTCGGGCATTGAGTCTGACTCAATCTTACACCTTGTAATACAGGTAAAAAACCTTTCTTTGCCTGATCCATTTTGAACTTTTTCAAAACTTTATCAAGGTATGTGCTTTGTGAAAGTCCAATTAAGCGTCTTGATCTATCTCTATAGATCTTGATGCCCAATATGTAAGCAGCTTCACCGAGGTCTTTCATTGAAAAACTTTTATTCAAGTATCCTTTTATGCTATCCAGAAATTCTATATCATTTCCAATCAATAATATGTCGTCCACATATAATATCAGAAATGCTCTGAGCTCCCACTCACTTTCTTGTAAATACAAGCTTCTCCAAAAGTCTGTACAAACCCATATGCTTTGATCACACTATCAAAACGTTTATTCCAACTCCGAGAGGCTTGCACGGACCATAAATTGATCGCTGGAGCTTGCACACTTTGTTAGTACCCTTTGGATCGACAAAACCTTCTGGTTGCATCATATACAACTCTTCTTCTAGAAATCCATTCAAGAATGCAGTTTTACATCCATTTGCCAAATTTCATAATCATAAAATGCGGCAATTGCTAACATGATTCGGACAGACTTAAGCATCGCCATGGTGAGAAAGTCTCATCGTAGTCAACCCCTTGAACTTGTCGAAAACCTTTCGCAACAAGTCGAGCTTTGTAGACAGTTATATTACCATCAGCGTCAGTCTTCTTCTTAAAGATCCATTTATTTTCAATGGCTTGCCGATCATCGGGCAAGTCAACCAAAGTCCATACTTTGTTCTCATACATGGATCCGATCTCAGATTTCATGGCTTCCAGCCATTTTGCGAATCTGGGCTCACCATCGCTTCTTCATAGTTTGTAGGTTCGCCATGGTCAAGTAACATGACTTCCAGAATAAGATTACCGTACCACTCTGGTGCGTATTTTACTCTGGTTGACCTACGAGGTTCAGTAGTAACTTGATCTGAAGCTTCATGATCATCATCATTAGTTTCCTCACTAATTGGTGTAGTTGTCACAGGAACCATTTCTTGTGATGAACTACTTTCCAATAAGGGAGTAGATACAGTTATCTCATCAAGTTCTACTTTCCTCCCACTCACTTCTTTCGAGAGAAACTCCTTCTCTAGAAAGGATCCGAATTTAGCAACGAAAATCTTGCCTTCAGATCTGTGATAGAAGGTGTACCCAATAGTCTCCTTTGGGTATCCTATGAAGACAAATTTTTCCGATTTGGGTTCGAGCTTATCTGGTTGAAGTTTCTTTACATAAGCATCGCAGCCCCAAACTTTAAGAAACGACAACTTTGGTTTCTTGCCAAACCACAGTTCATAAGGCGTCGTCTCAACGGATTTTGACGGTGTCCTATTTAACGTGAATGCGGCCGTCTCTAAAGCATAACCCCAAAGCGATAGCGGTAAATCGAAATAGACATCATAGATCGCACCATATCTAGTAAAGTACGACACGACGTTCGGACACACCATTTCTCTGTGGTGTTCGGGTGGCGTGAGTTGCTTAAACTATTCCACATTGTTTCAAATGTAAACCAAACTCGTAACTCAAATATTCTCCTCCACGATCAGACCGTAGAAACTTTATTTTCTTGTTACGATGATTTTCCACTTCACTCTGAAATTCTTTGAACTTTTCAAATGTTTCAGATTTGTGTTTCATTAAGTAGATATACCCATATCTGCTCAAATCATCTGTGAAGGTGAGAAAATAACGATACCCGCCGCGTGCCTCAACATTCATTGGACCACAAACATCAGTATGTATGATTTCCAACAAATCAGTTGCTCGCTCCATAGTTCCGAAGAACGGCGTTTTGGTCATCTTGCCCATGAGGCACGGTTCGCAAGTACCAAGTGATTCATAATCAAGTGATTCCAGAAGCCCATCAGTATGGAGTTTCTTCATGCGTTTTACACCGATATGACCTAAACGGCAGTGCCACAAATAAGTTGCACTATCATTATCAACTCTGCATCTTTTGGCTTCAACATTATGAATATGTGTATCACTACTGTCGAGATTCAACAAGAATAGACCATTCTTCAAGGGTGCATGACCATAAAAGATATTACTCATATAAATAGAACAACCATTATTCTCTGATTTAAATGAATAACCGTCTCGCATTAAACAAGATCCAGATATAATGTTCATGCTCAACGCTGGCACCAAATAACAATTATTTAGGTCTAAAACTAATCCCGAAGGTAGATGTAGAGGTAGCGTGCCGACCGCGATCACATTGACTTTGGAACCATTTCCCACGCCAAGATCGTCACCTCGTCCTTTGCCGGTGCTCGTCTATTCCGTAGTCCTGCTTTGAGTTGCAAATATTAGCACAGAACCAGTATCAAATACCCAGGTGCTACTACGAGCTCTAGTAAGGTACACATCAATAACATGTATATCACATATACCTTTGTTCACCTTGCCATCCTTTTTATCCGCCAAATACTTGGGGCAGTTCCGCTTCCGGTGTCCAGTCTGCTTGCAGTAAAACACTCGTTTCAGGCTTAGGTCCAGACTTGGGTTTCTTCTCTTGATCAACAACTTTCTTGCTGTTCTTTTGAAGTTTCCTTCTTCTTCCCTTTGCCCTTTTCTTGAAACTAGTGGTCTTGCTGACCATCAACACTTGATGCTCTTTCTTGATTTCTACTTCCATGCTTTTAGCATCGCGAAGAGCTCGAGAATTGTCTTAGTCATCCCTTGCATATTATAGTTCATCACGAAGCTCTTGTAGCTTGGTGGCGTGATTGGAGAATTCTGTCAATGACACTATCATCCGGAAGATTAACTCCCAGCTGAATTAAGTGATTGTTATACCCGGACATTTTGAGTATGTGCTCACCGACGAACTATTCTCCTCCATCTTGCAGCTATAGAACTTATTGGAGACTTCATATCTCTCAATCCGGGCATTTGCTTGAAATATTAACTTCAACTCTGGAACATCTCATATGCTCCATGACGCTCAAAACGTCGTTGAAGACCCGGTTCTAAGCCGTAAAGCATGGCACACTGAACTATTGAGTAGTCATCAGCTCTGCTTTGCCGACGTTCACAACTTCGCTCAAGATCCGCAGCAGGCCTGTCACCCAGCGGTGCTTCCGGGACGTAATTTTTACGTGCAGCAATGAGGATAATCCTCAAGTTACGGACCCAGTCCGTAATTGCTACCATCATCTTTCAACTTTGCTTTCTCAAGGAACGCATTAAAATTCAACGGAACAACAGCACGAGCCATCTATCTACAGTAAACATAGACAAGCAAAATACTATCGGTACTAAGTTCATGATAAATTTAAGTTCAATTAATCATATTAAAAACTCCCACTTAGACAGACATCTCTCTAGTCATCTAAGTGAACACGTGATCCAAATCAACTAAACCATGTCCGATCATCACGTGAGACGGAGTAGTTTCAATGGTGAACATCACTATGTTGATCATATCTACTATATGATTCACGCCGACCTTTCGGTCTCCGTGTTCGAGGCCATATCTGTTATATGCAAGGCTCGTCAAGTTTAACCTGAGTATTCGCGTGTGCAACTGTTTTGCACCGTTGTAGATGGACGAGAACTTATCACACCCGATCATCACGTGGTGTGCGGGTACTACGAACTTTGGCAACGGTGCATACTCAGGAGAACACTTCTTGATAATTTTAGTGAGAGATCATCTTATAATGCTACCGTCAATCAAAGCAAGATAAGATGCATAAAGGATAAACATCACATGCAATCAATATAAGTGATATGATATGGTCATCATCATCTTGTGCTTGTGATCTCCATCGCCAAGCACCGTCATGATCACCATCGCCACGGCGCGACACCTTGATCTCCATCGTAGCATCGTTGTCGTCTCGCCAACTATTGCTTCTACGACTATCGCTACTGCTTAGTGATAAAGTAAAGCAATTACATGGCGTTTGCATTTCATACAATAAAGCGACAACCATATGGCTCCTGCCAGTTGCCGATAACTCGGTTACAAAACATGATCATCTCATACAATAAAATATAGCATCACGTCTTGACCATATCACATCACAACATGCCCTGCAAAAACAAGTTAGACGTCCTCTACTTTGTTGTTGCAAGTTTTACGTGGCTGCTACGGGCTTAGCAAGAACCGTTCTTACCTACGCATCAAAACCACAACGATACTTTGTCAAATAGACTCCGTTTTAACCTTCTCAAGGACCGGGCATAGCCACACTCGGTTCAACTAAAGTGAGAGAGACAGACACCCGCCAGTCACCTTTAAGCAACGAGTGCTCACAGCGGTGAAACCAGTCTCGCGTAAGCGTCACGCGTAATGTCGGTCGGGCCGCTTCATCTCACAATACCGCTGAACCAAAGTATGACATGCTGGTAGGTAGTATGACTTGTATCGCCCACAACTCACTTGTGTTCTACTCGTGCATATGACATCAACGCATAAAACCAGGCTCGGATGCCATGTTGGGGAACGAGTAATTTCAAAAATTTCCTACGATCACGCAAGACCATGGTGATGGCATAGCAACGAGAGGGGAGAGTGTCCGCCCACGCACCCTCGTGAGACCGAAAGCGGAAGTGTTATAACAACGCGGTTGATGTAGTCGTACGTCTCCACGAACCGACCGATCCAAGCACCGAACGTACGGCACCTCCGAGTTCTGCACACATTCAGCTCGATGACGATCCCCGGACTCCGATCCAGCAAAGTGTCGGGATGAGTTCCGTCAAGACGACGGCGTGGTGACGATGTTGATGCTCCACCGACGCAGGGCTTCGCCTAAGCTCATGACGATATGACTTCTCCGGCGCAGGGCTTCGCCTAAGCTCATGACGATATGACCGAAGTGGAATATGGTGGAAGGGGCACCGCACACGGCTAAGGAAAGATCCGTAGATCAACTTGTGTATCATGGGGTGCCCCTGCCCCGTATATAAAGGAGCCAAGGGGAGGTGGCGGCCAAGGAGGAGGCGACAAGGAGTCCTACTCCTCCGGGAGTAGGATTCCTCCAATCCTAGTTGGATTAGGATTCCGGAGGGGAAAAGAGAGAGGGGCGGCCCACCTTTCCTAGTCCTAATAGGACTAGGGAAGGGGGGCGCGCCACCTAGGGCTGGCCCTTTCTCCTTTCCTCCAAGGCCCACTATGGCCCATGTAGTTCCGGGGGTTCGGTAACCTCCGGTACTCGATAAATTTCGATTTCACTCGGAACACTTCCGATGTCCAAATGTAGGCTTCCAATATATCAATCTTTATGTCTCGACCATTTCGAGACTCCTCGTCATGTCCGTGATCACATCCGGGACTCCGAACAACCTTCGGTGCATCAATACTTATAAACTCATAATGAACTGTCATCGAAACATTAAGCGTGCGGACCCTACGGGTTCGAGAACTATGTAGACATGACCTAGAATCATTCTCGGTCAATAACCAATAGCGGAACCTGGATGCCCATATTGGTTCCTACATATTCTACGAAGATCTTTATTGGTCAAACCGCATAACGACATACGTTGTTCCCTTTGTCATCGGTATGTTACTTACCCGAGATTCGATCGTCGGTATCCAATACCTAGTTCAATCTCGTTACCGGTAAGTCTCTTTACTCGTTCCGTAATACATCATCTCACAACTAACTCATTAGTTGTAATGCTTGCAAGGCTTAAGTGATGTGTATTACCGAGAAGGCCTAGAGATACCTCTCCGACAATCGGAGTGACAAAACCTAATCTCGAAATACGCCAACCCAACAAGTACCTTTGGAGACACCTGTAGTACTCCTTTATAATCACCCAGTTACGTTGTGACGTTTGGTAGTACCCAAAGTGTTCCTCCGGTAAACGGGAGTTGCATAATCTCATAGTTTACAGGAACATGTATGAGTCATGAAGAAAGCATTAGCAACATACTAAACGATCAAGTGCTAAGCTAACGGAATGGGTCATGTCAATCACATCATTCTCCTAATGAGGTGATCCCATTAATCAAATGACAACACATGTCTATGGTTAGGAAACATAACCATATTTGATTAATGAGCTAGTCCAGTAGAGGCATACTAGTGACTATCTGTTTGTCTATGTATTCACACATGTATTATGTTTCCGGTTAATACAATTCTAGCATGAATAATAAACATTTATCATTGTATAAGGAAATAAATAATAACTTTATTATTGCCTCTAGGGCATATTTCCTTCAGAAGGCATTGGGAAGTAATAAGTAGATGGTTAGGTTTACCTTAATACTTCTTTTGTAGGTTATGCGTTGCTTCGTAAGGGGCTTATTTGGATCCATATGTTTCATGCTATGGTTAGGTTTACCTTAATACTTCTTTTGTAGTTGCAGATGCTTGCAATAGGAGTTAATCATAAGTGGGATGCTTGTCCAAGTAAGGACAGCACCCAAGCACTGGTCCACCCACATATCAAATTATCAAAGTACCGAACGTGAATCATATGAACGTGATGACAACTAGCTTGACGATAATTCCCATGTGCCCTCGGGAGCGTTTTCCTTTATATAAGAGTTTGTCCAGGCTTGTCCTTTGCTACAAAAATGATTGGGCCACCTTGCTGCACTTTATTTACTTTTGTTACTTGTTGCTTGTTACAAATTATCGTATCACAAAACTATCTGTTGCCTATAATTTCAGTGCTTGGAGAGAATACCTTGCTGAAAACCGCTTATCATTTCCTTCTGCTCCTCGTTGGTTCGACACTATTACTTATCGAAAGGACTACGATAGATCCCCTATACTTGTGGGTCATCAAGAATCTTTTCTGGCGCCGTTTCCGGGGAATGAAGTGCCTTTGGTAGGTGGAATTTGGTAAGGAAAAATTTATATAGTGTGCTGAAATTTATTATCACCTGTTACTATGGAAAGTAATCCGCTGAGGGGCTTGTTCGGGGTATCTTCACCCCGACCAGTAGAGCAAAGAGTTGCTCCTCAACCTACTGAAAATGAAAATGTCTACTCTGAAATTCCTTCGGGTATGATAGAAAAACTGCTAGCTAATCCTTTTGCAGGAGATGGAACATTACATCCTAATGAGCACCTAATATATGTGGATGAAGTTTGTGGATTATTTAAGCTTGCAGGTATGCCCGATGATGTTATTAAGAAGAAGGTCTTCCCTTTATCTTTGAAGGGAGATGCATTGACATGGTATATACTATGTGATGATATGGGATCATGGAACTACAAACGATTGAAATTGTAATTTCATCAGAAGTTTTATCCTATGCATCTTGTTCATCGTGATCGCAATTATATATATAATTTTTGGCCTCGCGAAGGAGAAAACATCGCTCAAGCTTGGGGGAGGCTTAAGTCAATGTTATATTCATGCCCCAATCATGAGCTCTCAAGAGAAATGATTATTCAAAATTTCTATGCTCGGCTTGCTGATAACAATTGCACCATGCTCGATACTTCTTGTGCTTGCTCTTTTATGATGAAGACTATTAAATTCAAATGGGATTTATTGGAAAGAATTAAACGCAACTCTGAAGATTGGGATCTCGACGAAGGTAAGGATTCAGGTATGACACCTAAGTTTGACTGTGTTAAATCTTTTATGGATACCGATGTTTTCCGTAAATTTAGCACTAAATATTGACTTGACTCTGAGATAGTAGCTTCTTTCTGTGAATCTTTTGCTACTCATGTTGATCTCCCTAAGGAGAAGTGGTTTAAATATCATCCTCCCATAGAAGTAAAAGTAGATGCACCTATTAAAGTTGAAGAAAATACTATCACTTATAACGATCCTATTTTTCCTACTGCTTATGTTGAGAAACCACCTTTTCCATGTTAGAATAAAGGATCATGCTAAAGCTTCAACTGTGGTTCGTAAAAGCAATATTAGAACTTATACTCCTCCTGAGCAAGTTAAAGTTGAACCTAATATTGCTATTGTTAAAGATCTCTTGGCTGATAATATTGATGGGCATGTTATTTATTTCTGTGATGAGACTGCTAGAATTGCTAAACCTTGTGCTAAAGACAAACATAGACCTGTGGTAGGCATGTCTGTTATTTCTGTTAAAATAGGAGATCATTGTTATCATGGCTTGTGTGATATGGGTGCTAGCGCTAGTGCAATACCTATTGACTTATACAAAGAAATTATGCATGATATTGCACCTACTGAGCTAGAAGAAATTGATGTCACAATTAAACTTGCCAATAGAGATACTATATCACCAATTGGAATTATTAGATATGTTGAAGTCTTATGTGGGAAAACTAAATATCCGGCTGATTTTCTCGTTCTTGGTTCCCCACAAGATAGCTTTTGTCCCATTATATTTGGTAGACCCTTCTTAAACACTGTTAATGCTAGGATAGACTGCGAAAAGGATGTTGTTACTGTCGGTTTAGGTGATATATCTCATGAGTTTAATTTTTCTAATTTTCGTAGACAACACCGTGAAGAGGAACTGCCTAGTGAAGATGAAATTATTGGTCTTGCTTCTATTGCCGTACCTCCTAGTGATCCTTTAGAACAATATTTGCTAGACCATGAAAATGATATGTTTATGAATGAAAGAAGGGAAATAGATGAAGTGTTCTTTAAACAAGGACCTATTCTGAAACACAACTTGCCTGTTGAAATCCTAGGGGATCCTCCTCCACCTAAGGGTGATCCCGTGTTTGAGCTTAAACCATTGCCTGATACTCTTAAATATGCTTATCTTGATGAAAAGAAGATATATCCTGTTATTATTAGTGCTAACCTTTCAGAGAAGGAGGAAGAAAAATTATTGAAAACTATGAAGAAGCACCGTGCTGCTATTGGATATACTCTTGATGATCTTAAGGCCATTAGTCCCACTCTATGCCAACACAAAATAAATTTGGAGAAAGATGCCAAACCAGTTATTGATCACCAACTATGCCTGAATCCTAAGATGAAAGAAGTGGTAAGAAAGGAAATATTAAATCTCCTTGAGGCAGGTATAATCTATCCCATTGCTGATAGTCAGTGGGTAAGTCCCGTCCATTGTGTCCCTAAGAAAGGAGGTATTACTGTCGTTCCTAATGATAAAGATGAATTGATTCCGCAAAGAATTATTACAGGTTATAGGATGGTAATTGATTTTCACAAATTAAATAAAGCTACTAAAAATATCATTACCCCTTACCTTTCATTGATCAAATGCTAGAAAGATTATCCAAACATACACATTTTTGCTTTCTAGATGGTTATTCCGGTTTCTCTCAAATACCTGTGTCAGCTGATGATCAAGCTAAGACCACATTTACTTGCCCTTTCGGTACTTTTGCTTATAGACGTATGCCTTTTCGTTTATGTAATGCACCTGCTACCTTTCAAAGATGCATGATGGCTATATTCTCTGACTTTTTTGAAAAGATTTGTGAGGTTTTCATGGATGATTTCTCCGTCTATGGATCCTCTTTTGATGATTGCTTGAGCAACCTTGATCGAGTTTTGCAGAGATGTGAAGACACTAACCTTGTCTTGAACTGGGAAAAGTGCCACTTTATGGTTAATGAAGGCATTGTCTTGGGGCATAAAATTTCTGAAAGAGGTAATGAAGTTGATAGAGCTAAAGTTGATGCTATTGAAAAGATGCCCTATCCCAAGGACATCAAAGGTATAAGAAGCTTCCTTGGTCACGCCGGATTTTATAGGAGGTGCATTAAGGAATTCTCAAAAATTTCTAGGCCTCTGACTAATCTATTGCAAAAAGATATACCATTTGTCTTCGATGATGACTGTGTAGAAGCATTTGAAATACTTAAGAAAGCATTAATTTCTGCACCTATTGTTCAGCCACCTGATTGGAATTTACCCTTTGAAATCATGTGTGATGCTAGTGATTATGCTGTAGGTGTTGTTCTAGGGCAAAGAGTTGATAAGAAATTAAATGTTATTCAATATGCTAGTAAAACTCTAGACAATGCCCAGAGAAATTATGCTACTACTGAAAAAGAATTCTTAGCATTTGTATTTGCTTGTGATAAGTTCAGACCATATATTGTTGATTCTAAAGTAACTATTCACACTGATCATGCTGCTATTAAATATCTTATGGAAAAGAAAGATGCTAAACCTAGATTTATTAGATAGGTTCTCTTGCTACAAGAATTTGATTTGCATATTATTGATAGAAAGGGAGCTGAGAACCCCGTTGTAGAGAACTTGTGTAGGTTAGAAAATGTTCTTGATGACCCACTACCTATTGATGATAGCTTTCCTGATGAACAATTAAATGTCATAAATGCTTCTCGAACTACTCCATGGTATGCTGATTATGCTAATTACATTGTTGCTAAATTTATACCACCTAGTTTCACATACCAGCAAAAGAAAAAGTTTTTCTATGATTTGAGACATTACTTCTGGGATGACCCACATCTTTATAAAGAAGGAGTAGATGGTGTTATTAGACGTTGTGTACCTGAGCATGAACAGGACCAGATCCTACGCAAGTGTCACTCCGAGGCTTATGGAGGACACCACGCTGGAGATAGAACTGCACATAAGGTATTGCAATCCGGTTTTTATTGGCCCACTCTCTTCAAGGATGCCCATAAGTTTGTCTTATCCTGTGATGAATGCCAAGGAATTGGTAATATTAGTAGACGTCAAGAAATGCCTATGAATTATTCACTTGTTATTGAACCATTTGATTTTGGGGCTTTGATTATATGGGACCATTTCCTGTCTCTAATGGATATACACATATCTTAGTTGTTGTTGATTACGTTACTAAGTGGGTAGAAGCTATTCCAACTAGTAGTGTTGATCATAATACTTCTATTAATATGCTTAAAGAAGTTATTTTTCTAAGGCTTGGAGTCCCTAGATATTTAATGACTGATGGTGGTTCACATTTTATTCATGGTGCCTTTCGTAAAATGCTTGCTAAGTATGATGATAATCATAGAATTGCATCTCCTTATCACCCACAGTCTAGTGGTCAAGTAGAATTGAGTAATAGAGAACTCAAATTAATTTTGCAAAACACTGTTAATAGATCTAGAAAGAATTGGTCCAAGAAACTTGATGATGCATTATGGGCCTATAGAACTGCATATAAAAATCCTATGGGTATGTCTCCGTATAAAATGGTTTATGGAGAAGCATGTCACTTACCTCTCGAACTAGAACATAAGGCATATTGGGCCATTAAAGAGCTCAACTATGATTTCAAAGTTGCCGGTCAGAAGAGGTTATTTGACATTAGCTCACTTGATGAATGGAGAACCCAAGCCTATGAGAATGCCAAGTTGTTTAAAGAAAAAGTTAAAAGATGGCATGACAAAAGAATACAAAAGCGTGAGTTTAATGTAGGTGATTATGTATTATTGTACAACTCTCGTTTAAGATTTTTGCAGGAAAACTTCTCTCTAAATGGGAAGGTCCTTACGCTATCCAGGAGGTCTATCGTTCCGGTGCAATAAAAATCAACAACTTCGAAGGCACAAATCCGAAGGTGGTGAACGGTCAAAGAATCAAACACTATATCTCAGGTAATCCTATAAATGTTGAAACTAATGTTATTGAAACCGTAACACTGGAGGAATACATAAGAGACACTTTCCAGAACGTTTCAGACTCTGAAAAGGAATAGGTATGTGGTACGGTAAGTAAACCGACTCCAAAACAGTTCTAATGGCAATTTTTCTCTGTTTTGGAATATTTAGAAAAATAGAAAAATAAGAAGCGGTCCGGGAAGGACACAGGGCCTCCACGAGGGTGGAGGGCGCGCCCTACCCCCTTTGGCGCGCCCCCTACCTCGTGGGCACCTCGTGCGCTCTCCAGACTCCATTTTATTGCACGATACGTATTTTGGTCGGTAAAAATTCATTATATATTCTCCCGAAGGTTTTGACTCCTGTATCACGCAATTGTCCTCTGTTCTTGTTTCGAGCTGTTTTCTTTCAGGGTTGTCAAGGCCGGGCATCATGTCGTCATCCTCCTCCAACAATGGTGACAATGATGCTTGGCTAATGAAGATAGAGCTGAAGAGGGAAGAACCCATGGAGACCAACAAGGATGAAGGGATCAAGAAGGCCACAGAGGATCAAGCTTCGATAGTAGAAGACATCCTTCAACTTGATCACAATCTTCTTAGCCCAACTGAGATCGACGCTTTCAAGATGATTGAGTTAGCTCGTATACAAAACAAGTATCTCACACATGAAAATATTTTGTTGAAGGAGCATATCACCGCACTCAAAGGCATTATCCGCAAGTTCGAGGACCTCTTACGCTCGATGTGCGACTATCCATCATCACCTCCGTCTTCTTCACCAGCAAAGGAGATATAATCACATGGGTATGGGCGCTCCCCTTGGCAACTGCCAAGCTTGGGGGAGATGCCCCGATATAGTATCACCATCACATCTCTATCTTTACCGTTTTTCTTAGTTCGATCCTTTTTAGTATTATCTTGATCTAGTGGAATAAATTTTTCGTATGATCTAGTTTTGAGTTTTGCTTTATGATTCCTCTATGTAATCGAGTCCGTGAGTTATATAATAAAGATTAGTGTTGAGTCAAGGGCTTGATTATTTTGCTATGATCTTGAGGGAATAAAAGAAAAAGAAAGAAACAAAAAGAAACAAAGAGATCATATTGATCTTATGGAGAGTAATGACTTCACATAGAAAGAGTATGATGATTAAAAGTTGTTGAGAGTTGACAAATTCAGTTTTGGTCATCGTTGCAATTAATAGGAAGTGATAAAGAAAGAGAGGTTTCACATATAAATATACTATCTTGGACATCTTTTATGATTGTGAGCACTCATTAAAATATGACATGCTAAAGAGTTGATGTTGGACAAGGAAGACAACGTAATGGGTGTTGTTTTCTTCTATCTGAAATAAAGTATATTGCTATGGATCATCCAACATGTTGATCTTGCCTTTCTCCCTCATGCTAGCCAAATTCTTTGCACCAAGTAGAGATACTACTTGTGCTTCCAAATACCCTTAAACCCAGTTTTGCCATGAGAGTCCACCATATCTACCTATGGATTGAGTAAGATCCTTCAAGTAAGTTGTCATCGGTGCAAGCAAAAAAATTGCTCTCTAAATATGTATGATTGATTGGTGTGGAGGAAATAAGCTTTATATGATCTTGTGATGTGGAAGAAATAAAAGCGATGGATTGCATCACAAAGGTCCATATCACAAGTCGCAATATAAAGTGACGTTCTTTCACATTAAGATTTTGTGCATCCAAGGCAACCTCTGCTTCCCTCCGCGAAGGGCTTATCTTTTACTTTTATCTTCTACCTTATGAAAGAGTCATGGTGATTTTCACCTTTCCTTTTTACATTTTATCCTTTGGCAAGCACAGTATGTTGGAAAGATCCAAACATATATATCTAATTGGATGTAAGTTAGCATGAACTATTATTGTTGACATTACCCTTGGGGTAAAAGGTTGGGAGGCGAAACTATAAGCCCCTAACTTTCTCTGTGTCCGATTAAAACTCCGTAACCACAAGTATTGCGTGAGTGTAAGCAATTGTGAAAGACTAAATGATAGTTGAGTATGTGGACTTGCTGAAAAACTCTGACATAGACTCTTTCTGATGTTAAGGTAAATTCCAATTGCTTCAATGACTGAGATTATAGTTTGTTAGTTCTCAATAAAGTTTCTGATTCATACTTTGCATTGTGAATAGATTATTTCTTAAGCATAAGAAATCATATGCCCTCATGTCCGTATTTTATTTTATCGACACCTCTACCTCTAAACATGTGGACATATTTATCGTTATCGGCTTTCGGTGGAGGACAAGCGAGGTCTAAGCTTGGGGGAGTTGATACGTCCATTTTGCATCATGCTTTTATATCAATATTTATTGCATTATGGGTTGTTATTACACATTATGTCAAAATACTTATGCCTATTCTCTCTTATTTTACAAGGTTTACATAAGGAGGGAGAATGCCGGCAGCTGGAATTCTGAGCTGGAAAAGGAGAAAATATTAGAGACCTATTATGCACAACTCCAAAAGTCCTGAAACTCCACGGAAGTTGTTTTTGGAAATAATGAAAAATACTGAGCGGAAGAAATACCAGAGGGGGACCCACACCCTGGCCACGAGGGTGGGGGGCGCGCCCTACCACCCTGGGCGCGCCCACCTGCCTCGTGGGCCCCCGGTTGGCCCTCCGGTGCCCATCTTCTGCTATATGAAGTCTTTCGTCCGAATAAAAATCATAAGAAAGCTTTCGGGGCGAGACTCCACCACCACGAGGCGGAACCTTGGCGGAACCAATCTAGGGCTGCGGCGGAGCTGTTCTGCCGGGGACACTTCCCTCCGGGAGGGGGAAACCATCGCCATCGTCATCACCAACGCTCCTCTCATCGGGAGGGGGCCAATCTCTATCAACATCTTCACCAGCACCATCTCCTCTCAAACCCTAGTTCATCTCTTGTATCCAATTCTTGTCTTTAAGTCTGGGATTGGTACCTGTAGGTTGCTAGTAGTGTTGATTACTCCTTGTAGTTGATGCTAGTTGGTTTATTTGGTGGAAGATCATATGTTCAGATCCTTTATGCATATTAATACTCCTATGATTATGAACATGAATATGCTTTGTGAGTAGTTATGTTTGTTCCTGAGGACATGGGAGAAGTCTTGCTATTAGTAGTCATGTGAATTTGGTATTCGTTCGATATTTTGATGAGATGTATGTTGTCTCTCCTCTAGTGGTGTTATGTGAACGTCGACTACATGACACTTCACCATTATTTGTGCCTAGAGGAAGGCATTGGGAAGTAATAAGTAGATGGTGGGTTGCTAGAGTGACAGAAGCTTAAACCCTAGTTTATGCGTTGCTTCGTAAGGGGCTGATTTGGATCCATATGTTTCATGCTATGGTTAGGTTTACCTTAATACTTCTTCTGTAGTTGCAGATGCTTGCAACAGGAGTTAATCATAAGTGGGATGCTTGTCCAAGTAAGGACAGCACCCAAGCACCGGTCCACCCACATATCAAATTATCAAAGTACCGAACGCAAATCATATGAACGTGATGAAAACTAGCTTGACGATAATTCCCATGTGTCCTCGGGAGCGTTTTCCTTTATATAATAGTTTGTCCAGGCTTGTCCTTTGCTACAAAAAAGATTGGGCCACCTTGCTGCACTTTATTTACTTTTGTTACTTGTTTCTCGTTAAAAATTATCTTATCACAAAACTATCTGTTACCTATAATTTCAGTGCTTGCAGAGAATACCTTGCTGAAAACCGCTTATCATTTCCTTCTGCCCCTCGTTGGGTTCGACACTCTTACTTATCGAAAGGACTACGATAGATCCCCTATACTTGTGGGTCATCAACCATCGTACTAGAGAATGGTTCCAACAACCGTGTGCCGAAGGTCGCCGCACAACCACCAAATGAGGAGGCAGCCACAATCCCGAGATGGAGGCGGTCCCGGAGGGAAAAAGAAGGCACGAGTTGGGTGATCCCACCACTATTAAGATTTTGTGCGCCAAACATGTCCTGTGAGAATACCACAACTCCTTGCTCTTTCGCTCACCATTGCAAAGAACCTTTTTGGTGGACACATCAATTATCTTTCCTGTTGCTTCTCGCAAAAAAATTCCCCTCATTGCAATGCACAGACATATGTGCTAGTAAAGTAAAACAAGGAAAAAGCTCATTGGGAGGATATTTTCAATTTGAACCGTTTCATTTTGGAATTTTAAAAATAGCATACATAAAAAAGTGAAACTTTAGGGTCAATATATTTAACTTTCGAAGAACAAAGTTTACAAGGTCAATGCTCTGTTGCAGTAGGAATTGGAAATATAAATTTATGAGTCTAATAGGAGACCTGTTTCTCATGTGAGGACTTTGTACCAGCCCGAACTGTACCACTAGGAACAGATCAATACATTGCAAGTATGAGAATTTGTTTTGCGTGAACAAATCCAAGCAATTATCCATGCCAAATATTGCATTGTGTCCCTCAAAATTTCTATTCATGTTCTTTTTTCATATGCTTATTGCCTTGATGGGATTGCTAAACTACTGACAAGAATAAACACTCCGATGTATGACAGCTCCCAATAATTATGTAAATGTCCAACTTAATAAGTATGTTGACAATTTATTGTAGTTTGTAGAGTACATTCTTAGACCAAATTACCTGGTCCACCATAATACATATGCATACCATGGTTATCAACTTTATAACCATCAACACTATATTTCTTTTTATCACTAGATCCAACAAGGTCTTTGTGTCTATTTGGAGTGACAAGCTTGTTGTTGTTGTCAACAATCTGGATGTCTCTCATAAATGCTGCTTTTCCATACCCTTCAGAGGCAAAATGCCCACTACCAATTTGTGGAGAGTCTGATGAAGCTGTTGGTCCCTGAACAAAACCGCCCCAGAATGAGGAAATTCCTTTATCTTTAAAGTGGGAGAAGAGTGAACTTGGCCAATATCCAATCGGTGTCTTTTCTTCACCATACATCACCCACCAATTCGCTGTTTTTGGGTCCTAAGGTAAATCAAAATGCATGAATGATTACAGGGCACATACAAGGACATAAAATACTCAATGTTATTTTGCTAATATCTAGTGTGCATGCAATTGTTTCTGTTCCGCTGAAGATATATATTATGTATTTCTTCTCATAACGTCTTTCCATAATAAGGGATGTACATCAAGACAATGTATATGTGAATCCTTGAAGATCAAATTCTCCATGATTGGAAGTGTTTGCTGAATATATGTTATTTTAATTGTAAGGTGAATCGTAATTTTATTTTAGGCCATGTTCTTGATAATTTGTCAAATGCATGTCAAAAAATAGTATGTGGTGTCGAATGACTAGAAATAAAACAAATGTTGGTGTTCCAGAATTACACTATTGATATCATATCGAGCTACCAAAATTGGTTATGTGAATCAACTAATTCAAGTAAGTACTAATTTTCATATGCACCACCTGTTTATATGTAGAAAATCAATAATTTCATTGAGCGAGTACCTTGAAAATGTAAATGTCTATCACATATTGTGGTCCGTTGTAGACTGAAATAGGAAGTACTCTTCCTCCAAGACCAACACGGTGACTAACTTGCACAAAACCTGGACATACATGATCATAGCAGGGCTTGTGCAGTCTGCTATCTCGCTGTTATCCAAGTCCGTTCAAAGGTAAAAACAAAGTATATCAGTTTATGTTTATAATTTCATGTTATAAATTGTTGTACTTGATAATATAATGCGTAAAAGAGGAAATGTTATTAATTACCCAAACAACATGAAACCTTGCAAAGGTATCACCAGTGGAGTTTGGAGCTACCGAATAACACGCACCTACACCTTCTTCTTGACTCTTTGGTCCATTATCAATTAGTACACCTGATTGACTAATATCCTTGCTACCTTTCTTCACCTTTGGCTCATACACATTTATGGTAGCTCGTACCCCATACAAATCATCCGAATATCTAATTCCTGCCATCTACAAAAAAATGCTGGTCCTTGTGATAACTATATTAAACACATCAATATAAGTCCAATACCATATAACATTAATGACCATAACTTAATGGTGTCAACTTGGAGTTAGAGAGACCAATGCATATCAAACGCTTCAAGAAAGTCTTGGACTAACATGGTGAAAATATGGAATTACTACACATACAATTGAAAGAACATTCTCACAACTTAGGGCAACCATAGAAGATTCAACATATTTGTGGTCCCCAAGCTGGTTTAGAGAGCCATCCACTGTTTTTAGAGGTTGCGGTAGCTGTGCGTAAACACACAGCCGCCAAAAATATGTGGTCCATAATTGTTTTTGTTCTTTCTTGATTTTGTCGACAAGTTCAATATGAACTAAATTGCTAACTTGCAAAATAGATTTCATTCATATATAATGGGGTGGAAAATGAGTCACAAAGACTTTGTACATATAGAATATTAATAAATAACTAAGGGGCATGTTTCCTAATGGGGCACGCTGATGTACTATTTGTATGGGCACAAAAGAGAGGGAAAGAGAGAGGAAGAAGTAGATGAAATTCCCTCCCTCGCAATGCTTGGATTTGGAGTGATGCATATGGGTGACTTTGCGTTGGAGCGTTTATTTTGTATGATGTTCCACATAATTGTGGTTATTATGGTGATCGACCACTTATGGCGACTCTGCTAGACTTGCTCTTACTATTTGTTGAAAAAACTGTGTGCCGAATTCAATACTAACTACTCTAATTTCTATATTTTAGGACCTTTATGTTTGTGTGTATGTGTGCATGTGCAGCGACGGAGCCGGAATTAATGTAACTCTAGGCTAGGTGTTTTGTCAACATGGAAAGTTTGGCCCTTATAACTCCTAAAGATATCACAAAAAATTACACATGCACATAGTGTATACAAATAACAACAACCTAATGCTGGAATTGCCAATGTAGAGCAACTTGGCAACACGTTGCTGGTGCGGGATGTGACACTAGAGCTATTTTGCAGCTAAGACTGGTGAAGGTAGCCGGTGACCGGGGCGTAGCAGCGGAGGGGAATGACGGGTTGGCTTGTTGCAAGGGTAGTGGGTAGCTTGGAAAGCATTGGGCGATGGTGGGCCACATGGTCGCCGAGTTAGGATCCAGTTTGGGACATAATTGCCGATTGGAAGTGATTTAGGTAGCTAGCTTAGAGTCTTTGTGTGCCCGGGCTATGCTGGGCTAGTGGGCTAAGCCACGGGGCCAATATACAATGCATATAGGCACCAGTAAAAAAATCCCAACTCCTCGGGCCTAGCTCTGGGTGCCTGGAGCACGGATCCATCATTTATTATGTGTTCATACACAATGTGTGGTCTTATGTGTGTGTGTGTGTGTGTGTGTGTGTGTGTGTGTGTGTGTGTGTGTGTGTGTGTGTGTGTGTGTGTGTGTGTGTGTGTGTGTGTGTGTGTGTGTGTTTTCTGAATTTCTATTGTAAGGAATTTACTATTCCACACCCGAGCCAAATAGTTGTATGATTAAACATTAGCATTCAAATTAAAAATACTTTGCATTGGAATTATCTTTGAGAATTATCTTTTATTATTTTGCCACGACTGTATTCCACTATATTTTACATTTTCTAGGCACACAAAACTTGGTATTAGTCGCCCAATTACAAATACCTAGATCATTCTAACAAGAAAAAAATTGAAAACTCACCTCTAGTTGCTCATCCTTGTTAATCACTTGCTCGGTAGTGTGTGCTGCTATATGGCCCCTTCTATTATTACGTATAATTGGAACCATCCCCATCGGGCATTCAACAACGGATAGATGTGCTTGTAAAACACCATTTGGGGAGGGAGATTTTATACTCTGTCCAACCGGTAAAGAACTTGGTTCCATCTGTTTGATAATAAAACTTTAAAGCCTTATTAGTCCCATAAATATTACCAACACACAATCACATATACAAAAATTGCATAGTTTAATTCATTTCTAGTTAAGCATGCATATCATAAGGTTCATTTATTTCACCCCGACTTCCGTTGTTTGTAGAAGTATAGGTAAAGAATAGATAAACGATTTTAATCTAAAGGGAGTAGAACAAACTATGCTATGAAATTTTACAATTCAAAACAAAGTATCATCACATAATATATGACCTATTCCCAAAAATTTGTTGGCTAACTAACATCCATGTATTTGTGAAAACTAACTATTCATTTATGTCTTCCGTCATGAATCAACGTCCATTTGAGCCACATAATGATTGTATTCATATCTTCATGAACGTAATTTACCTGAATTTTGTGATGTTTCAACAATGGGTGGCCCAAAGTAGGTTGGACATTCACATCAATGCAATCATATACATCTCCACCTTCCATCTAGTTTGATGTCCATCTGCTTGTTAGCCAATGAAACCAATGCTATATATAAAATATGATGAGTAATTGTTCTTACCATGATGGTTTTATTAACTTTTCGATGGGCAGGGATCTGGCTATCATTTTCCCTTTGCATTGTAGTTGTATCTATTCCTCTGGTTACTAGAACAAGATATGAGAGTAGAAGGAGCCCTCTAATAGCTTGCCTTTCTTTCATTTTGGAAACCCTGAATGGTCAAGTTTCATACTGTATGAAATATATTTATAAGCTTTCTGGCATATCAATAGTGTCATTCATGCAATTAATGTCCCAAAGATCGAATTCTTTAATATGTATACTTTAATATGTATATACAACCATATTATTAATGTCATATGATAAAGATATGTACCTCAGTCTATGATTCACATTTATTGCATAAATCTCAGATTTTAATGCCATACACAAAGTATGAAGTATTTAATGTAGAGAAATATCCATACCTATCCATTCTATTTATTCCGGATATTCAAATGTGATCCTTCTAGCTCTCTCACCCACTCAGCACTTCTTTTTATCTAATCACGCATCACATTGGGATGACAATGGAGTGTGTTTGGACGGTAGAGCTAAACTAGATCTATAGCCATATATCCATGAGCCTGGCCACCCATGAAAGTATCCATGGGCCACGGACGATGTCCACACCTACACCATAGATATCCAGATATACAAAGAAACACATGGATATTCATATGCATGTAACAAACGATGGTCAAAGGTTACATACCATCATATAAATAAGAATTAACAACTCTGCGCACCAGTACAACTACAAATGTCAGACCAAAATATGGTTAATACTTAATGGTCGATATGGAGTTAGCACATGTTTTATGACCCATGTCCATCTGTGTAACAGCGGAGACCGGTTCTCTAGATTCTTTGCGTAATATAATTATTAAATCGCATTAATTATTTCTTTGTTACATTCATGACGGCATCATCCATGTTGTTGCATCGGCAATCTGTTGCCGCCATACTGGAGTTATCCGGGTGTTTTTACAAAACTTAGCCATTGGTAGTTTGCCGCTTCTCGAGAAGAGGCGAACTTTACCCTTTGTCTCCATTTACCTTTTTCAAACCAACTGGACACTTGCATGTGACCACGAGATTATCTAAATATTATCTTTGTAAATGGAGATTAAACATTCTCGTAATGTGTCAGAAGTTTGCGAGCGGTCGTATTATATTGTAAACTAGCAATCATGACCCATGCTTTTGCGCAGCTAGACTTTCCATATACTTTTTCTATGCATCTACTTTTCTTGATTCGCTAGTACATGTGTATTTCAATATAATATATATCCAAAATGTGCATTTTCATAACAAAATAATTAGATTTGGGAACTCGTTAAAATGTGCAACATATCCCATTGTTTATATAACCTTATTGATAAAGATATTGATAATGTATCCAACTTTTCCTATTTCCCTCCTTCTATTCCCTACACATTTGTCTTTGCCCCCATATATTGTAAGGGTTCTTTTACCAAGAAAATTGAAACATTGATGTTTTTTATTGCATTGAATTGTAGTTTTGTAAAATGATAATTTGCGTACTTGAAAGGAATTGTTGCCTCTAAGTATTTAACTAAAACAATCTCTATCGCTCACTCATGTATCATAGTTATAAAGATTTTTCATTGAAACCGAAATGTTGTTATTTGGTTTATTTTGTTGTCACATTAGCATTGATATATCATTAAAGTTACATAATATAATAGCTAAAATATGCTTCTCAAGGAAACACATTTTGACTTTGTTGGAAATTCTACGTTTAAGTGTTTTAATTTTTGTAAAACATCAATGTGTGACGATGGATAACTGATTGCATTGAGGTCAACGTGCCACAATCCAAAACTGTATAATTCCATATAAATGTTTATTTTCTTTCTTCTTAGTAATCTTGTCCACCATCGGCTTTTCATCTGCAGTTGTTTCTTCGTGAAAACCTGCAATGAGCCTTATGAAGATACACCGCGTGAAAACCTGCAATGATCCTCGTGCATGAAAAAGTGGACAATATGTTTTCATTCAACTGTTGCGTTGCCGCATTCTCCCGTGTTAATCCTTGACTGTGGCTCCCTATATCCGGCCCCAAAGTTTTCGGTCCAACTCGCTCCGGTTCAACAATGTATGCACTGTACTGGGATTAGGTGACATGCCTCTTGGCAGTCACGCCGTAACATGCGCCCTCTCATCCAGCGTTTGTTCTCCATCCAACGACACCGATTGGCCCAAGTGCAAAAACGATTCAGACTTTGGCTTTTTCAAGCAATCGACAGTAGCAACCGGCTGATTACAGCGGCCAGTTTGCTAGTACAGAAACTACAGTCCTATATGTTGTGCCAATTTGTATACATTGAAATCGAGACCTGGCAACGATAAAGCAAGCATCAACCAACTCATCAACACATCCAGCCATCATCCACACATTAGAAAACTGATTTTTTTTTTCCATAATTACACATCTTTAGACACCGACAGTATAAACAACATAAGTCAGTTTCGATCTTTTCCTTTGTGCTCCTTCTAAGAGCTATACTGGATGACATGCTTTGTTTGGTTTGGCGCTTTTTAATAAGATGGCCGCATGCATCGTTCTGATGCAGAGGCCGGGAGAATGCCCCCTTTTTTAGAAAAAAAGTCAGTTTCGATCAAGGATGCATCAAGCAATTCATGAACGCATCCAGCCATCATCCACACTTTAGAAAACTGAAGAAGAAAAAAAAATCCGTACTTACTATTCTTTAGACAGCGGACAGTACAAACAACATAAGTCAGTTTTCATGCAATTAGAGGTGAAAACAAATCATGAACATAACAAGATGAAGCTGTCAAGAGTTGGGTGAAACCAAAGATTGCATTACACTCTTGAAACTCCAAGTTTGCTCCTTTGTTCTTGTCATCCTACTCCACTTCCTTTGTGAGGCCAACAAGTGGCTGGTTTGTGGCAGTCGAAGGTAGTTGTTGTGTTCCAACACAACTTCAGTAATTTCACAACTTTCTATCGCTCGATCCAATGTAATAACCATCGAAACTAGACAATTAGTTCTTGTTTCAGCTCTAAAACGCTTTGGCTCACGTTCGGTTTGACATTTCCTTCTAAGACCCTCATTGGAACAATAAAATCTGCATGAAGTCACCTTTTCATCAAATTTTCTTTTGTCGGTGCATCTTTTCCTCACATCAAAGCCTATGTGACCCCCGTAACTACCCAAAACAACCAAGCCTCATCTGAATCTTTGAATCTCATACCAACTTGAGGTACCCTCTTGCCAATTTGTGCCATTGCACAACACTTCCACAATTGCATAATACCCAAATTCTACCAAAATTCAAAACGACATATATATTAGAGAAAAAACAAGCACGAACGTGAAACAATGATTAAGAAAACTGAATGTTGTGCACAAATACAATGACATCACTTCAACATTAGGGACCTTGTTCTAACAGTTGTCTTCATTCAAAAGATGAGTATAACCAGGATGATACTTTTCTACAGATTACCTCCTCAAGTAACACACATAGTTGTGCTAAATTTAGAACTAAATATCCTCAGACAAAAACATATACGAAACAAAGGAGGGCTTGTGCCATCGTACCTCTGAACCTTCCTGTAGGTTGCTCCTGTTTAGGTGGAGAAGCTCCACAATCTGTAGCCGAGAAGCCCCAAAATCGGCGGAATCGGAGAGGTTCGATGCGTCGGCGTGGCACCTGCGCGGCGGCTTAGCCCCGACCCCCTCGAGCACCTCCGCGACAGCTCAGCCCCCCTCAAGCACCTCCGCGGCGGCTCAGCCCCTGCCCCCTCGCTCACCTCGGCGGCCGTGATGCCCCGACCCTGTCGCCATCCGTGTGGTGCCCGTCCACCCCAACCCCTCGTCCAGTCCCTTTCAGCGGCGTGGTGGTGGACCTCGGCGGCTCGGTGGCGGACGCCGGCGGTGATGCAGACGGTTCCCACAGGCCCGAGAGCGGTTTTTCGTAGCTGGGGCTACGCGGTACCTGCTATCTATGCCGTTGGTAGTAGATTCCTTTTCCTTGAGATCTGAACCCTGGCATGTTACCCAATGCAATTTGCAGAACATGTCAACCATAATCTGTGCATGGTCACTGTAGCAGCAATGCCAATGTCCCACCTGTTGTCTCTTCCTTTTCTCTCACAAGGCCTCTCTCTCATTTTTCTCTCTCACAATGTCAGACAACACCTCTCTCTCTCTCTTCCTTTTCTATCTCATGCACATCACCTCTTTCTACTTCTCTCTCATGCATTACACCTCTCTCCCTTCCCCTCTCCTGCCACACAACGTCACAAACACTTCTCTCTCTTCTCTTATGACTCTCACAGCACCTCTCTGTCTTTCTCTCTCTTCCTTTTCACTCACACACAGCAGCAACTCTCATCATCTCTCCTCCGCTGTAGAGAGTAGAGAAAGGATGAATCGCTCCTTCCCATGAGACACAGAGAGAGTTGATGTGGCTTCTGTGAGAATCTTTGGGAGAGAGAAAGAAATGGGATGGGAGAGAGCTGCTGTGCGAGTCTTGTGAGAGAAAAAGGTGGTCTGCAACTCTGAAAAGGTAGCATGCAACTCTCCATGCATCTGTCGGCCACCCACTCTTCGCTTCTGTTAATTACTGGTAAAGGGGCCTCACACAGCACAGCCAAAGGACATACTGCCCACGTGATGCTCTTACTGGCACAGATCTTGGCGCAACCGGGCGGTGGTGATAGAAGGTAACACGAAGCTCGAGCTAGGCTACAACTTTTCGTTCCCACAGCGGCGGTGCGGCGCCAATTCGATCTGCTCTATAGCGGGCGCGGCAAAGAACTGATGATCACGTATATTCCTCTTTTTCACACGCATCATCTCATTTCCATGCCAAAACTGCTAAGTATTGCCTTTTTTCACTTTGTTCGCTGATAACCGTTGGATGGAGAACCAACACCAGATGAGAGGGCGCATGTTACGCCGTGACTGCCAAGAGGCATGTCACTTGATTGGGCCAAAGAAAGAGCCTCACAAACAAGAAAGCACAAAACAACCATCTTATCTCCTGGTTCATCACTAGAGTCGGCACAAATTTCGATATAAGAACTGAAACCTAGAGTCAGCACTACAGGCGAATTGCCAAGCTTAAGGGTTAGAGATTAACCAAGCAGTACAATGGGACATATTTTCAAGAGCAGCACTCGGAAACACACCCTTTCACGAGCATGGCTCTCAGAAAAGGGGTCGCCTGAGCACTTTAACTAGAGTGAATTGCAAAAAACACCACACTTCTACAGTTTTGTGCCGAAAACCACTAATTCCGAGGCTAATTTTTTTGCAGAAAACACTAGTTGGCGGCTTTGACCGTTTTGATGACGATTATGACAAGTGGACCCCTCTTTTGCTGACGTGGCATGACTGTTCAAGCAAGACTGCGTTAGATGGGGTTAGTTCTAAATTTACAAAACAGTCCCTAATTATTTACATAGAGACCCTAGAATCAAAAATAAAAAAGCAATCAGCCCCATCCGCGCATTCTGCATCTACATGACGAGGACCTTCCGAGCGCGTGTCACCGTCGTCGACGCTGGCGTCGCTCATGTGGGCGCTTGCAGCTCCCGCGGCATCTCGTGGAGAAGGACCGTCAAGTGGAAGGAGATATTAAGGCCACCGTCGAGTCCAAGGAGCACTACAAGAAGGCCAAGGTGAGCAATCCAGGAGTTGCGGGAGCGGCAACGCCCAGTTCATCAGCATGAACATATATGGCCCTTCTCCAGGAGCTGCTCCGGTGGCCACTCTACCTCTCGCGCCAGCACCTGTGCTAGCAGCAAGGCCAAAGTCGCTGCGGCCAGCGCACCGATGGCTCCTGCGACGGTGTCCGGGCGCAAGGTGAGCAGCGCGCAGTTCTCCCGGAGCAACTCCCGCTGCGAGACCTTCAAGCCGTCGGAGCAGGCCGTCGCTATAGCGGCGGCAGCTGAAAAGGCCGCTGCCCAAAGCGCCCGCCACATCCATGCCGAGGAAGGGATCCGCGGCAGCCGCGGGCGGATCTACGTCGCCGGCGGGCACGAAGTGGAGGCTGTCCATCCCAGTGCGCGCGGTGGCGGTACTGTTGGCCGCGGTACACCGCCGGCGACGACGTCAGAGAAGGGGAGGGTGGTGGTGTGCGGGAAGGCCCGATCCCGATCTGGATCGAGCCAGGTAGGGAGGGAGATTTTGTGAGGGTGGGAGGAGTTTTTTGTAAAAAAAAAACCGAGTCAAACGTTGTCTATGACGAACAGTTATGCCACATCGGCAAAAAGCGAGACCCACCTGTCATAATCATCATCAAAATGATCAAAGCTAACAATTAGTGTTTTCTGTAAAAAAATTAGCCTCAGAATTAGTGATTTTTGGCACAAAACTGTAGAAATGTGGTTTCTGCAACCCTAGCCTTCAATGTTGATGTTTTCTGCAATTCACTCCTTTAACTACTATAGTGACATTCTTTTTCGAGGGACACTCTCAGAAAAGACAATAGTGCCATTCTTTTCCGAGGGCGACGATACTCGGCAAAAGTACCACTGACATGTGGGACACCAGGGCCCACAAGTCAGGTTCAAATGTTCCAGTCAATGGTGGTATGCCGAGTGGTACGAGACACCTCTCGGTAAAGAAAGCGCGTCACATTATTCTTTTTGAGAAAATAACAAATAATTTGAATGTTTCACTGATAACTTGGTCCAGTGGGTCCACATCTCAGGTCAGAAAGTTTCTGTGACAGGTTTTTACTGAGCAGTACCTCATAACTCTGGGTATAAATAATAGAAACTGACACCCAAGGGAGCCGTCAGTTGCAAACAGGCATGCCACATGGCTACTCTTTGTTGTGTGGTGCCCTCGGCGTCTATGCCATTTGCCGTGCGTAGTTTGTTCACCGTGATTCCGTGTCGGCAGCATTAGCTAGTTGCCATGAACCCATGATTGTCGAGTGTGGCTTGGCGTATATACATTTGCCAAATGTCCATGGTTTGGCTCTCGGCGAAGAGCTAGACACCCAGCGTATACGAAATTCCAGTAGTGAGTGTTAGAACCACATATTTTTGCAAGAAAACCAGCCATCATTCTTTAGCCTCTGAACATTATTTATAATTGTGACTAACACATTGATTCAGCCAAGGAAGTTATCACACATACAGATATTACAATGACACATGGCATCGATGCTTGACAAAACATGAGGAAGAGGAAGAGATGGCATACATAACATACAAGAGAAATATATATCGGAAACAGACAATGTATATCAGAGTTGTCACTACAGTGCACATGAGAAGGTGATCCGCACGACCACGTCTCCAACTACAATGCACCATCATACTGAATTCAATCCTTGATTTTCTCAGTAACTATTATACAAATTGTGAAACATAATCTTTAGTCTGTACACAACAGACATGATGGATTTGCAGAATTAATTGCACGAATCTCGTTCTTTGGACATCTATATATAGACGACCAAAGCAGATTACATTTCTTTGCATCATTGGGAACGTAGAAGAAGCTAGAAGCTGGAAATGCTTACTTTTGTTGTTAATTAAAGTAGAGATGATCTACTACTTCGACAATCCTAAATGAGTATGTACAGGAAGGAGATGCCACCTGCAAATCAGTCGAATTAAAACTCGCAGACACGAACATACCTAGCATACTGTTTTTCTTTCCACGTGAACTCCCTGCTCAGCATGCTTAAGTTAAAGTGGATAAAGCTCCGCCTCATTCGCAACAGCAAGTGAAGAAGTGCTGCAGAAACTATTTGTTTGCAAATAAAACACTCATAGTAATAGTGGAATCCACTCTAGCAAATCCACTAAATTATATACCTCGGCGAAGAGAGCCCTATATAGAGCTTCCTTTTTTCAGTATCGTCAGGCACACCGCATGTCAGATCGTCATTTATACCATTTTTATGCAAGCATTCCTTTTGTTTTTATAAACAACACTGAGCTGCTGAAATACAAAAATACTGACTAACTGCCATAGAGCAATCTGCTCTCTCAAGGTTACAAAATATGAGCGATTTGAGGGCTAAAAGAACGGATCAAACCAACTCTAATTGATGGTCATTTAGATTAATGCTTTTAGAAATCTTGGCCAAACACATGCATGGTATGCACAAACTGGACTCGAATACTTGATGCATAACTAATTAATAGGAAAAGGAGTTTAACCTACTACTTATAGAAATCATCAAGATGCGTATAAAAATCATCAAGAATGCCATACATTTTACCATAGCAAAATACAGAAGCAGAGAAGGGAAGTAAGAGAGGAATTACTGTACTTCTATCGCCATCTTGGCACTAACTATATGCAGCAACCTGCATGGATTCGAGGATCTCGCTTAAATGCCATCGACTCAGCATTACAAACTCTATCCTAACCAAGCCATCTTCCAGATTAATCGATGGGAAAACAAATTATTTTCTTTTATTTTCACAAAAATAGTTTTGGCAAAAGGTGGCACCCCAATGATTAGTAACAAACATTTTAAACAACATGTAGAGAGAGAACAAGCCGATGATTCCAATTGCATATATCTTCATCAGCTCGTGAATTCCAATCAACATGGTGAGCAGATGTTACTTGCCAAACAATGAATTAAGGAAAATAAGAAAAAGGATCAACTGTACCACCAAAACTGGAAGTTCCAAGTAGCAGCCACTTGTCAAATGCTGATCGAGCATAGGATTTACCGAAGGAACAATCCAGCAGAACAAGCTGAGTGAGCCCTATGTGCCCCGGAAGGACCAATCACAGCAAAACCTGTAAACACAACACACAATCTTAAGTGCAAGTAGAAGGAGAAAACCCACAAAACAACAAAAATGGTGCACTGGAATCCACTATGAGAAGATACTTCTGAATATGGGTATTGATAAGAGAAAGCACACCAGACAACAAATATTGTGCGCTGGAATCTACTGTGAGCAGATACCTGTAAACAAAGGGCATTGATACGCGTTGTTGCTACTTTATAAGTACCAACATGATCAAGACATTCCTGCACACAAAGGCACAGCTACACAACATTTGTTTCCATATTCTACAGATCACAATCCCAAGAAATCAACATGTTGGGGAACTGGTCAGTTGGGCTTTGTGACTGCTTCAGCGATTCCGGCAACTGTACGGACAACTATCCCTCATGCTCTTCTCGCACGTCCTTATGGCATATGCGTTATGGGGTTTATAAGACTTCATTTCACTTATATCTCGATGTTCCATGTTTTGTTGCTAATGTTACAGGTTGCTTGACTTGTTGGTGCCCCTGCATTACATTTGCACGCATTGCCAAGGTTGTGGACGGAGGTTCATCATGTATGTGCTTCCTTATATTTTACGCTGGGGATCAAGCATAAAAAATGCCCATATCTTGTTGGCTAACTACCCTTGCTTTCAGCATGCTGCATGCATGGGACCCTCTATCTTTTGCTAGGGTCCGTAGGCTGGAACTGTGTGTATTCTTGTACCAAGCGCACCTCAATGCGCGCACAATACAACTTCCCAGGGTCACCCTACATGGACTGCCTTGTTCACCTGTGCTGTGAGAGGTGCGCGCTGTGTCAAGAGTACAAAGAGCTGGAAAATCGCGGCTTCAACATGTCCAAAGGTATCTCTCCTTCTTGCTGATACAAGATACTATAAGACAAAACATTGATGTTCACAATACATGCCTTGATGACTAAAATACTAACTTGTGATCTGCATCACGTTTGCAGGAAAGATGACGGAAAGCATGGCAGCACCAGAAAAACAAGGGATGGACGCGCTTCTAGACCGTGAATAAATCCAGAAAATTGATGGCTGTGATGGTTGGCACCTGTCTTCAACAGTTCTCTATCTTAATACAAGCCACATTTTGTTTTCTAGTTGTTAAATCTCCTTTTTATGTAACCTTGTGTTTCGGTTTAATTTTCTATTTCTATTTGTGTCGAACACCAGCAGGAATATGTGCAATATAAATTGCTATTCAGTGAGCTAGCTGTAAAATTGTTTTTGCATTGTGATGTAAAAATATATTTGCTCATTCCGAAATGCAATGACTCATTAGTTCAGCACTCAGTGGCAAACTGGCATAAGCAAATAAGTGCTTACTTAAGGATAAGACATCATCGCAGTGCAATTTAAACAATCGACATAACATAAATGAATTTTTGTAAAGTTATGCCATCCACAAAACCTGATTACTGCAATGCCAAAAGTGCACACAGGAATTCAACTATAACAAAGCATTGTCCTAATAAACAAAAGAAAGTGGCGACCGCGACGTGCTCAGCTGTTTGCGCGCAGGGAGGAGGTGCCGTTGGGCGCCGTGGTGGCGTCGACGATAGCTTGACCGAGCAGAACTGCAAGGACAAAACACATAGAAGTTGACTATCATTTTGTTTGAGAGAGAGTAGCTAGCAAACTGCTGGACATTCGTTTTATTCCCACAGGTGATCAAGTTGGAGACGGTTTTAACAAAGTCTTATCATGGCGGAAGTTAGAAGATTTCAAGACCAATCTCAACTTGGTAAAGCTGTGATTAAGGGGGCGTGTTAGAAAGTATTGTACCACGTATATACGGTATTGTATAAACCGTACGCACCGTATGCAGGGCTAGATTGCGTGTGTGTTGTTGTAATCTGGTAGTTAGGTTGTTAGTGGGCTCACCATCGCTTCTTCATAGTTTGTAGGTTCGCCATGGTCAAGTAACATGACTTCCGAATAAGATTACCGCACCACTCGGTGCGTATTTTACTCTGGTTGACCTCACGAGGTTCAGAGCAACTTGATCTCAAGCTTCATGATCATCATCATTAGTTTCCTCACTAATTGGTGTAGTTGTCACAGAACCATTTCTTGTGATGAACTACTTTCCAATAAGGGAGCAGATACAGTTATCTCATCAAGTTCTACTTTCCTCCCACTCACTTCGAGCACCCGTATCCAAGATCCAGATATAATGTTCATGCTCAACGCGGCACCAAATAACAATTATTTAGGTCTAAAACTAATCCCAAGGTAGATGTAGAGGTAGCGTGCCGACCATGCGATCACATTGACTTTGGAACCATTTCCCACGCGCATCGTCACCTCGTCCTTTGCCGGTGCTCGTCTATTCCGTAGTCCCTGCTTCGAGTTGCAAATATTAGCAATGTAACCAGTATCAAATACCAGGTGCTACTATGAGCTCTAGTAAGGTACACATCAATAACATGTATATCACATATACCTTTGTTCACCTTGCCATCCTTTTTATCCGCCAAATACTTGGGGCAGTTCCGCTTCCATGTCCGGTCTGCTTGCAGTAAAAACACTCAGTTTCAGGCTTAGGTCCAGACTTGGGTTTCTTCTCTTGATCAGCAACTTTCTTGCTGTTCTTTTTGAAGTTTCCCTTCTTCTTCCCTTTGCCCTTTTTCTTGAAACTAGTGGTCTTGTTGACCATCAACACTTGATGCTCTTTCTTGATTTCTACCTCCGCGGTTTTTAGCATCGCGAAGAGCTCAGGAATTGTCTTAGTCATCCCTTGCATATTATAGTTCATCACGAAGCTCTTGTAGCTTGGTGGCAGTGATTGGAGAATTCTGTCAATGACACTATCATCCGGAAGATTAACTCCCAGCTGAATTAAGTGATTGTTATACCTGGACATTTTGAGTATGTGCTCACCGATGTAACTATTCTCCTCCATCTTGCAGCTATAGAACTTATTGGAGACTTCATATCTCTCAATCCGGCATTTGCTTGAAATATTAACTTCAACTCCTGGAACATCTCATATGCTCCATGACGCTCAAAACGTCGTTGAAGACCCGTTCTAAGCCGTAAAGCATGGCACACTGAACTATAGAGTAGTCATCAGATCTGCTTTGCCGACGCTCATAACTTCGCTCAAGATCTGCAAAGAGCCTGTCACCCAGCGGTGCTTCCAGGACGTAATTTTTCGTGCAGCAATGAGGATAATCCTCAAGTTACGGACCCAGTCCGTAATTGCTACCATCATCTTTCAACTTTGCTTTCTCAAGGAACATTAAAATTCAACGGAACAACAGCACGAGCCATCTATCTACATCAAACATAGACAAGCAAAATACTATCGGTACTAAGTTCATGATAAATTTAAGTTCAATTAATCATATTAAAAACTCCCACTTAGACAGACATCTCTCTAGTCATCTAAGTGATCACGTGATCCAAATCAACTAAACCATGTCCGATCATCACGTGAGACGGAGTAGTTTCAATGGTGAACATCACTATGTTGATCATATCTACTATATGATTCACGTTCGACCTTTCGGTCTCCGTGTTCCGAGGCCATATCTGTTATATGCTAGGCTCGTCAAGTTTAACCTGAGTATTCGCGTGTGTAACTGTTTTGCACCGTTGTAGATGGACGAGAACTTATCACACCCGATCATCACGTGGTGTCCGGGTACTACGAACTTTGGCAACGGTGCATACTCAGGAGAACACTTCTTGATAATTTTAGTGAGAGATCATCTTATAATGCTACCGTCAAACAAAGCAAGATAAGATGCATAAAGGATAAACATCACATGCAATCAATATAAGTGATATGATATGGTCATCATCATCTTGTGCTTGTGATCTCCATCGCCAAGCACCGCCATGATCACCATCGCCACCGGCGCGACACCTTGATCTGTAATCTGGTAGTTAGGTTGTTAGGGTTTCTCCTCATATCTTGTATACCTTTTTTGAGGATTAATCCACGACCTAACTACTGTATCTTCGTAACTTATCCCTGTCTATATAACACGCAGCACGTGCCTGCCAGAGGCATACGCTTCCATACAATCTTTCATGGTATTCAGAGCCTAGTTCCTCTACCGCATCCAACCTAGTAGTCATGGCTAGCTCCAGCACCGCCGCCACCGCTCCATATGCCCTCATTCCCATCGCTGATAAGCTTCACCGCGGCAACTATCTCGTGTGGCGCGCGCAGGCTTTAGCTACCATCCGCGGAGCCCAACTGATCGACCACCTCAACCCTGAGCACCCGTATCCCGGAGCCCAAGCTTGCCGACAAGGACGGCAAGCCTGCCGATGTGCCAAACCCGGCGTATCATATCGCTCTGGCGCAAGACTCCCGGGTGCTAAGTTTTATCTTCAATTGAATCTCTGCTCCTGTGATGATCCAAGTCGCCCACTGCACCAAGGCCCCCGCGGCATGGACCGCGATTAGGGAGATGTTTCTCTCCCAAACGCAGGCCAACATCGTCAACACGCAGATCGCCCTCTCCACCACCAAAAAGGGCACCGCGACCATCGCCGAGTACATCGGGCGCATGAAGGCGCTGGGCGACGAGATGGCTTCAGCAGGGAAGCCGCTCGACGATGATGACATGGTCTCCTACATCCTCGCCATACTCGACTTCGACTACATCTCGTTCGTCTCGTCCATCTGCACTGCAAGAACCGAGCCCATCAAGGTAGCTGAAATTTACTCTCAGCTGATCGGTTTTGAAAAGCGTCTTGCCATGTTTGAAGGAGGAAACCAGTCCTCTCAGTCCTCGGCCAACACCGTGTCCCGTGGCCGTGGTGGCTTTGGTCGCGGAGGCGGCCGTGGCAATGGTGGCCGTGGCAACGGAGGTGGTGGCCGCGGCAATGGAGGCCGTGGCAATGGAGGCGGTGGCCGCGGCAATGGAGGCCGTGGCAACGGCAATGGAGGAGGTAACGATCTCCCCGAGGTTGTATGCCAGATCTGCAAGAAGCCAAACCACACCGCCGTCGAGTGCTACCGCCGCTTTGACATCTCCTTCGCCAAGAATGAAAAGAGTGCAGGATCAGCCACCACCTCGTCCTATGGAGTGGACACCAATTGGTACCTCGACACGGGGGCCACAGATCACATCACCAGCGAGCTCGACAAGCTGACCGTCCGCAATAAGTACAACGGCAACGAGCAAGTCCACACCGCAAACGGAGAAGGTATGCAAATTAGTCATATTGGTCAATCCACTATTCAAACCCCTACTCGTGACCTTCATCTCAAAAACATATTGCATGTACCCGATGCCTCCAAAAATATTATTTCAGCTCATCGTTTGTCCATTGACAGCAATACCTTTCTTGAAGTTCACCCACGTTTCTTTTTCGTTAAGGAACACGGAACGAGGAAAACCCTTCTCCACGGCAGGTGTAGACATGGTCTCTACCCCCTATCATCGGCTCCGTTGAGTTCAAGCAAGCAGGCATTTGGTGTCAATAAAGTGTCCACGGACAGGTGGCCACAGTCGGCTAGGGCATCCTTCATCCACTATCGTTCGTCATGTCCTTAGCCACAACAATATTCCTTTCTCAAGTAGTGAGTTAAATAAAGAAGGTGTTTGTGATGCTTGCCAATTGGGCAAGAGTCATCAACTTCCCTACCCTAGTTCGTTCAGTGTATCTAAAGCTCCTTTAGAGAAAAATTTCTCCGGTGTATGGGGGCCTGCCCGTGATTCTATCAATAGGAAAGACTATTATGTGTCCTTTATTGATGATTATAGCAAATTCACGTGGATCTATCTTCTCAAGCACAGATCTGAAGCTTTTAAGATCTTCCATGAATTCCAAGCGTTAGTTGAAAGATTGTTCAATAGAATAATTATCACCATGCAAACAGACTGGGGAGGCGAATATGAACGCCTAAACACCTTTTTTCGCCAACTAGGAATCACCCATCACGTCTCCTGTCCACATGCTCACCAGCAGAACGGATCAGCTGAAAGAAAACATGGCCACATTGTAGACGTGGGACTTTTCCTCTTGGCTCATGCCTCCATGCCCCTCAAATTCTTGGATGAGGCATTTGTTTCTGCCACATATCTGATAAATCGCACACCTAGCAAGGTGATCAACTTTGAAACTCCCCTGGGTCGTTAGTTTCATGAACAGCCAAACTATCATTCACTCCGAGTTTTTGGATGTGCTTTTTGGCCCAATCTCCGTCCATATAATTCTAGGAAATTAGAATTCCGATCCCAACAGTGTGTTTTCCTCGGATACAGTAACCTTCACAAAGGCTTCAAGTGTCTTGATGTTGCTGCCGGTCGAGTTTATATATCCCGTGATGTTATTTTCGATGAGACGGTTTTTCCTTTCAAAGCATTAAATCCAAATGCAGGCAGCCCTCTTCGCTCTGAAGTCTTGTTGCTTCCTGAAACTATTCCCTCTGAGCCTATTGATCACGGGGGTGAACGTGTATTTGATCAACATGCTAAATTTCCTACTAATCCTGGTGAAAATCTAGCTCCTGTTTATCATTTTATGCAGACAGAACAAGACGAAAACAACACGGAGCAAGAAGCAGATTCAGGTGCTGCCAGCGCCAATCCCGAGGCTGATTCTGGCGCAGGTGGCGCAGGTGCAGGCAGTCCAGGCGGATCTGCCTCGGGTTAGCACACCCCACCTAGAGAACGACGCGTGGGTGCGTCGGTCGCCGGTTCCCAGGTGGGCCAACCGCTGGTGCGCGGGGCCAGCAACCGGCTCCTCGCGTCGCACGCCGCCTGTCAATGACAGCCAGGTGGCCCAACCTGGCGCGGGAGCATCGGCTGTCGCGGATGGCGCAGAAGCGACGAGGCAGGATGGCGGGTCTGGCGGGTCCCCTGCTGCTGACAGCGGGATCGATGTGGGATCTCGCACGGCTGACGGTAGGATCGACGTGGGATCTCGTGCGGCTGTGTCTCCTTCTGTCGAATCCTCTGCACTGGATCCTAATACAGCTCTTGATGTGCCAACTCGGAGAACAAAATCCCAACACGGTATTGTAAAACCGCAAGTTCGTACAGATGGTACGGTTAGGTATGACAAGCTTAAGGTTCGGTTTGGGGGTTTAACGACTACTGGTGAACCAAGTAGTTTACATGAAGCTCTAGGTGACACTAAGTGGGAAATGGCTATGAATGATGAGTATGGTGCTCCTATTAAAAATAAGACATGGAATCTAGTCCCACCAACACAAAACAAAAATGTTATTAATTGCAAGTTGGTCTACTGTACTAAGATAAAGGCAGATGGTCAAGTTCATAGGTACAAGGCAAGGCTAGTAACAAAGGGGTTTAAACAGAGATATTTTATAGACTATGAAGATACCTTTAGCCCTGTTGTGAAAGTAGCTACTATCAGACTTGTTCTTTCTATTGCAGTATCAAGAAACTAGAGCTTGAGGCAATTGGATGTACAGAATGCGTTCCTTCATGGTGTTCTAGAGGAAGAAGTCTATATGCACTAGTAGAAAAACACCTATTAGTCCTGGTTCGTAAGGGCCTTTAGTCCCGGTTCATGAACCGGGACTAATGGGTCGTTACTAATACCTCCCCTCTTTAGTCCCGGTTCTAACACGAACCGGGACAGATGGTCCTCCACGTGGCCGGTGCGCCGAGCCCAGGCAGGGGGCCTTTGGTCCCGGTTGGTAGCACCAACCGGGACCAAAAGGCATCCACGCGTCAGCATTCCACTGGCTGCGGTTTTTGTTTTTTTTTTAAGGGGGGGGGGGAGTTTGGGGGGTTAATTTATGTGTTTCATATATTGTGTTAGCTAGCTAATTAATAGAGAGAAGTGTCCTCTCTTTTGTCCGTGCTTGGTCGACGCTACATACTATACATAATACTATACATACGTATAGAGAGGACTAGCTAGACACGCTAGCTAGCTAGTAAGCAAACGAAGGAAACAGAAGATCGTCATGAACATATATGCATACAGAGGGAAGTGATATCGACCACCTCTCCTTCTCCGAGAGATTGGTCGAACAACAAATTCTCGTATATCTATCCGACACTACCGGCTACATATAAACAATAATGATCTTTTACAAAAATAATCTCCTAACATACGGACGCGTGGTCCACATAGTATTCTCCGTCTTCAGCGATTACGTGGTCAAGAAAGAATGCCGCCAATTCCTCTTGAATTGCTCGTAGGCGATCTGGTGCTAGTAGTTCATCCCGCATCCGAAACATCTAATTTTAAGAAGGGGGTCAATACATATATATATATGAATGAATGAAACTCAACACAAATGATGGTAATAAAATAAAATTGTGAATATTGTTATTTACGCACTTCATATTGTTTGTGAGAATAGCCCCGCTCACAGGTCGTGTGGCGGATGGACTCGCAAATGTAGTATCCACAGAAATCATTCCCTTGTTCCTGCCACAGCCACTTTACAAGAAATAGAGGTCAATCAAACTGATAATTAGCAAGCATGTTAAATGGTATTGATGAAACTAGCGCTTGAATCACTAAGAGATGCGTGGAATATGCTACTATAGTACTTACTTTCGGGTGTCTAAATTGCAGCTTCTTCGTCAGTCCCGGAGCTTTTTTGGTGAATTTTCTCCAAACCCTGCCATACAAAGAAAACAATTACTTGATATCAGAAATGAACAAAGTTGCTGATATGGTGGATAATGATCGATTTAACTTACTTCTCGAGCATTTCAGTCATGTCCGCATACTCCTTGGGATCTTTTCGTTTGGAGTCTAAGACAGTTACTACTCCCTGCTCAAGCTTAATCTCTAGGAGAATATAGTGGTACCTGCGCATGCATGCATAACTCATCAATATTACATTAATATAACCTGGACTAATAAGGGAAACCGAATATGCCACAAGACAGTAACACTCACTTGAAGTTGTAAGAAAAGAGTATTATATCCTTGTGTTCATTTATTACCAACGATTGTAGCAAGTTGGCCTCGGTATTTTCGGCATGAAATTCAACCCCAGTTGCATCTATGAGATTTGTGTTAATGAACCGAATGGAACCCACTTGTCTTTTCTTCAATTCGGCGATCTTCAATCTGCATAATATAGTGAGGATAATTATAAATACATGCAATGAAAGAGCTGAGTTATATAGAGAGACTTAATGACAGAAGTAGTACTACTTACAGACAGTAGCAGGTGACCGTTGCTTTATCGAGGGCCAATTGATTGAAAACTGATAGAACTCCTCAAATGGAATAGGCAACAGTTCAATTCCAACGAGGTCATGCTCCTTTTTAACTCTCACATACAAAGTACTCCTCCACTCAGACTCTCTGCAGGTTTTCATGTACCAATCATGCAATCTTCGCATCATCGTTGATAGAGAGCTTTCATCTTTGACGAGAGGCTTCCCGTATCAGATCTTTGTATCTGCACCTCCAAGAAATCATAATGTACATCGTCGGGCAGGTAATCTTCAGGATTGCCATAACCGGGCACCATCCTCGGATCGACGATGTCGCTAGCAGGCACCTTGAGCGGGGGGCACGATTGCTTCGCTTGTTCGCCGAGCTGGGCAACTTGTTTCCCAGCTCGTCGTTCTTTCATTCTTTGATCACTTTTAGTATGTCCCGACCTCTCCGCTTCGGCAAATGCCTTTCCAATAATGCGCTCATAGTTGGTTCTCGGCGGAGACTTTGCCGGTTTCCTCAGGGCAGCCAGAGTGCGCTTCGCTTTCACCAGATCTACCTTCTCCTCTGGAGGTGGACGTCTCTTTGCTTTCAACCCTGCAAACCAGTCATCCACTTCGGTCTGCGCGATCTTCGCGTTTTCCTCCTCGGTCCTCTCGTATGGTAACTTCTCTGGAGTCTTCAGAGAAGGGCCGTATCTGTTTTTCCTCCCGCCTTTGGCTGTACTGCTAGACGCCGGCAGAGCAGACGGAGCGGATGTCTTCTTTTCTGCTTGCTTACAAGGCGGAGGATAAGGACTACGACGCGCCGGAGCAGCCGGAGCGGCAGCGGGTCTCTTCCGCCCTTGCTGACGAGGCAGAGAAGGAGGAGGGTGGCTGCTCGGGCGCGCCGGCGCAGGCGGAGAAGGAGGCGGAGTGCCTCCACGCGCCAGAGAAGGAGGCGAAGTGCCGCCACGCGTGCCCTGATCTTCACTCGCCTGAGGAGGAGGCGGTGGAGGAGGCGGAATGCCCTGACTCGCCGGAGGAGGAGGAGGAGGCGGAGGCGTCCAGTTCGGAAGGTTGATGAGCTCCTTCCGCCATAGGTATGGAGTCTTCAGAGCAGAACCCAGCCTAGTCTCCCCTTCACCGGTAGGGTGGTCAAGCGGGAGGTCCTCAAATCCCTTCATTATTTCATCCACCATCACCTTAGCATATCCTTCTGGAATCGGCTGGCAGTGATAAGTTGTGCCGGGTCCACTAGGATAAACTTGGCCTACAGCCGCCTTAACCTTCAAAGTCATCCATCGCGCCATAATGTGGCAACTTTGAGACTTCGTGATACCATCCACGGGATAGCCGGCAGGAGCCGTCAAAACATGCTCCGGCTGAAGCAGCTCGGTGGAAGCCATGCCGCTTCTCCGCTGAGATGGCGGAGTAGCTTGGGGGGAAGCTTCGGCAGGTCGTTTGCTGCGATCTGCTGCTTCTCGTTCCTCTTCTTGTTCCTCTAGCCCCATTACCCTTTCGTGCAGCGCCTGCAGTTGGTCCTGCTCCAGTTTCTTCCTCCTCTCGTGGGTTTTGTACCCCCCTGCATCCGGAAAACCAACCTTCCACGAAAGGGAGCCTGGCGTGCCTCGTGTCCTTCCAGGGTGCTCAGGATTCCCAAGGGCCATTGTGAGCTTGTCATTCTCCCTGCTTGGAAGGAACGTCCCTCTCTGCGCTGCATCGATATAGTGTCGAAGCTTCCTGACTGGTATTTTCAGTTGCTCGTCCATCCACTGGCACTTCCCTGTTACAGGGTCCAAGGTTCCGCCAGCCCCGAAGAACCAAGTCCGGCAACGGTCTGGCCAGTACATTGTCTCTGGTTCCATCCCTTTTTCAAGCAGATCATGCTCAGCCTTGGACCACTTAGGCCGGGCTTTGAGGTAGCCACCTGACCCCGTGCGATGGTGAAGCTTCTTCTTTGCAGCATTTTGCTTGTTTGTCGCCAACATCTTCTTATTCTTTTCCGATGTCTTGTGGGCCACAAATGCGGGCCAGTGATCTTTGATCTTCTCATATTTGCCGATGAATTCTGGTGTCTTATCTTTCTCGACAAACTGGTTCAGCTCTTTCCTCCACCTCCTCATTAGGGTTGCCATCTTCTTAAGAGCACAAGACTTGATTAATTGCTCTTTAACTGGCTTCTCCGGATCCTCCTCTGGCGGTAGGGTGAAATTTGCCTTCAGCTCAGTCCAAAGATCTTCTTTCTGCATATCATTGACATAAGACACCTCAGGGTCTTCCTCCTTAGGCTTATATCATTGATGGATGCTGACCGGGATCTTGTCCCTAACAAGAACCCCGCACTGAGCAGAAAATGCCTTCCTTGTCCGCATGGGTTCAATCGGTTCGCCGTCGGGCGCGATTTCTATGATCTCAAACTTTTCATCCGAGCTCAACTTTTTCTTCGGGCCTCGTCTCCTTACCGAAGTTGTGCTCGATCTGGAGGGCTAGAAATTATAAGGAAGAAAGACGAGAGTAATTAATATGTGTACATATACCAAAACAATGGATGCATCAATTAACTAGTCAGCACGGGCTTAACTAATATATATATATATATATATATACCTGGCCGGACTCGGTTCGGTTACCGGAGCAGTCAGCACGGTCTCCTTCGCTTGTACCTCCATTGTGTCACCGGAGCCATCATGAACATAGTCCTCTTCTTGTACCGCATTAATGGGTGAAGCCATCATGAACATAGCCCTCTTCTTCACCCAGTCCGTGTCGTTGAGAAATGATGCAACTTCATCACTTCCTTGTGCGATTATGTGCCCTAACATCGCTTCATTTCTTCATCTTGGGAGTGCTCCATAGTTTCGCAAATATTTACAACATGTCAATTATTATTCAAACATGGTAAAGATGGATATATATATATATATATATATATATATATATATATATATATATATATATATATATATATATGGAAAATATAGAACTAGCTAGCTAATCACAATAAGGAATCATGTTAGTTTTGGGTGGCCTCGAGAGAGTTAATTTGTCGGGTAGGGGCGCGGCGGGAGGGGGTAGGAGACCAACATCGTTTTCTCTCTAGGGTTTGGGGTCGCCTCGACACAATGCTTCAAGGGTTAATTTGGGTGGCCTTGAGAGAGTTAATTTGTCGGGTAGGGGCACGGCGGGAGGGGGTAGGAGACCAACATTGTTTTCTCTCTAGGGTTTGGGTGTCCTCGAGAGTTTTGGTTGAGCGAGAGGGCCGAGGGGGGTGCTGCCGTTGTATAAGTTATCATGGCCGAGAGGGGGTATATATATCGACCGCCCCTCATGTCGAAGTTATCTCGAGGGGGTTATATCGACAACGATGCGACATACATATACATGGGAAAATAATGTTATCGGGAGGGGTATCGACCCCCCCCACCCCTCGTGTTGAAGTTTCTTCTTTCTCCTCTATTCCTTTCTTCTTCTTCTACTCTTCTTTTCTTCTTCTCATGAGAAAGGAAAATAAGGAAAAGGAAGAAAAGAGGAAGAAGAAAAAAAAAAGAAAAAAGAGGAGAAGAAGAAAATAGAAATTTTCTATTTTCTTCTTCTCCTCTATTCCTTCTTCTTCTCTCTCTTTTTTTTCTTATTTCCTCTTCTTATTTATTTCTCCCCTTCTTCCTCTCCTCTTCTTCTCCTTTCTTCCTCTTCTTATTTTCCTTTTTCCTCTCATTCTTTTAGTATTGCTTGTTTTAAAAAATGTTCAAATAGAAAATTTTGAAAAAACAAAGGTTTTGCCTAATGCATTGTTCATATGAATATACAAACATTTTCATATTTCTACAATAATTAATTTCACCAAAAAATCTATGAACAGAAAAAAAACCTAACTTTTCTAAAAATACATATATGAAGAAAAACATGCTCTGAACAATTTTGAACATCTAAATACACACATACATACATACATATATATATATATATATATATATATATATATATATATATATATATATATATATATATATATATATATATATATATATATATATATATATATATATATGAACAAAAAATTAAACTAATAAAAGTGAAAAAAACAGAGCGGTGCTTGTGGCGTGGCTCACAGCGGGGCGGCTAGATGACGATGGCGATGGTGGGGCGGCGAGGGCGCCGGCGCTGGGCGGGCGACGGGCAGGGGCTCGGGCGGCGACGGGCGGACGAGGCGTGGCCTCGGGAGGCGGGCGACGAGGACGGCGCTGGCTCGGGAGGCCGGGCGACGAGGACGGAGCGGGTTGGGGGGCGACGGCCTTGGCGGCGGCGGCGGCAAGGTGGAGCAGCCTGGCGGCATCGAGGAGGGTCGGCGTCGTCGGGGGGGCAACTGGCGATGAGATTCTGAATTTTTGCAAAGTGTTTGCTTATATAGCAAAGCCATTGGTCCCGGTTCGAGAAACCAACTGGGACTAATGCACCCTTTAGTCCCGGTTGGTGCCACCAACCGGGACCAAAGGCCTCTTTTTCGGCAGCCCAAAGGGCGGGAAGCGGCGGCCTTTGGTACCGGTTGGTGCCACGAACCGGTACCAATGCCCCCCCTTTAGTCCCGGTTGGTGCCACCAACCGGGACCAAAGGCCCCTGTGCTGCACGCATCGGGGCCAAAGTTTAGTCCCACCTCGCTAGTTGAGAGGGGCGCGCAGTGGTTTATAAGCCCCACTGCCGCACCCCTCTCAACCTCCTCTCCATTGCAGGCTTACGGGCCTACTTGTTACTGCTATGCCTGATGGGCCTGCTGGCCTGCTGCGGGCCTGAATCCTGGCCCATGGATGGGTTTCTAGTCGTATTCAGGCTGTGGTGGCCCAGTAGGTGGCAATTTTTTGTTTTTTTTGTTTTATTTACTTATTGTTGCTATTTTTATTTTTTCCAGTTTTTTTGTTTTGTTTTCTGCATTATTTATTTTCTTTTGTTTTTTGCTTTATTTTTTAATTCTTTTTGCTTTTAGTTTTAGGAAAATTATAAACTTTCTGTTAGTGCCATTACTTTTCAAATTTGAAAACATTTTTTTTGTTTTTTTGTTTTCTTTCTTGCTTTATTTATATTATTTTGTTTCTACTTACAACAAAAAACTTATTGTTGCTATTTTTAATTATTACGAGGGCCGAACCATAAGACATTAAAGCATTTCGAATGAACTCTGAAAAAGTTGAAAGTTGGCATGGTATCATACTCGCCAGTTACAAAGTTGGCATGGTATCATCATAATAGTTGCGGGAGAAAGTCTTCACTTTTTCTTCGCTTGTGTCATTTCCTTAATGCGTCGTAACCATGGGTAATCTTCATCGTTTATCAGGATGCTGGGGTCAGCCTTGACTTTGAAGGGAGGAATTTCATTAAACTTTTCATAATCTTCAGACATGTCTGTCTTGTCCTCCACTCCCACGATGTCCCTTTTTCCTGAAAGAACTATGTGGCGCTTTGGCTCATCGTATGATGTATTCGCTTCCTTATCTTTTCTCTTTCTCGGTCTGGTAGACATGTCCTTCACATAGATAACCTGTGCCACATCATTGGCTAGGACGAACGGTTCGTTAGTGTACCCAAGATTTTTCAGATCCACTGTTGTCATTCCATACTGTGGGTCTACCTGTACCCCGCCTCCTGACAGATTGACCCATTTGCACTTAAACAAAGGGACCTTAAAATCATGTCCGTAGTCAAGTTCCCATATATCCACTATGTAACCATAATATGTGTCCTTTCCCCTCTCGGTTGTTGCATCAAAGCGGACACCGCTGTTTTGGTTGGTGCTGTTTTGATCTTGGTCAATCGTGTAAAATGTATTCCCATTTATCTTGTATCCTTTCCAAATCAATACAGTCAAAGATGGTCCCCTGGACAACAAGTACAGCTCATCACAAACAGTGTTGTCACCTCTGGTACGTGCTTCCTACCAACTGCTGAAAGTCATGATGTGTTCACATGTAATCCAGTCGTCGCACTGCTCCGGGTGTTTGGAGCGCAGACTGTTCATGTGTTCATCGACATAAGGGGTCACCAAGGTAGAGTTCTGTAGAACTGTGTAGTGTGCTTGAGACCAAGAATATCCGTCCCTGCATATTATTGAGTCCCTTCCAAGCGTGCCTTTTCCAGTCAGTCTCCCCTCATACCGCGATTTAGGGAGACCTATCTTCTTAAGGCCAGGAATGAAGTCAACACAAAACCCGATGACATCCTCTGCTTGATGGCCCATGGAGATGCTTCCTTCGGCCTTGCGCGTTACGGACATATTTCTTTAGGACTCCCATGAACCTCTCAAAGGGGTACATATTGTGTAGAAATACGGGCCCGTAATGACAATCTCGTCAACTAGATGAACTAGGACGCAAGCGCCATGATATTGAAGAAGGATGGTGGGAACACCAGCTCGAAACCGACAAGACATTCCACCACATCACTCCTTAGCCTTGGTATGATTTCTGGATCGATCACCTTCGAGAGATTGCATTGAGGAATGCACATAGCTTCACAATGGCTAATCGGACGTTTTCGGTAGAAGCCCCTCAATGCAACCGGAAGCGCTTGCGCCATAATCACGTGGCAGTCATTAGACTTCAGGTTCGGAACTTTTTCTCCGCATATTTATTATTCCCTTTATATTCGACGAAGCCGTCGGGACCTTCATCTTGAGCAGGCATTCAAAGAAGATTTCTTTTCTTCTTTCGAAGAGCGTAGCTGGCAGGACCTTCATCTCGCTTCGGAGGCATGCCCTCTTTTTCGTGCAAGCGTTGCAGGTCCTCCGTGCCTCGGTGTATCTTTTGTCTTCCCATACACGCCCAAGAAGCCTAGCAGGTTCACGCAAAGGTTCTTCGTCACGTGCATCACGTCGATCGAAGAGCGGATCTCTAGGTCTTTCCAGTAGGGTAGGTTCCAAAATATAGATTTCTTCTTCCACATGGGTGCGTGATTCTCAGCGTCATTCGGAACAGCTAGTCCGCCGGGACCTTTTCCAAAGATTACGTGTAAATCATTGACCATAGCAAGTACGTGATCACCGGTACGCATGGCGGGCTTCTTCCGGTGATCTGCCTCGCCTTTGAAATGCTTGCCTTTCTTTCGACAGTGATGGTTGGTCGGAAGAAATCGGTGTCAGGTACACATTCTTCCTGCAGCTTGCTAGGTATATACTATCGGTGTCAAGTAAACAGTGCGTGCATGCATGGTATCCCTTGTTTGTCTGTCCTGAAAGGTTACTGAGAGCGGGCCAATCGTTGATGGTCACGAACAGCAACGCCTTTAGGTTAAATTCCTCCTGTTTGTGCTCATCCCACGTACGTACACCGTTTCCATTCCACAGCTGTAAAAGTTCTTCAACTAATGGCCTCAGGTACACATCAATGTCGTTGCCGGGTTGCTTAGGGCCTTGGATGAGAACTGGCATCATAATGAACTTCCGCTTCATGCACATCCAAGGAGGAAGGTTATCCATACATAGAGTCATGGGCCAGGTGCTGTGATTGCTGCTCTGCTCCCCGAAAGGATTAATGCCATCCGCGCTTAAAGCAAACCATACGTTCCTTGGCTCACTTGCAAACTCATTCCAATACTTTCTCTCGATTTTTCTCCACTGTGACCCGTCAGCGGGTGCTCTCAACTTCTCGTCTTTCTTACGGTCCTCACTGTGCCATCGCATCAACTTGGCATGCTCTCCGTTTCTCAACAGATGTTTCAACCGTGGTATTATAGGAGCATACCACATAACCTTCGCAGGAACCCTCTTCCTGGGGGGGCTCACCATCAACATCACCAGGGTCATCTTGTCTGATCTTATACCGTAATGCACCGCATACCGGGCATGCGTTCAGATCCCTGTACGCACCGCGGTAGAGGATGCAGTCATTAGGGCATGCATGTATCTTCTGCACCTCCAATCCTAGAGGGCATACGACCTTCTTTGCTGCGTATGTACTGTCGGGCAATTCGTTATCCTTTGGAAGCTTCTTCTTCAATATTTTCAGTAGCTTCTCAAATCCTTTGTCAGGCACAACATTCTCTGCCTTCCACTGCAGCAATTCCAGTACGGTACCGAGCTTTGTGTTTCCATCTTCGCAATTGGGGTACAACCCTTTTTGGTGGTCCTCTAACATGCGATCGAACTTCAGCTTCTCCTTTTGACTTTCGCATTGCGTCCTTGCATCGACAATGACCCTGCGGAGATCATCATCATCGGGCACATCGTCTGGTTCCTCTTGATCTTCAGCAGCTTCGCCCGTTGCAGCATCATCGTGCACATCGTCTGGTTCCTCTTGATGTTCAGTAGCATCACCGTATGCAGGGGGCACATAGTTGTCATCGTACTCTTCTTCTTCGCCGTCTTCCATCATAACCCCTATTTCTCCGTGCCTCGTCCAAACATTATAGTGTGGCATGAAACCCTTGTAAAGCAGGTGGGTGTGGAGGATTTTCGGTCGAGTAAGACTTCAGATTCCACATATAGGGCATGGACAACACATAAAACCATTCTGCTTGTTTGCCTCAACCACTTTGAGAAAATCATGCACGCCCTTAATGTACTCGGAGGTGTGTCTTGAACCGTACATCCATTCTCGGTTCATCTGCGTGCATTATATATAATTAAGTGTGTCAAAATCATTATAGAACATCATGAATGGATAATTAAGTGATGAAATTAATAGAAGTTCATCATCACATTAAAACCAAAGTACATGCATAGTTCTCATCTAACAACATAAAGCTCTGCAGAGCATCTAAATTAATTAAACCATACACTGAAACTATGTAAAACATTTCAATGCGAAAACAAATGCGATCATAATCTCAACCAATGTAACAACTGATCCAACGGCATAATGATACCAAGCCTCGGTATGAATGGCATATTTTCTAATCTTTCTAATCTTCAAGCGCATTGCATCCATCTTGATCTTGTGATCATCAACGACATCCGCAACATGCAACTCCAATATCATCTTCTCCTCCTCAATTTTTCTAATTTTTTCCTTCAACAAATTGTTTTCTTCTTCAACTAAATTTAACCTCTCGACAATAGGGCCGGTTGGAATTTCCGGTTCAACAACCTCCTAGATAAATAAAATCTATGTCACGTTGGTCGGCATAATTGTCATAAACAATAAATGAACCAATAGTTATGAAAAGATAATATATACCACATCCGAATCATAGACAGGACGAGGGCCGACGGGGGCGGATACCAAAACCATCCCACTATATAAGATGCAATAATAAAAGTAAGAAAATTATACAAGTATCTATATAAACATACAAGTAAGAATTTTTTTCCTTTCAGAAAGAAGATAAGATAAGAACAAGAGGCTCACCACGGTGGTGCCAGCGACGAGATCGGCGCGGGCGATCGACGGCGGTGAAGACGGGGACGGGACGTGACGGACCGCTAAATCTAGACAAATATTAAGGAAAATGGAGCTTGGAGGTCGAGCTTGGAGAGGAGAAAGCTTAAGTAGTGTGGCTCGGGCATTCCATCGAACACGTTGTGTGCATAGGAGGTGAGCTAGAGCACCACAAAGCTCTCCCCTCGCCTACCACGAAAAACAGAGCACTGGGAGTGCTCTACTCGCGGGCGAGGGGTATATATAGGCAACTAATTGGTCCCGGTTGGTGACTTGAACCGGGACTAAAGGGCAGCCTTTGGTCCCGGTTCGTCCCACCAACCGGGACCAATGGTGGTGGGCTAGGAGCGAGGCCCATTGGTCCCGGTTCGTCCCACCAACCGGGACCAAAAGGTCCAGACGAACCGGGACCAATGGCCCACGTGGCCCGGCCGGCCCCCGGGGCTCACGAACCGGGTCCAATGCCCCCATTGGTCCCGGTTCTGGATTGAATCGGGACTAATGGGCTGGCCGGGCCTGGACCATTGCCCTATTTTCTACTAGTGATGAGACAACCACCTGGTTATGAGTTAAAAGGCAAGGAAAATTATCTTTGCAAACTTGATAAGGCCCTATATGGATTAAAACAAGCACCTAGGGCTTGGTACTCCAAGTTAAGTGAAAAACTTCAAACACTTGGTTTCAAATCATCCAAGGGAGATACTTCCTTGTTCTTCTATAGGAAAGGAAATATCAATATTTTTATGTTGGTCTATGTTGATGATATTATTGTTGCTAGCTCATCACAAGATGCAACCGTAGCATTGTTGGCAGATCTGAAGAAGGACTTTGCCTTGAAAGATTTAGGTGATCTACACTACTTCTTGGGAATGGAAGTTCGAAAGGTGAAAGATGGAATACTTCTCACCCAGGAAAAATATGTCTTGGATATGCTTAAGCGTGCAGGAATGGTAAATTGCATGGTTTCAAACATGCCTCTCTCTACATTAGAAAAACTGTCAAGAGAAGAAGGAGAACCATTGGGGGCCGAGGAGTCAACAAAATACAGGAGTATGGTAGGTGCTTTGCAGTATTTAACACTGACAAGACCTGACATTTGTTTTCCTGTCAACAAGGTATGCAAGTACTTGCATTCTCCTACTTCTCAGCATATGATAGTAGTTAAGAGAATTTTGAGATATCTCAGAGGTACTATGAGTACAGGTCTGAAATTTACCAAGTCAACCTTCAATATTGTTAGTGCTTTCTAAGATGCTGACTGGGCAGGATGTCTAGATGACAGAAGGTCAACAGGAGGTTTCTATGTGTTCTTTGGTCCTAATTTGATTTTCTGGAGTGCACGTAAGAAAGCTACTGTCTCTAGGTCCAGTATAGAGGCTGAGTACAAATCTTTAGCTAATGCTACTGCCGAGATTATTTGGGTTCAAGCTTTGTTACGTGAACTTGGAGTTATGCATTCACCAGTTGCACGCCTCTGGTGTGATAACATTAGTGCTACATATTTATCAGCAAATCCAGTATTTCATGCAAGGACAAAACACATAGAAGTTGACTATCATTTTGTTTGAGAGAGAGTAGCTAGCAAACTGCTGGACATTCGTTTTGTTCCCATAGGTGATCAAGTTGCAGACGGTTTTACCAAAGCCTTATCATGGCGGAAGTTAGAAGATTTCAAGACCAATCTCAACTTGGTGACGCTGTGATTGAGGGGGCGTGTTGGAAAGTATTGTACCACGTGTATACAGTATTGTATAAACCGTACGCACCATAGGTAGGGCTAGATTGCGAGCGTGTGTTGTTGTAATGTGGTAGTTAGGTTGTTAGTGTTTCTCCTCATATCTTGTATAGCTTTCTTGAGGATTAATCCACGACCTAACTACCATATCTTTGTAACTTATCCCTGTCTATATAACACGCAACGCGTCCCTGCCAGAGGCATATGCTTCCACACAATCTTTCACTGCCGTCTCCAACGGCCATTGACCGGAGTTATACACCTACGTGGTGGACTCGTACGTGAGCACAACCTCGGGCACCACCGTGACACAGACGCGCACGCACTTACTCTGGGCACACCCTCCACGGCCATGGACACGAACACCGACGTGGCCACGCATCGGCGCCCAAACTCGCCCTAGACCTAGACACACACGCTGGTCATCGCGGCGAGTTGTAGTTTATTCCTAACAGGAGGGGACGCAACAGAGCAGCTAGAGCTCGGCTGCATTGCGCGGCGGGCACCTATACGTCAACGAGCCCGACATAAGCTTGGTGTGGCTGAATCAGAGCTCCCTGCGGGGCCTTTGCCGGCGAAGAGGTCTGGCCAAAGCAGCAGTGGTGTACTTGCGGAGAGAGTTGGCGGCGTGGCCGAGGAGGTCGAACATTTTGTAGCGGGACTAGAGGAGGCGGACAACTATGCTACACTTACGGGCATATCCCACGGAATGCAAGTTAGATGGACTGATTTGGCAATGATTAATTGGCAAACAAATGGCAGCAGGGCCCACTCTGTAAATAGGGGGGAGGGATTGGTTAGGAGTATACCTGGCCATGGGATACCGGGCCTGAAAAAGCCCGACCCGAGCTGGCCCAACCTTGCCCATGGGCCGGGCCTGAGCCTAGGTTTTGAGCCCGAAGGTCGGGCCGAGCTGGGTGAGGGAGTCCTAGATTAGGGGTTCTCCGGACAGCCGGACTATATCCTTTGGCCGGACTGTTGGACTATGAAGATACAAGATTGAAGACTTCGTCCCGTGTCCGGATGGGACTCTCCTTGGCGTGGAAGGCAAGCTTGGCGATATGGATATGTAGATCTCCTCCCTTGTAACCGACTCTGTGTAACCCTAGCCCCTCGGGTGTCTATATAAACCGGAGGGTTTTGTCCGTAGGACAACAACAATCATACCATAGGCTAGCTTCTAGGGTTTAGCCTCTACGATCTCGTGGTAGATCAACTCTTGTAATACTCATATCATCAAGATCAATCAAGCAGGAAGTAGGGTATTACCTCCATCGAGAGGGCCCGAACCTGGGTAAACATTGTGTCCCCCGCCTCCTGTTACCATCCGCCTTAGACGCACAGTTCGGGACCCCCTACCCGAGATCCGCCGGTTTTGACACCGACATTGGTGCTTTCATTGAGAGTTCCACTATGTCGTCACCGTAAGGCTTGATGGCTCCTTCGATCATTGGTAACGATGCGGTCCAGGGTGAGGTTTTCCTCCCCGGACAGATCTTAGTATCCGGTAGCTTCGCACTGCGGGCCAACTCACTTGGCCATCTGGAGCAGATCGAGAGCTACGCCCCTGGCCACCAGGCCAGGTTCAGAAACTTGAACTACACTGCCGACATCCGCGGAGACTTGATCTTCGACGGATTCGAGCCCATACCAGGTGTGCAGCACGATCACGACGAGCACGATTTAGCTCTACCGTCGGACAGTGTTCGGGAGATCACACCTGCAACCACTCCGGCCTTCAATACGGAGCAAATTGCGCCATCCGAGGACGGGTGGATAGACCCCGCCAGCGAGGCCGCACTCTCAGTGGCGATAGAGCCGGATACTGACTTCACCCCTTACGAGAGCCGTGTTGCCGAACCACTGGATTCGTTTCCGCCACGGACTCCGAGCATCCTGCGTCCGTGCCCATCGAATCCGATTGGGCGCCGATCATTGAGTTTACCTCTGTGGATATCTTTCAGCACTCGCCTTTCGGCGACGTGCTAAATTCATCAAAGTCTCTCTCCTTGTCAGGAGAACATTGGCCGAACAATGTCCGGCTAGGATGGGATGCGGACGACGAAGAAATTCGCTGCCCACCCACCACCCACTTAGTAGCCACTGTCGACGATTTAACCGACATGCTCGATTTCGACTCCGAAGACATCGACGGCATGGACGACGATGCAGGAGAAGAACATGAACCATCGCCTATAGGGCGCTGGAGAGCCACTTCATCACATGACATATACATGGTGATGCACCCAAAGAAAACAATGACGAGGAATGGAATGATGCAGCGAAGAACAGCTCCATCGAGAAGCAAACAAAGCATCGGCGTAGGCGCCGCTCCAAATCCTGCCTCGGCAAAAATAGCGATAACAACGAAAGAGAAAACAACTCCCCAGTCGACTCCAGAGGAAACGACGACCACATCGACCCACCGGCAGAGCAGGATGAACCAGCAAACGGAGAACATAGTACGGATCCGCTGTCCGAACACGGCGACGCCGAGGATAAAGCTCATCAACCCTCCTCCGGAGAGGAAAATGGTCCGGACGAAGATGCAAACATCATCCCGGAAGAGCACTTGGAACAAGAGAACCTCCGCAGAAGGATTATTGCCACAGCGAGGAGTCTGAAGAAGCAGAAGCAAAGGCTTAAGGCCGCACAAAATACGCTCAATAGCAGATGTAACAAAGTGCTCGACAACGAAGAAAAGTATGGTGGAAGTAACCACACAAAGAGCTATCCAAAGCGCAAGCTATTGCCTGAATTCGACGATGAGGCCTTAGAGCCCACACAGCCGAAAAACAAAACGGCCAAATTGGCTGCGATAGAAGCGGCCAACAAGGCCGCATATAAGTCAACACACGATCTACATGAGGACGATGAGGCCTTAGAGCACCTGGATACACAACCGTCCGAATGCCATGATACATCAAAACGGCCCCCTAACCTGGACCACGAATTTCCAGAAGGATTCAAACCAGTGAACATAGAAGACTACGACGGGACCAGAGACCCTGGGGTCTGGATCGAGGACTTCATCCTCCATATCCATATGGCTCGCGGAGACGATCTCCACGCCATCAAGTACTTGCCACTCAAACTTAAAGGACCAGCTCGGCACTGGCTGAAAAGCCTCCCCGAAAACTCAATTGGAAGTTGGGAGGAGCTCGAGGATGCTTTTCGGGCTAATTTTCAAGGGACCTATGTCCGACCTCTGGACGCAGACGATTTAAGTCATATAATTCAACAGCCCGGAGAGTCAGCCCGAAAGCTTTGGAACAGGTTCCTCACTAAGAAGAACCAAATCGTCGACTGCCCGGACGGCGAAGCCTTAAAAGCTTTCAAGCACAGCGTCCGAGATGAATGGCTCGCCAGACACCTCGGCCAACAAAAACCGAGAACAATGGCAGCCCTGACAAGCCTAATGACCCGCTTTTGCGTGAGCGAAGATAGCTGGTTAGCCCGTAGTGGCACCAGCGACCCATGCACATCCGAAGCCAGGGATGGCAATGGAAAACCACCACGCAGTAAAAGCAAGAGTCGAAATACAGAAGGCAGCCCAGATAATACGGCGGTAAACGCCGGATTCAGGGGCTCTCGACCAGGTCAGCGGAAAAAGCCTTTCAAAGACAGCAGAGATGGACCGTCCAGCCTAAACAAAATTCTAGACAAACTATGTCAGATTCATGGCACCCCCGATAAACCTGCAAATCACACCCACAAAGAATGTTGGGTCTTCAAGCAGGCCGGTAAGCTAAACGCCGAACACAAGGGGAGGGAGACACCAAGCGAAGACGAGGATGAACCTCGCCAGGAAAACACTAGGGGACAAAAAAATTCCCTCCAGAGGTCAAAACAGTGAGCATGATCCACGTGACGAAGAGGAGAAGCAAACATGCACTCCGAGACACACGCGCCGTAGAGCCCGTCACCACTAAGTTCAACCCCTGGCTGGCCTGCGCGATCACTTTTGATCGCAGGGATCACCCGATAAGCATCCGGCACGAAAAATTGGCTGCCTTGATGTTAGACCCAATAATAAACGGGTACCATCTCACACGAGTCCTTATGGACGGCGGCAGTAGTCTAAACCTGATATATCAGGATACAGTTTGCAGAATGGGGATAGACCCGACAAAAATCAGCCACAGTAATACTACCATCAAGGGAATAATACCAGGCCCAGAGGCCCGCTGCATGGGCTCTCTATTACTAGAGGTTGTATTCGGTTCTCCTGACAACTTCCGAAGCAAAAAGTTAACCTTCAACCTCGCTCCATTCCGAAGTGGCTATCAAGCACTACTCGAAAAAGCGGCTTTTGCTCGTTTTAATGCAGTACCGCATTATGCTTCTCTCAAGCTTAAGATTCCCAGTCCACATGGCATCATCACCATTAGGGGCAACATTGAACGTTCCTTACGAGCGTAAGAATGTGCGACGTCTTTAACAGTCGAACACTAAATGGCCCCTCCAACCAGAATAAAGGATCGGTCGTCAAGACCGCGGACACGGCTAGACGACTCCGGCACATTACTAGCTATAACAGCTTAGATAAACCCGAGATTGGCTTGATGGTTATACCACCATAGACGGCAGCAGGGGCTTCCCACGTGTAATCAGGGCTAGTTCGGCTCAACTTGACTTATCTTGAATTTTAATGGTTTATTGAGAATAACCAATTTTTTGGCACGACCACTTTCACCTAAGTTCTTCTCTTTTACAGATGACAATCGTGCACACCCGCCCGTGATACGGCACAACGAATACACAGCGCAGACGCAGCGCAGGACCCGCTCAAAGGTTTATTTTTAGATTAAGACCCTGCGTAAACCTTTTTTACTGTCTTTTGTTGTTCACATCCTCCGGATGCTTAGTATAACTGAGAAGGATGCTGACGTTATTGGCATTTCGCCACGTCAGAGCATTGCACGTACCTGGACACTCGGGGTTCATTATCAAGGGCATTGCTCAGCCCAGCATATGATATAAAGACCGAATACCTTAGGGAGTGTTCGGCGTTGCGAGTTTGGCCTTATATGCATCAGCTCCGAATCATGTCTTTGGTCAAATGTTGGGTTTGCCCGGTTCCCGTGTTTTGCTACCTTACTTTCCGCTCTATCGGCTAACCTGGCCGGGAGAACTACTGCGATTGTGCCCTGGTTCATCCGGACGAGCACCTCAGTAGAAAAAGGCGAAAACTGACTGTCATGATAAAGCGCGAGACTGGTCAACCACTTGATGACTTAGCGGAATCTTCGGGATTCCTCCGCATTAACGAAGGGCCGTTTCCCGGTCATGTACGTACGCGCCCCGTATTCGGATGAGCGCGGAGGTATCAGGGGCTATATAGTAGTCCCACCGTCAAACTACTATGGCTAAGTGAAAGTGTTAAAGCAATATAGTTCGATTGCCTCGTTCGCTGCGCTACCACCTCCTCAATGGACCAAGACGTTGGATCAAGTGTGAATACACATTTTTTGCGAACACCCCCGCATTATATGCGTGGGGGCTGAAGCCGACGACTGCAAACTTTCAGGTTATATACATATAGTACATAATCGGCCGCACAGGAGGCATCATAATACTTTCAGGCAAAAGTATAAACACAGCCTTTATAATTCAATAAAACATTGTTTTTACAATGGGAATACATGTCACTAGAACATAATATTCTTCGAGCACTGAGCCTCAATTGAACGATCGCCTTCAAGGACTTCTTCAAAGTAGTGCTCGGCAGATAGTCGGCCCACAGCCGAACTCTGGGTTGCAATAGCGGTGGCCTCCAGCTCTGCCCAGTATGTCTTGACACGGGCAAGTGCCATCCGCGCACCCTCTATGCACGCCGACCTCTTCATCGCGTCGATGTGCGGCACAGCGCCAAGGAACTGTTGCACTAAACTAAAATAGCTATTCGGCCTTGGCCCTTCCGGCCACAGATGATCCACAATAGACCTCATGGCAAGCCCGGACAACCTATGGAGCTTGGCCCACTCGGCCATTCGCTCATTCAATAGCAGCGGACGCACTGGACTATCGAACTGTTACCAGAACAGCTTTTCCACTTCACGATCTTTTTGATCCTTGAAGTACTCGGCCGCATCAGCAACACTGGATGCCAAATCCACGTATGCGTCTGCAGAACTCCATAGTTGATAAAGAGGGGCATACTTCGGATCTCCGAACTTCTTCCGAAACAAAAAGGGCTTCCCAGCCGCGATATCTCCAGCTTGACGCAGATCCTCTTTCGCCGCTCTGATTTTAGAGCGGGCTTCCTTGGCTGCTACCATGGCCTTCTCTAGGTCAGCCGCCTTCGCTTGGCTTTCTTTTTCAAGAAGCTGGTAACGGTCGGCGGCATCTTTCAACTCAACGGCCATATTGGCTATTTTTTCCTTGCTTTGGCAATGCGCAGCCTGTTCGGCTCTCAGCTCTTCGACCGCCTTTAGAGCAGCCGCATCACTATTCCTCGCTTGTTCTTTGGCTCGGGCAAGTTCCGCCCGAAGGGTCTGATTTCTTCCCCCGTTTGGAAACCTTTGTTTCCGGGTCTTCAGAGGTGGTCCTCCTCCTTCCTTGGGGAGAGGGAATTTCAGATTCTTCTCCCCGGTTATCCTCCTTCGCGGAGGCGCTAATTCCCCCGGTTTGGATGAATAATGAGTGAAGCCTACTTTCAGCCTCTTTATTCCCCCCCCCCCCTTTATCTTCCCCTGAGGCCTCTTTATTCTGGCCAGTAGTGGATCTGCTGAGCCTTCGGGAAGGGGAGCCGAACACCTGATCATCTTCGGCTCTGCTACCCAGTCCTGATCAAAGAGCTACTTTTCAGAATCATGTTGTAATGAATAAAAAGACAGCATATTCGGCCACGGGAATACTTACTTCGGTATCTGGGTGATTGCAGCTCAGACCCGTATCCTCGGTGAGGTCCAGACACCTTATTTGTGGTCCGAAGAACAATTTGTACATCTCTTCGGGCGTCATGCCGAGGAAGTGCTGAATAGCTCGTGGTCCTTCCGGGTTGAACTCACACATTCAGAGGGGACGATGTTTGCAAGGCAGGACTCGACGAACTAGCATGACTTGCATTACCGTTACCAGGTCGACATCTCAGTCGAGGAGATCTCGGATGCGACTCTGCAATATCGGCACGTTGTTTACTGGCCCCAGTCCATCCCCTTGTTGATCCATGACGTCGCCAGAAGGGGGCTCGGCGAAAGGCAGGGCAGCCACCCACTTGGTACCCCGGGAGATGTGATATAAAACAACTCCGTTGCTATAAATCGACACCTTCGAAGGAACCCTCGGTTATGGAACATCGGCGCCTTTGCTTATTGCGGCACTCTCGCACTTTCTGCATGTCACCCTCAATCATCTTCGGCTTCACATTGAAGGTCTTGAGCCATAAGCCGAAGTGTGGGGTAATGCGGAGGAAGGCTTCACACACGACGATGAACAACGAGATGTGAAGGATGGAATCCGAGGCCAGGTCATGGAAATCTAGCCCATAATAGAACATGAGCCCCCTAACAAAGGGATCTAGAGCAAGGCCTAGCCCTCGGAGGAAGTGAGAGATGAATACAACACTCTCGCCGGGTTTGGGAGTGGGAATGACCTGCCCTCGAGCAGGCAACCTGTGTGAGATTTCGCCGGTCAAATACCTGGCCTCTCTTAGCTTCTTGATGTCTTCCTCTGTGACAGAGGAGGGCATCCACCGACCTTGAAGGTTGGATATGGACATGGTTGAAGGTCCGAAGCGCCTGACCTGAGCCTTGGGTGTTGGAAATCGAGGTGGGGGAAGGATCCGATTGAGTGCAAGAAGAAAAAGGACAGGCCTTGAAATCTCTATAAAGGGGATGAATATCAAGCGTCCTCCGCGTGGCCATTTGGGACTTGCCTAAAATTGTGGAGTCTACCAACGGGCACAATTGGGTTACCCACATCTGTATTGATGAGAATCCCGCAATAAGGGGGACACGATCTCTTCTTCAACGAGATGTGCCAATAAAATCGCCTCGCAAAATGTACAGTGGCAGGCTGATTGAGATAGACGGTTCGTCATGGCCAGCCTGCGGCAATGCGTCACATTATGAAAAACGGTCGGCAGATTAGATGTGTGGAAATATTATTCTCTCTACGGTGGTATGTGGAACTTGTTTTGCAGAGCCGGACACTATCCTTGTGTTCAAGATCTTCTATGGAGTATTCGGAGGACCCGCCTTGCAATGCCGAAGACAAATCTGCGCGCCGGACTCATCGTCATTGAAGCCTGGTTCAGGGGCTACTGAGGGAGTCCTGGATTAGGGGGTCTCTGGACAACCGGGCTATATCCTTTGGCCGGACTGCTGGACTATGAAGATACAAGATTGAAGACTTCGTCCCGTGTCCGGATGGGACTCTCCTTGGCGTGGAAGGCAAGCTTGGCGATACGGATATGTAGATCTCCTCCCTTGTAACCGACTTTGTGTAACCCTAGCCCCTCCGGTGTCTATATAAACCAGAGGGTTTTGTCCGTAGGACAACAACAATCATACCATAGGCTAGCTTCTAGGGTTTAGCCTCTACGATCTCGTGGTAGATCAACTCTTGTAATACTCATATCATCAAGATCAATCAAGCAGGAAGTAGGGTATTACCTCCATCGAGAGGGCCTGAACCTGGGTAAACATCGTGTCCCCTGCCTCCTGTTACCATCTGCCTTAGACGCACAGTCCGGGACCCCCTACCGAGATCCGTCGGTTTTGACACCGACACTGGGCCCAGGACCGCCATATTTGTGATTCAGTGAAGAGGCCTGGCCAAGGCCCGACGGACTTTTTCGTTGATGAGCCAGGCTTGGGCCTAGATTCTAGGCCCTACGGCCGGGCCGGACCAAGCCTGAGCCTAGGTTGTTTGCTTCGGGCTTGGTAGGCCCGGTCCGAAGCCCGCCCGGCCCGACGGATGGCCAGGTATAGTTAGCCTGCACTCCCTCCATTCATTTATATAAGGTGTATTTATGCTTTGATAAAATTCCACAATGTAAGGTCATTTGTTCTAATTTCTCATAATTCCGATATTGGTCGTCGAGAAAAAGGAAAGTATCTCTCCCATCATTGCATGTATCTCTCCTTGTAGAGAAAGAAAAGGAAACTATCTCTATCCCAACTGCGTGTATCTCTTCCTTTCCTAGCCTAAATGATTTACTTTCCGCTAATCTACGAATTAGACAAGGGTAATTTCATCTCCAATTTGGCTTTGATGAGGTGTTCATTGCAATCCCGGCCGGTGTCGGTATGAAAGAAAGATGGATCATGCGCTATTGATTAAGATTGCAATATAAATGGAATTTTAAAAATATCTAACATGTAAAATAACATCACATTCATGTTCTACACATTTTTCTAATCAAATTTCATATATAACATGTCAAAATTGGAGTTGAAGTTTAAAAGATATTGATATTCTAGAAATAGTACTATTTGTTCTAGATGGACTGTGGGTTAACTTTTGAATAGCAGGGGGTTTTCCGCTAAAACGCAAAAATGATTCATTTTCATGTAATGGTGAACTGTTGGGTATTTACCAAAAAAGGGAGGAGGTTTTCTGCAAAACAGTACAAAAAACAGCTCATTTACTCACTTAAATGTGGATGGCATGTTATTTGCCTGAAAACAAAGGGGGTTTTCTATTAAAATGCTGATGAAGAACGTATGGAAGTAATCCGTACTTTATTAGTAAGTATATATATATATATATATATATATATATATATATATATATATATATATATATATATATATATATATATATATATATATATATATATATATATGTGTGTGTGTGTGTGTGTGTGTGTGTGTGTGTGTGTGTGTGTGTGGTGGGTCAATATAAATATTTCTAGTATAACATAGAATAACTCTATTAAGAAATTCAAAAATGATGCAGAAGTGCATATAATTAATAATTCCCTATTCATTAAGACGTGTTGATTGTTTCATAAACCAACATGCCCCTTAACCATTGCCCAAACTTTTGTCTATGTGAAAGAGAGAGATGTGAAAAACTAAGGGGAATGGGCTCTCGTGCAACAGCCTAGCTATATATGCATTGCTCTGTAAATGCAATAAATATGAAGAAAGAGATAGAGAGAAGATGGAAAAAATATTAATGTAATAGCCAATCTTATAGCCCACATTACCATATGAGTGCCTATAGATGACATGACATCTCCTTATAGTGATAGAGGCGAAGGTGACCCGATGTTTCGATGAGAGGTAGCTATCCTTTTTGGTGGAAGTCAACTTTGACGATCCGACTACGAGCGTGCGACGTCGCGCCTTATCAATCGCTAAACCAACTCCGAGAGGTCTTTGATCACGTCGGAGCATGATCAACCTGGCCACGGGTGTCTATTTTCTGCATGCAAACGGAGAACAAGTAAGAAACTGATATTGCAATCTTAAGAGGGAAGCTTTATTAATGAAAGTGGTGTTCTGTGATGTCTTGGTCTGGTCATTGAACACAAAGAAAGGACGCGAGTTGTAGCTATGGCGAACTTTAATCTAAACAAAACCAAGTCTTGACGGTGCCTTAAAGGCTATATTTATAGGGGAAAGGGAGGGGATTTCGTTTACCCTTGGCAAGATGGGACTAAAACATCTCCTGAGTCGTTTCGCCTACAATACAGACTCTAAAAACAGCCTAAAAAGAGTTATTTCAGAATTACATGGGCCTTGTCGAATAATAAGGTGGCGCAACACCTAAATAAAGCTAAGGACAAAATTTATGAAAGGGCATCTTTTATATTTCATCCATCTTCTTATATGTAATCCTGGTGGCTTCAAAGTGCTGGAATCTCCACTGGAAACTCCATTCTTGTTGCCTGCTACCTCTTGAGCATGCGTTGGTTTTTCCCTTGAAGAGGAAAGGGTGATGCAGCAAAGTAGCGTAAGTATTTCCCTCAGTTTTTGAGAACCAAGGTATCGATCCAGTAGGAGGCCACACGCAAGTCCCTCGTAGCTACACAAACAAATAAGAACGTTGCAACCAACGCAATAAAGGGGTTGTCAATCCCTTCACGGCCACTTGCAAAAGTGATATCTGAAAGAGATGATAAGATAATGTTTTTGGTATTTTTATGATAAAGATTGAAAGTAAAGATTGCAAAATAAACAGCGATAGAAATAGCTTGTTGACAGGAGATTAATATGATGGAAAATAGACCCAGGGGCCATAGGTTTCACTAGTGGCTTCTCTCAAGATAGCATAAGTATTACGGTGGGTGACCAAATTACTGTCGAGCAATTGATAGAAAAGTGCATAATTATGAGAATATCTAGGAATGATCATGTATATAGGCATCATGTCCGCAACAAGTAGACCGACTCCTGCCTGCATCTACTACTATTACTCCACACATCGACCGCTATCCAACATGCATCTAGAATATTAAGTTCATAGAACAGAGTAACGCATTAGGCAAGATGACATGATGTAGAGGGATAAACTCATGCAATATGATATAAACCCCAACTTTTTATCCTCGATGGCAACAATACAATACGTGTCGTTTCCCCATCACATCCTGGGATCGAGCACCGCATGATTGAACCCAAAGCTAAGCACTTCTCCCATTGCAAGAAAGATCAATCTAGTAGGCCAAACCAAACTGATAATTCAAAGAGACTTGCAAAGATAACCAATCATACATAAAAGAATTCAGAGAAGATTCAAATATTGTTCATAGATAATCTTGATCATAAACCCACAATTCATCGGATCTCGACAAACACACCGCAAAAAGAGTTACATCAAATAGATCTCCAAGAAGATTGAGGAGAACTTTGTATTGAGATCCAAACAGAGAGAAGAAGCCATCTAGCTAATAACTATGGACCCGAAGGTCTGTGGTAAACTACTCACACATCATCGGAGAGGCTATGGTGTTGATGTAGAAGCCCTCCGTGATCGATGCCCCCTCCGGCGGAGCGCCAGAAAAGGCCCCAAGATGGGATCTCATAGGTACAGAAGGTTGCGGCGTTGGAAATAGGGTTTCGTGGTTCTCCTTGATGGTTTCAGGGTACGTAGGTATATATAGGAGGAAGAAGTAGGTTGGTGGAGCCACGAGGGGCCCATGAGGGTGGAGGGCGCACCCAGGGGGGTAGGCGCGTCCCCCTGCCTCGTGGCCTCCTCGTTGATTACTTGACGTCCACTCCAAGTCCTCTGAATCACGTTTGTTCCAAAAATCACGCTCGCGAAGGTTTCATTCCGTTTGGACTCTGTTTAATATTCCTTTTCTGCGAAACACTGAAATAGGAAAAAAAACAGCAATTTGCATTGGGCCTTGGGTTAATAGGTTAGTCCCAAAAATAATATAAGTGTATAAATAAGCCCATTAAACATCCAAAACAGGATATATAATAGCATGGAGAAATCAAAAATTATAGATACGTTGGAGACGTATCATTGCCTTCGCGCTCGGCTTGTCCATGCTTGTCCATGCTCCAGTGTTCGTCCTTCTGGTCCATGCTAGGCCCTTAATTCGTAAGAAAAACAAATGTGTCCAATTTAGGCAACATCATATTCTCATGAAACACTAGAATCATTACCAAGAAACGGAAGTACCTAGTATTTCAATTGGCGTGAGCGAGCTTTAGTATTGGGCCCAATATGTGTAGTAGCAGGGGTTGTGGGTGTAACAGTAGTAGTGATATCCTCATCATCCTTCACTTCTTGAACTGAAGTTGTCCTCGACGGAAGCTCATATTCCTCACCCACATAAGGCTTCAAATATGCAATGTTAAAAGTGGGACTAACCCAAAATCCGCAGGCAGCTCAAGTTTATATGCATTATCATTTATTTTATCTAACACCTTAAAATGACCATCAGCACGTGGCATCAGGTTAGATTTGCAAATAAGGATCGAAAAGGAGTTATGACTGGAGGAGACTCTCCAGAGTGATCTGGAGGCGATGATGGCTCACCTGAATGAGCTCCCCCGCCGAGTGAAAGCATGGAAGAAGTCTGTTGCTCGCCGCAAAGCCAATGTGGTGATCTCCCTCGTCCGTGTCCACTGCAAAGACGTGAAAGAGGAGAAGCTGAAGTCTCTCAAGGTCGCGAACACGAAGAAGCTCAAGTTCAAGGACTTCATGGAGATGTTCATCGAAGCAACCACTGGGATTGTTGATGGCATTGATCTGGACACCTTCGTTGGGTTTGCCAGTCCCACAGATGCATGAGAAAACTTTAAGCCTTAAACATTCGCCTCGGTATGCCAAGTGAATTTGTATGCCTTAAACTCTTTCGGGTCTTGGGGCCCTGTACTTTCATTTGCTTTTGAACTACTAGAGTTATTCAAATGCTTTCCTTTGAGTTCTTGAATGTCTTTTACTTACACGAAAGCTAGTTCACATCTAACCCCTCGAGTGAGAGGGAAGCCTTCACTCGGAGTGTTTGTTTTAACTTAGGCGAAAGCTGGTTCACAGCTAAGCCCCTCAGTGAGAGGGAAGTTCATCACTCGGAGTAGTTTTTTTAACTTAGGCGAAGACTGGTTCGCAGCTAAACTCCCGCCTGAGAGGGAAGTTCGTCACTCGGAGTAATTATCTTTTTTTAAGTTAGGTGAAAGCTAGTCGCGGCTAAGCCCCCGAGTGAGAGGGAAGTTTATAACTTGGGTAGTTTTTAACTTCGGCGAAAGCTAGTTTGTAGCTAAGCCCCCGAGTGAGGGAAGTTGTCACTCGGAGTAGTTTTTAACTTAGGCGAAAGTTAGTTCGCAGCTAAGCCCCCAAGTGAGAGGGAAATTCGTCACTCAGAGTAGTTTTTTACTTAGGCGAAAACTGGTTCGTAGCTAAGCCCCCGAGTGAGAGGGAAGTTCGTCACTTAGAGTAGTTTTTAACTTAGGCAAAATCTGGATCGCCGCTAAGCCCCTGAGTGAGAGGGGAGTTCATCACTCAGAGTGGTTGTTTTAACTTAGACGAAAGCTAGTTCGCAGCTAAGCCCGAGTGAGAGGGAAGTTCATCACTCAGAGTGGTTGTTTGACTTAGGCTTAGCTGGTTCACAGCTAAGCCTCCGAACAAGAGGGGATGCTTCATTTGGACGAGCTTTCACCCACAAGAGGTTTGGGCTCAAGTGTGTAAAGCTGAACTCAATGAAGTACCGGAAAAGACATATACTTTTATTCATCAAATATCACTCCAGTGCTTTTATTACATCTCATCATGCCAACGTTAACTATAAAACCACCGAAGCAGGTCGGCATTCCAAGCGTGGGACTCATCTATATTCTTCAGGAGGTTGTATAGCATGTATGCTCCGTTATGCAGAACCTTTGAGATGATAAAGGGGCCTTCCCACGCGGGAGGGAGTTTATGCGGCCTCTGTTGGTCCACTTGGAGCATAGGATCGCCTTCCTGAAAGGCCCGACCCCTGATGTGTCTATCATGGAAGCGTCGGCGGTCCTATTGATATCTGGCCGAGTGGATGAGGGCCATTTCTCTCTCTTATTCTAGGAGGTCGACGCCATCCTTGCGCGCCAGCTCCGCCTCGACCTCGGAGTACAATTCCACTCGGGGTGAATTGTGGAGTAGATCACTCAGCAGGACAGCCTCTGCTCCATACACCATGAAAAAGGGAATGCGATCGGTAGACCGATTGGGGGTCGTCCTCAGGCCCCACAGAATAGATGACAACTCGATGACCCAGGCTCCAGCAGTGTGCTCTAAATCACGCGTGAGGCTTGGTTTTAACCCTTGGAGGATCAAACTGTTTCCTCTTTTGGCTTTTCCATTCGACTGTGGACGTGCCACAGAGGTGTAATTGACTCGAGTGCCTTGGGCGCTGCAGAACGCCCTGATCTCTTCTGAGTCAAAGTTCGAGTCATTGTGTGTGATGATGTTATGGGGACGCCATATATGAAGTCTAATTCTTTCAAAAACTTGGTCGTCGTCCGCGAGTCTAGCTTCTTGATGGGTTTCGCCTCAATCCACTTCGTAAACTTATCAACAGCTACCAACAAGTGGGTGAATCCACTCGACCCTGTCCTAAGAGGGCCGACCATGTCAAGCCCCCAAACTACAAATGGCTAGACGAGTAGAATGGTATTCAATGCAGACGCGGGCTTGTGTGAAAAATTTGCGTACAACTGATAGCCAGTGTAGCGCTGGTCTATCTGTTAAGTAGCCTCATTGGCACGTGGACAGTAAAAACCCACTCGGTAAGCTTTAGCCACGATTGTCCGAGAGGTAAGAGCTCCATAGCCTGATAACCCACAAGTATAGGGGATCAATTGTAGCCTCTCTCTGGATAAGTAAGAGTGTCGAACCCAACGAGGAGCTAAAGGTAGAACAAATATTCCCTCAAGTTCTATCGACCACCGATACAACTCTACGCACGCTTGACGTTCGCTTTACCTAGAACAAGTATAAAACTAGAAGTACTTTGTAGGTGCTTTTGGATAGGTTTGCAAGATAATAAAGATCGCGTAAATAAAATCTAGGGGCTGTTTAGATAAAGACACAACTAAATTAGTTTTAGTAAAGAGCTTTTTGTCACGAGAAAGTTATTTGTCCCTAGGCAATCGATAACTAGATCGGTAATCGTTATTGCAATTTTATTTGAGGGAGAGATATAAGCTAACATACTTTCTCTACTTGGATCATATGCACTTATGATTGGAACTCTAGCAAGCGTCCGCAACTACTAAAGATCATTAAGGTAAAACCCAACCATAACATTAAAGTATCAAGTCCTCTTTATTCCCATACGCAAACAACCTACTTACTCGGGTATATGCTTCACACTCACGCCACCCACCAGAAGCAAATCATGAACATATTGCAAACCCTACAGCGAGGATCCCTCACGCTTGCGCGACACGGAGAGCACGGTAGGACAACACCAATAATAAAACATGCAACTCAAACCAATCACGATCATCAATTAACCCATAGGACAAAATGGATCTACTCAAACATCATAGGATAGCCATACATCATTGGGAAATAATATATAGCGTTGAGCACCATGTTTAAGTAGAGATTACAGCGGGTAAAAGAGGGGTTACACCGCTGCATAGAAGGGGGGAAGAGTTGGTGATGATGGCGATGAAGTTGTTGGTGAAGATTGCGGTGATGATGATGGCCCCCGGTGGCACTTCGGCACCACCGGAAGCGAGGGGGAGAGAGCCCCCCTCCTTCCTCTTCCTTGACCTCCTCCCTAGATGGGAGAAGGGTTTCCCCTCTGGTCCTTGGTCTCCATGGCATGGGAGGGGCGAGAGCCCCTCCGAGATTGGATCTGTCTCTCTGTCTCTCTCTGTTTCTGCGTTCTAGGATTCTGCTCTTTCACCGTTTCTTATATATCCGGAGATCCGTAACTCCGATTGGATTGAAACCTTCGCCCAGATTTTTCTCCGAAAGTTAGCTTTCTTGCGGCCAAAGAAGAGCAGCAACCGCCTTACGGGGGGACCACGAGGGTCAGGAGCGCGCCCCCCTGCCTCGTGGCCCCCTCGGGCACCTTTTCGCGTTGATTCTTTTTCCCATATTTAACAAATATTCCAAAAATATTCTCCATCCGTCTTTATCCCGTTTGGACTCCGTTTCGATATGGGGTTTCTGCGAAACAAAAATATGCAACAAACAGGAACTGGCACTGGGCACTGGATCAATATGTTAGTCCAAAAAATAGTATAAAAAGTTGCCAAAGGGTGAAAGCATGGCTTGCTCGCTTCCTACGCATGTTCAACAGTTCAACAGATGAGTGGGTCGCTGGGCTAGATGTTGAGTACACCACAGTCCTGGGACGAGAGAAGGATATAAATGACGAAGAGAGGAAGAAGCCCGCCGTGATTTGCGTACATAACGTTTGCTTGGTCTACCACATATGCCATGCCGACGTTGAGTGCCAGGATTTTAAGAACTTCCTCAAGGACAAAAGAGTGAAATTCACATCAGAGGCTTTAAGAACGACAGGGATGTCCTGCGTCGGATAGGTCTCATTGTAGGCCAGCCCTTCGATCTCCAGAAGGCAAGCCTGGTGTCCTCCTCTCAACCTTCAATGCTGACCCTGGCAGCAGCCATGATTGATCCTTGTATGCTAAACTGAAGAAACCTCATCACGAGTTTCATCATGCATGGGAGTCGAAGACATTAGATGAAGATCACATCCTGTATGCAGCAATGGATGCCTACCTTTGTTTAAATATGTACAAGGGTTGGATGAAGAAGCAGAGCCCAGTGTCCAGTTCAAGCAAAGAAGTGTTGGCGACGAGGAAGAGGAAGAGGGACGAGGACGAAGTCGATGACGTGGACTCGGACTCCGAGTAGGTGGCAGTGCCGTCGCTCATGCTGGTTCTACTGCAGTGTCAAGCGGACTAGTTGCTTAGTTTATTTTCAAGGGTGTGTTGTGCTGAGGCCCCAGCAGAACTATGTTTAGTATGTTCTTTCTCGTTATTTGAACTCTTTAGTACGTACAGTAGTACTAGTACTATGTGTTACTACTGTTCTTCTTGCAGTTGGTACTACTGCTCAGATCTTCGTGTTCCTACTGTATTTAATACGCTCGCATTTAGTAGTATAATTTGGGTCGGTCGATTTGTGAAAGAAGTTTGACGGAGCGAAGGAAGAAGACGATAGAAGAGGTGGAAGAAGCCCTTCTAGCCATCCATGTTGCATCAAACGGCTCACATGAGTCGACTGACCCAAATTGCTCCATTAGATTGCAGGATCCATGTGGCATTCAAGGTGTCGAAGGTAGATTCCGCGTCCGCACCCGGTTTGCGAGCTCAACGCGCGCGTGACCGGCTTCCGCGGCGACAGCCACCATAAGCGCCTCCGCGCTGGCGGCGGAGACGATAATGACACGCTAGTTCCTCCTCGTCGGCGGCCGGAGCACGCGCCGTCTCTCCTCTTCGATGCTGCGTGCATAGACGCAGCTCCACCAGCTGCTTTCACAGAGCTTGGTGATACGCTCCAACGTATCTATAATTTTTGATTGCTCCATGCTATATTATCTATTGTTTTGGACTATATTGGGCTTTATTTTCCACTTTTATATTACTTTTGGGACTAACCTATTAACCGGAGGCCCAGCCTGAATTGCTGTTTTTTGCCTATTTCAAGTGTTTTGAAGAAACGGAATATCAAACGGAGTCCAAACGGAATGAAATCTTGGAACGTGATTTTCTCAGATAAGACCCAGAGACTTGGACCTCCGTCAAGAAATCCACGAGGCGAACACGAGGGTGGAGGGCGCCCCATGCGCGCCCGCCTCATGGGCCCCTCAAAGCTCCACCGACGCATTTCTTCCTTCTATATATACCCACGCATTCTCCAACAGATCAGATACGGAGCCAAAAACCTAATTCCACCGCCGCAACTTTCTGTATCCACGAGATCCCATCTTGGGGCCTGTTCCGAGCTCCGCCGGAAGGGGATTCCACCACGGAGGGCTTCTACATCAACATCATAGCCTCTTCGATGAAGTGTGAGTAGTTTACCTCAGACCTTCGGGTCCATAGTTAGTAGCTAGATGGCTTCTTCTCTCTTTTTGGATCTCAATACAATGTTCTCCCCCTCTCTCGTGGAGATCTATTCGATGTAATCTTCTTTTCATGTGTGTTTGTTGAGACCGATGAATTGTGGGTTTATGATCAAGATTATCTATGAGCAATATTTGAATCTTCTCTGAATTCTTTTATGTATAATTGAGTTATCTTTGCAAGTCTCTTCGAATTATCCGTTTGGTTTGGCCAACTACGTTGGTAGTTCTTGCAATGGGAGAAGTGCTTAGCTTTGGGTTAAATCTTGCGGTGTCCTTTCCCAATGACAGTAGGGGCAGCAAGACACGATTGTATTGTTGCCATCGAGGATAACAAGATGGGGTTTTATCATATTGCATGAATTTATTCCTCTACATCATGTCATCTTGCTTACATGCTACTCTGTTTTCATTAACTTAATACTCTAGATGCATGCTGGATAAAGGGTCGATGAGTGGAGTAATAGTAGTAGATGCAGGCAGAGTCGGTCTACTTGTATCGGACGTGATGCCTATATACATGATCATACCTAGATATTCTCATAACTATGCTCAATTCTGTCAATTGCTCAACAAGAATTGCTCACCCACCGTAAAATACTTATGCTCTTGAGAGAAGCCACTAGTGAAATCTATGGCCCCGGTCTATTTTCATCATATTAATCTTCCCACGCTTTATTATTGCTTTGCTTTTTTACTTTGCCTTTTTATTTTACTTTGCATCTTTATACCAAAAATACCAAAAATATTATCTATCATCTCTATCAGATCTCACTCTCGTAAGTGTCCGTGAAGGGATTGACAACCCCTATTCGCATTGGTTGCGAGGAGCTATTTGTTTTGTGTAGGTACGAAGGACTTGTGCATGGCCTCCTACTGGATTGATACCTTGGTTCTCAAAAACTGAGGGAAATACTTACGCTACTCTGCTGCATCATCCTCTCCTCTTCGGGGAAAACCAATACAAGCTCAAGACATAGCAAGAAGGATTTCTGGCGCCGTTGCCGGGGAGTCTACGCAAAAGTCAACATACCAAGTACCCATCACAATCCCTTATCTCTCGCATTACATTATTTGCCATTTGCCTCTCGTTTTCCTCTCCCCCACTTCACCCTTGCCGTTTTATTCGCCCTTTTTCCGTTCGCCTTGATGTCTTTCTTGGCTTGTTTTCTCGCTTGGTTGAAATAGTTGAGTATTTATTCCTAAACAGAGAAGCTAATATCTATGCATCCTCATCCGCTTGCCAATCTTTTTAAGAGAACCAATTATGATGAACCGATTCCTAGTGATTTGGATGCACTAGATTATCTTTATAAGCTTTTGCCTGAAATCCGTAAATCTGAAAATTGTGATGAAGTGCTTCACGATAGATCTTTGAATAAAAAGCATGATTGCAATGATTTTATTATAAATTCTCTTGATGTCAATTGTGCTAATAATATGCAAAACCCTAAGCTTGGGGATGCTAGTTTTGCTATGTCTACTACTTGTAAATCTATTTAAGCCCCATGATGAATATGAGATTGATAATAGTGTTTGCAATAATATTGAAAGTGGGTTTGGAAGAGTGTCAACTTTAGATCCCACATATTTGGATAATGTTCAATCTTATGAAGTTTTTGATAAAAGTGGGTTTGCAGAGGTCATGACTTTAGTTAATATTAATCCCACTATTTCGGAAGAGTGTCAACTTTGCATGCATGTGGATCGTATTGAGAATATGTTTTGTGATAGCTATATTGTTGAATTTGCTTATGATCCTACATGTAATTATTATGAGAGAGGAAAATATGGTTGTAGAAATTTTCATGTTGCTAAATTACCTCTCGTTATGTTAAGATTGCTATTGTTTCTTTCCGCTTCCTTGCATATGCTAGTTTTTGCTTGCCTTGAAAATTTGTTTGCCTATAAGATGCCTATGCATAGGAAGTATGTTAGACTTAAGTGTGTTTGTCACATGTTTTATGATCCTCTCTTTATGCTTCAATTCTTGTCTTTCACGTGAGCATCATTGAAATTTTAATGCCTAGCTAAAAAGTCTTTAAAGAAAAGCGCTTGTTGGGAGGCAACCCAATATCTTTACTTGCTTCTTAGTACTAAATAATCCATCTACCTTCTGTTTAGATGAGTTTTTATGTTTTAATTAGTGTTTGTGCCAAGTTAAACCTATAGGATCTTCTTGGATAATAGTCATTTGATCTTGCTGTAATTTCCAGAAACTTTTGGTTCAGGAAAACAATTGTTAAAAATCACCAGAACGTGATAAAATAGTGGTTCCAATTGATGATGATCAATAAACAAATTTCCTAGGTCGTCCTATTTTTTCTGAATTTTTGGAGTTCCAGAAGTTTGCGTTAGTTACAGATTACTACATACTGTTCTGTTTTTGACAGATTCTGTTTTTCGTGTGTTGTTGGCTTATTTTGATGAATCTATGGCTAGTAAAATAGTTTATGATCCATAGAGAAGTTGGAATACAGTAAGTTTAACACCAATGTAAATAAATAATGAGTTCATTACAGTACCTTGAAGTGGTCTTTTGTTTTCTTTCGCTAACGGAGCTTACGATATTTCTGTTGAGTTTTGTGTTGTGAAGTTTTCAAGTTTTGGGTGAAATTTTTTGATGGATTATGGAACAAGGTGTGGCAAGAGCCTAAGCTTGGGGATTCGCATGGAACCCCCAAGATAATCCAAGGACACCAAAAAGTCGAAGCTTGGGGATGCCCCGGAAGGCATCCTCTCTTTCGTCCACTTCCATCGGTAACTTTACTTGGAGCTATATTTTTATTCACCACATGATATATGTTCTGCTTGGAGCGTCTTGTATTGTTTGCGTCTTTGCTTGTTATTTTACCACAATCATCCTTGCTGTACACACCTTTTGAGAGAGCCATACATGAATTGGAATTTGTTAGAATACTCTATGTGCTTCACTTATATCTTTTGAGCTTGATAGTTTTGCTCTAGTACTTCACTTATATCTTTTAGAGCACGGTGGTGGATTTGTTTTGAAGAAACTATTGATCTCTCATGCTTCACTTAGATTATTTTGAGAGTCTTAAATAGCATGGTAATTTGCTTAATAATAATATGCTTGGTATTCAAGATTTGTAAAACTTCCTTTTGAGTGTGTTGAATACTAAGAAAAGTTTGATGCTTGATAATTGTTTTGAGATATGGAGGTGATAATATCAAAGTCGTGCTAGTTGAGTAGTTGTGAATTTGAGAAATGCTTGTGTTGAAGTTTGCAAGTCCAGTAGCATGCACGTATGGTAAACTTTATGTAACAAATTTGAAACATGAGGTGTTATTTGATTGTCCTCCTTATGAGTGGCGGTCGGGGACGAGCGATGGTCTTTTCCTACACATCTATCCCCCTAGGAGCATGCACGTAGTGCTTTGGTTTTTGATGGCTTGTAGATTTTTGCAATAAGTATGTGAGTTCTTTATGACTAATGTTGAGTCCATGGATTATACGCACTCTTACCCTTCCATCATTGCTAGCCTCTTCGGTACCGTGCATTGCCCTTTCTCACATTGAGAGTTGGTGCAAACTTCGCCGGTGCATCCAAACCCCGTGATATGATACGCTCTTTCACACATAAACCTCCTTATATCTTCCTCAAAACAGCCACCATACCTACCTATTATGGCATTTCCATAGCCAATCCGAGATATGTTGCCATGCAACTTTCCACCATACCGTTCTTCATGAAACATTCATCATTGTCATATTGCTTAGCATGATCATGTAGTTGACATAGTATTTGTGGCAAAGCCACTGTTTATAATTCTTTCATACATGTCACTCTTGGTTCATTGCATATCCCGGTACACCGCCGGAGGCATTCATATAGAGTAATACTTTGTTCTAGTATCGAGTTGTAATCATTGAGTTGTAAATAAATAGAAGTGTGATGATCATCATTTTCTAGAGCATTGTCCCAAAAAAAAGAGAAAGGCCAAAGAAAAAAAAGGAAGGCCCAAAAAAATAAATAAAAAGGGGCAATGTTACTATCTCTTTTTCCACACTTGTGCTTCAAAGTAGCACCATGTTCTTCATATAGCGAGTCTCATATATTGTGCTTCAAAGTAGCACCATGTTTTTCATATAGAGAATTCCATATGTTGTCACTTTCATATACTAGTGGGAATTTTTCATTATAGAACTTGGCTTGTATACTCCAACGATGGGCTTCCTCAAATGCCCTAGGTCTTCGTGAGCAAGCAAGTTGGATGCACATCCACTTAGTTTCTTTTGTTGAGATTTCATTAATTTATAGCTCTAGTGCATCCGTTGCATGGCAATCCCTACTCCTTGCATTAACATCAATTGATGGGTATCTCCATAGCCCGTTGATTAGCCTCGTTGATGTGAGACCTTCTCCTTTTCGTCTTCTTCACATAACCCCCATCATTATATTTTATTCCACCCATAGTGCTATGTCCATGGCTCATGCTCATGTATTGCGTGAAAGTTTATAGGTTTGAGATTACTAAAGTATGAAACAATTGCTTGGCTTGTCATCGGGGTTGTGCATGAAGAGAGCATTCTTGTGTGACGAAAATGGAGCATGACTAAACTATATGATTTTGTAGGGATGAACTTTCTTTGGCCATGTTATTTTGACAGGACATAATTGCTTAGTTAGTATGCTTGAAGTATTATTATTTTTATGTCAATATGAACTTTTGTCTTGAATCTTTCGGATCTGAATATTCATACCACAATTAAGAAGAGTTACATTGAAATTATGCCAAGTAGCACTCCGCATCAAAAATTCTCTTTTTATCATTTACCTACTCGAGGACGAGCGGGAATTAAGCTTGGGGATGCCTGATATGTCTCCAACGTATCTATAATTTTTGATTCCTCCATGCTATATTATCTATTGTTTTGGACTATATTGGGCTTTATTTTCCACTTTTATATTACTTTTGGGACTAACCTATTAACCGGAGGCCCAGCCCAGAATTGTTGTTTTTTTGCCTATTTCAGTGTTTCGAAGAAACGGAATATCAAACGGAGTCCAAACGGAATGAAATCTTCGGGAACGTGATTTTCTCATCATATAAGACCCAGGAGCTTGGACCCGCCGTCAAGAAAGCCACAAGGCGGTCACGAGGATGGAGGGCGCCCCAAAGGCGCGCTTCTGCCTCGTGGCCCTCAAGCTCCACCGCGCATTTCTTCCTCCTATATATACCACGCACTTCAACAGATCAGACACGGAGCCAAAACCTAATTCCACCGCCGCAACTTTCTCAGATCCATGAGATCCCATCTTGGTGCCTGTTAGGAGTTCACCGAAGGGGATTCCACCACGGAGGGCTTCTACATCAACATCATAGCCTCTTCGATGAAGTGTGAGTAGTTTACCTCAGACCTTCGGGTCCATAGTTAGTAGCTAGATGGCTTCTTCTCTCTTTTTGGATCTCAATACAATGTTCTCCCCCTCTCTCGTGGAGATCTATTCGATGTAATCATGTTTTTGCGGTGTGTTTGTTGAGACCGATGAATTGTGGGTTTTTGATCAAGATTATCTATGAGCAATATTTGAATCTTCTCTGAATTCTTTTATGTATGATTGAGTTATCTTTGCAAGTCTCTTCGAATTATCCGTTTGGTTTGGCCAGCTAGATTGGTAGTTCTTGCAATGGGAGAAGTGCTTAGCTTTGGGTTCAATCTTGTGGTGTCCTTTCCTAGTGACAGTAAGGGCAGCAATGCACGTATTGTATTGTTGCCATCGAGGATAACAAGATGGGGTTTTTATCATATTGCATGAATTTATTCCTCTACATCATGTCATCTTGCTTAAGGCGTTACTCTGTTTTCATTAACTTAATACTCTATATGCATGCTGGATAGCGGTCGATGGGTGGAGTAATAGTAGTAGATGCAGTTAGGAGTCGGTCTACTTGTCTCGGTCGTGATGCCTATATACATGATCATACCTAGATATTCTCATAACTATGCTCAATTCTGTCAATTGCTCAACAGTAATTCGTTCACCCACCATAAAATACTTATGCTCTTGAGAGAAGCCACTAGTGAAATCTATGGCCCCCGGGTCTATTTTCATCATATTAATCTTCCTACGCTTTATTATTGCTTTGCTTTTTTACTTTGCCTTTTTATTTTACTTTGCATCTTTATACCAAAAATACCAAAAATATTATCTATCATCTCTATCAGATCTCATTCTCGTAAGTGACCGTGAAGGGGTTGACAACCTCTATTCGCGTTGGTTGCGAGGAGCTATTTGTTTTGTGTAGGTACGAGGGACTTGTGTGTGGCCTCCTACTGGATTGATACCTTGGTTCTCAAAAACTGAGGGAAATACTTACGCTACTCTGCTGCATCATCCTCTCCTCTTCGGGGAAAACCAACGCAAGCTCAAGACATAACACTTGGCAGCGCGGCGGCATCGCGAGGAGGGACTGCACACGACGTGAGCGGGCGAGCCTTCGGCTTCATGGCACAGGGATGGCGGCGACACGGCGGTGATGGGCGAGAAATTGTTGGCCGGAGCAGGCGGGCGCCTGCATGCGCAACGGCGGCAGCGGCTTATTGATGAGTGCGCGTGTGGGAGCTTACTTTAGTTTTATATAAGGTTTGTCAAACTTAAAAGAAAACCGTACTAGTACACGTAAACATTAGACTTAGGCAGCTCTTTTATTAGTTAGTACCACAGCCACGATACGGAATCCTGTGCAACCGCGTGAACCACGGCCGCGCGGTCGATCGAACGGTGCGTCACTGTGTCGCGCTCGAAGGACATCCAACGAACCTTTTTTTTTGTGTGAAAACAATCCTCGAATATTACTCAACTTTTTTTTCCTGGGAAAGTTCTTGACGCTGCAATATTTCCATATATTTGAATTTAGCTCCAGTTCGTGTTTATTTGGATTTGGACGTTTTATGTGCGCCCTAGTTTTTTAAATACTGACTTTGTGTGCGTGACTGAGAGAGAACGTGTGTATGTGTCCATATGTGTGTTGTGGCGGAAGGGCAATGTGGAGACGGTGTGCGTGTGATACAGACATAGAGAGGTGTGAATGTGCAAATGATCATGCATGAGTGAGACATAGACAGATATGCCGATACGTTGTGTATACATGAGAGAACGGTCTTCTAGTTTACTTGTGTGTGTGTGTGAGAGAGAGAGAGGGAGAGAGAGAGAGGAGCATCCGTAACACAACAACCATCTCTCTCGATTCGTCCGTCCCTCGCACGGTCGCATGCAACACATGCATCAGCGCGCACATTTTGACACCCTCACCCGGCCCCTGCCCACCTCAAGGCCCGCATATTCTCTTTGTGAATACCCATTTCTCTCCTTAGGTTTGTTTTCTCTCAATATATATATATGTCTCTCTCTCTCACACACACACACAGACACACGTAGCACAACACACACACACACTCCCCCGAGCACACAATTCATCCCCATCCAAGGTTATACGGCGACCACTCTCGCTTGTGCTTCTTTGCACCCCAACATGCACAACACCTCAATCTTCAAAGAGGGCATCGAGCAGATCAAAGACGGCGACCACACCGCGCTAGAGAATGCGGGGTCATTTGGAAGCAGAGTGATGTGACGATGGCTGACTGACTCCTCCCCCACCCTCTCTCTCTATCTCTCTTGCACAAAATTACCAATCTCTCTCTCCCCCGCACAAAATTGTCAATCCCTCAACCCACGAGATCCTTCCCCTCTCGTCCATTTTTTCCAGCTCTCTCATCAAACATGTTGTCTCTTCTCCTTCCACGTATACAGAATCTGGATGCATGCATCTCACGTATATTACATGTCTCCATCTTTCTCACAGACCTAACTTCTTCTCTCTCTCTCTCTCTCTATCTCTCTCCTCTGTCTCGTTAGGTTTGTCTCTGCATTTCTCGCCCACATACATACAATCTTTCCCGCCCTATCTGCTCCATCTTCAAAAGCTCTCTCTGCACGTTTCATTCACACATTGGGATATGTCAAAATGTTGCTTCTATAATGGACCTGTTTGGATCATGGGGTTAGAGCTAGTTTGGGTTAGTTGGGGGCTCAAATAACCCAAAAGTATCCAAACAGGGAGGGTTAGAGTGGGTTAGTTCCATCTAACCCAACTATCCCGGTGGAGAGGGGCTTATTTGGGTTAGAGTGGGTTAGAAAATAACTCTAACTCTAACTGTATTAGAGTATCCAAACAGGGCCAATGGCTGATGTAGAGTTATGGTTGTTTTTGTTGCATCCTACAAAGTAATAACTATGAAATGCATTTAGATTCTCATTTGACTGGGATTATGTGAGTTTGAGCATGTTGTGAAGTACTATAGACCTTGTATACATCTTGGGATTCGACAATGATTGTAACTATTGAATTGTATAGACCATTACATTCGAAGTCAATAGCCTAATATATTTATTTCACAATTTCAACAAATGATTAGTTCACTACAAACTAAGAAAACAAATGTGTACTCCTCCGCTTTTATTTAAGTCCGCAGATTAGCATTGGTCAAAGTCAAGTTTTGTAAACTCACAGAAAGTTTATAACAAAAATATTAACATATACAATAACAAATAAATACCATTAGATTCATTATCGAATGTACTTTCACATCATACATATTTGTTATGGTAAATGTTTATATTTTTCTATAAACTTGGTCAAACTTTAGGAAGTTTGACTTTGGTCAAACCTAATATCCAGAGTTTACTACTACTACTCGCTAGTTGCTTAGCCGAATCACTTAACACGCCACACGAGGAGTCCATTGTCACAAAATGTTGAGGTCGGCGGGAAAATCTCCCGCGACCCAAATTCAAGCAGTGGGAAGTTACCATCATAGCCTTCGGAACAGGCCTACGAATGACGCTTGGTAGGGGCCTGTTTTTGTAACTTCAGGTTCACCCTACCCAGCCAACCCCACCCCGGCACCCAGAGTAGTACACCTGAATACTCCCCATTTTCTATCCCCGCCGCAAAATAGACTTCTCCACGGCACCGCAGCCTTCGTGCTCCTCCCCTTTACATTGGCGCACTCGTCCACCGCAGCGCATCTGCCTCATCGACGACCTCATACACCGCACTGGAACCGGTCCACCGTCGTCGTCATGCACGGAGCCTCTTCCCCAGCATCGTCTTCCACGGTCTCGGATCTGCTTCCCGGAAGCCGACGCCAAGCATAGAAGTACCACCGTCGTGGACAATGAACTGACTCCCGTTGCCGACCATGACTTATAGAGGCCGCCGCGACCATCGTTCTCCTCCTCGATTGGTAATGTGTGTATTGAATCACTTAGCAGGACATGTGCATTTCCAATTTTTTTCATACCTACCCATCAAATTTCCTGGGTGCTATTGCTCCTGTAAAAGTAATTGGTTATAGCCTCCATTTTCCAACAAAATATCAGCTTGTAATTGTGCGTCGCTCCTGTATCACGCTGTGCTTGGGTAGGTTTTTCATCTACAACTAGTAGTGTGGCAAATGATGGAAAGGTTTTTAGAACTAGCAAGATGCCCACGCGTTGCATGCATCAAGATGCATTTGTATGAGTAGTTTATCTTGTGGGAGAAAAGGATGAACGAGGGAAGGCCTTATTTGCAAATCTGGAGAGGGGTATGGGTATCTTTTTGCAAAATTCCCATTTGTTTCCTTCCTATCTGTCAGATATAAATCGGACGATCTATATTGCAAGAAAAAAAAGTATAGAGAAAAAAAAAGTAGACGGTAAAGGAAGTAGAGATAAATATTAAATATTAAATATGAAATAAACATAACATTAGAGAAGAGAGTAGAGATAGCAGAGACATCGGGAAAGGATCGCGCGCGGGGGAGAAAAAGAGGCCGGGCGTGCGCTAGTTTTGGCGCGCGGCGTCCGGCGCGCTTTATACAATCCAACGCCCTCCCACTGCTCTGTGCCTTGCCACCGCTCTCTCCCCGCTCATTTTCTCCTCGCCGCCGCCGCGCCACCATGCCGCCGAGTCGCCGGGAAACTTGGGGATACCGCGGCGTCCACGCGCGCCCCTCCGGCGGCTTCTCCGCCGAGATCCGGTTCCGTGGGATGCGCCTCGGCCTCGGCAATTTCGACACCGCCAATGAGGCCGCCCGCGCGTACGACGTGGCGGCGTGGCGACTCCGATGGCCTCATAGAACATTGAACTTCCCCAACGTGCTGACGTGGGAGGGGGCGCAGGAGCTCGCACCTCTGCCGCGGCTTAGCACCGACGAAGATCGTCGCGACAACCGGAGGCGGGAGCACCGTCTCGGCATCGCCGAGATTGACGAGGAAGCCATGGCGCTGTGGCGCCAACACTTCCCGCAGGACATCATCAACGAGCGTGAGTTCTACGCGCAAAGGAGGGCGGGGAGGGATAAGAGGAGGGTGGAGCGAGCCGCCTATCGCGAGGACAAGCGTAGGCGAAAAGCGGACGCTCAATTCAACATGAGGCTAGGAGCAGCGTCGCCCTGGGAATCCGACGATGATCAGTATCTTCACACCTACGGTCAGACGCCGGAGGAGGACATCACCGAGGAGGAGTCGGACGATGAGGAGTAGTTGAATTCTCTTTTTTTATCTATCTATGCTGAGAACTATCCTCTACTCTATCTACTTCTCGATCTCAGCACTGTAAACACTTTTTTTAAAGCGCCGCGCGTTGTGATTCTGTTGGAGATGCTCTAACATAGCAGACGAGTGCTTTAATGTTGCCTACAAGATGCGCGAGTATTACTAGTAGTATATTTTTCTTTCCATGTTGAGATTTTAAAACCACGAGTTCGAACATGCAGAGGAGCAATGAAGACCAAACATGGGATATTCGGGACATCTTCAAGGAGCGTGGCAAGTTAAAGAGGAGCTGCACCGAACCTGTAAAACGAGCTTTGGTAAGTAACACCCTTTCAATTACTTTCGTGTAGCCTCATGTTCTTCGATGTGTATACGTTTTAGTTTCTGTTTCTTTTAAGCGTGGTGTTCTTCGATGTGTAATAAGAAGAGTCTTAATCATCCTAATGCTTTCGTTTTTAGCTTGATGTAGGAAGTGGGTGTTCTCACCTTGTAGTCTGTTTTTATAAAAAAATCCTTTTCAATTCACTTCTCCGAGTTCTGTTTATCTGGCTTCTACTAAATGGATCTAGGTTGCTCTGAGTATTGATCTAAAAAAGAAGTAACTTCATGTCAGGATGCAGTCCCTGCGAGGAGGGAAGTATGGTCAACCTCGAGATCATGTTTCCAAAATGAGGCTGGATTACACACAAGGTTCCAGTTCCCTAATGATGCTGGATTAGACACAAGGTGCAAAATCCCAGATGATGCTAGATTACACACAAGCCAAGTGGAGTCGTCAGCTGTTCGTGTCCTCGTGGCATTATTAAAGGCTGAAACAAAGCGTGCAGCAGCCCTTGAGAATGTAGCTGAGTTTCTGAAGAAGCGAAAAGAGCAATCAGATGCTCTCTTCACCCAAGCCAAAGAAGAGATGGAAGAAGCCAGAAATAAGCTAGCAGAGGCAGAGCAGGCTAGGCGTCTCCTACTATCTAAAACTGTTGTCAATACAAAATTTCCTTCATAATAGCTAGGTTCAAATGTTTATCCAGTCAGCATGCCTATTGTGATGTCCGTGCATCTACTGATGTGGCACAAAATGTTTTTTTTGGGTCATGTAATAACAACAATTACTTTCCAAACAATAATGCATTTAAGCATTGGACATGGTATAGTTCACGCGCAAGCCCGACATTCCAAGTTCAACTTCCACATCAAACTCATGTTCAAAGATATCTGCACATTTCATACATAATGTCCACAACCATGATTCATTTCAAAGCCAAAAAAATGTGAGGAGAGTTATAAATAAAGAAAAACCTCTACTAGTTCCTGCTACCAGTGCGAGCACAACAAGTCAAGACCATGCGTAAATTAATTATATTTTAGTCATTTCTTGTGTTCTAAAATGCCTGCCGGCTCGCGGAAGGACGTGACGTGTTGCCGGCACACACGCGGATTCAATGAAGGCGGGCGTGGCAGTCTTAAGCTGGTTGCACGCGGCGAGGAGGCGTGCTCAGCCGGGCCTGCAGCGAGTACGGCCCTCTTGGCCGGCGCGCCGGTTCAATGCCTGCGTATGAGAGGTCGCGTCCGTGTTAGAGGAATCACTCCCTCCAGTCCTTTTTTGTATGGGTATAACAAAATCTCATTTTCCATTCACATTTTACAAGTAAAATTTGTGGAAAAACTTTGACCCAAAGTACGATGGGGACTAGTAAACCAGAATGGAGGTAGTAGTTTTTTTAATCAAAGAAGGGTTTCCCCTTCCGATTTTCATTACTGAAAACCAGCATCTAAATCTAAACCATAGTATTTGCCCTAGAACTACCTGGTTCAACATCTCGCAACATAAACCCATACAACCTCCATCGTAAAAAAAACATACAACCATACGCCAAGGAGGTACGTAGTACTATGAATTCCATTTTCGCTCCATACCAATCGTTCTGAAAACTACTTACTACTTATAACGCGCCATTGAAAATCGGAACTCTTAACCCCGCTAGAAAAATGATGTTTTAAACGTGGCTACTCGATCTGTGGCAACTGGCGAGCCACCGCGCTCCAAGTCATTCACCTGTGGTCCCGACCATCAACTCCTACGGATCAAATTATCACGCCGAGCTGACTATTCCTACAAAGGTGCTCCACCACGCATCTGTACCCGCGAATGCAGCAATCGTGCACCTAGGGTTTTAGGGTTTATTTGTTAACGTCACCTTTACGTAACACTCATGTGTGCAAGACAGTAAGAGCCCGACTGCGTGCGTGCGCCTCTTCTCTTTGTATATGTACTCCACCATTTGTCTGGTGTCCGAAAAATTATAATAACTACTAGCAACGTGCCAATGCGTTGCCACACGATCAAAGTAGATTATTACATATTCACTGATTTGATAGAAAAAAGTCTAGTTTTGAAATACGTATATCACTAAAAATATGTTATGTTTCACTCAAAATATATTCCTTTGGCGTTTTTGATGAGATAAGGAGGAATGTTGTTGGTTTCAAGATTCGAGAAGTGGTATATGTCTAATTTCTACTCTTACTAGCAAGATGCCCGTGTGTTGCACGGAACATCAAGATCTTGTGGGAGAAAAGGATGAACGAGGAAGGCCTTATCTGCAAATGTGGTGAAGAGTGCGGGTAAATTGTTATATTATCATTTTATCCGTCAGATATAATCGGACGATTTACATTAGGATGGCAGGCCCACCATCATCACCAACTCTATTTTTATCCCTACTCTTATAAAAAGCATTTTCGGTGATGATCGTGTGCCTGCCATCCTAATATAGGCCGTCCGATCTATATCTCGACGGATAGGAAGGAAACTATGGCAATTTTGCAAAAGATACCCACACCCTCTCCACATTTGCAAATAAGGCCTTCCCTCGCTCATCCTTTTCCCCACAAGATAAACTACTCATATAAATGCATCTTGATTTTCCAGATAACGATGGGCATCTTGCTAGTTGTTGCAAAAAGCCCATGTGTGTTTGAGAGAGAGGAGAGTGGAGGAGGACGGAGTGCATGTGTGACAAAGACACAAGGAGTGTGTATGCGATAGGTATCAGCTTAAAATGAGGCGATAGTGCGTGTGTGCACGATCGAGAGGGCGTGTCTCGAGAAGGGAAGAAAAATCAACATAGATACAAGGAGCAGGAGAGAGACATGTATGCGATGGTGGAAGCACGAGTGTGCGGGTGTATAAACCTATCTAGAGGCTAGCTAGTCATTAAATGTTTGCGAGAGAAGTACGAGTCGGGGTGCGAAAGCAAGAGTTTTGTGTGTGTAAGAGAGAGATGGTAGTCGGGAAGGGGAGTGGAAGCAGGAGTTGTGTGTCTGTGTGTCTGTGAGAGAGAGAGAGAGAGGAGACGGTAGTTGGGGTTGTCTGATCGGTAAACAAATGAATAATGTCAGTCTGGGATGGAGACGAAAAGGAGACCGCAACAAATGTTGTGTCTACAAGAGAGAGAGAGAGAGAGAGAGAGAGAGAGAGAGAGAGAGAGAGTGGTATGAGTCATATGTAGAGACATATAGGGTGTGTGAGAGAATCCCATAGAGAGAAAGGCAAAGTGAAAAACGAGTGGAGACTGTGTGTGTGGCGGTGAAAAAGAAAGCTTAGGTACCGAGTACCGGAGAACAATAGAGACGTGAGAGATAATGAAAACTGTGTAATGTATAATGATAGGGAGAGTGTGACACTTCTCAAGGGAGACGTCGAGAGACCATGTTTGCGAGGATAGGAGAAACATGAAGTGAGCTTGCGGGTGAGCTGGAGAAAAGAGAGTGATAGCTACCTGAAGGAGCATGCATGCGAGAGAGATGGGCGTGAAAGGAGTGAACAATAAAAGGATTCAAATATTTGAATTCGAGATGATGATACATGTAATCCATACTCGAACCAAAATTGATCTATCAAACATGCATACCCATATGAATTCACGCACATCTATGTTATTTAATATGTAGGTATTACTGATCCATACATTTTAGTAGAACATAATTTGGTTAAATTTTTTCGAATTCAACCGTAAGATTTCAAGATCGTTGTATTTGTAAATCATATTATACATATAAAGGAGCAGAATTCTTTGTTGTGCTTTTGAAAGTATATATAAAAATGATGTATATAGAATGGAATTCCAATTGAAAATGGATCCCGCCTCGAAAAAATAGAATACAAACGGGATTCGAATTGAGTTGGCATGGTAGCGTGCACTCGCAAAATTTGAACGAAGCGGGAAAGTCGCAGAATCGCCTCAAACCAAAATCTGCGAGATGGAAATCACTACCGCCTATCCCTGCCACGCAAAGCCTATCTGCTGGATTTCTATAGGTTTCGATAGGGTAGGTTTGTAATTTCACCCAAACGTGACGTAACCGCCTCACCCGGATTCATACACGGTGGGCACCAAAACACAGTGTGTCCTCGGTCAAATTGACTCCTCCCCATTCATATTCATACACGGTGGGCGCTAAAAACAAACTCGTCGGCAAATATTCGTGTATGCGAGATTACCGCCCTATCCCCAACCGACTAATATTGCTGTGATGTAGTAAAATTTGAAACGGGGCTAAGTTTGTAAATTTCTCGATTTGAGACAAGCGCGCCTGAATACATGGTTTCCCCTTCCTCTCTACCTCCCTTTTCCCCATTCAGACTCCGTGGGCGCCAAAACACCCTCTCCACCCCACCCTCCTCCGTCCGCCGCTGTCCGCCACCCCATCCACCGTCGTCCTCCTCCACCATGCCGGAGCTGATACCCCGACGCCGCCGTCCATTACAAGAGATCGACCTCCCTCATCCACGCCTTCGGACCGGGATCCTTGCATCCCGTCCTCTCGCTTCATCCCCGCCGTCGTCCACCTTGCCGGCGCCACTCCTACGACCGTCTCGTCCACCGCGCCCCGCCGCCACCGTCTACCCTCCTAGATCTGCTTCCACGCCGCCGACAGCCATCGCTACCGCAGCACCGTTAAATTCTCAGCAGATGCGTACATGCCGCCGTACTAGAGGCGGTACTATTTCGTATCTGCTCAACTTATTTATCGCAACAAGAAAATAGATCGCCACTGCTTCACTCTGATTTCTTGTCTTGGTTGCGAAGTTGCCTTTGTCTGGTTTGCACCTTCAGATCCGCCATGGCACGCTCAACACTATATTCCCAATGCTTATGGTTTTCCCCTTTTATATTCCACACTAGTTAAATCACAGTAGACTAAATTTCAAAATTGGGTCATCGATTTTTCAGAGTCACGGAGTTCGCGGGCGATCAAGGGCTCGGGTGGTTGTGGAGCCTCACGAACGAAAAAAAACTCGATGCGGGTGGGGGTTGGGGCGCGGGTGGGGGTGGTGGTGGCGGAGGAACACAGCGGTGGGGGCAGTGGTCCGCCCGGCCCGTCTGCAAGGTGTTCTGTATGGGAAGAATTAGAGACGAGGAAGAAGAAGGGTTAGGAGATGTAGGATCTTCATCCAACCGCCTGAAATGGTCGAGAGACAGCTGGGAGTTGCATTCTTAATGCCCTCTGGTTCATCACGTGTGGGCACTGCGCAACCAACATTTTATTATCCAAAATTTGCTTGCTCTTCTTTACCATGTTCCTCTTTCGTTCTTCTTTAATATGTACTCTCTCCGTTCCTAAATACAAGTCTTTGTATAGATTCCACCATGGACTACATGTGGAGCAAAATGAGTGAATCTACACTCTAAAATGTATCTGGATACATCTGTATGTGATCCATAGTGGAAATCTCTACCAAGACTTATATTTTGGAATGGAGGAGTATGCTAGTAGTACAAGATGTTCCTTGTAATCAAGATGAGCAGGACATTTGCAAAGGTAGAGGTCTATACGGTCCGGTTGTGATGGACACTTTGAGCCTCTTTGATTCGTAGGATCTTGTAAACATAGGAATAGGATTTGTAGTGGCCTGCCCTTTTGAATCCTATAAGAATAGGAAGGAAATGCGGGGAGCTGTGTTGCCTTTGAGAGTTACACTGATATTAACAGTACCGCACCTTCACTTGAAGAGAGCTGGTATCCGAAGCCTTTCTAGCCGTACCGGCAATACTAGCATATATATTCCAGCAAGTTCCACTTTGCTGATTTTACTCTGATGCTTAAGTTTTTCCCGTTATATCTACACTATGATCTGTGTAGCTGCTTTGTGCCACACTAGCAGCAGTCCACTCTTGAAGCTAAACACTGCAATGACTTACAAAATTGGCACCAAGGCATTGAGTGCCATTCTGGATGCAATGAAACTCATACGCTCCCTGTCAGTGTCAAAACCGGTGGATCTCGGGTAGGGGGTCACAGGAGACAAGGGACACGATGTTTTTACCCAGGTTCGGGCTTTCTCGATGGAGGTAAAACCCTACTCCTGCTTGATTAATATTGATGATATGGGTAGTACAAGAGTGGATCTACCACGAGATCAAGGAGGCTAAACCCTTGAAGCTAGCCTATGGTATGATTGTTGTTCGTCCTACGGACTAAAGCCCTCCGGTTTATATAGACACCGGATAGGGTTAGGGTTACACAGAGTCGGTTACAATGGTAGGAGATCTACATATCCGTATCGCCAAGCTTGCCTTCCACGCCAAGGAAAGTCCCATCCGGACACGGACGAAGTCTTCAATCTTGTATCTTCATAGTCCAGAGTCCGCCAACGGTGATAGTTCGCTATCCGGACACCCCTAATCCAGACTCCTCAAGAGCTCCCTAACCAGGCTTCAATGACGATGATTCCGGCACGCATATTGTCTTCGGCATTGCAAGGCGGGTTCCTCCTCCGAATACTTCATAGAAGCTTTTGAACACCAGGATAGTGTCCAGATCTGCAAAACAAGTTCCAGATACCACTGTAGAGAGAATAACTTCCGCATAGATCTGCTGACATATTCCGCGGCGTGACATCACACCACGGCCAGGCCTTTATACGAATCATTTTTATTGTTCCACCTCAGCGCGTTTAGCGAGGCGGTTTCCTTGGCACGTCTTATCAAAGCGGAGATCGTGGCCCCTTATTCCGGGATTCTCATCAATACGGACGCGGGTAACCCAACCGCGCCATTGATTTTGGCGCTTGGGAGATAAGCGAGTTTTACCAGGCTGGCGGGGGACGCATAACTTCGTCCGTCCATATAAGGGGATAAGGATCCACCTTTTCACCTACGCCTTCTTCCTCCTTTGCTCATCCATTTCCACGCACTCGAGCTCCAGCGCCCAAGTCCGCACATCTCACCTCAACCTTCTCCAACCATGTACGGAGCGGGAGGCAGGTGGATGGCCTCCTCCGTCACGGAGGGGCACATCAAAAAGCTGCGGAAGGCCGGATACTTGTCCAGCGACATCACGCACCGGCTACCCGACGACGGGCAGCTCATGCCCACCCCCGGGCCCCGTGAGAGGGTGGTGTTCCTCACCCACTTCCTCCGCGGACTAGGTTTTCCACTTCACCCATTTGTCCAGGGGCTCATGTTCTACTACGGCCTGGATTTCCACAATCTGGCCCCGAACTTCATCCTCAACATCTCGGCGTTTATCGTCGTGTGCGTGGCCTTCCTCTGCATCCATCCCCACTTCGGCTTATGGCTGAAGACCTTCAATGTCAAGCCGAAGGTAGTGGGCGGCCGCCAAGCGGAGTGCGGAGGTGCCATGGTTGGCAAGATGGCCAAAGTCCTATGGCTCGAGGGCTCCTTTGTGGAGACCATAAAGGTGGCAATCGGGTGGTTCTACATCACCGAGCCGCGGCGACTTCAATGGGCGGCGGCCCCGAATTCGATCTGGCTCCCCACACGGCTCACGCCATGGAAAGAGACGGCCCGACGTGGGGTGATTCGAAGAGCTGTCCGACTCCAAACCTGCGTCCGAACCGGTGGACAAGAATCTCAAGCTTGTCAATGTAATCCGGTGATGCTCATCCACCGGATTCTCCCATGCCAAGAACGGGCCTTTAAATTGTGGAGTTCGATCCGTCACAAAGACCAAACTCTGAAAAGGCTCTTCGACACTACGCACGAAGATGCCCGGAAGGTGCTGTTCAATACGCCGAGGTTCTACATCCGCCATCAAGATCGCGGATTCAGGTCACAGCGCCAAGCCAGCGAGGTAAGTTATTTTACCCTTTATGGGACTCTTTTTTCATAGTTTGACTCTATGCGGGATCTAAAAACTCCCTAACCTTTCACAAGACTGGCTGAAGACGTCCGGACAGATTAACTGTCCGGCCCCCTTGCTAGAAAACCCAGCGGATGCCCGTTTGATGGGGCTGCTGGCTCCGGCACCTCACGTGGTGCCGGAGAAGAAGGCCAAGAAGGAGGCCACGGGGACTCGAAGGAGCGCCCGACGCCAGGTGTTGTCGGACTCATCGTCCGACGACTCTGAGGCGGAATCCTCCTCTGAGGAGGAGGAGGAGGAACAAGAAGCTTCTCCCCCAGCAAGGGGAGAGAAGAAAAGGAAGGCCGCCCCAACCGTAGAGGCCGGAGGGTCCAAGAAAGGAAGGACCCTTCCTCCGGACTTCTCCACCAACGCCGACAACGACGAGGAGGAGTGGCCAACAAGGGCCAAGCCCCTGGCGAGATCGTAAGTGTCTGGACTCCGGAATAGTTCATGACTTCTTATTTGTCGCATAGTGTCTTCTAACGCCGAATATGACCATGCAGCCCGCCCAAGGACGAGCTCGCCGCTTCATCGAGTGGCTCCCTAGGTTCGTCGGATGTGAATAGCACTTCACTTCCGACCGCCTCCTCTCCTCGTGTCGCCGACGACACCGCGGTGGAGTCCCAAAAGGGGCCCAGCCAGGAGGAGGTGGTCCTGGAGGCGCCGCAATACAACCTCCCGGACTCTGGGCGCAAAGGGGGGGAACCCCATAGGGCTCTAAGTCCGGCCCTGTGCCGGACTCTGTACCGGAACCTTCAGTGGTTCCGAAGTCCGGCAAGCGGCTCCTTCGTAAGAAGGGCAAGACTGCGACGCCGGTGACCTCCGTCCATCCGGAGGCGCCGGATAGCTTACTAGAGGCGCTTAACGGCGCCTCCATCAACGAGGAGCACCGCACTGTTATGAGTGTGGTGATCCAGAAAGTTTAGTCCGCCAAGAGCGGTCTGACTGAAGCCTGTACCAGCCTTCTAACAGGCTTTGAGGTAAGTTTGGAATATGTAAAAATATTACCGCATAGACAGGAGCCCCTGATGCTTAGTTCGGTGTTCTGAAAGAAAAGCCGGACTAAGGATCTAAAAAGATATACGCAGGAGTCTAACATAAGTATGTCAATATGCGAATGCAAAGGCGCGCCGACCTCCGCAAGACCGATCATGGAGGTCAATGCATTGAAGCAGAGCCTCGAGCGGTCCGAGAACGAGCTTGGCCTTGCCAAGAAGCAGCTCGAGGACAAGGAAGGTAAGTAATACCTTATTAAAGTAATTCCTTATAGAAAGGATTTGGTTGCTAAAATGACAGTACTAACATGGGTATTCCAGGGGCCACGAACGAGGTGGCGACCCTGAAGGAAGCGGTGTCCACGGCCAAAAGCAAAGCGGCCGCGGAACGCACCGAGCGAGAGAAGCAAGAGGAGCGGGTGGCGGAGGTGCGGCAAGAGCTCCAGGCTCTCATGGAAAAACACGAGAGTTTGGAGCGTGACTCGAAGACTCGAGAGTCCTAGCTCGCCTCGGCTCTTGAGAGTGCCAAAGCCGCTAAGGCCGAAGCCCAAAAAGCCCTCCAAGAGATTGAATCATTAAAGAAGATAGCGGCGGGTAAGGCATTCTTTATGCAAAGCAAGCATGTGAAAGTGAATTACCTATTACTTACCCGAATCCGGAGCTCTCCAGGAGCATTCGCAGATCTGCCCCGTAGTGTATCTGATGCTGCCGCGTTCTACCGCGCCAAGGAGGGGAGCTCGACGGAGAAGGTGTTCTGGTCTCAGTATGCTGAGGCCGAACATCCGGTGCCCCTGAGCGACCAGCTGAAGCAGCTGGTCGAGCTCCACAAGGTCGCCGAACAGGCCATGAAGGGCCTCATAGTTCGGCTGTGGCCATTGGAAGCCATGCCTGGGAGCTACTTTGGGCTAGTGCAGCGGCTGGTGGACGCCTGTCCATGGATTGAAGTCATCAAGCGCTCCGTCTGCATTGAAGGTGCCCGTCGGGCCCTTGCCCGTGCTAAAGTGCACTGGGGCAAGCTGGATGCGGAGAAGCTTGTGACGGACGGGCCACCGAAGGGCAAGGAGCATCGCAAGCCCGAAATGTACTATGAGGGCGTCCTGAAGGGTGCCCGCCGTATAGCGGGTGAATGCTCCAAAGATGTAATTTTTGAATAGACTCGCATTTGTTATCCTGTACGCTGAAAACTTGTTCATATGCGCTAAGCAACGCTTGTGAATTTAAAATATTACCTTCTGTGCGGCCGTTTATCAAATTTGAGAGATGGCAAGTCGTTGGCTTCAGCCCCCATGCCAGGAGTGCTGGGGTGTTTGGGATAAACTTGAGCACTCCTGTTCCCATTCTTGGGGTCCTTCGAGGGAGGCGCTCAACGCAACGAACAAGGCAACCGGACTTATAGTGCTTGAACACTCTCACTTAGCCATAGAATTCTATAATTTTAAATTTCATGAAGCCCCTAGTATTCGAAGACCGAAGTTCGGGCGCTATCCACGCCTTTGGCGGACAATGCCGACTCCTCGCCTAAGCGGCATAAGTCTTTAGGGACCGAAAAAACCCTCTCGAACAGCGATCGCTCTCGCCCTATCATGACGGTCAGTTTTAGCTTTCTCCACTGAGGTGCTCAACCCAGCTCAACCGGGGCACAACCGCAGTGGTTCTCCCAGCGCTACCTTAGCCGATATAACGGAACGTAAGGTACCAAAACATGGGAGCCGGGCAAACCCAACTATTGACCCAAGACATGATTCGGAGCCGATGCATATAATGCTATAAGTTCGGGGTGCCGCATTTGTGAAAGTGTTCGGACTCATCACACCATACTTCTGGGGTACTTAAGCCCCTAGTGTATTGGCCGTACCAAAGTTTACGGGTGCAACATGTCATGAAATGAACATATATATATAGATAAAGAAAGGAGTGCAATAATAGCCAAAAGCTATGTATTGTTTATTCAAAAAGGTGCTGCAATGGAAGCAGAACGATACAAATAGTGTGATAAGCAAGGGATGTGACTATTTAACATGTCCCCCTCCAGGGGTAAGCTGCGAGATGGTATGTAAAACAGGTATAATGATCGTAGTAGAGAACACCTGGACACTCGACGTAGCTTTCTGCTTCCCTGGCTATTGCATCGTGAGTTCGGCAATTCTAGTGCCGGACAGGACTTCTGGAAAACGGAGTCCTGAAAGTAAGAAAAAAGAAGAAAAGAAAAATAATGAAACAATCGGGAGCCCCTGGTGCGGTTGAGCCGCATTCTGGGCGTGCCGTGGTCGTGCCCCTCCCCTTATGCCCATGGTATCTCCAGAGCGTAGTTATGTACGCGTAGTACTGGCTTCGCAGTTTCGCGAGGGCTGGGGTTGGGGCCGGATTGCTACGTGTGCTCGGATCGTGCCAGGCAGTCTTTTTGTAGGTTACTCCGGGCGCGCTTGACGGTGGCCGGACGTTTAATAGCCGGACTCGAGAATTGCTGTGAGAGGGTGCTTTGCACCTCTGCCGCGAGGGCCGCCGTGTGCTCCTCCGCTCGGAGAGCGTTCGTGTTTCCATTGACCGTGATTACTCCTCGAGGTCCTGGCATCTTGAGCTTGAGGTATGCGAAAGTGCGGCACCGCATTGAACTTTGCAAATGCGGTTCACCAAGCAGTGCGTGATAACCGCCATGAACGGGACTATGTCGAAGATTAACTCTTCGCTTCGAAGTTATCCGGGATCCAAGACCACTTCGAGTGTAAGCGAGCCTGCATAATTGGCCTCTACACCTGGTATGACGCCTTTAAAGGTCGTCTTTGTGGGGTTAATCCTTGAGGGTCTATGCCCATTTTGCACACCGTATCCTCGATAAAGCAGGTTCAGGCTGCTACCGCCGTCCATCAGGACTCTAGTGAGGTGAAACCGCTGATGATTGGGTCAAGAACCATGCGGCGAATCCGCCGTGACGGATGCTAGTGGGTGGTCCTTCGATCAAAGGTGATCGGGCAGGAGGACCATGGGTTGAACTGGGCGACTGGCTCCATCGCATATACGTCCTCGCAGCACGCTTCCGCTCCCTTTTGGGTATGTGGGTTGCGATATCATGTTCACCCTCCGCACTTGTGGGGGAAGCCCTTTGTCCTCTATTGTTCGCGTCGGGCTCCTCCTCGTCATCTCTATGCAGCCCCTTGTCATTGAGTTCGACATTTAACTTGCATGCCTGTTTGAAGACCCAACAATCCATCTTGGTGTGGTTGGCTGGTTTTTCGGGGGTGCCATGTATTTGGCACGAGCGATCGAGTATTCGGTCCAGATTGGACGGACCCTGAATATTTCTTTTGAACGGCTTTTTCTGCTGACCGGGTTTAGAGCCTCTGAATCCGGCATTGACTGCCGTATCTTCATAATTATCGCCGTTCATGCGGCGCTTGTGCTTGTTGCGACGCGACCTGCCATTGCTGTCCTTGGTATCCGAACTACCCGGGTTTTTCGTCAAGTTGTTGCTACGAGCTAGCCAGTTGTCCTCTCCGCGCAAAAGCGGGTCATGAGCGTTGTGAGGGCTGCCATGGATTTTGCCTCTTCCTGTCCTAGGTGCCGGGCAAGCCACTTGTCACGGGTGTTATGTTTGAAGCCGCAAGGGCCTCTGCATCCGGACAGTCAACAATTTGATTTTTCTTGGTTAGGAACCGTGGTTCGGAATTGTCCGCCGATTCTTCCGCTGCTGAATTATGTGGCTGAGGTCATCGGTAACCGGTGGTCGCACGACGCGTTCTCGAAGTTATCAAGGAATGCGGCTTCCAGGTCCTCCCAACAACCAATTGATTCTGCTGGCAAGTTGTTAAGCCAATGCCGAGCTGGTCCTTTCAGCTTGAGTGGGAGGTATTTGATGGCATGTAGATCATCGCCGTGGGCCATGTGGATATGGAGGAGGTAGTCTTTGATCCAAACCGCAGGATCTGTTGTGCCATCGTATGATTCGATGTTTACGGGTTTTAAACCCTGGGGGATTTGATGATCCATTACGTTGTCTGTGAAGCATAGTGGGTGTGCGGCGCCTCTGTATTGAGCTATATCACGACGCAACTCAAATGAGCTTTGTTCTCTGTGTTCGCCCGCCGAATTGCTGTATCCGGCGTGACGGTTATCATCACGTGTCGTGGGGCGCCCACGCGATCCGTAGATCGATCTTGTTTACCTTGCCTTGTCCTCCAATATGTCTTGCAGGTCTGGCGCGTTTCCCCGTGTCTTGGTACTTTTCGAGCGACGCCGGAGTGCGGCTTGAATGGAGGGTCTAGAGGCCTCTCTGTCGCGACCACGGGGTGGCCGGTCGGCCTCATCATGCGCTGGTGATGTAGGTTTGGGTGCTGCTTCCTCTAATTGGGGTAGCAGCCTGCGTTTTGGGTATCTCTTGGAGGGGCGTTCGAGTTCATACTCTTCGGCTGCAAGGACTTCAGTCCATCTGTCAGCTAGCAGGTCTTGGTCAGCTCTAAGTTGTTGCTGCTTTTTCTTGAGGCTGCTTGCCGTGGCCATAAGCCTGCGTTTGAAACGCTCCTGTTTGGCGGGATCCTCAGGCACGACAAACTCGTCGTCATCGAGGCTTGCCTCATCTTCGGAGGGAGGCATATAATTATCGTCCTCCACCTCCCTGCTCCGCCTCTATCATGAGGGCTAGCTTCTCCCTCCTCCGTGCTGAATCCTGCCGGAGGGGTTGTCTTCAAGACTGTTTGGGGTGTTATTATCTCCGTGCGGAATCACCGTTTTTACTATGGCTGGATTTAGAGCGGCGCCGCTGACGCCGGCGCTTGTGCTGTTTCTTGGAGGGGTCATCCTCCGCTGTTCCATCGCCGTTCCCATATTTTGGGATGTCCACCATGTATATGTCGATGACGAGGTGGCCTTCCAAGTGCCTCGTAGGCGCTGGTTCTTGGTCGCCTCCCGCATCGCCGCCCATACCGTCGATGTCTTCGGAGTCAAGTCGAGCATGTCGGTTAAATCATCGACAGTGGCTACAAAGTGGGTGGTGGGTGGGCGTTGAATTTCTTCGTCGTCCGCGATCTCAACCATCCGACCGTAGTCCGCCAGGCTCTCCGATAAAGAAAGAGACTTTAGTGAATTCAGGATGTCGCCAAAGGGCGAGTGCCGAAAGATGTCATGGCAGTGAACTCCATGACCGGCGCCCAATCGGATTCGATTGGTGGGCGCGGGCGGTTTGAGTCCGGAGAGGAGTCCCGCACCTTGGAGTCACGGTCTTCGCAAGGGACAGGACGGGTTCGCTCAATCGCCATAGAGATCGTAGCCCCGAGGCGGTGTCCAACCACTCGCCCTCGATCGGGGAGTCGGCCCGAGCTAAGGGTCGGAGCGGACTGTGCGCCTCGAGGCACTGTTCGCGGCAGAGCCGATCGTGCCCATCGAGACAAGGCGGGCGTGCTTGGCTCGCTCAATCCGCCCAAGAGCATGTCTCCTCGGATGTCGGCCGTAGTTCAAACTCCCAAATCTGACCTGATGGCTGGGGCATAGCTTCGATCTGCTCCAGATGGCCAAGTGAATTGCCCAGCTTGGCGGCCGCCCGAATCGAAGATCTGTCCGCGGAGAAAAGTCTCACCTGGACCGTGTCGTTGTTGATGATCGAAGGAGCCATCGGGCCTAAGGATGACGACACAGAGGAACTCTCAATGAAAGCACCAATGTCGGTGTCAAAACCGGCGGATCTCGGCTAGGGGGTCCCGAAATGTGCGCCTAGGCGGATGGTAACAGGAGACAAGGGACACGATGTTTTTACCCAGGTTCGGGCCCTCTCGATGGAGGTAAAACCCTACTCCTTCTTGATTAATATTGATGATATGGGTACTACAAGAGTGGATCTACCACGAAATCAAGGAGGCTAAACCCTAGAAGCTAGCCTATGGTATGATTGTTGTTCGTCCTACGGACTAAAGCCCTCCGGTTTATATAGACACCAGATAGGGTTAGGGTTACACAGAGTCGGTTACAATGGTAGGAGATCTACATATCCGTATCTCCAAGCTTGCCTTCCACGCCAAGGAAAGTCCCATCCGGACACGAGACGAAGTCTTCAATCTTGTATCTTCATAGTCTAGGAGTCCGGCCAACGGTGATAGTTCGGCTATCCGGACACCCCCTAATCCAGGACTCCCTCACTCCCCACCTGTTGATTCTTGTTCAGAATATGATCCTAATGACTATTCTAACCTCGAGGAGTCAAAGGCAGATGGCCTGTCCTTTTCACCCATCAAGGTGCCTCTTCTAATTTGGCAATGTTTTATTGATTGCGGATATCTTTCATATGTTGTCTTGCATTTCTTCTACTTTGTTGCACCGCCATCTGCTTAGTTTACCATCATATATGTCGAGATGCCATGCCCATCCATTATCAATACATATTCCATCTGTCATCATACCATGTTTTTCCACTCAAATGTTGTTCTTGTGCATCAGACATCAAAAAGAAAGAGGGTGATTGCCGAACCTGAAGGAGCACCAGCAAAGTCCTTGAAAAACGTGGTGGTGCCGGAGAAATCAGACATCACCCCACTTATATTGGCTGTACAACCAGTGACACAAAACGTACGACCGACTCCAGCAGACTCTACCCATACTTCACTGGCCACACCACTAGCCCCACCACAGAGGACGGACGGAGATACACTCAAAGAGCACAACTCATGTTTCACGCGTTGGTTCAAGCAGAAGCTTTTGTCGTACCCTTTACATGAGGATTCTTCCGCTGAAGAACAACTCATATTCGCTTTGTCACAGGCGCCGAGCACAACCTCGATGACCTATGAGGCGCATTTATATCAACGGCTACACATTCTACACCGAGGCCAAGGACATGAAGAGCGATGGTTATCAGAACTCCGGGGTAACGATGGAATCCTACACCGGTAACGACAAGGTCATGCTGAAATTTTCCGTGAATTTTAGCATGACTTTGCTAAAAATAGGACATATGGGGTACTTGTGACTAATGCATGGGCCGGGGTATCTTAGTAGTTAATTAAGTAGGATCAAGTGCCCCGGCGTACTTGTGACTAATGCATGGCATTTAGGGTGCCTCGGTGTCGATAAAAACCGAAATGATGAAAGGTTAGGCTTTAGGGTGCCTTGGCGTCGAAAAACCCTCAATGATAAAAGCTTAGATTTTAGGATGCCTCGGTGTCGACAAACCCTAAATGATGAGACCATGATCTTGTTCCTTGACAATAACCAACTTTTTGACCAAACTTTGTTTCTATTTAGAGAGAAACATGGCCCACAACGATGAGGCCGGGGGTTCGGGCGGCAAGGCATTCAGGAGCTGTCCCGGAGGTGGAGGAACAACCTCACTTGTATGAGGCCGCCGCCTTCCCCACCGATCCCGAGACCACGGATGGTGCGCCGAGGATGACTACACCGATGCCACCACCGATGGTGCCGCCGAGGATGCCACCATCGATGATGGCGGCGCACGCACGAGATGGCAGCCAACCGAAGAGGCAACGGAAGGACTGGCGCCCGATCGTGCTTCGCACCCTCAAGGAGGAAGTTCTTGAAGTGGACTCCAACGGGAATCCAATGGCGCCTCGAACGAATAGTCAAGGGTACTCGCTTCAGCTCGGGTGCATTGTCGGAGCACCGTCTCGATCAACACCGAGAACCCGAGGCATCCTGACCGAGGAATTTGCGCAACCTCCTCTTCCACGAAGCTGCACGAACGATACAGGTTCCCGCTGAATTTGAAAACACAAGCCTCAAAGGGAATAAAGTGAACAATGATGCCCTCACGAAGATGAGCAAGGCCCTGTCTACTTGGAAAAGCAATGTGAAGAGAATGATCGAGAAAGGTGAGAGTTATCGAAGATCAAGGAGAAAATCCTTCGATCACCGAAGATGACTACAACGACTTCAAGATCAATTGCTCGAGCACCGCAAGCTCCCAATCAAGTGAGTGGGGAAACAAATGCGGAGCTGAACATAGGGGAACACACTCGGTCCCGGCGGTTATAGAGTGGTGGAGCCTATATGGGACAAGGAGGAGGCGGACCGTGCGAGCAAGGCCTACCGCCCCTCTTCGATACATACGGTGACAAGCAGACCAGGAACTTTGTCGGGCCCGGTACAAGAAGGACCGAAAACAAAGGAGCTTACCACGGATCGAAGACCAGGCAGCTTGAGCTTGTTCTCGTAAGGAATACACCCCGTAATTAGCTCCATATGGTTGCATTCTAATTAATGAAGCCAATTTCTAAATGGTTCACATTCCTTCCATGCAGCGATGAAAGCGATGGCTGGGTCGACTAAAGCAACCCTTGGGACACCACTCTAAATAGGGGTTGAATGTAATGAAGAACAAGGATAAGCTCAAGAAGGCGTCGCCACTGAAGTCGTGTGGCCGGCAAAGGCTTGCCGACAAAATGGGGTCATACTATACGCTGGTGTGCGGAAGGAGAAAAAGACCAGCTCGGAAAGCCAGCGAGAGGTTCAAGAACTCAAGGCACAGGTGGCGCGGATTCGGAGATTGTCCAAGAGCAAGTGGAACAACGACTCGGAGCGGCGATCACCGCCCTTGTGCCTACCTTGATCTCGGGGTTGAGGCGTGGATTGCAGGCGGCCAACAGGGCCGCCCGATTCCTAGCTTCACGGCCAGCAACTCGCATAATGCGATGGCGGGGCCATTGGTGCCCGGCGAGGCGGCATTGGTGTCTTCGACGCCGCACGGAGCTTAATGCACCGGGTGTCGCGCCGCCGGCACCTCTTCACAAGCGGCCCCTCCGTCAAGCTGCACGCCCGCCGTTGGCGTACGCCGACATTAGCCGAGCTCGGCGCCATCATCACGGTAACTAATTGCCTCTCTCGCCGAGGACTTCATCTCCTTGCCTTTCACTGGGCATCCACGGCGCCCTACATGTTTTCGCAGGCGCCGCCGACGTTCCGTGCACTCTCCTCCACTTTGTGAACAACGAGTTGGTCGATGTCGCCAAGGGCAAAATAGTTCAACCGGCAACCCTTGTTCCACGGTACCCAGATGCCACCCAACTTGTTTAGGGTTCAACTGGTTGGTGCTGCCGCGGCTGCGATGAGTTGTTACCTCGAATCGACCCGTCGGGCCGGCGATGAAGACGTGATGACCCTCGATGCCGCCTGAGCTGGCCCTGCTTTGGCGAAGAGCAGATTCGTTTGAGGCGGGGACACCACCCCAAAGACAACACCGCCCGATCGTGCGGCGCCAAGTCGGCCCCATGGCAAGACCGCCAGAACGGTGCGGACATCCCTATGCCACTGGATTAAAACATGCATATGGCACGGGATCGAACGGCGGCGGCGACGACTATGATACATTTGGCAGCGTTGATCAGTACTTTGCGAGCATGGGTGCGATGGCGACTTCATGGGGCCTCCTTCTCAAGAACCAAACCCAACAAAAGGCGTGTGCAATCTAGCTGGTACGCGGAGAAGCCAAGTTGCAACAGCGCCGTCTGGCGTTCAGCTCTCGAAGCGCCTCCAGCTGCCGACTTCACCGAGCCTCGGATAGGCGAGGTGCGAAATATTATCAGCCCCAACACACTCAAGAAGGCGGTCTGTGAGCAGAACTCGGTCCCATTACGGGAGAAGAAGAAGGCACGCAAAGAAAGACTAAGAAGGGTGCGAGCCAGCCGCACCGAGTACGATCCGTGCTCGGGGACGGGCCACCTTCACCGCAGGATATCTCGAGGAGGGTGCATGTGGCGGGTAGAGGCGATGCTACCGACAAATATGCTCAATGCTGCAACCGTGCTATGCGGAGTCGCATGACAGTGTTCTTTCTTTGGAGAAGCGGCGTCTCGTGGAGAAGGATGTGGCATACCCGGTTTCGCGGCCAAGGTGCCGAGGGCAAGGGCTTTGTGGATAACTCCATCGGGCGTCTGATCGTCCTGCGTTTTGATGACATCCACGCTATGTTGAACCTTCATCCGCTGCACTACACCTTCGTTCGGCTATTTTCGCTGAGTATGGAGATGCGGATCATTCGCGACAAGACCCGGACATCGTGATAGTCGACCCCTTCTACATGCGTGCCAAAGTCTTGGGTAGCGCTGGGGGACCGCAAGTCGCGAGTTCTTACCTCGAAGGCGTCATTCGGCAAACCAAGATAAGGATAACTTCCTCGTGCCTTACTTTCCCGAGTAAGTCCTCCCTCAACCGCCCGTAACATATGAATTCTTACATTTCGATCGTTTTCTTTTAACATTCCGTGTTTTCTGCAGTGACACACGTTGCGCTCATCCTCCTAAGCCCCAAATATTCCATGGCCATGTATTTCGACCGGACCGTCGATCGAACGTAGACTACACAAATGTCAAGAAGGTTCTTGATGATGTTCTCCCGCCTCGCCAAATCTGGAGGCACCTTCACCAGGCCTATTCGAAAGCACGGCAAGCACGCGTGTTCTCCCCAATACGACGTTCGCTGCGTCAAGCAACCGGGCGGTCGAAGGGTGCCTACTCGCCATCCATCACATGCGGGCGATCGACGGGACCACCATCAACTTCGCTACCGAGTAAACTCAAAGATTGGGCGCGGCGTGTCGGCAATCCGGGACGCGGACCTCCAACAAGAATTCTTTCGCATCCAATCGGAGTTTGCGGAAATCATCCATCAAGATGTCGCCGTACCTCGGGGCAGTTCTACCTCGAAATCAACCGTCCAACGGTGACATCGACACAATGCTACAAATGCAGGATGACAACGCCCGTTCTTTCATGACTCCCACGATAGACGGGCGGCTTCATCCACGCTCCGGTCCCTTGAGTCGAGTTGTCTAGTTCTGAAACATCGATTGGCTCATGTTGTAATTAAACTTTAATGAACTTGTAGTATGTCTCTTTGGTTTCGAGAGTCGTTCAACTTAGATGTAATCGATGCTATTAGTGTCTTGCTTTTCTCTTCCGATCGTTCTGTTGCATACTTATATATTGCTTATGTATTGTCTGTGAATTGGTACTAACATTTCGTTTGGCTAGTGCATAGCGATGCCGACGTATGTCGTGTACAAGGGTAAGGTTCCCGGAGTCTACGATGACTGGGAGGAGTGTCGGAGAAAGGTTCACCGATTCAGCGGTAACAGTTACAAAGGGTACACCACTAGGGCCGAGGCCGAATCTAGATACGCCCGCTATCTAGCGGGAGAGGGGAGGGAGCGTTGGAGGAACCGGATGAAGACGAGTTTCATCGTGATGATGCTCATCGTGATGACCGCAGCTCTCTTCTATGTGATGGTAGTTTAGATGATCGATATCGACTTGTAATGTGAAGACAAACTCGCTACTCGCGGTCTCGAGACTTGTAATATAATGTTCTATCTTTGTTCGGTCTTTTCAATTCGGAGACTAATATGATGAATTGTATTCAAAGACTAATCTTCTATTGTATTTGATGAATCTGTTGTTGATGTGTGCTGTCTATATTTTGTCAAATTATACATTTTGTAACCTGTGCAAAAAACAGAAAATAAAAAAACCTAATATTCATACTAATGGCGCATCACATGACAGTGCGCCATTAGTATGACGATCTATACTAATGGCGCATCACGGGTAGTGCGCCATTAGTATCTGTGATTACTAATGGTGCATTCAGAGGTGGTGCGCCATTAGTATGCCAAAGCACCTGGGTATACATGGCACCTGGGAGGCATACTAATGGCGCACCCTGGCCTATACTAATGGCGCACCCTCGGTGCGCCATTAGTATACCAGATACTAATGGCGCACCAGGTGGTGCGCCATTAGTAAAAATTACTAATGGCGTGCTATTAATGGCGCACCACAGATGCGCCATTAATAGCCATACTAGGTGCGCCATTAGTAGGGGTTTTTCTAGTAGTGAGATCCGGAGGGGGGGGAGGGGGGAAGACCTTGAGGGTGTGGCAGTAGAGCTCCTGGCGCCGGAGGCAGCGGATGCAGACTGCCGAGGAAGCCGTCCACCTCCTCGCGCACCGCCTGCGACGTCGACCCCCGCCGGAACAGCCGCCCCTAGAGCGCCTCCTCCACGTACTTCTTGGGCGACCAACGCGCCAGGTCTGTCGCCCTTGTCGGCGTCGCCATCGCGCGGCCGGTGGCGTGGTTGGGGCGGTTGGCGACGGGGAGGAGCGCACCGACGAGGCCCGCGGGCGTCGGGGCCTCCCCCGCCGGGTCGGAGAGCGGCACGGAGAGCGCGGATGGCGACGAGGTGGTCGTGGAGCGGGTGGTCGGCGGGGAAGGCAAGGAGCGAGTCAAGGAAGAGCCACGCCGGCGACAAAGGCGACGCGTCGCCCAAAACCTAGCCACGGGTGAGGGTTCCGAGTGAGCGGTAGAGGGTGCAAGAAATGGATCTAGCTGGAGGGGAGGAAAGAGCCACGCGAGGGGAGCTTGGGGGTGTGCTGCGCGCCGGCGAGAGCCGCCTCCACTCGCCAGAATCGGGTGCGGCGCGAAGGAAGGATGGCGCCGCCGCCACCAGGTTGGACGAGGGGGCGAGGAGGAGGGGCGATGGGGGATGGGTCTAGGGTTTGGGCTGCGGGTGGGGTATCTCTTTTTCTTTTTTTTCTGTGATAGATGGATGGATGGATGTGGGATGAAGAGATGATGGATGGATGGATGGATGGACGCCATGTCATCAATCCGCCAGAAGGGTTTTGATTGGTTCGGAAAAACAGTGATTTAAAATAGTTTCCAAGTACTAAAAATAAAGGGATTTTGTGAAGTAACTATCAAAAATATTTTTCAAAAGTGCACCACACAAATTTTCACTAGAGTTAGACCACATTTGATGGATAAGGACCAATTTGTATGCATTTATGATCTTTCAAGCTATTTTTAATCATTTTCTGAGTGGCAAAAATGAGTTTTTTTTGTGAAGAACCTACCAAATATTTGTTACAGAATTGGATACCAACAATTTTCTAAAATACTAGTCCATATTTAATATAGAACAGACCAAATGGTTGGGTGTTGAAAGTTTTGATCCACCTCTGGTGAAAAAGACAAATTTCCGCCGATTCAGCTGGAAGCGGGTCAAATTTGAACTGTAGCTACCTCATAAAGTGCTCTTTATTTTTTCCAAAAATCATTTCTAGGTACATAAGTATCTATTTAATCAGAGAAACACCAAAAAAATTCCAAGATTCAACCACTAGCTAGTAACGGACGCTCCCGCCGTTTTGACCGCATTTTGAAACGGGCATAAAAAAATCAAAAAAATCAAAAAAAATGGAAAACCTTCGCATTGTGTCATTATATGTGACCAAGTTTCCAGGAAAAATAATAAACTTGTAATACGGAAATTATTTTAGAAAAGTGTTCTCATAAATGAGCTATCATGTGTGAAGGTTCATGGATTTCAACCCAAACGCTCAATCTCATGGCCACATTCATGGCATAGTTTGTTCAAATGATCTCATATTGTGCAAAAGGGTGCATCTTGGAATTCCAAACAATGTTGCCAAAGGGAGTTTTCATTTTCTTTGCACGGAAAATTCATTTTCCATTTTTCGAGTGCCCGAAATGAGGTTTTGTTGTGAAGGACCTACCATATATTTGTTGCAAAATTGTACCAAATCATTTTTATAAAATACTAGGACATATTTAATGCACAATTGACAAAATGGTTGGGTGTCAAAAGTTTTGATCCACCTCTGGTGAAAAAGACAAATTCCCGCCGATTCAGTTGGAAGCGGGTCAAATTTGAACTGCAGCTGCCTCATAGTTTGCTATTTATTTTTTCCAGAAATCATTTCTGGGTACATAAGTATCTATTTAATTAGAGAAACATCAAAAGTTTTCCAAGATTCAACCACTAGCTAGGAACGGTCAAGCCCGCCGTTTTGACCGCATTTTGAAACGGGCATCAAAAATCAAAAAAAATCAAAAAATTGGAAAACCTTCGCATTGTGTCATTATATGTGACCAAGTTTTCAGGAAAAATAGTAAACTTTTAATACGGTAATTATTTTAAAAAAGTGTTCTCAGAAATGAGCTATCAAGTGTGAAGATTCATGGCTTTCAAGCCAAATGATTAATCTTATGGCCACATTCATGGCATAGTTTGTTCAAATGATCTCATATTGTGCACAAGGGTGCATATTGGAATGGAAAACAATGTTACCTAAGGAAGTTTTCATTTTCTTTGGACGAAAAAACCATTTTCCATTTTCTGAGTGCCTGAAATGAGTTTTTTTTTGTGAAGGACCTACCATATATTTGTTGCAAAATTGGACCTAATCAATTTTATAAAATAATAGGACATATTTAATACACAATTGACAAAATGGTTGGGTGTCAAAATTTTTGATCCACCTCTGGTGAAAAAGACAAATTCCCGTCGATTGTGTGGAAGCGGGTCAAATATGAACTGCAGCTGCCTCATAGTTTGCTCTTTATTTTTTCCAAAAATAATTTCTAGGTAAATAAGTATCTATTTAATCAGAAATACATGGTTTGATGGCGAGACATCGAGGTTTGGACGGTGGCCGAGGGCCCCAACTCTAGAGCGCGAAGCTCAAGATGTCCGCCCATGGCGTGGTCACAGCGTGACTGTATGCGTTGCCATGTGTTCTGGGCGGCCTAGGTATGTCTAGTGGGTTGGGCACTCCCAGGTAGGTGCTAGGAAGAAAATCACAACATAAGATTCTCACGAGGAGACCGATCGATGCTCAAACATGAATAAGCAGCCAAGTGTTTGATTTGCGGTACGGGAAATGCACATGGCCAATGGGCGTGAGTTTTGGCTGAGGATGATCAGTTACTAAGAAGACCGTCTTCACAAATTTTCTCCTCAAAAGGAGGAGCCTAGGTGGTACTTCCTTTACAAAGTACCACACTGGACATAAATACGAATGTTGAAGCTGGGCTCAAAATAATGAATGGATTGATCTGGCATTTGGTGGAGGATGGTTATTTGGGCATAGGAAATCACTGTAGAAAATGGATACCATTTGGACATGCCAAAGTGGTACTTCCTTCACAAAGTGCTGCTCTGAACAGAATAGGAAAATGAATATTTTCGAATTATTTTGAACTAGGCAAGGAATTTTTTGACATATTTGATGAAGATATGATCCAAAACATTTATGAGAATTTTTGGGAATTTTTGAATAATAGAAATATAGGTTGCTTCACAACCTAGGGCAAAATCGCCACATGGACATGACACATAGGCAAAACTGATGAGATGGCGCCTAGTCATCACAACCCACCACAATCTACAAGGCTATGACCATCTATATTGGTCATTAACAACTAGAAATAAGGAAGCGGACTAGCACTGTTTGCTTTGTGACCATTTAGTGTAAGGAAATTACGACCTTCGACCAAAATGGTCGCAATGGTTTAGGGTTTGGAGCCCCCCGAACAGCTTTTGACCAATTGGTCTGAAATGGTCATAGATCTATGACCAATTCTTCCAGGGTCACTGACAGAAGGTCACTGGTTGACATATTTCTTGTAGTGAGAGACGGCCAATTCCTGCAGATTGGAACCCCATTCCACTTATTCCCAGTTTAAAAGACAATGCTTTCAATGTTGTTAGGGACTACGTGCATATATTCCCATCATGGGAAGATTATAGTGAAGACAAACACCATTTTCACATCTTCCTGTCCAACTTACGTGTAAGTGCTATTATTCATGGTTATTATTTTCCTGTTTTCTACCGATTGAACACATCAATGATTTACATTACATTGTTGTAACTAGGCGAGGGTCAATCTGGATAGTCATGACGAGCAAAGCTTGCTTGTGCTTTTCAAGGAAGCATTGCAGCAGTATCTGTGTTACCTGAGGAAATCACACTTTGATGGCAAGTCTATAAACGAATTTCTGGTGAAGTCTCCTGTGCTAAATTTTGAAGACATTGAATGGAAAAACCTTATTATGCACTGGTCTCGTTCCCAGGATGAGGTACTGTCTATGAAATCACATGACAATTTGAACTTCTACCTTTCCGCATGTGCCTTACGGATCTTTTTTGCAGGAAATCTGCTCGAAGAAGAATTCCAGTTTGAAAAGAACGACAGGATATCGCAAATATGCTGCTTGCTGCTTTGCTCTTGTTAGTACCTATTGTCCTGTATCACTGTACTTGCATACATACCTGGTTCATTGTTCGGGAACGTTGCAGAAAATAAAAAAATTCTACGCTTTCACCAAGATCAATCTATGAGTTCATCTAGCAACGAGAGAAAGGTGTGCATCTACATACCCTTGTAGATCGCGAGCGGAAGCGTTCAAGAGAACGGGGTTGAGGGAGTCGTACTCGTCGTGATCCAAATCACCGATGATCCTAGCGCTGAACGGACAGCACCTCTGCGTTCAACACACGTACGGAGCAGAGACGTCTCCCACGCCTTGATCCAGCAAGGTGGAGGGAGAGGTTGAGGAAGAGAGCTCCAGCAGCAGCACGACGGCGTGGTGGTGGTGGGGAGGCAGTACTCCGGCAGGGCTTCGCCAAGCTCTTAACGGAGGAGGAGAGGTGTTAGGGAGGGGAGGGGCTGTGCCTTGGATGTCGTGTGCAGCCCTCCCCTCGTCCCTCTATTCATAGGGGAAGGGGGAAGGGGGTCGGCCCCCTCTAGATGAGATCTAGAGGGGGCGGCCAAGGGGAGGGGGCTTGCCCCCCAAGCAAGGGGGGCGCCCCCACTAGGGCCCCCCCCCCCAACCCTAGGCGCATGGGCCCAAGGGGGGATGAGCCCAGCCCTCCAGGGCATGGTTCCCTGCCCACTACGGCCCATGAGGCCCTCCGAGAGAGGTGGCCCCACGCGGTGGACCACCGGAACCCCTCCGGTGGCCCCGGTACAATACCGATATGCCCCCGAACCTTTCCGGTGACCGTATAACAACTTCCCATATATAAATATTCACCTCCGGACCATTCTGGAACTCCTCGTGACATCCGGGATCTTATCCGGGACTCCAAACAACATTCGTTAATCACATACAAGTCTTCCTAATAACCCTAGCGTCACCGAACCTTAAGTGTGTAGACCCTACGGGTTCGGGAGACATGCAGACATGACCGAGACGCCTCTGCGGTCAATAACCAACAGCGGGATCTGGATACCCATGTTGGCTCCCACATGCTCCTCGATGATCTCATCGGATGAACCACGATGTCGAGGATTCAAGCAACCCCGTATACAATTCCCTTTGTCAATCGGTACGTTACTTGCCCGAGACTCGATCGTCGGTATCCCAATACCTCGTTTAATCTCGTTACCGGCAAGTCACTTTACTCATACCGTATTGCATGATCCCATGACCAGACACTTGGTCACATTGAGCTCATTATGATGATGCATTACCGAGTGGGCCCAGAGATACCTCTCCGTCATACGGAGTGACAAATCCAGATTCGATTCGTGCCAACCCAATGACACTTTCGGAGATACCGTAGTGTACCTTTATAGTCACCCAGTTACGTTGTGACGTTTGGCACACCCAAAGCACTACTACGGTATCCGGGAGTTGCACAATCTCATGGTCTAAGGAAATGATGCTTGACACTTGGAAAAGCTCTAGCTAAACGAACTACACGATCTTTGAGCTATGCTTAGGATTGGGTCTTGTCCATCACATCATTCTCCTAATGATGTGATCCCGTTATCAATGACATCCAATGTCCATAGTCAGGAAACCATGACTATCTGTTGATCAACGAGCTAGTCAACTAGAGGCTTACTAGGGACATGTTGTGGTCTATGTATTCACACGTGTATTACGATTTCCGGATAACACAGTTATAGCATGAATAACAGACTATTATCATGAACAAAGAAATATAAAAATAACCATTTTATTATTGCCTCTAGGGCATATTTCCAACAGTCTCCCACTTGCACTAGAGTCAATATTCTAGTTACATTGTAATGAATCGAACACCCATTGCGTTCTGGTGTTGATCATGTTTTGCTCTAGGGAGAGGTTTAGTCAACGGATCTGCTACATTCAGATCTGTATGTACTTTACAAATATCTATGTCTCCATCTTGAACATTTTCACGTATGGAGTTGAAGCGACGCTTGATGTGCCTGGTCTTCTTGTGAAACCTGGGCTCCTTGGCAAGTGCAATAGCTCCAGTGTTGTCACAGAAGAGTGTGATCGGCCCCGACGCATTGGGTATGACTCCTAGGTTGGTGATGAACTCCTTCACCCATATTGCTTCATGCGCTGCCTCCGAGGCTGCCATGTACTCTGCTTCACATGTAGATCCTACCACGACACTTTGCTTGCAATCGCACCAGCCATCGCCCCACCATTCAAAATATACACGTATCCGTGCGTGACTTAGAGTCATCCAGATCGTGTCGAAGCTAGCATCGACGTAACCCTTTACGGCGAGCTCTTCGTCACCTCCATAAACGAAACATATCCTTAGTCCTTTTCGGTACTTTAGTATGTTCTTGACCGCTGTCGGTGTTGCTTGCGGGATTACTTTGGTACCTTCCTACCAAACTTACGGCAAGGTTTACATCAGTGTCTGGTACACAGCATGGCATACATAATAGACCCTATGGCTGAGGCATAGGGATGACACTCATCTCTTCTTTATCTTCTGCCATGTGGTCGGGCATTGAGCCGAGCTCAATCTCACACCTTGCAATACAAGCAAGAACCCTTTCTTGGACTGATCCATATTGAACTTCTTCAATATCTTATCAAGGTATGTGCTTTGTGAAAGACCTATGAGGCATCTTGATCTATCCTTATATATCTTGATGCCTAATATGTAAGCAGCTTCTCCAAGGTCCTTCATTGAAAAACACTTATTCAAGTAGGCCTTAATGTTGTCCAAAAGTTCTATATCATTTCCCATCAAAAGTATGTCATCTACATATAATATGAGAAATGCTACAGAGCTCCCACTCACTTTCTTGTAAACACAGGCTCCTCCATAAGTCTGCATAAACCCAAACGCTTTGATCATCTCATCAAAGCGAATGTTCCAACTCCGAGATGCTTGCACCAGCCCATAAATGGATCGCTGGAGCTTGCATACCTTGTTAGCATTCTCAGGGTCGACAAAACCTTTTGACTGCATCATATACAGTTCTTCCTTAAGATGGCCGTTAAGGAATGCCGTTTTGACGTCCATTTGCCATATCTCATAATCATAGTATGCGGCAATTGCTAACATGATTCGGACGGACTTCAGCTTCGCTACGGGAGAGAAAGTCTCATCGTAGTCAATCCCTTGAACTTGTCGATAACCCTTAGCGACAAGTCGAGCTTTATATATGGTAACATTACCATCCGCGTCCGTCTTCTTCTTAAAGATCCATTTGTTTTCTATTGCTCGCCGATCATCGGGCAAGTCTGTCAAAGTCCATACTTTGTTTTCATACATGGATCCTATCTCGGATTGCATGGCTTCAAGCCATTTGTTGGAATCTGGGCCTGCCATTGCTTCTTCATAGTTCGAAGGTTCACCATTGTCTAACAACATGATTTCCAAGACAGGGTTGCCGTACCACTCTCGTGCGGAACGTGTCCTTGTGGACCTGCGAAGTTCAGTAGGAGCTTGATCCGAAGTATCTTGATCATCATCATTAACCTCCTCTCTTGTCGGTGCAGGCACCACAGGAACATCTTCCTGAGTTGCGCTACTTACCGTTTCAAGAGGTAGTACTTCATCAAGCTCTACTTTCCTCCCACTTAATTCTTTCGAGAGAAACTCTTTCTCCAGAAAGGACCCGTTCTTGGCAACAAAAATCTTGCCTTCGGATCTTAAGTAGAAGGTATACCCAATGGTTTCCTTAGGGTATCCTATGAAGACGCATTTTTCCGAATTGGGTTCGAGCTTTTCAGGTTGGAGTTTCTTGACATAAGCATCGCATCCCCAAACTTTTAGAAACGACAGCTTAGGATTCTTTCTAAACCATAATTCATATGGTGTCGTCTCAACGGATTTAGACGGTGCCCTATTTAAAGTGAATGTAGCTGTCTCTAGAGCGTATCCCCAAAATGATAGCGGTAAATCGGTAAGAGACATCATAGATCGCACCATATCCAATAAAGTGTGATTACGACGTTCGGACACACCGTTACGCTGAGGTGTTCCAGGCGGCGTGAGTTGTGAAACGATTCCACATTTCCTTAAGTGTGTACCAAATTCGAGACTTAGATATTCTCCCCCACGATCTGATCGTAAGAACTTTATCTTTTGGTCACGTTGATTCTCTACCTCATTCTGAAATTCCTTGAACTTTTCAAAGGTCTCAGACTTGTGTTTCATCAAGTAGACATATCCATATCTACTCAAGTCATCGGTGAGTGAGAACATAATGATATCCTCCATGAGCCTCAACGCTCATTGGACCGCATACATCGGTATGTATGATTTCCAATAAGTTGGTTGCTCGCTCCATTGTTCCGAGAACGGAGTCTTGGTCATTTGCCCATGAGGCATGGTTCGCATGTGTCAAATGATTCATAATCGAGAGACTCTAAAGTCCATCGGCATGGAGCTTCTTCATGCGCTTGACACCAATGTGACCAAGGCAGCGATGCCACAAGTATGTGGACTATCGTTATCAACTTTACATCTTTTGGTATTCACACTATGAATATGTGTAACATCACGTTCGAGATTCATTAAGAATAAACCATTGACCATCGGGGCATGACCATAAAACATATCTCTCATATAAATAGAACAACCATTATTCTCGGTTTAAATGAGTAGCCATCTCATATTAAACGAGATCCAGATACAATGTTCATGCTCAAAGCTGGTACTAAATAACAATTATTGAGGTTTAAAACTAATCCGTAGGTAAATGTAGAGGTAGCGTGCGACGGCGATCACATCGACCTTGGAACCATTCCCGACGCAAGATCGTCACCTCGTCCTTCGCCGATCTCCGCTTATTCCGCAGCTCCTGCTTTGAGTTACAAATATGAGCAACCGCACGGTATCAAATACCGGGAGCTACTACGAGCACGGTAAGGTACACATCAATTACATGTATATCAAATATACCTTTGGTTTTGCGGCCTTCTTGTCCGCTAAGTACTTGGGGCAGTTCCGCTTCGGTGACCACTTCCCTTGCAATAAAAGCACTCGGTCTCGGGCTTGGGTCCATTGTTTGACTTCTTCCGATGGCGGCTTGCGGGCGCGCAACTCCTTGTCGTCCTTCTTGAAGTTCTTCTTACCCTTGCCTTTCTTGAACTTAGTGGTTTTATTCACCATCAACACTTGATGTTCCTTTTGATCTCTACCTCCGCTGATTTCAGCATTGAATATACCTCGGAATGGTCTTTTCCATCCCCCGCATATTGAAGTTCATCACAAAGCTCTTGTAGCTCGGTGGAAGCGATCAAGGATTCTGTCAATGACCGCGTCATCCGGAGATTAACTCCAGCTGAGTCAAGCGGTTGTGCAACCTGGACATCTTGAGTATGTGTTCACCGACAGAACTATTTTCCTCCATCTTACAGCTGAAGAACTTGTCGGAGACTTCATATCTCTCGACCGGGCATGAGCTTGGAAAACCATTTTCAGCTCTTGAACATCTCATATGCTCCGCCTTGCTCAAAACGCTTTTGGAGCCCGGTTCTAAGCTGTAAAGCATGCCGCCTTGAACGAGGAGTAATCATCAAGACGAGACTGCCAAGCGTTCATAACGTCTTGGTTCTCTGGGATTGGTGCTTCACCTAGCGGTGCTTCTAGGACATAATCTTTCTTGGCAGCTATGAGGATGATCCTCGGGTTCGGACCCAGTCCATTATAGTTGCTGCCATCATCTTTCAGCTTGGTTTCTCTAGGAACACGTTGAAGTTGAGGGTAACATGGGCCATTTGATCTACAAGACATATTGTAAAGATTTTAGACTAAGTTCATGATAATTAAGTTCATCTAATCAAATTATTTAATGAACTCCCACTCAGATTAGACATCCCTCTAGTCATCTAAGTGAAACATGATCCGAGTCAACTAGGCCGTGTCCGATCATCACGTGAGACGGACTAGTCGACGTCGGTGAACATCTCCATGTTGATCGTATCTTCTATACGACTCATGCTCGACCTTTCGGTCTTCCGTGTTCCGAGGCCATGTCTGTACATGCTAGGCTCGTCAAGTCAACCTAATTAAGTGTATTTCGTGTGTAAATCTGGCTTACACCCGTTGTATTCAAACGTTAGGATCTATCACACCCGATCATCACGTGGTGCTTTGAAACAACGAACCTTCGCAATGGTGCACAGTTAGGGGGAACACTTTCTTGAAATTATTGTCAAGGATCATCTTATTTACTACCGTCGTTCTAAGTAAACAAGATGCCAAAACATGATAAACATCACATGCAATCAAATAGTAGTGACATGATATGGCCAATATCATATAGCTCCTTTGATCTCCATCTTCGGGGCTCCATGATCATCTTTGTCACCGGCATGACACCATGATCTCCATCATCGTGTCTCCATGAAGTTGCTCGCCAACTATTACTTCTACTACTATAGCTAACGGTTTAGCAATAAAGTAAAGTAATTACATGGCGTTGAATCAATGACACGCAGGTCATACAATAATTAAGACAACTCCTATGGCTCCTGCCGGTTGTCATACTCATCGACATGCAAGTCGTGATTCCTATTACAAGAACATGATCTCATACATCACATATATCATTCATCATTCATCACAACTTTTGGCCATATCACATCACAATCACATGCTGCAAAAACAAGTTAGACGTCCTCTAATTGTTGCTGCATGTTTTACGTGGCTGCAATAGGGTTCTAGCAAGAACGTTTTCTTACCTACGTAAAAGCCACAACGTGATTTGTCAACTTCTATTTACCCTTCATAAGGACCCTTTTCATCGAATCCGCTCCAACTAAAGTGGGAGAGACAGACACCCGCTAGCCACCTTATGCAACTAGTGCATGTCAGTCGGTGGAACTTGTCTCACGTAAGCGTACGTGTAAGGTCGGTCCGGGCCGCTTCATCCCACAATACCGCTGAAGCAAAATAAGACTAGTAGTGGCAAGAAAGTTGACAACATCTACGCCCACAACAAATTGTGTTCTACTCGTGCAAAGAGAACTACGCATAGACCTAGCTCATGATGCCACTGTTGGGGAATGTTGCAGAAAATAAAAAAAATTCTACGCTTTCACTAAGATCAATCTATGAGTTCATCTAGCAACGAGAGAAAGGAGTGCATCTACATACCCTTGTAGATCGCGAGCGGAAGCGTTCAAGAGAACAGGGTTGAGGGAGTCGTACTCGTCGTGATCCAAATCACCGATGATCCTAGTGCTGAACGGACAGCACCTCCGCGTTCAACACACGTACGGAGCGGAGACGTCTCCCATGCCTTGATCCAGCAAGGTGGAGGGAGAGGTTGAGGAAGAGAGCTCCAGCAGCAGCACGACGGCGTGGTGGTGGTGGAGAGGTAGTACTCCGGCAGGGCTTCGCCAAGCTCTTAATGGAGGAGGAGAGGTGTTGGGGAGGGGAGGGGCTGCGCCTTGGATGTCGTGTGCAGCCCTCCCCTCACCCCTCTATTTATAGGGGAAGGGGGAAGGGGGCCGGCCCCCTCTAGATGAGATATAGAGGGGGGGGGAGGCGGCGGCCAAGGGGAGGGGGCTTGCCCCCCAAGCAAGGGGGGCGCCCCCACTAGGGTCCCCCCCCCCCAACCCTAGGCGCATGGGCCCAAGGGGGGGATGCGCCCAGCCCTCCAGGGGCTGGTTCCCTGCCCACTACGGCCCATGAGGCCCTCCGAGAGAGGTGGCCCGTCCCAGTGGACCCTCGGAACCCCTCCGGTGGCCCCGGTACAATACCGATATGCCCCCGAACCTTTCCGGTGACCGTATGACAACTTCCCCTATATAAATCTTCACCTCCGGACCATTCTGGAACTCCTCATGACATCCGGGATCTTATCCGGGACTCCGAACAACATTCGGTAATCACATACAAGTCTTCCTAATAACCCTAGCGTCACCGAACCTTAAGTGTGTAGACCCTACGGGTTCGGGAGACATGCAGACATGACCGAGACGCCTCTCCGATCAATAACCAAAAGCGGGATCTGGATACCCATGTTGGCTCCCACATGCTCCTCGATGATCTCATTGGATGAACCACGATGTCGAGGATTCAAGCAACCCCGTATACAATTCCCTTTGTCAATCGGTACGTTACTTTCCCGAGACTCGATCGTCGGTATCCCAATACCTCGTTTAATCTCGTTACCGGCAACTCACTTTACTCGTACCGTAATGCATGATCCCGTGACCAGACACTTGGTCACATTGAGCTCATTATGATGATGCATTACCGAGTGGGCCCAGAGATGCCTCTCCGTCATCGGAGTGACAAATCGATCTCGATTCATGCCAACCCAGACACTTTCGGAGATACCCGTAGTGTACCTTTATAGTCACCCAGTTACGTTGTGACGTTTGGAACACCCAAAGCACTCCTACAGTATCCGAGAGTTGCACAATCTCATGGTCTAAGGAAATGATACTTGACACTTGGAAAAGCTCTAGCTAAACGAACTACACGATCTTTGAGCTATGCTTAGGATTGGGTCTTGTCCATCACATCATTCTCCTAATGTTGTGATCCCGTTATCAATGACATCCAATGTCCATAGTCAGGAAACCATGACTATCTGTTGATCAACGAGCTAGTCAACTAGAGGCTTACTAGGGACATGTTGTGGTCTATGTATTCACACGTGTATTACGATTTCCGGATAACACAGTTATAGCATGAATAACAGACTATTATCATGAACAAAGAAATATAATAATAACCATTTTATTATTGCCTCTAGGGCATATTTCCAAAATTCATTATGTGACATCAGTATGCATGATATCTTGCTTATCAATTGTTCACTCCAAATTATATGATCTGTATGAACGGTTACATTAGTGTAGAATATATCCAATGCCAATGTTTTTTTAACTCTGCATTGTTCTTGTAAGTACATGCTGTCCTTTATCAGTGTACTTATAATGACAAGTAGTTGTTCATGTACCATCACTCTGCAGCTTATTTTCCTTTGCCCTCCATTTTCTACACATCAGATCTATATTTACTCTTACCATAAGGTTGGTACTGAAGAAGTTTAGATGTGCATTGCTCTTGGCTGTACCTTTTGCCTGTATTGCTGCACTTACATTTATAGCTACTTGGTTATGTAGCATCACTCTTCATCTTATCTTAAATATTCTCCATTTTTTCGTATATTATCACATCTATATTTACTCTTAACAAAATGTAGAATAAAGGCAATGCTTATGAAGAACATTCTGTGCTAAACTTCTTGAATTGCCCCCCCCCCCCCCCATCAGCATGGACAAGGCCTTTATAGAGCCTGTCTTCACCAATAATGTAAGTTTGTCCATCTCAAGCCTTCAAACTTTGTTGTATATATTTGGTTAGGCATGACTGCAACAGCTATTTATTTTTGGTGTTTGCATCAAATTGCTTATTTAAAGTTTATTATGTAGTTCATAAACAAAAGTTTGTCCATTCTCAATTTAAGTTTTCAGTTGTACAACCAAGTTCCTTCTTCATACCATGTAAATTAAACTATACAGAGCAAGTGATCTTCTTTTGCACTGCATGTATGCTTCTATTCTTCATCCGTAATCCAGTGGTGTGGTGAACCTACCCACTACAGCACAATGTCATATTCTGCAATGTCTTAACTATGAACAATGTCATATCATTCTACTATTATTTAAATTATCTATTTATTTGCCGATCTGAAATGGTATAAATTGACAGCACACTAACTATTGATACTTATGAGTTCTTGATCTGTAATCCAGTGTTGTCGTGAAGCTGGCAACTCCTTCACAATGTCATTTCCTGCCATGTCTTGACCTGAACAATACCATATTGTGTTAATGCAATTTTAAACTGTGTCACTTTATTAACAAGAAGAAATGTGATGAATTGTCAAGACCGATACTTCTACGTGCAAAACCTGTCATCTGTCTTCGCTTGTTTATCTTTCGAGTGAGGAAGATATAAGTGTTGAACAAGCGCTAGATCTCATCATCTGTTTCAGCTTCTGCGCTGCAGCTCCCCAGCAGGGCTAACCTTTCTTGAACTCTATTGAAGTGATGTCGGTTTTGTATATTATTTTGTCGGCGTGTTTATTTGCATTGATGGTGATCTTTGATGCCCAGTGTGTGTAATCTGCTGTCTGCTTGTGCTTTATTATCATAGTGGCGAACTTTGATGCCCAATGGATGTAATATGCCGTAATTTCTTTATTGTATAGTCTAGGTTTTTTCTTATTCACGATGCTGCAGTTATTTTACTATATATATATATATATATATATATATATATATATATATATATATATATATATATATATATCATGTCTTCATGATAAACCGCCAAACCGTAATATTACGGTACATAATCGGGCCGTCATGCAATCACGATGTAGGTTGGGCACAAACGCGTGCGAACAGCTCACGGGCAGGCAGCAGCCCGAAATGAACCCCGGCCCATGATTGTGTGAATCAAATCACGGGCTTTTAACAGGCCAAAATTGTCTCGGTCCTTGTTTGGCCCAATCAGATATCGGCTGCAAGCAGGCCGGATGCAAATCGGGCCGTAGTTAGGCCCAACTATATGACGGGCTTTTAACAGCCGAAATTAATATAGGGCCGAAACGTTAAACGGGCCCTTAACAGGCCAAAACTAATATCAGGCCGAATTACTAAGTGGGCCTTTAGCAAGTGGGCCCAAAAGCATAGTGTCCAGTTGCCGGGACGAATTTGATATGGTCCATAATTGAGCCCAAAGCCTCTTAAAGGGTCGGACCTGATCTGGGCCGTAATTTGGCCCGGAACGTGGTAGGCTTATAACGGGCCGAATCTCATATAGGCCACTTTTAGGCCCGGAACGTGGCAGGCCATTAATGGACCGGATCAGATATGGGCCGACATTTGGCCCAAAACATGGCAGCTAGTTAATGGGTCGGCCTACTAGGGTCCTCAAAATCTTGTGGGCCTACAGATGGGTCAGCCCATTAATGTCGATTTAAATCTGTGGGCCTTTAGTGGGCCGCCCATTATGATCCATAAGAATCTTGTGGGCCTTTACAGGTTGCCCATTATGGCACACAAAAATCTTGTGGGCTTTTAGCTTGGCGGGCCCATTATGTCCCGCAAAATCATGTGGGCCTTTACCTGGGCTGGCCCATTATGGCCCGCAAAATCTCGTGAGCCTTTAGCTGGGCTGGCCCATTATGGTCCGCAAAATCTTGTGGGCCTTTAGCTGGGTCGGCCTATTATGGTCCGCAAAACTTGTGGGCCTTTAATTGAGTCGGCCCAATTAAACTTGTTGGGTCGTGCCACGTGTCGACGTATCATAGGCGCCTTCTGTCCAATGAGTGGATGACATTTCTCCCAGCGGTGAGCCGACACGTGTTTCCTCCAGCCAAAGATGATTTTACACCACTAGTAGAAAAACCGCCATCTGTCCCGGTTGGTTAGGGCCTTTTGTCCCGGTTCCTGAACCAGGACTAAAGGGTCGTTACTAATGCCCTAGACCTTTAGTCCCAATTCTTCCAAAACCCGACCCGATAGCTTAACGGCGTTCCATTACGGTGGATGCCATGTGTCGGTCACCCTTTCTGTGACGCGCGATTTATCGTCATGAAAGTGGACAATTCCGTGATGATAATTTTCGTAATGTCATGGAACACTTCGACGACAGCACAGGTATGACTATCTTGATTCTGTCATAAATTTGTCATGGATGTATATGCATGACAAAAAAACGCGACCTACTGTGACAAACACGTATCATCACGGAAGTGTATTTTTTTGTAGTGACGATAGCTATTCAAACTTCAGCCTTGTAAGTGTAAGAGCATCTACAGCCGGACCTTTCAAACTGGCCTCATACGCCCAGGCGGGTCGCCCGGTCACTGTCCAGTCATGATTTTTTTTACCCAGACGGTCGGCCCCTTAAATGGCCCTCAAACGCACAGGCTGACCAGCACCCCCATATCCAACCCAAATATGGGGCGGATATGGGGGCGCCCGGGCATCCCGCCACGTCGGACCCGACAGTCCGACCCCACCCCAAATTGCACCAAATCCACCCCGAAGACCAGCCAGATCCATTTGCTATCTCCTCTCTTCTTCCTCCTCCGCCCGTCCGTCTCGGGCTCCGCCGCCGCGCCCGCTCCGCAGCCGTTCCTAGGCTCTCCGCCACCAGCTCCGGAAGAGCCCTCCCGTCCTCGCTGCAGGGGACGTCGTCGCCGGCCCGGACGCCATCGTGGTACGTCCGACAACTCTCCGGCTCAGCCTTGCGTTTGATGTGTTCGACACATTGTCTGACCGGATTTTTTGTGATTTTGTCAGGTTAAACGATGGATTCCGATGCTTTGTCGGATGAGGAGTATGGACCGACGGAGCTTGACCAAATTTTTCAAGATCAGTTCTTCAATTCGTCGGATTCGAACGAAGAAGTGGACATGATCATGCTCATGAGCACGCAAGAGGAAATGGACCGACAAGTGGAGCATATTCTCAACTTCAAGGGCTTAATCAAATGGAGAAGAGTGATCAACGAGACAGGTGTCCGGAGCAAAGCTACTGCACAAGGACTACTTTCCTCCCAAACCTACTTTATCGGATGATCCATGGTTTCGTCGCCGTTTTCGCATGCGGAAACCATTGTTTTTGCACATTGTGGAGGAGTGAAGGCACACGACGACTACTTCAAACTCACAAGGGATTACTACGGCCAACTCTCTTTCTGGGCTAAGCAGAAGTGCACGGCTGCTTAGAGGATGCTTGCACTTGGTACTGCTGCAGACGCCGTTGGTGAGATGGTCAGGATGGGGGAGAGCACGTGTGAGGGAGTTCCGGACTAGGGGGTGTCCGAATAGCCAGACTATCATCATCGGCCGGACTCCAAGACTATGAAGATACAAGATTGAAGACTTCGTCCCGTGTCCGGATGGGACTTTCCTTGGCGTGGAAGGCAAGCTTGGCGATACGGATATGTAGATCTCCTACCATTGTAACCGACTCTATGTAACCCTAACCCTATCCGGTGTCTATATAAACCGGAGGGTTTTAGTCCGTAGGACGAACAACAATCATACCATAGGCTAGCTTCTAGGGTTTAGCCTCTTTGATCTCGTGGTAGATCCACTCTTGTAACACACATCATCAATATTAATCAAGCAGGACGTAGGGTTTTACCTCCATCAAGAGGGCCCGAACCTGGGTAAAACATCGTGTCCCTTGTCTCCTGTTACCATCCGCCTAGACACACAGTTCGGGACCCGCTACCCGAGATCCGCCGGTTTTGACACCGACATTGGTGCTTTCATTGAGAGTTCCTCTGTGTCGTCGCCATCAGGTAGGATGCCTCATCTCGTCTTTAAAGACGATGCTATCACCAAAGGAGCCTTGGCCGCTGGCCAGACTCTTCGGCTAGGTGGTTTTCTTATGACCGCCAGCCCGGCCACCGCGCCGACGATGACCTCTCGAGTCATCAAAACCAATCTCCAGGTTAGTTCGGAACTTGTCGAACAGTTAGGAGCTCTCCTCCATAAACGAGCTCTTGGATCACATCGCCGCCCTGGGAGTCGCCACAGACTACGACCGGATCGGGCCTAAAACCGATCTGAGAGAGATCAACTCTCCCCAGGCTACCTATCATGTTGCTGTGATAGAGCAGCAATGCGGCGATTCTTCTCGTATCTTAAGGACTAGTTACGTCCGGATTCCCGACCCCTCCATACCGGATTCCTGCAGAGGGACGGATGTCGATCAAGCCCTAAACTTAAAGTCAGGCGGCGGGTTGGACTCATTGGATAACACTCAAAAATCCAAACTTCCAAGTTCGGAAACTTCTCGGCCCTTGAGTCCTAAATGGACGGGTTCGGATCTAGTTCCACCCGTCCACCCAAACATTAGCGATCTCTCGAATTCGCAAGAGCCCGCTGAAACGAAGACATCATTATTGGGCAGATTCTCCCGGTAATGAACAGGATAAAGGACTGCCGAGAGGAGGACGCAATCCCAATTTTCTGCAATAATTGCACGGACAAGGGAATCCTAAATGCCATAAGTCGTCATAAATTACACGCTTTATCGACTTGGTGACCATAGTACAAAAGTATTGTGCGATGGAGAGCGCTCGAAAACCGAAAGTAAATTTTGGGATAATCCGGCCCCGAATACATCCCTAGTCCGAAACAAAAGGGTGCATCATTATCAAGCACCCGGGTTGAATACCAAAAGACCAAAACCCCCTAAAGGATACGGAACCGTACTGGAGGGTTGGCTCAACGGACCCTGCAAAATCCACAGTACGGAAGGCGCCACTCCAACACACAGCCTTCGAGCGTGTTGGATACTACGGCAGTGGCCAAAAGTGGCGAGGCTTTTAGCCCCGGCAACCAACCCAGCAGTACCAGACGGTATTAACAGTCTTCGAGACTTTCGCATCAAATAACATGCGGAAACGAACAATCCGCAGCCTCGCCGAAGTCTACCAAGTAGCAACAACAAATCCATGGAGCGACACGGCTATCACCTTCAACGCCAGCGATTTAACCTAAATTCAACAGCTAGAGCACCAGCCGCATTGGTCCTCATCCGATAGTGGAGGTTTTCGCCTTACTAAGGTACTCATGGATGGCGGCAGCGGATTAAACCTCATCTATGAGGAAACCCTTCAAAAAATGGAAATTGACTGGAGCCGCATTGAGCGAAGCAGCACAACCTTCAGAGGGATAATCCCTAGTCGAGAAGTACGCTGCACAGGAAAAATCACACTAGATGTAGTGTTCGGCTCACCGGACAATTACAGTCCGAGGAGGTCACGCTTCAAGTGGCCCCATTCGGCAGCGGATATCACGCTTTGTTAGGGCGAGAGGCATTCACAATCTTCCAAGCTATACCCCACTACGGGTACATGAAGCTCAAAATGCTCGGACCCAATGGGATAATCACTCTCGCCAGTGATCCAGATACAGCACTCCGCGCTGAAAATAAGACAGCCGCACTGGCCCTAGAGGCATTGTCCGAAGCCCTAGCGGCAGAGGAACTAACTACGCTGCGCTCCATGGTGGATATGGACGATGAGATACTCGATAAGAGGTCCAAGTCCACCTCTTTTAAACCAGCAGACGAGATAGTCAAATTTCAGGTCCATCCAACGGACCCCACAAAGACAGCCTCCATTGGGGCACAATTAAGTCGATGTCGAAGCCAAGACTACGAGAATTCCTTGGGAAAATTGGGACATTTTTTCTGGCACCCTTCAGCATGCCAGAATCCCACGCAGTCGGCAGAGCACAGCCTAAATATCCTAAAAGGATTCAAGCCGTCAAACAAGCTCTTGGCGATTTTCCGAACCCAAAAGACAGTGCAATGGGAGAAGAGCTAGCCAAACTCTTAGAAGTCGGATTCATCAGAGATATAAAACATCCGGACTGGCTAGCCAATCTAGTAATGGTACCAAAAAAGGACAAATCCTGGCGCCTCTGCGTCGATTTTAAAGACCTTAACAAGGCATGTCCAAAGGACCCTTTCCCCTCCCTCGTGATCGACTAAATCATCGATGCTACCGAGGGCACGATTCATTGTGCTTCCTCGACGCATACTCCGGATACAATCAAATCAAGATGGCGGAGAAAGATCAGGCTGCAACGGCATTCATTACTCCATATGGGCCATTCTGCTTCAACACAATGCCCTTAGGACTCAAAAACGCCGGCGCAACATATCAGCGCATGATTCAAACATGTCTGGCTACCCAGATAGTCAAAACAGTAGAGGCATACGTAGACAATGTGGTCGTCAAGACCAAACACGTCGGAACTCTAGTAGAAGACTTGAGGGTGACATTCGACAACCTCCGAGCATATGACATTAAGCTCAATCCGGAAAAATGCGTCTTGCGTACCAGCCGGAAAGCTCTTGGGCTTCATCGATCCGTAGAGGAATTGAAGCAAACCCGGCCAAAATCCGAGCTCTGTCACAATTGGATATTTCAAAAGACCTCAAGCAGATACAAAAACTAACCGGATGCATAGCGGCCTCAAGTCGCTTCATCTCCCGTTTGGGAGAAAAGGCTCTGCCCCTCTACCGCCTCCTCCGGCGCACCGAACATTTCGAATGGACGGATGCTGCCACAGCCGGACTCAAGAAATAAAGGCCATCGGCAACAAACCGGTTACGGCGCGCCAACCTGGGCGAACCTATGTTATTATATATCGCAGCAACACATCAAGTTGTCGGTAGCGGTACTCGTCGTTGAACGAGAAATGAAGGGCACAAATTCCCTCTTCAAAACCAGTGTACTACGATCCACCGTTCTAACTCCATGCAAATCCCGGTACCCACGTTATCAAAAGATAGCGTACGCGGTGTTCATGGCATCCCGGAAGCTGCGACACTACTTTCAAGAGTGTTCAATAACGGTGGCCTCCGAAGTACCTCTCAACGATATTATAAACAATCGCGACGCAACGGGCAGGATTGCAAAATGGGCTATCGAGCTCTTACCATTTGACATAACCTACAAACCACGGCGAGCTATAAAGTCGCAGGTTCTGGCTAACTTCGTCGCCGAATGGACCGAAGCCGAACTCCCTAAAGAGTACGGCGCGTACTCCAACTAGATCATGCATTTCGACGGATCCAAAATGTTGGCTGGCTTGGGGGCTGGCGTCGTCCTGACGTCCCCAACTGGAGACACAATCCAATACGTACTTCAAATAATGTACATGGACTCCAACAACGCAGCCGAATACGAGGCCCTTCTACATGGCCTCCGGATGGCAATCTCCATGGGCATTCAACGCCTAGAGGTGCGCGGGGATTCAAACCTCGCAATATCCCAAGTAAATGGAGACTTTGACGTAAAGATCCAAAATGGCAGCTTACGCAGCGTAGTCCTAAAAATGTCAGCTCGGTTCAAGGACTAGAATTCCACCATGTAGCCCGGATAATAACCAAGCAGCAGACGTGTTAGCACGCATCGGGCGCTAAACGAGACGCCGCCCCTCCAAACATCTTCTCCCGAACGGCTCTTTAAGCCATCCGTATTATGGGAAGAGGAGTCCGAAATAACAATCCGGAGCCAGCTGCATCACCTAACTCAGACCATTCTGACACAATCGGCGGCTCAGCCAATGAAATAACACCTTCAGCTCACGAAATAATGGCAGTAATTGCCCCGTGGACAGAACCATTCCTAGCCTACTTAATGCGGCAGAACTTCCCGAAGACCAAAATGAGGCCCGCTGCATAGTTCGGCGATCTAAAGCCTACAAGGTCCATGAGGGAGAACTTTATAAGAAAAGCACAACCGAGTCCTTCAAAGGTGTATCTCCAAGAGGAAGGGCGAAATCTCTGGCTGAAATTCACGCCGGACTCAAGGGCACCACGCTGAAGCCCGGGCCCTTGTAGGCAAGGCCTTCCGACAGGATTTTATTGGCCGACAGCCGGGCGGATGCTCGGGACTTAGTCCAACGATGCGTCGGTTGCCAGCTCTTTGCTAATCGAGCCACATGCCACCCACCGCCTCAAAACTATACCCATTACCGCCGTTCATGTGCAGGGGCTTGACATGGTTGGACCCTTAAAGGGGAACCCACAAGCAGAAATACTTATTGGTCATGGTGGACAAATTCACCAAATGGATTGAGGCCAAGCCGGTTAAAACGGCAGAATCCGGACCGGTGATAGACTTCATATCCGGGGTAGTACACCGTTTTGGCGTCCCCCCACATCATCATCACTGATAACGGCACGAACTTCACAGCCGACGAGGTTAAACTGTGGTGCAAAAATATGGGCATTAAGCTCGATTACGCTTCAGTCTATCACCCCCAAACTAACGGTCAAGTCGAGCGAGCAAATGGTCTAATCATGAGCGGCATCAAACCCAGACTAGTGCGGTCCCTCAAGGAATCTAACACGCACTGGGTAGAGGAGCTCGACTCCGTACTCTAGGGGCTGCGGACCACGCCAAACCGAACTACTGGATTCACACCATTTTTCATGGTATACGGCGCAGAGGCAGTTCTGCCCTGCGATATAATTCATGACTCACCTCGTGTGCGCATGTACGAAGAAAGAGAAGTCGAGTTAGATCGGCAGGACAGTTTGGACGCCTTAGAGGAGGAGCGGGACGTGGCAAAGGCTCGTTCCGCATTTTATCAGCAGCAGGCTCGAAGATATCAAAGCAGAGAAGTACGGGCCAAAACTTACAATGTTGGCGAACTTGTTCTACGCCTGCCGGACAAGAAAAAGGACAAACTTAAGCCCAAGTGGGAAGGTCCCTTCATCATCGACCAAGTCCTGACCGGCGGAGCATACCGTCTATGTAACGCATCTGACAACCGACTCGAGCCGAACCCATGGAACGCAGCCCGTCTCCGAAGATTCTACGCCTAACGTCGGACTCCGGATTCATCTCACTCCCCGTCCACCCCTTTTTTTTTTACTGTCTCTCATCCTCCTCCTTCTTCCCACTTTTTTTACAATACCTTTTATGGGCTGATTTGCGCTTTGTTCGCACACACTTGATGTGCTCCTGGCACTCATTATACCTGGGGGCTTCTTTAACAGAAGCTTATTCATACGGGCTTCATGCCCAATACATGTGTCATACTTCCGCATGTACCTTTTATTCACCATTATATGCATCGATATGACTTAAGTTTTGGCCAAGCTGGGTTGCCTGGCTCCTGTGCTTACCCCTACGTTCCCGATTGTTCGGCTAGGAGGTAAAGGGAGCACCTCTGCGATTGTTACTGCCGGGTCAGCCGGATGTGTACCTCAGACTGGGTGAAGCCGAAAGCTAGCATTCTTAAGAGAATATTCGGTCGGTGACTTGAAAGATGATTTATTACTTACTTATTTATCTGCCCCAGATGCTTTTTCTGCTATTTTCGCAGTCCGGCATTGCACTTTAGGGCATGCCTCCCCTGTGGAAAGGAACCCTTAACGGAACTATTCTCCCTGGAAGATGTTTCTTACTAACCATGTAATATAACATAACTAGTTGGGCACTTGTCTGATAAATCAATTATGACCCAGACACCTTGTCTCCATGCATGCCCCGGTTCTTTTATAACCATAAGGGTATTCAGACACACTCCGGACTATTGGGTCCCGAGGTTGAAGCGAAACGGTCCGCAAAGACAAACGATCTACAATCCGGCTAGAAGGCATTTTACATGTCATTTCAAATTACATCGTCAAACCGACTGATTGTACTCCTCCTCAATCCCATCTAACAGCTGTCTAATTTACAGTCCTGTTGGGAATATTTCGCGCCAGTTCTACTTGGCCGTACATCAAGCTCACACAGGATCTCCTTCCCATCAGGCCCGCAGGTCCGACCTCGCCATGTGGTTTGTGAGCCTTCGGTAACGTGTCTTCACCATGGCCCAGCCTCCTGGCGCCTCGACGGCAGCCGATATCTTCCACAAACGGAGGCGCCGCCGTGCTCCTCAAGCTTCTCAGCAAGCTCACCAAGGCCCTCGGGTAGGGAGACGGATGGCCATAAAGCATGAACGACGCTACTCATCGCCTGCCGAACACGTTCGAGCAATTGCACTAGCTCGGGAAGTTGGTCACCCGTTGACTCAGGCATTTCCTCCGCAAGGCGACCTGTGAGCACACCTAAAGACATATTTCTGTCAATCGACTTCCTCGCTGAATTCCTCTTTTCAAAGGAACTTGTTCAAGCACTTACTATAAATGTCGCGACGGAGCCGCTGATTCTCCTTCCGGAGCTAGACAGCTGGGCCCGAACACCTTTCAGCTCTTCTCCTCGCTGGGTGTGGGCATCTTGAAGCTTGTTTCTCTCCTGCTGCACCTTCATAAGCACCCTCTCGCCGGCCTTTAGCTGACGCAGTAGCTGTTGCTTGTCCGGATCTAGTCCGGCGCCCTCTGCAATACTATTGTCAGATCCATGCCGCACTTTGTTAAATAATTATCTTTCAAAGTACGCCTTACCGAGAGGTCTCTGTGGCTCCCCTGTGTGGCGGCGGTGCAGCCTCAAGTTGGGCCTTGCACTCTTGGAGCTCCCGGGACAGATGGGTATTCTTCTCCGTAAGATCTTGCATCATAATTGATCCTTAAATCAGTTATTTCAACTATTTTAAGTCTCGGGGCTCACCGCATATATAACTATTAAAATTACTTACCCGTATGTCTTTCACATTTGCCCGCTGCTCGTTAACCCATCTTGAGCGGCACGGAGGTGCGCGTTCCGCTTCAAAGACATTTAACGCCCCGGGAGAAACACGCGTCACGAAGAACTGTCCGGCGACCTTTGTGATTCATGGCGCCTCCACCTCGGACCGGGTGGCGGACAGCTGTCGGCATCCTCCGTCGGAGGGCGTCCGGCTCACGCCTTGTATTCGCCTCCCCTCCTGGACCATGCGTTGGAGCATGGCCGGCGGAGGCTTGATTGGCAACCTCTCCGGACACTCTCCGGTGAGCGCTCTTTCTGGAAAAGTTATGAGCATTAATATACCTCCTAGGGATCCTTCCCTTAAAAATAGCGGTGCTCCGTACCGTTGCGGCGACGTTTCGGTTCGCGTCGCGCTCCTCTTCCGCCTGCTGGGCCGGACTGACCCTTGTTGGCCGGCCGCCGCGGGTTCGGCTTCCCACCCTAAAGGCACCTCCTGCGATGCACCATCAGTATGGGATGGTCACAATTGAGCGCGGATCAAATAATGGTGTCAAGACCTTGGTCGTAGTCACCTGGGAGGCCGGAAACAAACCGGGGTAGTCAGCCGTAATGGCGACTAGGGCATTGTCTATGCTACGTTGGTGGAACACCCCGTCAATCAGCTCCACCTTTATGTCCGGATCATCTTCGGAGGTCGGATCAAGGGATCTTTCCGGATCCTCGGGCTGTGGAGTTAGGCTTCGTATGCCCTCCACGTCCCGGCGCAGCTCCTGCGTCGAAATCACAGAGTAAGATACTTGGCTTTAAAAGTATGGATCGGGTAGACGAACGTCCGCTTACCCAGCTCCGAGGGTTATTCATAGAGAATCCATTCAACGGATTCTTGCGGAGGAAGTCCTCCTCCTCTCCCTTGTACAAGCCGGACAGGATCTTTGCCAGATCGGCTACCGAGCCTGGCCCTCTGCGGCCATGACGGGTGGCGTCGTCTTCCCCGTTGAAATCCCACATAGGGTGGCCCCTATATTGGAGTGGCTGCACCCCTCGCATAATGCACGTGGCCATGACTCCAATCATGGTCAATCCGGATGGGCCGAGAACCTAATCCGCCCATCAGATAATGGACGCCCTATCATCTTCCCATTGAGGGCTCATGGGCGCCAACTCAGCGTTTCTTCAAGGGAGCATTGTTGAACTCCGGGAGGCCGATCCGAACTGGATCCGGCAGAGGGGCGTCCTCCATGTAGAACCATTCCGAAGGCCAGTCTTCGGACGCCTTCTTCGGGGTGCCGGATAGATATCCGGTCCCGACGATGCGCCATATTTCGGCTCCGCCCACTTGATATATCGACCCCTCATGAGAATGGGGTACGAGACAAAACAATCTCTTCCACAGCACAAAATGGGGCTCGATGCCCAAGAACAGCTCGCAAAATGCTACGAAGGCCGCGATGTGCAAAATGGAGGCGGGCGTGAGGTGGTGAAGTTGGAGTCCGTAGAACTCTAGGAGCCCCCGGAGAAACGGATGTATGGGAAATCCGAGTCCCCTTATTAGATAGGGGACAAAGCATACCCGCTCCCCTTTGGAAGGGTTGGGGACGCTCTCCGCCTGCTTTCCACCCTTGTAGGTGGCTAGTCCAGCTCGAACCGGAACCATGAAAGCTGGGGGAAGATACCCCTCGGTTTGAAGTACCACTAGCTCGCTGTGTGGAACTGAGCATCTCCCCCAATCTCCTGGCTTAGGGCTGGGAGCGCGAGAGGAGGAGCCGCGTCGGCTATCCATGATAGAATGGATTTTTGTCAGAGGCGCTTCAATGAGAACTTGCGGATGGAGGATGGTGTGAGCTGGATCTAGATCCTCGCCTCTCTTATAGGCGGCTCGTTCGCACGGCTAGGGGTAAAATGTAAAATATCCCGCCTTTCGATTCGTGACGATACGTGGAAGAAGGCCATTATTGGGCGTAGAAGCCAAGGAGCGCAACATTTATAAAGAAGCCGGACACTATTCGACGGGAACATGAAGATTGAAGGAGAACCCGCCTTGCAACGCCGAAGGCAATATACGCGCCGGACTCGTCGTCGCTGAAGCCCGGTTCGGGGGCTACTGAGGGAGTTCCGGACTAGGGGGTGTCCGGATAGCCGGACTATCATCATCGGCCGGACTCCAAGACTATGAAGATACAAGATTGAAGACTTCGTCCCGTGTCCGGATGGGACTTTCCTTGGCGTGGAAGGCAAGCTTGGCGATACGGATATGTAGATCTCCTACCATTCTAACCGACTCTGTGTAACCCTAACCCTATCCTGTGTCTATATAAACCGGAGGGTTTTAGTCCGTAGGACGAACAACAATCATACCATAGGCTAGCTTCTAGGGTTTAGCCTCTTTGATCTCGTGGTAGATCCACTCTTGTAACACACATCATCAATATTAATCAAGCAGGACGTAGGGTTTTACCTCCATCAAGAGGGCCCGAACCTGGGTAAAACATCGTGTCCCTTGTCTCTTGTTACCATCCGCCTAGACGCACAGTTCGGGACCCCCTACCCAAGATCCGCCGGTTTTGACACCGACAACGTGCCTGAAGACTACTGTCAAGTCTGCCTGTGCCGTGGTGGAGGTGTTTGGACCTGAGTATCTCAAAGAACTAAATGCGCAGGACACAGAGAAGTTGTTGGCTATTGGGGAGGCAAGAAGATTTCTAGGAATGCTCGGATCAATTGATTGGATGAACTGGCAATAGAGTAACTGCCCCAAAGGTCTGTGGGGAATGTATCAAGGCCACACCAAAGAGGACACCATCATACTAGAAGTGGTGGCATCACATGACTTGTGGATTTGGCATGCTTTCTTTGTAATGCCCGGCTCTCACAATGACATCAACGTGCTTCAACGATCTCTGGTGTTCAGGAGGCTTTGCAATGGGGAATCACCGCCGTGCAACTACACCGTCAACGGATGAGGGTATGTACCAGTAGCTATGTGTTTGATCTCTCTCTCTCTCTCTCTCTCTCTCTCTGTCTCTTGATTTGGCACGATCTTGATGTACCGCAAGCTTTGTTAATATATTTGGATATTATGGTGTTCTTTTCTCTCTACCTTCTTGTGGTGAATTGAGTCTTGCTCTTTGAGGTTTCGTTATGTTGGATTGAGTATTCGTTTTGGGAATACTTGATGTATGTCTTGTATGTGGATACCCGTGATGACAATGGGGTGTTCTTTTGATTCACTTGATGTATGTTTTGGCACTCAACTCACGGATTCCCGAGGTGACATTGGGGTAATCTATGCATAGTGGTTGATGCACGTTTTCTTCCTACGTTCTCCGATAGAAACTTCGGAGTGATTCTTTGTTGCACGTTGTGGGACTGTTATATGATCCCGTTATGTTATCATTGTTGAGAGAGTTTGCACGAGTGAAAGTATGAACCATAGAATTTGTTTTCAAGCATTGCAATACCGTTTTTGCTCACTCTTTTTACTAGTTACATTGCTGTTTTATATTTTCAGATTACAAAAACCTATATCTACTATCCATACTACACTTGTATCACCATCTCTTCGCCAAACTAGTGCACCTATATAATTTGCCATTGTATTGGGTGTGTTGGGGACACAAGAGATTTCTTGTATTTGGTTGCAGTGTTGTTTGAGAGAGACCATCTTCATCCTACGCCTCCCACGGATTGATAAACTTCAGGTCATCCAGTTGAACGAAAATTGCTACTGTCCTACAAAACTCTGCGCTAGGAGGCCCAACAAGAGTCTACAAGTAGAAGGTTGCGTAGTAGACATCAAGCTCTTTTCTGGCGCTGTTGCCGGGAAGATGAGTGCTTGAAGGTATATCTTTAGATCTTACAATTGAATCTTTTAGTTTCTTGTTTTATCACTAGTTTAACTTATAAAAGAAAACTACGAAAAATTGGAATTAAGGTTGCCACATATAATTTATCTTTATAATGTCTTTCTTGAAACGATGGATCAAAAAATTGTGCCAAAATGTTAGAAGAAGATGAGAAAGCAACGGACGGGAGGGCACGTGGAGACGCAGGGGACTAGGTGCTTTTCCTACGCATTAATTCCTCTTGGGCCTTATGATTGGGTTGGCTTTAATATCACTATGCATAAGGGACCACATGGAAAGGGAGAGGAGGACAAGAGTGTGCGCTCGAGACAGCAAGAAAGTGCATCTGCGTTTTTAAGAAAATAGGCAACTATAATCCAACAACTTAATTTTGTTTCATGTACCCAGCACCCAACTCAAGCCTTTCGAAACCAGCTCTATACCAAATAAAATGTTGCATCTTGCATCCATAAAATCACAATCCAAAAAATATTAGCCTTTAAGGATCTTCCCACACAACGACGACTGGTCAGTCACGCCAGCTTTGCTTCCCCAGCGTTGCTTGATTAAAGAGCACAAAATCACATAAGCCTATGCCGTCAAGGGATTTTTGAGTGCATAGTCACTCCCAACTGCGCTAGTGCATCTTTTTTCGGCCATCTTCAATGCCCCGCCAATAGTCAGCAATGAACTTTCTCATCTTGTCACACGTTTTTTTACACAGTACAGTCACATGTACTCATATATACGTGCATACGCTTGTCCCTATGAACACACATGCACACCCTACCCCTATAAGCACATCCGGAAGATTGCTTGTCACCTTTTTTAACACAGTACAGACGCATGCACTCATATATATGTGCATACACTCATCCCTATGAACACACATGCACACCCTACCATTATGAGTGCATCTGGAAGACTGACCTGGCATATAATCTTGAGATTGACGAAGTCACCAAAGGTGCCTCGTAGTCAACAGGAACATCTTCTCCCACTGAACACACATCGTCGGAAAACCTGAAATAAATATAAAAATAAATGCAAGCATCAGGATTTGAACCCTAGTGATTTGGGATACCACTATCCTCCTAACCATTCAACCATAGGTTTTCTTGAGACACTCCAGACATAGTTTCTTTTAGCGGGTCCAACCATAGGTTGGTTCGCCATCTTGTCACACGTTGCGTTGTTGGGCTTGTATCATTTATCAGTTTTTGTTGCTTATATTATTTTTAAACACAGTATAAATGCAGGCGCTCATATATACGCGCACACACTCATCTTTTTTTGGTTTTTTTTCATTTACCCCAGTGGTTATGTCTCACTACTCAGTTATGCGGCTAGGAATTTCAACTTCGCAAAAATCTCATCGTCTCGTTAGACGCATGCTCAAAAATGGCATTGGACACCATTATTGATAGCTCAAATCTCGTTTGCCTTGTTATAATGACAAAAATGCATATCGACCAACATGTCAGCTCTCCCTCTATCTCACTACAATAAAGTGTGGGTCCCACTTGATCCCAACGACGTTTTTATTTTCCTATAAAATTATTCTCTTGTTTACTCATGACAAGTGGGCCCATACTTATATTGTGAGACAGAGGAACATGACATGTGGGCCTGGGGGTATTTTTGTCATATAACATGGTCAATAGGTTTGACCTGACAATAATGACGTCTAATGGTACTTTTGAGCAAACATCTAATTGAATGATGGCATTTTTTAGATATCTAATGGCATTTTGAGCAAGCATCTCACGAAACGATGGTATTTTTTAGCAGTTGTAACTTCTAATTGTAAAACTGAGTAGTGGGACACAACTGGTGCCATAAATGATAAAAACCCTCGTTTTGCATGATAATACGTGTCTCATTCATATCATAAAGATTAAAATACAAATCATGTAAAGACCGACATGACAAAACTAAAAAGATAGAAGAACATCTCTGAGATTAACACCAATGTCCGTCACCTGCCTCCGGCACCACCACTACAGCCATCAAAGAAAACAATGACGAATCACGTCCTCAACCGAGCTGGACTCGGCTCTATATTGAAATGCAGCTTTGTGCATACACTCAAACCATATGAACACACATGCACACTCTACCCCTGTACTTAAAATAAAAATCCCACGAAACCAAAATTTGAGGCGCGCCCCTAGAAAAGAAAAAAACAATAAATAGAAAAGAATAAAGAACAATTTGAGGCGGACGGCGGGGAAGACAGAGACGATGACGCCATGTTACTTCGCGAGCTTCCCTTCCGGCTCCGACTCCATCTTCGGTTCGCCGGTTCGGCTCGTTGCTTTTAAAGGGGAGGGGAAGGGTTAGGGAGGCGGTGACCCGACGAACCCCACCCACGCGAAGCCGCGGCCATGGACTGCCGCCTCCGCCGGAAGCTTGAACACGGCGAGGAGAACACCTCGTGCCTCAGATCCAAGGTAGCACCACTCTCTACAACCACTGGTCCTCCGCCAATCGCAGCAATCAAGTGAATTATTAGAGGCATTAAGTACTCGCGTGCAGGATAATCATGGACTTCGAAGAGGCACTGATCCAAAAGCCTATCGTTGGAGAATCCCCCGAGGTACCAATATTGACCACTTTCCTCACGCTGGTTGTATGGCAAGTATCATATACTAGTATCATGCATATAATACTAGTGTATGATACTATATTCGTAGTGCATAGTATCATATGTTAGTATCATAGATGACTTCATTTATTAGCATGCATGACACATAGTAGCACAACATTTAATATGATACAGTATCATGATATGATATCAACCCTCTCTTTCTTCATTTAATTCTATCCCACCTCATCAAATTTACCTAGTTGGCATGCATGATACTACCTATAAGGCTGGTCATAGCGGGAGTAACATAGGTAGTAACATAGATGCCACATAAGCAAAAATTGTGATGTGGCAAGTAGTTAATGAGGAGAGAGTCAAATAGAGTAACATAATATGTTACCATCACATAGCGCTTTCCAATGCATAATGAGTCTACAAAGTAATAAATGAAGGCAACTATGTTACCACACCTATGACACTACCCACTATGAAGATAGTAACATAGACTAGTAACATATGTATGTTACTAGTCTAAGTTACTCTCCACTATGACCAGCCTAATACTCTCATTACGACCAGCCTCACTAATTCCATCTCCAACAGATGATGCTCTTCTTGTGTGTGTGTGTGGGGGGTGTGTGGAAGAAATTTGGGATCTGTTTCAAACAAGAATGCTCTTCTTTGATTAGCCATCACTGTTTGTTGGTACCATTGGAAAGTGTACTCCGTACCACTCAAGAACACTAGAATGACGCGTGGAACTGTGGAAAAATTTGGTCCTAGCCTCAGCCAGTTGCTTATTATTTAAGCTTAGGGGATTTGAGCTATCCAGTGTTACTCACGGCTATAATAATCCAGAAAGTTCGCATGGAAACCCCTTGCGGTATGATGACCACCAGTGAATTTACGGTAATGTTAACTGGCTGACATTCAGGCCCCGTTAGATATGAAGGGAGATAAAAGCAAAGGAAATAATAACTTGAGAGGAATTGGAGTGAGTGTCGACCCAGAATCTATGAAGTTGTAAACAAGGGAAACAAAAAAATTGTGCAGTTCGGTTCACGGGAAAAAGAATCTTTGGAGCTGCACTATTTTATAGAGTTAATCAACTGTACCATGCAAACGTTGTGTCTATCTGTCACATAGAGCAGCGGCACCAGCCCATGCCCGTATGAAATTTTTAATAGGCAAAAGGGTCAGCTGAGCAGGCCTTCCTCGGGTTTGAGTCAAAATGGGGTACTAGTAGATGTTCAGATTCCTTTGGAATGTGCACACCAAAGGTCCGATTCCTATGGTTTCCTGTAGTTGTTTCCTGGGCACCGAACGCCCCTAAAGAAAAAAATCACCACAGGAAACAAAACATCCACGTTTCCTGTGATATTCCTTTGTCCCGAACACAGCCTCAAAGTGTTACTCATGGCTACAGCAATGCTACACCTACTTTTTTTTTGCGAGAAAACTTTCAAATCTATTCATCTTCCATCACGGCAGTACAACGAACACTAGAAATAATAAAAATTACATCCAGATCCGTAGACCACCTAGCGACGACTACAATCACTGAAGCGAGGCAAGGCGCCGCGTCATCACCCTCCCTCGCGAGTCGGGCACAACTTGTTGTAGTAGACGGTCGGGAAGTCGTCGTGCTAAGGCCCGTGGGACCAGCGCACTGAACAGCAACCGCCGCTGATGAAGAATAACGTGATCGAAAGGATCCAACACGAAGACACATGAACATAGACGAACCACAACCAGATCCGAGCAAATCCACGAGGATAGATCCGCCGGAGACACACCTCCACACGCCCACCAACGATGCTAGACGCACCACCGGAGCGGGACTAGGCGGGAGACCTTTATTCCATCTTGAGGAGCCGCCACCGCCTCGTCTTCTGAGTAGGACACAAATCCTAACAAATTTTGAAGGAACGACTAACACGGAGCCTCCCGCGGCCCTTGCCAGGATCCACCACGCCCCCATGGCCCTAGGGCCACCGGAGACGAGGCGGACTGCTGGCGGAGCCGGGGAGGCACGAACCCTAGCTTTTCTTGGAGGAGGAGGCGGCGGCTTGTCCTCTGTTTAGCCACCTACTTAGGAAGTCTTACATATCCTACGTAATTGCTGATTTGGCAGTTATTGATTCGACATTACTTGAGGGCATGGGCCCACCCTTGAAATAAGGGGGGCGGTACGTAGCAGCTGTTCGTAGATCTAGCATTTGCGCTCAAGGCTATAATAATCCAGATTCAAAGGATGGTAGTTATTGATGAAATTTCACTAAAAATAAAGAACTGCCATGCTTTTTTTTTTCCGAAAACTGCCACCACCCTTAACACTAAATGCTATAATGCGCGTTCACAAATACCATGTGTTGCAGCGAATGTTCGTTGGGGATTGACATCCTGAATTTAATATGTTATTAACCAGTTTGCCTGTTACTTTTCTTCCGTGCTTACCGTGGAATTTTTGTGAAGTCCGCTACCAAATGTGGATCTTGCAGACTCAGAGTCTTGGCTATGCAACAACAACTCTAGTGGTAATGTTAAACTCGCACCTCTGCTGTATGTACTCTAGTGGTAATATCGCAGGTTCGCAGCTCACACTGAAAGAAACCGGACGCACAAGCATACTCTCTTCTCAGTGGAAGGATCGCTGGACATGCCACCCCAATCTCTGCTTTCATAGTCCCAAACTTCCAGCACACGACGTGGATAGATTCATCAACAATGTCAACACCATGGTGAAGCGGCACAACAGTCTGGTGGTCGACAGATTCGTGGTCAGGGCCGTGCTCCGGAAGCGGCATGCCGACCATGTGAGCAGATGGGTTGGCTTTGCCGCAGCGTTGAGGGTGAAGCATGTCGTCCTCGATCTGAACCCGGACATGAGCGCCCATCACCAGTGCAAAGCAGCCGTCATCAATGCTCTGCTGTCAGGAATGGACGCTGCCCAGCTTTTCATGCCCATTACCAGAGTGACCAAGCACACAAATATGAGTTTGCGGTTAGTCTTCTTCTCAACGACCAAAATGGATCATGTATTGTGTCTCTCCGTCTAGGCTTCGTGCGTTTAAAGCTGGCATCATCCGGCCTTCTCGGCTTCTAAAATCTAAGGAAGCTCGAGCTGCACTTGGTTTCTGGTCTAGGAAACCTCTATCTCTTCTTGGCGAACTGCCCTCGCCTTGAATGGCTAAGCATCGCTCACTCCTCCTTGCCTGACTTGAACATACCCCAGCAGCTGCGCCGCCTGCGGTATCTGCTGGTTAGTGATTGTTGCGTGGGAAGCATAGATTTACATGCCATGGGTCCGACAGCGTTCGAGTATGTGGGGCTACCAATGCCAATCAAACTTGATGATTCCGTCAAGCTATCCAAGGCGAATATCACCCTTAGATGTAGTTTCGGCAACGTGGACTACATTGTCAATGATCTTGCTTGCGCATTGGACACTAAGGTTTGTGTCCGAATGATTAATGATGTCAAACCTTTTCACTTTCCTTTGTTTAATATTTTCTTCTCCTCGTTTCTTGTGGATGTTCATTTTCTTATGGCATCTGGACCTTTTATTCAGACTACTGGATTCACAGACAACCTTGGTAAATTCGTTCAGTTGAGGCATCTGGTACTGGATCTCGCTATCAAAGGAGATCCCAAGAGTCCACTTGATATCCTTCAGTTGACTTACATTCTGGAGGCAAGTCCGCAACTAGAGCACTTTGTTTTGCATGTAAGCACTTACAGTTGACTTATATTGTTTGTAGCATTTTTTACCGGATATATTGTTTGTGGTAGTTTGTCTCTGTCACACACTCACACTCACGCTCACACTCATAAACTTCTTCAATCTCTTAGCAAGTTGGGCAATCGTCATCTTCATAGGACACAACCTCTAGGGGCCAGATGGAGTCTCAATACAGAAATCTTCGAATAGCTTTATAAAATTTCCTTGCTTTCATTTTTTTTTCAAGCATCATTCCCTTTTCCTTTTGCTGTTGATTGTACTCATTTTACCGAATGGAAGCTCTCACTGAATATAAAGCATCAGACCATGTTGTACCTTCAGTTTGTATCACCATCGCCTTCTCCTACACCATCTTTGCATAGATTATACTGATATAAACCTCTGAATGTTGCAGATGCACACGAGATACTCACGGCCTAAAGCCATGAGAAACTGCGTCCGCCCACATGCGCACCATCACCTGAAGACAGTCCGCATGACAGGGGTATCTGGATTTGCTGGTCAGCTGGAGCTGGCCAAGTACATCCTCCTGAGTGCGCACGTTCTGGAACAAATGATAATTGATACAGCAAAGGAAAGATGTCCACAGGTGCCTTGGGTGTCGTATCCCGGTCATGTTTTGGAGGTCGAGGAACTTGCAAGGCGTTACCTGGATCCTCAAGGGGTGTACCGTGATGTCCTGACGGTTTTGGGGATCATCGTTCCTTCATATTAGGAAGGGTTGCAGCTGCAGTACATATGCAAGCATGGCGGCTGACTTATTGCGGAGTATTTTGGCCATTCTATTCTATACACATTTTGTTTTTTTGCCTAGTATTTTGGCTGCACGATCATGTTGAAATATATGCCTGTTATTTTATTTTTATTTTGAAATACAGTATTTGCTTGTTGAGTAGTTTGGCTGCTCTATCTTGGTAGTTTTTTATTTTGCTGCCTAATTTGGCCGCTCTATCATGTAGAAATAGTTGTTTGTTGAGTAATTTAGCCGCTCTATCTTGTAGACTCTCATTCAGCAACCATGGTTCAGTACTCTCGTCCTCTCTTTTCGAGATTTTTAAAGACACCCACCTCTTTAACAACCACCTTCATATTTTTGTCAGACTTCATATCAATTTCTCGAAGAGATACTATTATTGTAAAAAAATCATTTTCTGTCAAGCACTTTGACTAACCATGGTTGGTTTCCACAAATATAATGGCAGACGTTTTCTCTGACTTCGGGCCAGTTCTTTTGGGCGGCTTAAAAAATAAGCTGCCTCTAGCCAGCTTAAAAAATAAGCTGGTCCCAAAATTTGTTGAGGCTTCTAAATTAGTAATCATATAACTAATTTAGAAGCCTCAATAAATGAGGGAGACAACTTATTAAAAAAGATGGGGAGGAGGCGGCTTATTTTTTAAGCCACAGAAAGAACTGGCGAGGTCGTTCATGTGTATCACCCCTCTAGATTTTTTTAACACGTTCAACATTCCAAAATTGAATGGTGAGAAATCATTTTAATCATTTTGTTTCTTGTAATCTTCCCATAAATGATTTGGAGGCCACGGTGGCTTCATGTTCAATTGGTAACCCCATCACATTGTTTTTTCTCTATAAAGCTGAAGTGAGAGGTCTTCCAATGAGCGGAACGATCACGTGCCAGGGATGGGGGGGCCTCTCGATAAAAGACACTTCAACTAAAATAACTACTGTAGAATTTGGATTATAATTATGTATTATTTGGAACAAGTATAAGGAGCCACCAAAACTACCCAAGGAGGTTTGAGGAAGAGCTCGAAGGGCGAATAAGACGGCAGGCTTGGCCGATGCACTGGCAAGCGAGCATCTTAGCCACGAGGAGCGCTCTCGAGGCCACGGATGACAAAAGTAGTAAGTGGAAACATGAATGTGGCGCCGTGTTGCAATAAAGTGCATGTGCTTATGGGGTGCGAGTCATGCTTACTGGGCTAAGGGAAGATAGTTTTTTTTTTCCATTGCAACTCATGAGCATTTTGCTACTAGGTGAAAAGAAAGAGAAGTGCCATGCGAGAAGTATTGGTATGTTCGTATGAATTAGTGTGCATCATAAGCTAGCTCCTGTTGGAAATATGAGCAATTTACCGAATAATTTTATTAATAGAAAAACTAGATAAAGCATGACTAAAATAGCAAATATAGAGCAAGTCATGCAATCTGACAGAGAGAAGGTAAACATCGTCTACTTATATGAACTTGAGGTAAACACATCTAGAACAGACACTAGAGCCAAGAACTGTAGGAGGACTTCTAACAGAAAGGAGAAGAACACGTACGGCACAGCAGCAGCAGAAGCGCTGGACTTGGGATCGGTGTCCTCGCCTGCCATGTCGCCGAGGAGGTCGTGGACGTCGGGGAAGAAGTCGTCGTCGGGGAAGTAGTCGTCGGCGACGGATCGTCGTGATGATGAAACAGCCAGATGGTCGCGCTGAGCGCTCCCAAAAACCTTATCACCCTTCTCCGTCTGAGGGCTCAAAAGGTGCGGTCTCGAGGCCTACTGTCCCGACGTGCGGTGCACGCCGCAAGCCGGGATGAGGAAGATCGTAGCAGCAGCGCAGTGCTCAGGAACTCGTGGCGAGAGGAGGAAGAGATTCTGGTGCGTCTCTCTGAGAGGAGCGACCTCCCTTTTATAGGCGACATCGGCTCGGCTCATTCCCGCAACCCGCGGCGCGGCGCGGCGCGTCGCGTCGTGACGAGGCGTGGCGTGGCGAGGCGGGCGGCGGAGGAGGAGCGCGCGTGGATGTCCCTCTTGTTCTTATGCTCATACAAGTGGGGAAAGAACCTCCCTTATAAGGAGGTCCAACTCCCACTAAACTAGCAATGTGGGACTAAACTTTTAGTAGTATCCCTTGCCTTGCACAAATGGGCTAAGTGGGCCTCTAAGATTTATTAGGAATTTCTGAAATAGTTATTGGGCTGCCCAAAATAGACTAAATTCCAGCAATCCCCCACCAGATCCCAGAGGCACACAGAAATTTGCCTTTGGTTCCAAAACACTGTTTTATATACCGGTACTGCAGTGGAGACTGTTAAGTTGAACTTCCATCTAGAACTCTATGCTACACAAGTAAGCAACTTGAACAGTGGACTGGGCCTTGAACTGCAGGTTTTGTGCGAATCTAGCTTCACATAAAGCCTTGACCGATACGTGGCTACCGTGGGTCTTCCCCGCGGGTGGAGCTTATGCGTCATACTCCGTGACCTTTCATGAGTTTACTAGAGAGAACCCTACTCTCATAGATTGCGACGTTTGACAATCAGACTCATATAGGTGTGTTCTTCAGAAGATGTTCTGCAGGATAACATCTCTGCTTAAATAAGCCACTTAGAACACATTAAGATATACATCAACCTGCCATGCAGATTAGGAGAGTATTGCATCTTCATGGAGTGGTATTGTGAATAGTAGGGATACTCTCCTCTCAGTTGACCAACAGCTTGTCTTCCACATCTAATTCACGGGATCTCCGATCACAAAGAATAAGTTACCACTGTGAACAACTCATATTGTGGGTCTCATACCCATCTCCCTCGATGCATTATCTATCACATTACGCGATAGACCCTTAGTAAAAGAATCTGCCAGATTTTTAGACATTTGGACATAATCCAATGCAATAACTCCGGAGTTTTTCATTTTCCTGACAGACTTTAACCTTCTCTAAACGTGTCTTGATGACTTCATGTTATCCTTTGAGCTGCTCACTTTCGTGATCACAGTTTGATTGTCGCAGTTCATAAGGACACCCGGTACAGGTTTCTCAACAAACGGCAAGTCATTCAAGAGCCGGCGAAGCCAATCTGCTTCGACCGTAGCTGTATCTAGTGCTGTGAGTTCTGCTTCCATTGTTGACCTCGTTAAGATGGTCTGCTTGCAAGACTTCCAAGAAACAGCGCCACCTCCATGAGTGAATACATAACCGCTCGTGGCCTTTATCTCATCAGCATCTGAGATCCAGTTTGAGTCACTATACCCTTCAAGCACCTTTGGATGCCCAGTGTAGTGAATTCCATAATTTGCAGTGCCTTTCAAATAATGCAAAACTCTCTCTAGAGCTTTCCAATGCACATCTCCTGGTTTTGAGACAAACCGACTCAGTTTGCTAACAGCAAAAGAGATGTCAGGTCTTGTAGCACTTGCTAAGTACATAAGCGAGCCAATAATCTGAGAATACTTTAATTGATCTCTAGCAATTCTTCGATTCTTTCGAAGCAGCACGCTAGCATCATATGGTGTTGGAGAGGGCTTGCAGTCACTATAGCCAAAGCGACTCAAGATCTTTTCCACATAGTGAGATTGAAGCAATGTAATCCCACCATCATCATCTCTCAACAACTTGATGTTCAGAATGACATCAGCCACTCCTAAATCCTTCATCTCAAAACAGCGAGATAGGAAATCCTTGACCTCCTTAATAACATTCAGATTTGTTCCGAAAATCAGTATGTCATCAACATACAAGCAAAGCATAACTCCCTCGCCCCCACCATGGCGATAGTACACACATTTATCAGCTTCGTTCACAACAAAGCCTGCAGCTGTTAAAGTTCTTTCGAACTTCTCATGCCACTGTTTGGGTGCTTGCTTGAGTCCATACAAAGACTTCAGCAACTTGCACACTTTCCCTTCCTGACCATCTACTACAAACCCATCTGGTTGTTCCATATAAATTTCCTCATCCAACTCTCCATTTAGAAAAGCAGTCTTAACATCCATCCGGTGAGCGAGAAGACCATGTGAGGCAGCTAGTGAAAGTAGAACTCGAATAGTGGTCGGTCGAGCCACGGTGAGTAAGTATCAAAGAAGTCTTCACCTTCCTTTTGGGTATAACCCTTAGCCACGAGCCGAGCCTTGTACTTTTCGATAGTACCATCAGGCCTAAGCTTCTTCTTGAATACCCATTTGCATCCTATAGGTTTGCACCCATAAGGACGATCAGTTATCTCCCAAGTTTCATTCGCCAAGATGGAATCCATCTCACTAACGCTTCCTTCCAAGAGTCAGCATCTTGAGATGCATAGGCCTATGAAATAGAACTGGAGTGTCATCTATGAGATACACAAGAAAATCGTCACCAAAGGACTTTGCAGTCCTCTGTCTCTTGCTCCTAGTAGGAACTTCATTGTTCTCCTCCACAGGACTTTCAAATTGTTCCATCGAAATGCCAGGTTCGGTAATTGTAACTGGTTCCTGATTCGATGAACTAGGCATCTCCTGATTAGATGAGGTAGCCATATCCTTCATGGGAAAGATATCTTCAAAGAAAGTTGCATCATTTGACTCCATGATCGTACCGACATGCATGTCAGGTACCTCAGATTTTACAACCAAGAATCTATAGCCAATGCTATGAAAAGCATATCCCATGAAAACACAATCCACAGTCTTTGGTCCAAGCTTCCGCTTCTTTGGAATTGGAACATTGACTTTCGCCAAACAACCCCATGTTCGCAAATAAGAGAGTTTTAACCTTTTCTTCCCCCATTCCTCGAATGGAGTTATCTCTTTGTTCTTTGTGGGGACTCGATTTAGGACATGACATGCTGTCAATATCGCCTCCCCCACCATGCCTTGAGAGACCCGATGTGTCTAACATGGCGTTAACCAAATCAGTTAGAGTACGGTTCTTTCTTTCGCCACCCCATTTGGTGAGGTGAGTAGGGAGGCGTCCTCTCATGGATTATACCATGTTCGCATAAAAAGCATCAAATTCATTGGAAAAATACTCTCCACCACGGTCGGACCTAAGCCTCTTGATTTTCCGATCAAGTTGGTTTTCCACTTCAGCTTTATAGATCTTGAAAAAGTTCAAAGCCTCATCCTTAGATTTCAGAAGATACACACGACAGTATCTAGTGGAGTCGTCAATTAACGTCATGAAATATTTCTTTCCACCTTTTGTCAAAACACCATTCATTTCACATAGATCTGAATGTATAAGTTCTAGTGGTGCAAGATTTCTCATCTCCGCAATCACGTGAGACTTACGAGGTTGCTTAGCTTGCACACACACTTGACACTTAGATCCCTTGACAGTGGTGAAACTAGGGATTAAGTTCAACTTCGCTAGTCGCGACATGCAACCAAAGTTAACATGACAAAGACGTGAATGCCACACATTTGATTCACTATTGTTGCAAATATGATTAACAACTTTATTGCAAGCGTCGACAAGGATAAGCGAAATAGGCCTCGACTCATAGCCTTTACCGACAAAGGTTCCATACTTGGATATTACAAATTTATTCGACTCAAAGACAAGCTTGTAGCCATCTCTACACAGAAGAGATCCGCTAACAAGATTTTTATTGACGGAGGGGACATAATGCACGTTCTTCAGCCGCACGATCTTCCCCGAAGTAAACTTCAGATCGACCGTGCCAACACCACGAACGAAGCACTTGAACCGTTGCCCATCAGCACGGTTGAAGTCCCTATGATCCGATAAGGCGAAAACATGGAAATATCACCGCATACATGCACATTAGCACCCGTGTCAATCAACCAGTCAGGAGAATGACATACTGAAAGAATAGTGGGAAATATACCATACCCAGCATCCTTAACGTCAGTGTCTCCAATGACAACATTAGCGGTCTTGCCGCCTTTCCCAGGATGACGCTTGTCATAGCGATTGGGGCAACTAGGAGCCCAATGATCAGGATCTCCACACACATGACAAGCACCTTTCTTCTTGCCATTCTTCTTCTTGAAGTTCGTGTGTTGCACAGCCTTGTTCTTTCCATCAAACTTGCCCTTGTTCTTGAACTTGTGGGACTCGAAGTTCTGCTTCTGTACCATATTGGCACTAGATCCTCCCTCAATACCTCGAGCACGTGTGTCCTTTGCTCTCGCCTTTTCTTCCACATCAAGAGTACCAATGAGATCCGGAACGGAAAACTCCTGTCTCTTATGCTTCAGTAAGGTAGCAAAGTTCCTCCATGAAGGAGGGAGCTTAGTGATGATTCCCCCGGCAACAAACTTGTCCGGTAGCATGCAATTGAAGTGCTCAAGTTCTCTAGCAAATGACTGTATCTCATGAGCCTGCTCAACCACGGAGCGCTCTTCAGTCATCCTGTAATCATAGAATTGCTCCATGATGTACAGCTCAGTGCCGGCATCCGAGACCCCAAACTTGGCCTCGAGTGCGTCCCACATATCTTTTCCATTATCAATTGACGCATAAGCATCAACTATGTTCTCACCAAGAACACTCAAGAGAGTAGCCTTAAACAAGGTATCCATTTTCTGAAAAGCTTGTGCCTGTTGGGCATCTTGCTCTCCTTCAGGTTTGCCAAGAGTGGCGTCATAACAACTCATGGTCTGAAACCATAAGATTGCTCTCACGCGCCACCTCTTATAGTGGATACCCTCAAACATAGGAGGTCTCATGGAAGCAGCAAAACCACTTGGGGTAAATTGCCTATAATAAGGTTTTTGGATTGTTGGAAATATGAGCAATTTACCGAATAATTTTATTAATAGAAAAACTAGATAAAGCATGACTAAAATAGCAAATATAGAGCAAGTCATGCAACCTGACAGAGAGAAGGTAAACATAAATGCCTTATATGAACTTGAGGTAAACACATCTAGAACAGACACTAGAGCCAAGAACTGTAGGAGGACTTCTAACAGAAAGGAGAAGAACACGTACGGCACAGCAGCAGCAGAAGCGCTGGACTTGGGATCGGTGTCCTCGCCTGCCATGTCGTCGAGGAGGTCGGGGAAGAAGTCGTCGTCGACCGGATCGTCCGTGATGATGAAACAGCCAGTAGTCGCCCCCAAAAACCTTATCACCCTTCTCCCGTACAGGGCTCAAAAGGTGCGGTCTCGGAGGCCTACTGTCCCGACGTGCGGTGCACGCCGCAAGCCGGGATAAGGAAGATCGTAGCAGCAGCGCAGTGCTCAGGAACTCGTGGCGAGAGGAGGAAGAGATTCTGGTGCGTCTCTCTTCTTTCAACCTTGGAAGTCAACTCCGCAATAATGTCTTCGGGATGGGCGGCGTGCGCCATTTCCTGCTGGAGGTCTGGTAGTCCGCCAACGGGAGGTTGGTCTATCGTTAGGAGCATTGGTCATGACGATAACATTGAGATCCGCGACATTCTCATTCCCAAGATGAAAGGCTATTCCTTGAACTCCGAATAAGACAACAAATGCCATTATTAGTACAGGCAACGCAAGACCAAACGATGGTATAGCAATGAAATTTAGACATCGGCTCGGCTCATTCCCGCAACCCGCGGCGCGGCGCGGCGCGTCGTGACGAGGCGTGGCGTGGCGGGCGGAGGAGGAGGAGCGCGCGTGGATGTCCCTCTTGTTCTTATGCTCATACAAGTGGGGAAAGAACCTCCCTTATAAGGAGGTCCAACTCCCACTAAACTAGCAATGTGGGACTAAACTTTTAGTAGTATCCCTTGCCTTGCACAAATGGACTAAGTGGGCTTCTAGGATTTATTAGGAATTTCTGAAATAGTTATTGGGCTGCCCAAAATAGACTAAATTCCAGCAGCTCCCCCTTTGGACGTCTCATGCAGGTTTCTTCAGAGTTACCTCGATTTCTTGATTGACAGGAGTATAAAACTGAACTGTAACATCGCCCCTTGCAAAGGAAAGACTATCTTATCCTACGACCTAGCTGCCAAGTATTTTTGCAGCACGCCCTCTTCAGAAGTTTCCCCAGCAATTTTTTTCGAGGGGTTGTTTCCCCGGGCTGGTGCCCTCGTAAGCGTGGGTGGGTTAAGCTGAATTCAGATGGGGTCCTATGTCTTGGACAAAGAGGCCAGTGCCAGCATGATTTTCTTGAATGAAGCAACGGTCATCGTCTTATAGACGTGCATGGAATTGCTCTCTTGCCGGAATGCTTTGGAGGCGTAATTGTGCGCATGTATGGAAGGACTATCCATTGTTATCCAAAGGAGTGATCAGTGATGTCCCTATCATCATTGAGATGGACTCGCTCAGTTCTGTTGCAATGATTGAGAGCTATGAGGTGGGTGTGAAGGAAATTAAATATTTAATTCTTTAATTACATGGGTAATTCATACCCAAAAGAGGCTAGCGACCGACGACGATCGTTTGGCTACTTTTGCTTGAAATAGAGGGTAGGACTATAATGCGGATCGGGTCAGGTCCCTAAGGTTCCAGAGTTGGCCATAGGTGAGTCTAAAGACATTTTGATTGAGTAATACCACCCCACCCCTTCCCCTCCAAAAAAAAGTAAGATTGCATATTTCAACCCTGAAGTCTTGCCCTAGTCCAACTTAGAACCCCGAACTCCAATACCGTCTAAGTTACAACCCCCAGCTATCAAAACCATCCAGGATTCAACCCTTCCCTCCCTGTTTGACCGGTTTTGACTCGTTGATTGGGTGAACAGTAAATTAAAAAAAAATTGATTTTTTCCACTAGGTGAACATTAATCCAGAAAAAGAGTTATAAAAGATAAAAATTCAAAAAAGACGATGTTTGAGTGCGCAATGTCCCTGTCAATTTTCAGTTTGTTTGGACATCTGAGTAGCTCTCGGCAAAAAAGACAAATATGTGGTCTGTGAAACAGTTAACTGTTCGTGCACTCTTCATGCCGATTTTGCTTTTTTTTTCTTTAATGTTTTTTTATTTTTCTGAATTTACTGCCACCGGTCAACTGGGTCGAAACTGGTCAACATGGAGAGAAGGGTTGAATCCTAACCGGTTTTGAGAGTTGGTGGTTGTAACTTAGATGGTATCGGAGCTCGGGGTTGAAAATTAGACAGGGTAAGAGTTCGGGGTAGCAATGTTGGTGTTGCATGCTCTTGCGGTAGGCATGCATGCTCACATTTTCAAATGGGTTTTTAATTAAAAGTAACACACCGAGTAGGAGTACAATGTCTGAGACGCACTAATCGCCAACGAACTAAGCAGTAGCACTATTCAAGTCTCCATTGTCAATATTTGAAATAAAATATATCCACCATCATGATGCTGCACATGCCGGATCTCGATTATAAAAATCATCTATAGTACGAAATCATATTCTGTCACGTATTGTCAAAAAAGAAGAAAACATTGAGTACGGCCTACAGCCACTCGATGCTTCACTGACGCGTGGACCCGCCGCCCACACGTCAATGAGGCGTCCGTCACCAAGACGTTGGTGAGTCCTCTCGCACGCCACCTCTTCCGTGTGGTGGCAAACTATCAGTAATCCCCTGTTATTTCCTCCCCCAAACTCCTCCTCACTCCCCGGCCTCCACTCCTCCCTCCCTCGACGGCGGTGAGCGACAACCCGCCGGACCTCCGCGGTTCGGATCCCGGTCTCCTCTCGCCTGTAAGGATCGTTCTACACAAACATCCGTCCCATTTCCCGCAATCAAAATCTGAAATCGGAAGCATCCCGTCTCCGAGCTCGGCTCGGCGCCGGCTCGCCCTCTTCGTGCCTGACGCGTCCGTCTACCTCCACCAGGCCCTCCTTTTCCGCGATTTGTCAGTGTGGCCTCCGTGATCGATGGTGGTTGCCTCCGCCAGTGGCGGCGCGATGTTCCCTCTGCCCACAAACTCGCCGCCACAAAGCTCTGGGAGGACCCGTCCTTCTTCCGGTGGAGGAAGCGGGACGCGCACGTGCCGCTCCGCTCGCAGGACACGCTCGAAGGTGAGACGAATCTCATCGCAACCAGATCTTCCTCTCCATTATGAACCCATTGATTGCATTGCTGCAACTAGCATAAACAACCCGAATGCCAATTCTAGGGCAGTGTAGACTGTATGCATTGGCACTTAGAAAAATATCCTTATGCATACAACTTGTGTCATGCAATAATGAATCCTATTACATATGTTACACTGACATATTTAAGTATATTTATTTACACTGAACAAACACCATAATTTTGTAAACAAATAATACTTCATAGAACTTGCCAAATTGCATGCAGTACATATGGCAGGGGGGCTTTTATTTTTGCACTAGTAGTCTGCATCCCACACAGAGAAGGCACTAGAGGACTTCATCCAGTTGGCAGTAATTTCAGGGTAGTGCCGGTTGATCACATCTCGTAGGCCTTCAGTTGTTTTGACCCATTGCATCCCCTTCTTGGTGTATGTTTTCTCATTGAAATTGCTTGTGATAAATCGATCTGCTTCGAGCCTCCTGTTTATAGAAATGTGTTAAATTAATATTCATATCTTAACTGAGTAGTTATCATCTCAAATTAGTACTTCCACATTTGACTACTTCTTTTTTCTGGTAACATTCTGGATCTACCAGTAAAGTACCCATAATGGTCACATCGTTATGTTTTCTTGCCCTTTTGAACTTCGGTTTGGGTAAATTTTGAATAAGTGAAAATTAGCTTAAGCCACATTCTCAGTTGTTTCCTAATACATTTAACAAGGGCTTAAATCAAATTTGGTACTTTATCTAGCATTCAATATCAGTTAAAACTAAATATCACCTTGATGCCATTAAGATGAAAATGTTGAATGCTGTTTCGCTTATGGCAAATCCCTTGATTTTTTTCTCTGCCATAAGACCAACAAGAAGATCCAATTTCTCTACATCATCTCCATATATTGCTCTTATGGCTTCAATTGCATCCTTGTCACTTGTCAGATCCTCCCAACTTTTTATTGGAATCAGTAATAGTCTCCTCCTGAACTCATTGTACCTCGGTACACTTCTCTCCCTGTCTCGGTATACTTTATTTTGGAGGAAAATAAAATGACATTAATCTCAGTGTAATAATTATCAAAGGCATTAGACACAGTAATCCTCTTTATTTAACTTGAATAATACAGTTTTTGCTTAACATTGTTGTTTATACTAGTATGCAGCAATGTCGTTGTTTTTTAATAAATGGTAGTTGTGATTGACTAGAGAGTGGTGCTAAGGTTACAAGATACAAACATGATATATGTCTTGGTAAGGAATCTTGTATTTTCAATCTGATTAGTACAATAATAGTTTGGGAATTCTTGAAAATTGAAAAGTATGTTGTGAAAAAAATTCAACATAGTAGTTTAAGGTTACAAAATACTTGTTCTAGTACTTAATTTGTTGCCAGTATGAGTTATTTTAAATATTTTTATGCATTGGATTATTCTTGGTGGAACCTTTTACCAATTTGACATGGTGCAAAATCATGATCGTCTACTGATAGTGGTATAAATTGGGTCCAAATTTCATACCTTCTAGGGCAGCAAGGTCGATTCTGTCAGATCGATTGGTACCATCCAAATTTTGTGGTATAAGGTCCCTGAAGAAACTTGGGTAGTTCCATAGTTCAAGTGCACCACAAGCTTGATATCCCATTGATAATGTTTGTTTTTCAAACCCTATTTTTTATAGTTGATCTTCCCCCTTGAGACCAACCAACTCTCCAATATCGATGCTACATATTGACACAAGAAAGAAATGGTGTCAGTTATACTAAAAATGTGCTAACCGAGCAGAAAACTTATTGTGACCAAGATTATACATTCTACTTTTTATTGTATAGTTAAGAAGCTATAAAACACAATAAATCTAGTTGTTTGTCTCGAGTTCAGTGTCTAATGTCAGGTTCAGTAATCCATGATGTAAGAGTCGATATCTAATAGAAGAATGTCTTAGCTTTTTTCCTCTTTTCTTTATAATATGTATCACTCTTTTTCTGTCTGATCTAATGAAAGTTGTTAGTTTGCATTCCATCTTCTACATAAAAAATGAGAGGAATGGATGGGAAACATAAATTGTGTACTCACTCTTCCAGGTATGGTGGGGAATTATTTGCAGCGGGTTGCCCGGTTGGATCTCTGAGCTTGAGAGTACTTGGTATTAAGGAATGCATTCTCTAAACACTGGTAAACTCTTCAGTCAAAGAATACGGTACGCCATGGTTGATCAGCTTCTTCAATCCCACAAGCCCACCTAATGCCGTTCCTCCTATGTGACCAAATGTATCTTTTATTTTCTTACCCAATAATCCATACCTTCACAAAAGAATCAGAATATCAGGTAAATTGTACACATTCTCACTAATTTAATTAATTTAAATTTGCAGATGTAAATAAAATTTAAGTAATACCATCATCAACAGTTAATTTTTTTCTTTCGGCAAATATGATAAAATGAGATAAATATATCCTCACCAATTTGCGCTTGTGGAGCGGTAGCTCGAGATGAACGGGGGGATTTTGTAGCTGCTGCATGCTGGTTCTTACCCAAGGTCACTGATGTGGACTCGGCGGAGCTCATTGCAATCAGGAACGTAATGTTCTTGGCGAGTCAGATTGGCTGCTCTAGAGTCATGTTTGAATCAGATTCTTCTTTTGCTGTAGAGGCCATTAATTAGCTGGAGGGCTACTTAGGTCCCGAGGTAGCAACAATCGCAGAGTGCAAGAACTTAATGCTAGACTACGAGAAGATTTCCTTCAATCATTGCTTTAGGGAAGCAAACATGGTGGCTGATGAAATAGCAAAGTACTCCTTTAGCAATAGATCTTCTGTAGTCTGGGAGGATGAAACTCCTGCCTTTATTTCTCATCTGCTTGTAAACGACATGTCAATTATATGAGGAATAAAGTGTTTTACTGTCAAAAAAACCACGTACGCAACCTCCCTCTCTCTCTCTCGTTTCCTCTTCCATCTAAGCAGCCGCCACGAGCATCGCCAGCGGGAGAGGAGCTAGTTCCGCTCTCCCACACAGCCACACCAACTTCGTCGCCACAAGAGAGGAGAGGGTGGGAGGAGAAGGCGGCGGCGGCGGCGGCGGCGTTGGCTTCGATCTGTGATCTGCCTCGATGTGGGAGGCGGCGGATCGATTCGGTCAAAGTGGTTGTGGAGGTGCTGGGTAGTAGGAGCACCACCCAACGACTCTGGTGAACGACGATGGGGCCGCCTGAGGAGGACGACGAGGTTGGTGTTGAATACTGCAACGAGAGCTCGTCGGATGTCCGTCATCGGCGTCGTTTTTCTGCTTGAGGTAGCCGTCGTCCACGTGACCTCCTCGCCATCACGGGTGAACGCTGGTGAGGCCAGCCTTCCCGCCACGACAAATACTCCCCCTCTCCCCTCGGCTCCCTCTCCCTTACCCTATCTCTCTTCCTGACCCTCTCTCTGTTATACACAAAGAGAGCCGTGGTGGCAGCACAACGAAGTACATAAGTGGATGCTAAATAGGCAGATTTATCCAATCCTCATACTAGATTGAATGAATGAAGCTGCAGTTCATTACTTATCTGGGCACTATCAAATAGAACACGATGTGATGGATTAAATCTCCTTGCTGAAAAACTAATTACACTAGTTTATTGATCGATCTGCGAGATCTGTCATAGGTGAACAAGGAACACAAGGTTGGAGAACATGACATGGAGGATCAGGATCCTGGCAAAGAAGAAGGAGGTGAGCTCTTTCTCTTGGATTGTAACCTCCTCGTGTGAGATTATATTGGGTTGGGTTTGTGTGAATTATGTACATGCTTCATGCTTGTAATTTCATCAATGCACAGGAAGGATTTCAAGCCCATGATTTGTGGTTCTGGTTCTTTTCAAATTGCCATGATTTTAACCAAAAAATTTGTGTAGATTCTAATTTGTGTTGTAAGTGCATGCCATTTTTGGTTTTACATGTTTATTTATAGTTTACATCTCTTATTGAAATTTGCAGGATGAGAACCGAGGCATGGACTGTACTATGCTATCTGGATTTGTGATCTTATTCATGGAAACAGTGAAAATAGCGAGTAGCAATCATTATTTGGTCCCAGTATGCACAATTTGTTGTTGCCGTGGCTATGCCCTTGCTCTCGCTCTCTCTCTCTCTCTCTCTCTCTTCGATGTACCTTTCTCTCTCTGAACTAGATCACCAGAGAAAGAAGAGGGAAGGAGAAGGAAGAAGAACAGAGACACAAGTGTTTTTCAGGCGCACATACGCCACCCGCCGCTCGAACGGCATCTTTTTTTCTCTTCCTGAGCACGTACTCAGCTCCCCAAAATACACACTGGCAGCCGTGGCATTGTAGACGCACAGCGACGCAGCCCTCACGTTTTCTCGTAGCTAGCTCTCCGCTGCATGCAGCGAGCGAACCGGCCATGCACACAACGCGCGCCATGCGAGCGACGCGGCCAGCGCCAACGGCCACTCCTAACAGCCTAGCTACTACAACTACGTCTAACTAACTCATCCATGCATGCAACTAGACGCTGCCCATGCAACGCCCGCCCCATGCTCCTCAGCTCCGGCGCCCGCCGCGCACGCACGTCAACGGGACGCCACTGGTTCCAGCGCCCGGCGCGGCCACACCCCGCGCGTCCGTCTAACTGACACACACATCACGGTTTACTGGTTAACATTCTCCTCCTAAACCGTGACCAACTGAAGAGTAGGCTCGTCGTCGACGTCGGCGCCATGGCCGCCGCTACAGCCTCCACCGCGCAGCACCGCACGTCTCGCGCTCCCAAGCTCGTGTACACGACGCACACGCACGCAGTCGCCACGGCCCGAGTCAGCGCCACAACGGGGTCAGTCCTCCGCTGCCTTTGCCACGCCAGCGACGCGCACTCCGCCGCGCCGTCAACGTCGTCGTTGTTGTAGCCGCCACCGCCCTGACGTCGCTGCCACGCCTGCCACCGTGCCGCCGTGCCCTTCGCGCGCACTCCCCATGTACCCGCGCTCCTGGCCCGCGCTCCCGCCGCGCACGTACGCGATCTGCGCAACCAGGTCCAGCGCCTCGACGCATTACACTCCCACTGTCCAGACACGCCCGACGTGTCCGGTGCGCACCCATAACACGCACCGGTCGCGCCCGGCTCGCCGCCGCGCTTATTGCCCTTGCACCGCTGCGCCGTCAACCGCAGTGCAGCGCCTCCACGGTCGTCGCGCCGAGCCGCCGCAGCCTCTGCGCCACCCCGCAGGTCCTCTGCGGCCTCCTCGTCTCCGCAATCACCGCTGCTCGTTGCGCGCACGGCATCAGCGTGCATGGCCGCGCATCGCAGCCGATGCGTCCATGTCCGCCACGCTCACCGCGGACGCCGTGGACGCAGCCTCCATCTCCGCCGCGCTCGCCGTGCGCGCCGCGGGCGCGGCTGCACGCCACGGCCGCCCCCGAACGTGTGGCTCTGTATACCAATTGTTGTTGCCGTGGCTATGCCCTTGCTCTCGCACTCTCTCTCTCTCTCTGCACCTTTCTCTCTCTGAACTAGATCACCAGAGGAAGAAGAGGGAAGGAGAAGGAAGAAAGAAAGAGACACAAGTGTTTTTCAGGCGCACATACGCCACCCGCCGCTCGAACGGCATCCTTGTTTCTCTCCCTGAGCACACGTACCCAGCTCCCCAAAATACACACTGGCAGCCGTGGCTTTGTAGATGCACAACGACGCCGCCCTCACGTTTCCTCGTAGCTAGCTCTCCGCTGCATGCAGCGGGCGAACCGGCCACTCCTAACAGCCTAGCTACTACAACTACGTCTAACTAACTCATCCATGCATGCAACTAGATGCTGCCCACGCAACGCCCGCCCCGCGCTCCTCAGCTTCGGCGCCCGCCGCGCACGCACGCCAACGGGACGCCACTGGTTCCAGCGCCCGGCGCGGCCACACCCTGCGCGTCCATCTAACTGACACACACACACATCACGGTTTACTGGCTAACACAACTTAATTTAATTTTCATTTTGCAAATTCAAAGGTGGCTGAGGACTGTGATTTTGTGGACCTACCAGTTCCTAGGAAATTAAGATCATGTACTGATTGCTGTCTCATAAAACTAGGAACATGGACAACTTTGTCCCTTTCTCTTTCCATCTTTACCTATTGATTTGCTGATTGCATAGGAGTATGTGTGGAAAATGGTTTTCAAATTTGATGGCTAACCAACAAATATATTAGTGTGTTTACAAACTAATATAGTAATATTTTTTAACAACAAATCTAACTTAAGTTGTCTCTGTATGTATTATTGATGTTAGTGTTTCTAACCTCGGGACATTCACGCTTTGGATGTTTTCTTAAGCCATTGGCAGAGCACCAAATTCACATCTTAATATTAAGTCTCGTACTTTCAGGTTTTAGCCATACACAAGCGTGCTAGTCAGACCGTTCCCTTGTCACTGCGGCATGCCAAGAAGAGGTGACATCTTTCAGCTATAAGTGCTCAGATTTTTCTGACGGGTCATGAAACAAGAACAGATGAGACCATGGTATGTATCTTCTGTCCGAGAAATGCTCTTTACTTTGTCCTAATAAAAGACTAATTTGCAAGTGAACTATGTCTTGTGGTCATTGAATTGTTTCACGAAGGATGAGGAATTACTTGCTGGTACTTTTCCAGCATTATCCCAAATACCCCCACATTCTGAGCCAACAGCCGACATGGCGACCGAGCAAGAAACCCAATAAGCTGCGGGGGAAGGGTGCACGCTGGTGGTTTCCACGTCGACAGCCTAGGAATAGTGCATCGATTTAGATAGTGAGAGAAAAAAAAAGTAGTGATATTTCCACGCGACCATTTCCTTTGTTATGAAGGCAACTCACCACGCGCGCCAACGCCCACTCATCACTTCCACCAGACACACCGCACGACCATGCCAAGGGCATCGCGTGCAACCCCCGCCCCATCCGTCCACAGCGCCTGCCCGTGATGCGGACAAGCGGTGGCGTGTCATGGCCGTGCTGGGTTGGCCGGCCGATGCCACGCGAATCTAGTTCAATGTGGTCGTGAGCGACGTGCCGCGGGAGTGGGAAAGCAGGATCTAGTCCAGGCAGTCCCGGGCACGCTGCTGCTGCTGCTGCTCTTGGAATAGAACAGCGACCGCAGCGTCGCGTCTGGAGAGAGCTGCGTGGAGCCGTGGACCAAGAATTCTTTGTCCACTTCCATGGATCGAAAGACAGTACACCCTCATCCAATCTCCTGCTCCCTCCGTTCAGAAATACTTGTCATCAAAATAAATAAAAAGGGATGTATCTAGATGTATTTTAGTTCTATATACATCCCTTTTTGTCCATTTTGATGACAAGTTTTTTTGAACGGAGGGAGTACTTAATTATTTTGCTTCTTTTAATCAATTCCCAGTGTTGCATACGACAGTTTCCGCAAGATATAGTGTAGGGTATGGAAATTCTCAGTTTAACCTAAGTTTCGATTATCAATATGTCCACGGCTGCTCACAAGTCACAACATCCAATCTGAAGCCATGAATGCAGGATCGACCCTAGTTTCGATTATCAATATGTCCACGGCTGCTCACAAGTCACAACATCCGTGGTATCGTCCCACACCTCATCCCCGGAGGTGTCACGCACCTTCAATACACGGACGACAGCATGTTGCTCTTCAAGCCTGACGACCATAGTATAGCCTCGATCAAGCTCATTCTTCTAGCTTTCGAGATCGTCTCTGGCCTTAAGATCAACTTTCTCAAGAGCGAGGTGATAGCCATTGGGATGCCGACCCCCTCGCTTCACGCATAGCCAACCTTCTTAACTGTAAGCTTGGGAGCTTTCCGATTAAGTATTTGGGCCTCCCTATCTCAGACAAACACATATCTATCCATGAGTGGGAACCCTTGTATGGTAAGGTGGCGAACCGGGTTAGTCCTTCACGCGGTAGGTTTATGTCTTCGGCTGCTAGGCTTATTCTGAAAAACACTAGCCTCTCCTCCTTGCCCATGTTTACCATGGGCATGTTTCTCCTGGCAGACGGTGTTCATGCCAAGCTCGACACTCCCCGATCCAAGTTCTTTTGGGAAGGAACTGGGTCCAAAAAGAAGTACCACTTGGTTAAGTGGGTAGCGTTATGTCGTTCAAAGAAATATGGCGGCCTAGGGATCCTTAGTTCCAAACTTATGAACGTTGCTCTTCTTACCAAGTGGCTCTGGAAACTCACCCAAAACGAGCAGGGGCTCTGGGTGGATATCCTTCAGGTGAAATATTTCCCCGATGGGAATTTCCGTACTTCTAAGGCCAAAGGGTCGACCTTCCGGAATGGGATCCAGGCGGTCAAACTGGCCTTTGCGTTAGGAGCTAAGCTTAGTGTTAACGATGGATACTCCATGAGGTTCTGGCTAGATCACTGGTATGGTTCGGAGCCGTTGTGGCGCAGCCACCCCTCTATCTACCGACTTGCTACTAATGTTGAAATCCTCGTTGCCGACGCGCTTAGATCCTCCCCGCCAGCTATTTCTTTCAAGAGGCCTCTCCTTGATCCAGAACGGGCCTGTTGGAAGGGGCTATGTAATGCACTTGCTGGCGTGGTGTTGCGACCCGAACCTGATAAGGTCTCTTGGTCTCTCACGAGCTCCGGGAAGTTCTCGGTCAAGTCGTTATATGCTAAGTTAACAGCGGGTCCGACACTAGATATAGCTAGGGGGCTACGAAAAGTGCCAATCCCCCTCAAAATCAAAATCTTCCTTTGGCAAATGTTCCGTGACCGACTTCCATCCTCTAACAACATTGCTAAACAGAATGGGCCGTCCGATGGCACTTGTGTGATGTGTGGTGCGCATGAAGATGCAAACCACATATTCTTCAACTGCCACTTAGCTCGGTTCGCTTGGAGTGCGGTCCGGGACGCCTTCGATCAGAACTAGAACCCTCACTCGGGCAGTGAGCTCCGTGATATTCTCTTGGCTCATAGGGGTTGATACGACCGAGTTCTATGGCGATGCGTAGGGGCGCTTAAAGGGCTCTTTGGACTATCAGAAACAAAATCACTATTGAGCACAAATTCCCTTCCACCCTGCTGACATTATTTTCAAATGCCACTTGTTCCTCCAGACCTAGATGCCGTTGGGGAAACGACGGGACACTGAGCGGATGCAGGAGGCTATGGAGCGGATCCGCTTGATACAGATTGCTGCTCGTCACTAAGCTGTTGTGGGTCTGCTTCAATCTCCGGTCGGTTGTCTTCGTGTTTGGACTGTTTCATCTTATTCAGGCCTAGGCCGGTTGCATGTATCAAACTTGGGCTTCGGCCGTGACTATCTTATGTTTTTCGTTTGTCTCGTTCGTTGGATGCTGCCTGTTCGGAGGGCTTTATTAATTTAAAGCCAGAGGCTTATTGCGTCTTCGTTCTTAAAAGGCAAGGGGAGGCCATGGAGCTTCTCCTTCTCAAAATCATCCGCTGGAACCGAGGCCTCGGAATGGAGGGTCGTGGTACACCTGAGGCCGTCGGCGCGAGGAGGGCATGGTGCAGAGCAATGTGTGCGCACAGGCTCACTGGGCTTCACCGGGTTGGCCGCATCAGGCGCGGTCGAGGCTGCCGATGTGAAGAGCCATGGAGCATGGCATCCCACTGGCATCGAGCTCGCACGGTGATGGATGCGTCTGGTGAATCCGAGGACGCCAGCGCAAGGAAGTCCGGGAGCAGGGCGGTGGGTCCGAGGTTGCCGGTGTGAGGATGGCCGAGTGCAGACGAATGGAGGCCCATAGGTTTATTCGGCTGCGCGCTGATGGTCGCATGGATGACCCTTCCACGGAGATGATGATACGGCAACGCGAGCGCCAAACCTGCAATCAGAAGTCATCGGCTTCAAATTTCAGGAATCTTAGCACGGGAGTGCGGGAGGAGGCGTTGGAAGGACGGGAGATTGGGAAAAGGATTTTTCGTCAAAAAAGACCACCTACTGAGTCAAATTGTCAAAAAAAGACTACCTGTAGACAAAAATGTCAACGGCGACACGTGGCACCTACCGCCACGGCATCTGGCGGCAGCACCTGCCGGCACTGGCTCAGGCGGCAGCCTTTGCTGCACAGAATTTTGGCCCAATGGCGCACACGAAAACGGAACGGCGGGTGATGTGGCACCTGCCGCCATGCTCCCTGGCGGCAGCCTGTGCTGCTTTTCCACCACGCGACATATTCTTCCAGTGATATCTCAATGTGCTACTGTACAAGATTACAAGCTTTGAGTTATCCATTGTAAAATGTGAATTGTAAAATGGACCCTTTTGAATCTTTTGGTGCTGGAGCAGTGGGCTAATCTATTTATCTTTACCTAATAATATAATATATATAATTATAATTTTAATAATAAAGAGAATTGGGTTTCTTCCGAACGTCATAAAAAATACCCTCGAAGTTGGCAAAATTTAGCCACCAATGCCACACGTAAGTGGCAAAAAAAGTTCACGCATCGCACTGTTGGTTTTAGTTTATATAAGACGAGATCCCCGTACATAACATGATGATATGCTCAGCGCAGTGGCCGGCGCTACACGCTTCCACCACAAAGACCAGGGTTCGATCCCCAGCCTGCCCACCTTTTATCTTTTCTTTTTCGTCTCGCAAGCGCGCCTACTCCTCCCGCACACAGTAATGAGCCGGCCCATTTGCAGGTTGCAACGCCCCTGTTTTTATTTCATTTTTTGCCTTTTACGTTCTTATTTCTGTTTTAGTTTTTTCTTTTTTAAATTTATTCGTGATTTCCAGAAAAAAATATTTCAAAAAAAGTCTTGAAAAATTATAAACTGTTTGTGAATTAAAAAAACATTCGGAAAATCATAAAATGATCATGATTTCAAAAAATTGTTCACGTATTATAAAAAACTATCACGGTTTCAAATAAATTTTCAGGAAATAAAAAATGTTCATTATTTTTTAAAATATCCAATATTCAAAACATATTAGGGAATTTAAAAAATGTCCATTAAAGTTTGGAATATGTTCACAAAAATTAAAACAGATCCATAAATAATGAACATAATGAACCTTTTATCTTTTATCTTTTCGTCTCGCAAGAGCGCCTACTCCTCCCGCACACAGTAATGGGCCGGCCCATTTGTCTGCCCACCTTTTATCTTTTCTTTTTCGTCTCGCAAGCGCGCCTACTCCTCCCGCACACAGTAATGGGCCGGCCCATTTGCAGGTTGCAACGCCCCAGTTTTTATTTCATTTTTTGCCTTTTACGTTCTTATTTCTGTTTTAGTTTTTTCTTTTTTAATTTATTCGTGATTTCCAGAAAAAAATATTTCAAAAAAAGTCTTGAAAAATTATAAACTGTTTGTGAATTAAAAAAACATTCGGAAAATCATAAAATGATCATGATTTCAAAAAATTGTTCACGTATTATAAAAAACTATCACGGTTTCAAATAAATTTTCAGGAAATAAAAAATGCTCATGGTTTTTTGAAAATATCCAATATTCAAAACATATTAGGGAATTTAAAAAATGTCCATTAAAGTTTGGAATATGTTCACAAAAATTAAAACAGATCCATAAATAATGAACATAATGAACCTTTTATCTTTTATCTTTTCGTCTCGCAAGAGCGCCTACTCCTCCCGCACACAGTAATGGGCCGGCCCATTTGCAGGTTGCAACGCCCCTGTTTTTATTTCATTTTTTGCCTTTCACGTTCTTATTTCTGTTTTAGTTTTTTCTTCTTTAAATTTATTCGTGATTTCCAGAAAAAAATATTTCAAAAAAAGTCTTGAAAAATTATAAACTGTTTGTGAATTAAAAAAACATTCGGAAAATCATAAAATGATCATGATTTCAAAAAATTGTTCATGTATTATAAAAAAATATCACGATTTCAAATAAATTTTCGGGAAAAAAATGTTCATGATTTTTAAAAAAATATCCAGTATTCAAAACATATTAGGAATTTAAAAATGTCCATTAAAGTTTGGAATATGTTCACAAAAATTAAAACAGATCCATAAATAATGAACATAATGAACCGTCGCATGAGATCTGTAGGGGTCGCTTCATGATTGTATTCAGTCCCTCGATTTGGATAAAAAGAAGTTTTCCATGTCTTGTACACCGCTGAGCCCTCAAAAATTGACACAACTTTCTAAGGGTTAATTTTTGTAAGCTATATAAAAATGACTAAATTTCTATTTTGCCTTCATACACAGCTATATTTTTTTGTACCACATTACTAATTATTATAAACACCGCTACGCTAGGTCAAGGCGAGGCACTCACTCATCGGTCTAGCTCATGCAGTGTCCATCAATGCAGTTTTATCACCCACATTTTTTTTTGTTATGATGCGTTAGAAAATCAAGTCGTGATGAGACCATCACATTTTTTTAAATGACTTTTTAAAAGTCCCTTATCTCGTCATGACATCACCCAGACATACTTTATGAAATTACATTCTAAAAGTCCTTATCTCATCCTGACATTTGGTTCATAATTTTTTTTATATCTATCGCACGTGCATAATCTAATAGCTTTTCTCCCGTTGCAACGCACGGGTATATTTTTGCTAGTATATATATAAAGTACTTGACAGATTAACCAGAAAAAAAGAAATATGCTAGAAATTACCATAAAAATTAGAAACATCGGTCCGTCAATTTAATAGATCAAGTTTTTATAGCCATTAGATAAGATTATAAGTCAAAAAATTACCCACCACTGCCATTATAGTCATATTGAAAGAAAACGTTTCGCTGCTCTTACATGAAAAAAGGGCGCTGATCTGCGCCGGTGCGCCGGCCCAACTATTGGGCACGTCCAGCACCAACCGTCCGATGCGCGAGCCCTAGCCGTCCGATCTGGGGCCGTTGTCTTCCTCCTATCCCCTTCTTTCCTTCCGCGGCAGCGCGAGCGCCGCCCTCGGGCCTGCGCGTCCTCTAGGCCGTCGGCTCCTCTCCAGCGTCACCGTTGGCGCTGCCCGCCCCGTCCGCGATGGCTCTCGCCAGCTCCGCCGCATGCAGCTCCGCGGCAAAGGTCGCAGCTCCGACGAAGTAGTGCCGCCCGTCCAGCTTGTAGTAACGCCGCCACCGCCGATGGCGCGTCTCCGCTGCAAGCCGCCAGTAGTTCACCGCCGGTCCCTCGAGTTCCTCGCCGCTGCAGCTCCACCGTGAAGCCATTGCATCAATGGTGAGGTGCCAGTCCAGCTTTTTGTCGCCGGGTTGAAGCTTTTTAGAAATATGGTTGAAGCTTTTCACGTCAACGTTTGCAACTTTTTTGTTGTGTACTCTGGGGTTGAAGCGTCCTACAAAGCCAGTTGAAGCTTTTTATAAAACCGGTTGAAGCTTTTCAATTCAACGGTTTAAGCTTTCACAAAAAATGACGGGTGTGGATTTTTGTTTCATACTGGTCCGATGAAACTTCTCTACTCCATCGTTTGCAGCTTTCAAACTATGGTTGAAGATTATTATAAAACCTGTTGAAGCTTTTCAATTCAACGGTTGAAGCTTTCTTAAAAAATGACGGGTGTGGATTTTTTGTTTCATGCTGGTCCGATGAAACTTCTCTATTCCGTCGTCTGCAGCTTTTCAAACTATGGTTGAAGCTTTTCGTATGAACGGTTGTAGCTTTTTTCAGTGCATGGTGTCCGGCTGAAGCTTGATATACCGCTAGTTGAAGCTCTCGAATTGAACGGTTGTAGCTTTTTTGGTCGTCAGTTGCAACATCGATGGAGGAGGAAAAAATGCTTCCAAAGTTCGTCTGGAAGCAGATGGTTGCAGCGGTGGGGGGAGGAGGTCGCGCACTCGCACTGCCGTGGTTGAAGCATCTCCGGTAGAGGGTTCCAGCACAGGGGAGTACGAACAGCAGCTCGCGGGTGGTATAATCCATGGCGGCTTCCAACTCCGGCTCGCCGGGCGCGGAAGGAACCTGCAGCCAGGGGGGAGGGGAGGGTGGCCAGCGGGAAAGAAGGGGATCTGAAGGATGGAGGTGACCTGCGCGGGGTTAGGGCTAGCCGGGGGCGGGATCTGAAGGAGGAAGAAGGGGATCGGAAGGAGCGCGAGGCGTACGATGCGCTTCACCTCGCTTCGATCGAGTGGCCCGCGCGGGACCGGCGGAACGGTTCGGCCGGCACGCCATTCCTAAACACTTCCCATGAAAAAAGGACATGCAACGCTCTATTATACTATATCGGTAGCCACCAACAGCCCACGTGTAATCCTCCTCCAAGCCCTAAAAAACCTAATCCTCCTCTCCAAGCCCTCACATACACTGCGGCATCCCATGAGACTCCCCTCGACCTCCACCAGGTTGATTAGCGTGACGTACAGAGAGAAGATAGCACCGGCGGCTTCCCAAATCATCAAATCTCATAGCCACCAGATTTACGTGGATGGTCTGGCAGATTGATTGACTACGTAGTAGAGAAGATTGCGGTGACGGCCGGCCAAATTATCAACTAATTGTGGCTGGATTTACGTGGATACAGGGGTTGCTGACGGGATGACGTGCATAACAGAGAGTATTGCGGCAGGCAGATAGCCGAATGGACTCATCATCACCGAATTTACATGGATGGGATGTTGATTGATTCAGGTAGATAAACTGCGCCGGCGGCTGCCCATGTCATTAGCTCAGTGATGCCAGCAGATTTAATTGACGTACATAGTATAGGTGTTGGCATAGGTCTGAACTAATCCCTGGTGAGATACAGATACCAGCCGCAGCTGATTACTTTCCAGCCGCTGGTCAGGATACTACCGTACCATGCTAGCTAGACCAAAAAAAGCAATTGGATGGATTCCTTCCGAAGATGTACGTGCGTATAATGCTAGCTAGACCAAGCTAGCTATCAGCAGGCCAGACAAGACCATGTTTAATTCCAACAATAGTTGATCTCTTTTGATGCATGTGTGTAGGTCCTTCCTCAAAAGTTCGTGAAATACATGTCGCGGCCACCCATCCATCCGATATTCATGTCCCTGGTCTCTTATCAAGGATCGAAGTTGCTGGTATGCCAGCTTTAGAAGGTAATTCTATCTCTGTCCTTTTACTTTATCTTACCTTATTTATTTTTCTACTCCAAAACAGGTAACTATTTTTAACCCAATTTATACAACTATTTTACATGGCTAAAAAATATACTCCCTCCGTTCCTTGATATAGGGTGTATAGTTTTCTTAAGCGAATATTAACGCACGGGCTGGGAGGGGAGATTTCGTTGGTTTTGGACATAAAAGCCCCTGGTGCAAACACATGAGACTAGAGAGAAAAATAGGAAAATCATGATCCTCTCTATCCCAGACAGTTTACTTCCTTATTTAGCCTAACAAATCCCACAGTATCCTCTCTCACTTATTCTCCCCTTAGTAATTTTAATCTTCTCTTTCCAAACAAACCTACAGCGCATGCACAACATGCATATACGAGATGGGGACTTGCCATCTTTTTTTCTAGGAAGGCCATGCATGGGCTATAGCTTATGGAGGGGTAAAAGCGTCAACTAAAGGAATACACCTTATAATATGAACTTTTCCACAAAAAACTATACACCCTATATCAAGGAACGGAGGGAGTATTGTTTAATAAATTTGTATCTTTTCGGTACTTTAGTAGATCAACTACTACTGTGCTATATGGAATCATTGATCCGTGGAAAACACATTTATTTAGGAACTAGGTGAATGGACATAATTCCATCATTTTCCTACAATTTCTGGCACGCGTCAAAAAAAGTGTTGAGAGGTTATTTTTTCTAATTATTTGCATCAATATAATACTCTACTTCTATTTTTTTGCGGGCTAATAGAATACTCTAATTCATATTGTTATTTAAAATGGTACTATTTACCATGCATTCTTTCTGTTATATTACTTACTTTACTTATCAATATGTGTATTTCTATTTTTAGGGCCTTAAACAACATGACACCTATACTGCTGAATGCATTGACTACAAGAACCGAAGCATGCTCAATTAAGGTCAACCTACTTTCGTAATCCAAATGTCTCTGCTAGACAATATAAGGATGACGCGGCTATGTTTGATATATAAAACGCTATAACATTGGTTTTCCAACATGTCTTAAGGATCTCTTATACATTCAGCAGTGTAGGTGCCAAAAAAAATTTGGTGCCCCTAAATATAGAAATATATATCTTAATTCGGAATGTACATAATGAGATGTAAAAAATCTATGTATATTTATATTTTTCTTTCAAAGTAAACCCTGAACACAAAATTATTAACTTGGGGTAAATATAAGTACGACAAGGGAATGGTTCTGGTCATATTAATTATTCTATGATGTACATGTTAGCTACAACACTTCTATTTTATCAGAATCCGTTGATCGAATATCGATGATCCTTTGCTCGGTGATCATTTCATCAAGATAGAATGCCACAAATCAACAGTTTTTGTCCATCAGAGATGATACCCAGGAGAGGTGGTGCCAATGATGCATGGAGTCAATTCAACAGTCGAGGAGAGCAACAAAGATTGGGAGCTAACCTTCACTACAAGAAATACGGCCAATTATGACTCCCCATTTAGGTCGTTAATTTGTCATTGTTTTCGTTTATTGACTTTTTTTGACCAAATTTGGAAGGTCAACAGTTGGCCGTCAAGAATGAACAAACGTGACCTTCTCTGGAATTTTTGTCATGGCCGCCCTTGACCAAAATTTTGGTCGTTAAATCTTTGACGAAAATTATGGTCACTACTAATGAGCCTAGACCACGTAGGATCTGATGTGGCCGAGCCAACGTGGCACATGCGATGACATGGATGCCATGTAGGATCGGTCCAAATCAGTTGTTTTAATGGGTTGAGCCCAATAATTCAGCCCACTTTTAAATTTACTTTTGAGCCACAAGCACGGGCCAAGCCCAACAGATCAGTTCTTGGGCTGTGGTGTGCAGCCCATTTATTTAATCCATCATTAACTGGGCCAACACTTTTATCTACCCAAAAAAACATTTTGATTTTTTTCCATAAAAAAAAACTATATTTGGCCTTGAAACAGTTCAGCCCACTCACACAATTTAGTTTTTTCAATCCAACCCAACAACCAACAATATCTCAAAAATAAAAATACATTGGGCAATTTGGCAGTCAGCCAACACACGAGAATATAATGATGATAATAATAATATAATTCTCCAGGATTTCAACAAGTTAGGCCCAACGGTATCTTTACACCATAGGTTCATAAGATGCACCGATCAATATAACACAACCAATAGCTTAGTATTATTACCCTATGTTCATAAGATGGCACATGTCCATATTGTGCACTAGTAACCAGTAACATAAGATGGCACCAACCAAAACAACACAGCCAGTGAGGGAATCTGCTGGAGGGCCATTCTTTAGTGAGAAAAGGTCAGCAACAACAGCAACATCACTCTTTGGTTCTTCACCTTCTGGTACCTCTTGTTCCATAGCACTTTCCATGTTAGCCTGACATTTAAAGAAATATGTACACATGAGCAGAGTACTATGTCCATCAATATATTGCAGTTGGTTCTGAATGACTAGGAAACTTTATAAGCAAACTATTCAAGAATAGATGTCCTAGTAGCAGAATTTAAGAAGCTAACATCATGATACTAATACAACACCTGACATTTTGAAAGAAAGACTGGAAAATCTAAACTGCACACAACGCACACCCGCGTCCCGGGAGGCAGCTGCTGCACGAGGATAGCTACAGTGCAGTGCACTGTTTGCTCAATACAGACTAGCAGTGATTGCTACATGGGATGGACAGCACATGCTTTTGTATATATCTCTGGAATAGAATGTTGACAAAATAATAATACAGTCTACATGCTACTAATTAAGTAGTAGTTATTTGAAAAGTTTGTAGCAGGCAAGCAGAACAAATCAATTTTGGCAATTACAATTTTTTTTTTGCAGGTTACTATTAGCTACATGAAATAATCATGGCACCAAGTTTAGTAAACAGGTAAGCATGCAAAACAAACCATTGTTGAAATTTAAATCGGGCACGTAACTTAAATGGGAACATGTAGCAGACAAGAACGTAGTACGTTTCAGGAGCACATATGTTGTTTCTTTAGTACAATATACAATATCAAATAAATTCAATACAACAAGTCCTAATCATTTCATTCAGATCAAAAATGAAATGACACGAGTTTCTCCATTCTAAGAGCTAGTAAGATAGATGCTTCAGGTAATCACTAGACAAATAATCAGAGAGTATACAACGCTCTCTCTTAATTACCAGTGTCCAAGACAAAGCAATGCCTGTTGGACTGCGACAGGGACTGAAACTGACTGAATACTGTCACATTTTGAGTACCAAAAATATGTGCAATGCGATTAGGAAAGGAAACATAGCAGCCATGAAACAGAGGACTGGGACAAGCAAAGTAAAAAAATCAAGGGCATATCAAGGGCATAACATATTCAAGTCAACGAAAATTAATATGTGCACATGATAGGAAAGATCACAGGAAATAGACTGTCCTGGTCAAGTATACTATAACATCAAAAAAGTCAAACAAGCTCATTGTGCATTTTATTTTTCAGTGTGAGACACAATAAGCATAAGTAGCCACTAGCAAAATAACTTGCTATCTACATGCCCTATTATCTGCAACAATGACATGAGGCGATGAAGAACAATATATTTCCAATGCAACATGTTAGCCAAACACACCCTGCCACGCCAATCATCTCATGATCCAACAAAATGTCTAGAAAAATCTATTGAATGGCATCGGTCCAGATTTATATCTGGTGTGCTAGTAAATCTGGACGATCGATGAACATTAAACATATCAAGAAAAACAGTACATCAAGGCATCAACCTAATTTCAGTAAGCAAATCAACTCAATTTAAAGAGCTAGATGGCAGCTAAAAACTAACTCCAGATCTATCTATATTCTTATATATTGTACGAATAAGCTAACAACTAACTCCAAATATATCTATACTCTTGTATAACTCTGAATCTAGATGACAGCAAATTAACACAATTTAAAGAGCTAGGTGACAGACCATTTTGGGAGTTGACTATAAGCCACGCTGTTCCACTCGCATCAGATGTGGCCTAGCTCACACTACTCTATGTAGTCGTCGACACCAACTATGCATTCACAGCCGCTCTCACTCGCTGCTTTTGCTGGCCACCCGTTGCATATGGGGCTGCCATAAAGTACTACACATTCATCAGTCTCCAACGGAGAGTAGAATAGCAACACAGTTGGTGCTACTATCGCTGTTGTTGGCTGGTTGCTCAAATAACTCGGTTTATGTTACTGCTCGAGCAGGTTGGGTAGGCACGCCATGGAAGCATACGAGATGACAGAATATTCAGGGTCAATTACGCAACAGTAGTAGCAACCAAAATCTGGAACTAAACTAACATAATTATTCGCAACAAGATGGCATGCTTAGAAATCTACAACTAAGCTAATAAGAACTTTAAATTAAAAGACGAGAAGAAAAGGTTCGGGAATCAGATGTTCCACTGCCGATGCGTTGGCTGTCGAGGTCGAGGAGGTCGTGTCCATGGCCACGCCATCGACCCGAGCTCCAACCCAGCATCCACCGCAGACCCGTCTTGGTGCTCGAAGGAGACGACCGCTTCAGACCCCTCCTGGCTCCCATCCGACTGTGGTCTACTCCTCCCTCACCCGCCATGCTATGGCTTCGGGGTGGTAGGCCAGGCCGTCCCTTGTCACTCCGCGTCGTTGTACGAGGCCAGATCTAGCCACTCCATGGCGTCTGGGCAGGGGAGGAAGCAGCCATCCCGTACATGGCATCCCGGTGCTTGAGCGACGACGGATCTGTGAGTTAGAGGGGACGTGGTGAGGAGGAGAGTGAAGGAGGGGTGTGACGAGGGAAGAGAGTGGATCTGAATCACCGGAGCAACGCCACTGCAAACCCTATGCAGGTCACGGGCGCGCCGTGGTCCAGCCAGCTCGATGAAGCGCCGCGCATCAAAGCACGCACGTGCGCGCCGGCGAGCAAGCCAGCCGCGACGCCGTGGTTGTTGGGCGACATCTCCTCTCTCTCCGGCGAGACTGACGCGGGCCGTGGTCGATAGGGGCCGGTGGAAAGGAGGAAGTGCCTGGGCGGCGGCGGCGGAAGGGAGGAGGTGCCTGGGAGGCGGCGGCGGAAGGAAGGAAGGACGTGCCTGGGAGGCGGCGGCGCGATCTGAATGGGAGGATCGATGGGAGTGGGAGTTAGGGTTTGGGGTGATGGGAGGAAGGAGCGGAGGGAGGAGGCACCGTGGTGTGTGGGATAGATGGATGGATGGATGGATGTGGATAGATGGATGGATGGATGGATGTGTGCCATGTCATCGATCCGTGGCACACACCTTTCCACCAATGAGAATTAAGTTTATTTCCTGAGTGTAAAAATGGTTTTTCTAAGAGCATATGAAATCTTTGATGGAAAGTTGGACCATATTTTGTGAAAATGATCCAATATTATGCACATGTGTGTATATTGGGATGGGGGTTTTATTTCTTTGCACGAAAATTTCATTTTTCATTATTCGAGTGTCAAAAATGAGTTTTTTTGTGAAGGACCTAGCAAAAATTTGTTGCAAAATTGTCCTAAATTAATTTTCTAAAATATTAGGACATATTTAATGTGGAATTGACCAAATGGTTGGGCGTCAAATGTTTTGATCAACCTCTCGTGAAAAAGACAAATTTATGTCGATTCAGCTAGAAGCGGGTCAAATTTGAACTGCAGCTCTGCCTCATAGTTTCCTATTTATTTTTCCCAAAAATCATTTTTACGTATAAAAGTATCTATTTAATCAGAGAAACACCAAAAAAATTCCAATATTCAACCACTAGCTAGGAACGGTCATGCCCGTCGTTCTGACCACATTTTGAAACAGGCATGAAAAATTAAAAAAAATAAAAAATTGGAAAACCTTCGCATTATGTCATTGTATGTGGCCAAGAGTACCAGGAAAAATAATAAACTTGTAATACGGCAATTCTTTTAAAAAAGTGTTCTCAGAAACGAGCTATCATGTGTTGAGATTAATGGCTTTCAAGCCAAATGATTAATCTTATGGCCACATTCATGGCATAGTTTATTCAAATGATAGCATATTGTTCAAAAGGGTTCATATTGAAATGGCAAACAATGTTGCCTAAGGAAGTTTTCATTTTCTTTGGACGAAAAAATCATCTTCCATTTTTCGAGTGCCCAAAATGAGGTTTTTTGTGAAGAACCTACCAAATAATAGTTGCAAAATTGGACCAAATCATTTTTATAAAATACTAGGCCATATTTGATGCACAATTTACCAAATGGTTGTGTGTCAAAAGTTTTGATCAACCTCTCGTGAAAAAGACAAATTTCTGTCGATTCAGTTGGAAGCGGGTCAAATTTGAACTATTGCTGCCTCATAGTTTGCTATTTATTTTTTTTAAAAATCATTTCTAGGTACAAAAGTATTTATTTAATCAGAGAAACACCAAAAAAATTCCAAGATTCAACCACTAGTTAGGAACGGCCATTCCCGCTGTTTTGACCGCATTTTGAAACGGGCATAAAAAATTCAAAAAGAATCAAAGAATTAGAAAACCTTCACATTGTGTCATTATATGTGACCAAGTTATCAGGAAAAATAATAAACCTATAATACGGCAATTCTTTTAAAAAAGTGTTCTCAGAAATGAGCTATCATTTGTGAAGATTCATGGCTTTCAAGCCAAATGATCAATCTTATGGCCACATTCATGGCATAGTTTGTTCAAATGATCTCATATTGTGCACAAGGGTGCATATTGGAATGGGAAACAATGTTTCCTAAGGAAGTTTTCATTTTCGTTGGATGAAAAATCATTTTCCATTTTCCGAGTGCCCAAAATGAGTTTTTTTGTGAGGGACCTACCATATATTTGTTACAAATTTGGACCAAATCAATTTTCTACAATACGAGGCCATATTTAATGCACAATTGACCAAATGGTTGGGTGTCAAAGTCTTTTATCCGCCTTCCGTGAAAAAGACAAATTTCTCCCGCTTCAGCTGGAAGCGGGTAAAATTTGAACTGCAGTTGCCTCATAGTTTGCTCTTTATTTTTCCAAAAATCAATTTTAGGTACAAAATTATTTATTTAATCATAAATACATGGTTTGGCGGTGATACATCGAGGTTTGGACGGTGGTCGAGGGCCCCAATTCCATAGCGCGTAAACTCGCATGCCCACCGCGTGACCGTGGCGTTGCCTTGTGTTCTGGGCAGCCTAGGCATGTCTAATGGGTTGGTAACTCCCTAGGTAGGTTCTAGGAAAAATCACAATATAAGATTCTCACGAGACGACCGAACTATGCTCAAACATGAATTAGCAGCCAAGTGTTTAATTAGCGGTATGGGAAATGTGCATGGCCAATGGGCGTGAGTTTTGACTGAGGATGATCTTCTATTAAGAGATTGTCTTCACAAATTTTTAGCTCAAAAGGAGGAGCCTAGGTGGTACTTGCTTTGCAAAGTACCACACTCGACGGCCATACCCGTCATTTGAACGCATTTTGAAATTGGCAGAAAATAAAAAAAATAAAAAAAATGTAAAATATTTACATTGTGTCATTATATGTGACCTAGTTTTCATCCTATATTTTCCGTATGCGTCGAGAACATTTTTCTTTCTTTGTGTTGTGTTCATTCTACATTTTTCATATACGTCAAGAACATTTTTAATGCATGTTTAATATCTTTTAAACACTTGTTTAACAATTTTTTCAAATGCTTGCTTGAACATTTTCTAAATACAAGATTGACTTTGTTCACACACATTGTATATTTTCTGTATACATTTTTCTTATACATGAGACACAAAATTTTTATACACAATTAGCAATTTCAAGTGCTTGGTTAGAACTTTTGAATACATAGTCAACATTTTTATATACAACATTTAAATATTTTTAAATACAAGATTAATATTTTAATACATTGTTAATATATTTTTACACATTTTAACATTTTCAAATGCTTGATTTACATTTTATACAATTGTTTAACAATTTATAAATGCTCGATTAACATTTTTAAATACATTATCAATTTTTCCATACACATTGTATACTTTTTGTACATGTGGTAATCATTTTCTTTATACACATGTAAGATTTTCAAATGCTTGGTTAACATTTTTTCAAACATTTTATGTGAAGTTTGTTTTTAAATATATATATATATATATAGAATAATTGGAAGTATAAATAATAAACAAAAGTAAAAAAGAATGAACGAACAAAAAACAGACAAAAAACGAACCGCGGCCCTGTAGTTGGCCCACTCGGCGGACGAAAAATATAAAAGAAAAAAAGGTGCCCTTGTCCCACCAAGGCCCAAGCCCACTCGACACTACCCATTAAATAGGTTACGGGCGAGAATGTACCAGTGTCTTTGTTATGGTGTGGTGGTTTGTCTCCTTAGGAGAACTCGGCTGGTAGCTAGTTTGAATCACGTGGTGTGTTTTTTTGCTTTATTCCCCTTTGTGGGACAGGTCCTTTTTTTTTTCTTTGAGAGTGGCATTTTGCCGCGGTGGCCTTTTTTTTTCTTTATTCACCTTTGTGGGACGGGTCCTTTTTTTTAGAGTGGCGTTTTGGATCTTAGATGTAGATACACCTATTATGAAATATGTATAGAAAAAAATCCCGTGTGTACATCTGGACATCCTATGTTCGCACACAAAATTTTGATGAACAAGGGCATTTTTGTTGCATGTGTTAAAAAGATTAAAAATGGCTTGTGAATAGCTATAATCAAGCATCAAAAATTGTCTTTTTTACACAAGCCACAAAAAATGTCATTTTTCATCGTAACTTAGTGCACACACATATATTGTCCGGATTTACACGCGGGATTTTTTCTCGAATTTTTTTAACTTTTTAAAATATGTATTTAGACAATGTGTGCATATACACCTATGAGCCAAAGTGAATTTTTGCCTTTTTCTACTTTATTCACCTTTGTGGGACCGGTCCCACATGTCATTTGTATTATGTTAGTTGTCCCCGTCTGTAAATGTAGACCCAGTTTAGTCAACAAGTCAATCTATGGACGGACTGATGCTACAACCGACACATAAGCCAAAATGACACGACACATAGGTAAAATTGATGATGTGGACGTCCAGTCATCTATGTTACAACACCATGACCATCTGGATTGGTCGTAATCAGCTAGAAATAAGGCTGTCGACCACTGTTGTCTGCTTATGACCATTTTGTGTGAGGCAATTACGACCTTTTTGACCAAAATAGTCACTATGGTTTATGGTTTCGACTCTCCTAAACAGGCCACGACCAATTGAATCGAAATGGTCATAGATTTATGACGATTTCTTCCACGGTCACTACCAGAAGGTCACAATTGAGCATATTTGTTGTAGTGCTTGGACACAGAAGTATTAACTTGAGGAAATATAAGTAAGACAAGGGAACACACCCTCTGTGTGCAATTACATGACGTTTTATAGACTAAAACATTCTCCAGCATGCATAATTGACCATAAGTTTTAGCCATATGTCCATAGAAAATAATGAACATGCATGCAAGGCAAATATTTTTCATTTAAGATCCAGTTGCTCGATTATTCTCTGTGCATGAGGTTTGGGCTGTTATTATTACATATAATGAAACTCGGAATTAGAGAAACAACTACCATTGTGCATGATAATATATCTATACATGGAATTAATAAGGTTCCATACACCTACAATTATGGATAATATACCTATGCCATCTAATTAAAAATTTGAGGCGAGCAACCTGGCAAATCATTTTGAAAATACTTGGTAGTAACCAATATGCTGAGATTAGTCGGCATGATCGGACAAACAATACTTTTATATATGATATTATATCAGCACGTAGGATTGAAGTTCAGATCCCCAAGCAGACTATTGTTTTATTCGTCATTTGTACTAAACCAACAAATTATTAGTTAGTCGCGTTCACTAGACCTAGCACTATGGAAAACATATTGACCCTGCCGGTCACATTTATATATAACCAGTACATGAATTTGAAGCTTAGTAATGTCATAGTGGAAGTCATTGTTCAGGTGGTTGTTGGCTCTGAGAAAGACACCAAACGAAATAATGAGATGATTGGTACTTTGTACATGATATTAGACATTTTTCAGGAAATCGGTAACTGGTAACTGTCCGGCCTGCTTGGGAGTAGTGATTAATCGGTGAATCGTCCTATTACCTGGATTAATATGTTGACCATTAATCAGTACATTAAATAGAAACTTGCCAACATATACCATGTTTTTTTACGTATTATACCATACTCTCATGCTCTCAACTATGTAATGTACCAAAATATGCTACTGTTTGGTCAAACCATAACTATTAAGGAGCGAGAGGGGATGAGAGGGGTTACGGGCCAAAATTCTTGGCTTTGTTTGCCCACAAGTTAATGGGCCAGCAGTGATTTAATCGGCAAAATAGCCGATTAGTCGGTCTGAAAGGCCAATTAATTGGCCTGACAAGTTAACGCAACAAATAGGTATTATTCGATTTGACCACCCTACGAGTAGGGATTAACTAGCCCGTTAACTGATTAATTGGATGAGTTCTTGAACAGTGATATTGGACCACGACGTGTAGAATCACCTAGCAGGTCATTTGATTTTACATGTGAAAGCATTACACTATTGTGAAATCACATGAATTTGCATCGTGATATGAACTTTTTGATCTTTTTAATGAGACGAAAAAGTGTTCGCCTTGGTATTAGATTTAGATAGAATTTATATTTGGTTCATAAGTGAGCCATTTAATAAGGGGTGGAAACATATGTCAGAGATAAAAATAAGTAGTTATCTATTTATGAAATGAGATACTGAAATCTATTAGTTTATTATTGCTTAGTTTTGAAAAAGTTATCCTTCATAACAATTCCCATTGTTACTCCCTAAAAGGCTTTAAATCGCAGAAACAATAGACCTGTTAAGGAATAAGTTGGTCCTATACATAATTGCACTTACTAAAAGCATAAATCACTATTGTTTTCAAAATGAACATATTCTTACTCAGTATATTTTTTTATAAACATGTATTAACATGTAATCAAAAATATTTTTCATTATTGAACTTTCTAAAGTTCTAGCCCGCGCATCGAGCGGGCCACTGTGCTAGTTTTTTTTAATAATACATTTTTTATTAATTTGCACAAATATTACGTCCAAAAAATGATTTTCAAAAAAATACACCGTCGCCCACAGCAGGCCGACTAGGGTCCTATCTGCTTGCTGCTGGCCGATTGGCCAGTCGACCACCAGCTCAAGTCCAGTCGGCCAACTAGGGGCCGCAACTAGGGGCCGAGAGGGTCCAGTCGGCCTGCTGTGGGCCGACAGGAGCTAATTGGTCTGCGGTGGCCTGCTGTGGGCTGACAGGAGCTAATTGGTCTGCTGTGGGCCGACTGATGCATGGATATCATATTACAATTTTTTTTCCCCGTACGATATTACAGATTTTTTTTCAAAACTATGATGTTTTTTCGCGCAACCCATTCCCCTCAATATTTTCCCGCCAACGCTTTCCCCCACCCATTTCCCGCCATATGTTCCCGCCAACTCTTTCCCGCACCCGTTTCCCACCATATGTTCCCGCCAACTCTTTCCTGCCATACTGCAATCGTTCTTTCCCGCCATTTTCTCCTCTCTACCTATAAAACCCCCTTCAGACGGAGTTGGATAAGCATTCCAGTGTAGTGTAGTCGAGATGTCCCATTATCCTTTCGATCGTAGTTTTCACCTTGGGATGAGCAGGACTCTTCTCAGGCTAGCTTCCGATTTCAGGATGGACAATAGGATAGTTCCATGGGACGAACTCACCGGTAGTGACACCATAATGAATGAGTTGGCTCACGAATTACGTAGGTCTGGGTGGCCTGAAAGGACCTATGAGGAGGTACGTAAAGAACTTCTTAGGTTGCATAAAAGGTGGAAGAAGGTAGTGGTGCCGAAGAGTGAAACTTTCAGAAGGATTGTAGCAAATAATCCATATTTATGGACTGTGGAGAGCGAGGACGAAGATGATATCTTCATGCTGCCGCTTTCGGGTTCTGCATCGTCGAAGGGAAAGAGTTCTTCATCGTCGAAGGGCAAGGTTTCTGCATCGTCGAAGGGCAAGAGTTCTTCATCGTCGAAGGGCAAGAGTTCTTCATCGTCGAAGGGAAAGCATTCTTCATCATCGAAGGGCAAGAGTTCTGCATCGATGGAGGATGACAATGATGACTCCATGTAGTTTTTATGATGTATGTTTAAGTTTAGTCGTACGTACCATTTAATTTAGATGTAGTTCTATCTAGTTGTTTGTAATGTCTTGTTGTATGAGCATTATGTTCTATCTAAATATGATCTTGTAGTTCGGATAACTGCCTCCCTACACTACTATGACCAGGATCGTAGCCACCCTCGCCTTCATGTGCAGTGACCTCCTTCACGACGGGAAGCACTAAAGCAGTAGGATTGCATCCCCTTCGTTCACAAACTTTTAACCACCGCACCCAATCGGAGTCTCGCTCTATCAGTCTCAAATAAAAGTAAATTATTGTACTTGACCATGTCCACAATGCATGAACACCGACGGTGTGCCTTTCAGTATCAAGACCTAAACTTGCCGCAATCCATTCTTTCAACTAACTGACAGACCATGTTTGAGGTGCGCTCATTGGCACCTCTATGTGAGTAAATTCACTCAGATCAGCTCCCATCTCAGTTGTTTGGATAGTACCAGGACCGTAGTAAAATCTAAACTTCACTACATCGGACATCTCGGCTCACCTATTTTTTTTCAACAACGAAATACAAGTATTAAGCAACCACTTAATATACCCCCACTAACAAATATTAGACATGTCTATATATTACCTAGCTATATATTACAGAATATTAACAGAGCAACTAATACTACCGGAGCAACTACAAATTTTACACAACTAATTAGTTAACATCTAAATATATTTACGTATACTAGCGGAGCAACTAACAATAATCACACACCTAATTAATTTCACATCAAAACATATTAGCGGAGCAACTAATACTACCGGAGCAACTACAATTTTTTACACAACGAATTAGTTAACATCTAAATATATTTACGTATACTACCGGAGCACCTACGAAAAATAAAATGTTGGTTGAAATATACCCTTGAAGCGTGCGTGAGAACGACAAACGACGGCCTTCAATCACCGGAATCGGAGCAGGAAACTCCACCAAACTGCCGGAGCTTCACCTCCACCGCCGCAACAACCTCCACCAATGAGCTGGAAAAAAACTCCACCTAAATGCTCACCACGACCACCACGAGCTACCCCATCAGTAGATCGAGGTCTCTTTTGGTTGCCCTAACTGAGTAGAATCCATTCACGGTGCCAAATCCGTAAAAAAAAAGGCTCATTTAGGTGTAGAAATTGGGGGCATTTTTGTGTACAAAGAGGAGAAGGAAAGAACAGAAGAAGACCGCTAGCGTGGGAGGAGGAAGGAGACGCAAGGAGCCGGTCGTGCCGCGCGAGGTGGGTCCGTACCCTGTCGGCCCGCAGCTAGCCGATCGGCCCGCGGTAAGCTGACAGGGGCTCGCCCCGTGACCGCCGCGCCGACAGCTCCCTCTCTCCCCCTCGCGACGTGGCCTGCCCAATCCGGGCGCAACACGTCGCAGGCTGGCCAGCTGTCGGCCTGCTACTGGCCGAGTACTCCCAGTCGGCTGGCTGTGGGCTGGCTAGGCCCAGTCGGCCCGCAGCGGGCCGACGGTGTATTATTTCTAAAATTCTTTTTTTAAGCGTAATATTTGTGCAAATTAATAAAAAATGTATTATTTATAAAAATTAGCGAGCAGTGGTGTGTTAAGTAAGTGCACGACTTTTCTACTGCACCGCATGGCTGAAAAGCAACACAGGTTGCCGCCATGCAGCGTGGCGGCAGGTGCTAGGTCGCCAGTTCATTCCGTTTTCTCCTGCGACATCGGACGAAATTCTTTGCAGATGAGGCTGCCGCCTGAGCCGGTGGCGGCTGGTGCTGCCGCCAGAGCCCGTGGCGGCAGGTGCCACGTGTTGGCTGGCGCACCTGCCGCCACGGTGCAGGTGATCTTTTTTGACATTTTTGTTCACATGTGGTCTTTTTTGGAAATTCCACTCAGTAGGTGGTCCTTTTTGACGAAAAGATTTTTTGTTCAAAAGGACCCCTTGTCGAACGTTGTTGACAAAAAGGACTAGCCGCGGATTAAATTGTCAAAAAGGACCCCTTCACTAGTGGCGGCAGGCGCGGCAGGCGACACGTGGCACCTGCCGCCACGCCAGGAGGCGGCGGGCCCTGCCACCACGGCAGGAGGCGGCCGGCGAGGCTATAACAGGTTTTCCCACAGTGCGTGGCTGGGATGGAACGGGCGAGGCCAGTTGGGCCCGGCCGCCACCGTGCGAGGCGGCCACTATTGCCGCTGTCGCTCGCGGGCCGACATGCCGTGCTGTTCGCGAGCCCAGCCTGTGGGCCATGCCGTCACTGCAGCAGGCGGCATCCATGTTGCTGCACGCGCGACAACTACGCAGACGGCGCTGATTCCCGTGCTGACGGCGCAGATTTTCACGGGCGCTGATTTCCCACGGTTCCTTGTTTTGCTTTCTGCCACAAGTTTCGATGATCTGGAATCGGATTCCCGCCTAAACTTTGTAGTACTAATTGCTATGTAGACGACACTGATTAAAGCAGTGCGTGATTCCCGCTTCCGTCTATTATAATATATTTTTTAGAATAGTAGGTTGAAGATGTTGTATCAATGTTAGTTGTGTCCATTAGTGTTGACATGCGAGAAATCTTAATACGGTATTTAAGAAAAAACTTGTACTGTAAATGTTCATTGCATGTGGTATGTTTTTTCATGTGGTATGTTTATTAATAATTCTATAGTTAGCAAGCCATAGGTCTACTTTGTTATGTCGCAATAATATAAATTTTATATGTTAAGATTATGTGCTAATGTACTTGATGATGTATGTAATTAGGTAAAATAATTCATCTTAGTAGCAAACAAAGAGGAGATGACGTGATTGAAGAAATTGTGCTTCCATCTTCGCTGTCCCTTTTGAGGTGATGACCACATACATGCAAGTGCTATTTTCATATTTTTGATAGCAGAAAGAAAAATCCGTGTGTAATATTGATGTTCATGTGATAATAGGTTGACTCCGTTCATATATTACTGGTGACGGATATTTATTCGAACTATTTGGACGCTTAATTGCATTCGCAAGCACATCCATATTGGAGCTAAGGTATAAAATGACGCCGTAATTTTGTAAATATTTTTTATATTGATGCTGCACATGCCGGATCTCGATTATAAAAATCATCTATAGTACAAAATCATATTCTGTCACGTATTATCGAAAAAGAAGAAAACATTGAGTACGGCCTACAGCCACTCGATGCTTCACTGACGCATGGACCCGCCGCCCACACGTCAATGAGGCGTCCGTCACCAAGACGTTGGTGAGTCCTCTCGCACGCCACCTCTTCTGTGTGGTGGCAAACTATCAGTAATCCCCTGTTATTTCCTCCCCCAAACTCCTCCTCACTCCCCGGCCTCCACTCCTCCCTCCCTCGACGGCGGTAAGCGACGACCCGCCGGACCTCCGTGGTTCGGATCCCGGTCTCCTATCGCCTGTAAGGATCGTTCTGCACAAACATCCGTCCCATTTCCCGCAATCAAAAGACGAAATCGGAAGCATCCCGTCTCCGAGCTCGGCTCGGCGCCGACTCGCCCTCTACGTGCTTGGCGCGTCCGTCTACCTCCACCAGGCCCTCCTTTTCCGCGATTTGTCAGTGCGGCCTCCGTGATCGATGGTGGTTGCCTCCGCCAGTGGCGGCGCGATGTTCCGTCCGCCCACAAACTCGCCGCCACAAAGCTCTGGGAGGACCCGTCCTTCTTCCGGTGGTGGAAGCGGGACGCGCACGTGCCGCTCCGCTCGCAGGACACGCTCGAAGGTGAGACGAATCTCATCGCAACCAGATCTTCCTCTCTATTATGAACCCATTGATTGCATTGCTGCAACTAGCATAAACAACCCGAATGCCAATTCTAGGGCAGTGTAGACTATATGCATTGGCACTGAGAAAAATATCCTTATGCATACAACTTGTGTCATGCAATAATGAATCCTATTACATATGTTACACTGACATATTTAAGTATATTTATTTACACTGAACAAACACCATAATTTTGTAAACAAATAATACTTCATAGAACTTGCCAAATTGCATGCAGTACATATGGCAGGGGGGCTTTTATTTTTGCACTAGTAGTCTGCATCCCACACAGAGAAAGCACTAGAGGACTTCATCCAGTTGGCAGTAATTTCAGGGTAGTGCCGGTTGATCACATCTCGTAGGCCTTCAGTTGTTTTGACCCATTGCATCCCCTTCTTGGTGTATGTTTTCTCATTGAAATTGCTTGTGATAAATCGATCTGCTTGAGCCTCCTGTTTATAGAAATGTGTTAAATTAATATTCATATCTTAACTGAGTAGTTATCATCTCAAATTAGTACTTCCACATTTGACTACTTTTTTTTCTGGTAACATTCTGGATCTACCAGTAAAGTACCCATAATGGTCACATCGTTATGTTTTCTTGCCTTTTGAACTTCGGTTTGGGTAAATTTTGAATAAGTGAAAATTAGCTTAAGCCACATTCTCAGTTGTTTCCTAATACATTTAACAAGGGCTTAAATCAAATTTGGTACTTTATCTAGCATTCAATATCAGTTAAAACTAAATATCACCTTGATGCCATTAAAATGAAAATGTTGAATGCTGTTTCGCTTATGGCAAATCCCTTGATTTTTTTCTCTGCCATAAGACCAACAAGAAGATCCAATTTCTCTACATCATCTCCATATATTGCTCTTATGGCTTCAATTGCATCCTTGTCACTTGTCAGATCCTCCCAACTTTTTATTGGAATCAGTAATAGTCTCCTCCTGAACTCATTGTACCTCGGTACACTTCTCTCCCTATCTCGGTATACTTTATTTTGGAGGAAAATAAAATGACATTAATCTCAGTGTAATAATTATCAAAGGCATTAGACACAGTAATCCTATTTATTTAACTTGAAGAATACAGTTATTGCTTAACATTGTTGTTTATACTAGTATGCAGCAATGTCGTTGTTTTTGAATAAATGGTAGTTGTGATTGACTAGAGAGTGGTGCTAAGGTTACAAGATACAAACATGATATATGTCTTGGTAAGGAATCTTGTATTTTCAATCTGATTAGTACAATAATAGTTTGGGAATTCTTGAAAATTGAAAAGTATGTTGTGAAAAAAATTCAACATAGTAGTTTAAGGTTACAAAATACTTGTTCTAGTACTTAATTTGTAACCAGTATGAGTTATTTCAAATATTTTTATGCATTGGATTATTCTTGGTGGAACCTTTTACCAATTTGACATGGTGCAAAATCATGATCCTCTACTGATAGTGGTATAAATTGGGTCCAAATTTCATACCTTCTAGGGCAGCAAGGTCGATTCTGTCAGATCGATTGGTACCATCCAAATTTTGTGGTATAAGGTCCCTGAAGAAACTTGGGTAGTTCCATAGTTCAAGTGCACCACAAGCTTGATATCCCATTGATAATGTTTGTTTTTCAAACCCTATTTTTGATAGTTGATCTTCCCCCTTGAGACCAACCAACTCTCCAATATCGATGCTACATATTGACACAAGAAAGAAATGGTGTCAGTTATACTAAAAATGTGCTAACCGAGCAGAAAACTTATTGTGACCAAGATTATACATTCTACTTTTTATTGTATAGTTAAGAAGCTATAAAACACAATAAATCTAGTTGTTTGTCTCGAGTTCAGTGTCTAATGTCAGGTTCAGTAATCCATGATGTAAGAGTCGATATCTAATAGAAGAATGTCTTTAATTTTTTCCTCTTTTCTTTATAATATGTATCACTCTTTTTCTGTCTGATCTAATGAAAGTTGTTAGTTTGCATTCCATCTTCTACATAAAAAAATGAGAGGAATGGATGGCAAACATAAATTGTGCACTCACTCTTCCAGGTATGGTGGGGAATTATTTGCAGCGGGTTGCCCGGTTGGATCTCTGAGCTTGAGAGTACTTGGTATTAAGGAATGCATTCTGTAAACACTGGTAAACTCTTCAGTCAAAGAATAAGGTACGCCATGGTTGATCGGCTTCTTCAATCCCACAAGCCCACCTAATGCCGTTCCTCCTATGTGACCAAATGTATCTTTTATTTTCTTACCCAACAATCCATACCTTCACAAAAGAATCAGAATATCAGGTAAATTGTACACATTCTCACTAATTTAATTAATTTGAATTTGCAGATGTAAATAAAATTTAAGTAATACCATCATCAACAGTTAATTTTTTTCTTTCGGCAAATATGATAAAATGAGATAAATATATCCTCACCAATTTGCGCGCATTGCAGCTCTCATGGTTTTAGTCTTGAGAAGCTCGACAGTCCAATCAATAGTGTGAATCTTTGCAATGACAGCAGAAGTGACTAATTTGGCATACCGATATAATTCTTCATCTGATAGGTTGGGATGTTCTTCCTGAGATTAAAAAAAATTGCAATTTTTGTTCATATTTTCAGCATAAAGAAAACAAATTAATGTCTTGGTAAATAACAGCTTTATTGGTACGGTGGTAAGAAGTCAAGAACAGCAAATTCTTCCTAAAAACTAAACAAATAGATAATAGTAATGATTCTCTTACCTTTATTGCATCACAAACTGCATTGTGTTCCTTAACAAAAAGAGCTTGTAAGATCGAAACCCCAACCCAACTGTTGCGAACGTCGCCCGATAATGGCACACCATTCTCCTCATGCAAAAGAAGACCGTCATCTCCGATCACTAGTTTTCCATCAACATAAGTCCTGGTCTTTTCTGCCTGTTTCTCATTATTACCATATACTGCACTCCCATCCCTTGGTACATACAAACATAGAAATTGCAAAAAATTACGACATTTTATGCGCAAATGTGCATTGATTTATATATATTCATCGATCGTCTCTATTTTTTAAGTTCATTGTTTGTGCTTAAGAGAAATTTCTGATAAAGATCTTAACTTGAGAAAACCGTAAGAATAACTCACCACCAAGCTGTGCGGACATTGTAGTAACCAGTCTTTATTCCATCAGAATTTGTAGGCTGTTCTTTTGTGGCGTAGAACTTGAACGATTTGAGGGGGCACTCATTGGCCACTTCTTTTGGAGCTGTGATTTCAATCTAGAAGAAACCAAGAAAATTGAATTACATATCAACTAACAATTAGAGGTGGCAGAACCTGACCCAACCCGAGAAACCCGCTCGACTCGAATCCGACGCGACATTTTCCTAAAAGTCAAACTAACCTGACCTGAACCAACCCGACCAGATCCAAAACTGACCCGATCCAAGATCAAATAGCATCCAATCCAACTCAAATCAACATACGATCAAAAAAGGTTGATATTGAAATTGGTCCGACCTGACCCGTCCAACACCCAACCTGGCCCGACTCGACCCGAGATATTCTAGAAGGCCAACCTAACCCAACAATTCTAACCCGAACCTGAACCCGACCCGCCCGCCCAATATACCACATGTAACTACAATATATATTTCAAATTCTCAATGGAAGATGAATTTCTATTTTTAAGACTTCAACAAATTAAGGCTAACAAATTAAGGAATTAAATCAAGCATGCACCTGTTTGGTATCCTCCATATGATCCATCCAGTCATGAACCATGAACTGTATCCATGCAGCTGCTAGTATATTGAATTGTTTTCCTGTGTCCTTGTATTCTCGCCTGGCTAACAGCTTTGTCGCCACAACAAATGGATCTGGGCTCATCAACTGCATCGATAAATAACAGTTAATTATTTTATGCATAATCTGATGATTCAAAAGTATACCTCGAATTTCCATCTGTAACAATATGATATAATTAAAAGAAAATGGTTATAATTAAAAGAAAATGGTTCTGTTTTTAAATTAACAAGCACACATTAGCTCTTGTTTTTAATAGTGACAAAACTCACGTTTTTTTAGTTTCAACGTTAATTCATTCATTTACTTATTTGAAGCTTGCAGAACGAACTACAAACAAAAAGTTTCATCAAAAAGAGTTTTATTAGTCTTGAAGTCAAAGTGTCAAACTAAATATTAAATAAGAAATAAAAATAAAGCACTTTTTTGGTGATCTTTACTTCTTTAATTGGCTTCTTAGACTTTAATTTCAGGTTTATTCTTCATTAACTAAATTCAGTATGTGTAGTATCTAATTTTCTAGTGAACAAAATAATAGGGATGCAAATTGAAATCAGCAGATAAGAAGAGCACATCTAAAGCATGCATATATATACAACAAGAATTACCAAAATAAAAGGGAAATAAGTGCTTAACTAATTTACATTAAGTTATGTTATATTGTTAGAACTTAATTGGAAATTATGAATTTTGTAAGAAAATTACAAGATTTTTTGTAAATAGTGTATAATTAAGTACCTCATCCTGTTGATCAACTGGTTCCATGTTTCTCCCAAAAAAGGTGTATTGGCTACCAGCCTCAGCATTATGGGGGTCGTTGTACTTGCCATCTCCGGTGCGGTACGGGAAATCCTTGGGGTCAAACAGAGCACCATGAGAACTCCCAACAGCTAGCAAGTTGTATTTTTCGAGGAGGGTCCGGCGGGTGTTCAGGTAGAGTAAACCGATCGGAACAGGCATCTTGTGCCACAAGTTTCTCTTGTCAAATGCATGAATGAACTACATGAAATTAAGAAAAATTAATACATTGGAAATTTAATTAGGTATGCATATGTAAATTAAATACTTCAACTAATGAGGAATATCAATTGAATAGTTAATAAGGTGGTAGACAAGCATGATAAAGCTTAAGTATATATGCGTGCTTCTAATGGCCATACTTATGAACATGATTTGTTAGTTACCACCATATGCATGGAAAAATAATACATATTGGCATGCATACTCATTTGAAAATATACTTCATTATAACAGATTTCCCTAATTAAATGGTGCATCGAACTTAATTTGGCACGATTTATGAGATATTAAAATGAATATATATATATATATATATATATATATATATATATATATATAAATGAATGAATGAATAGATACTAATTTAAAACAGATCAAACAATTAAAATGCGGCATCAATAGCTCAAAATATAATTCAACTTTTAGTTGCGTTAGAATTCATACGCGCGCGCACACACACACGCGCACGCTATATATAAGATCAAATAAAGACATGTTTACAAATTTTATTTATGATAAATTAATTATGTGCTCATCTATATATATGCATACTCTCACCCTTATCTTGCCATAAAATAAAACACTGACCACATCAATAACATGCATACTGATTAATTTTCATACATAACATAATATTTATGATCGTACATTAATATATAACTACTACCTGATATTCTCAAGGAATATATATGTATGTATGTAACTGTATGCAATATGTACATCAAATAAATACTTGATATATAAATTAATCTTAAACATTAATTAATTAAAACATACTAGAAAGCCAATCTTGTCACCCAAAGACATCTTAGAGAAAACATCACGGAGGTCCGGATGAACACGAGGCTTGAAGAGACCTGAACCCATGGCTACATGCAAACAAATTAAATGAATGTATGATCTTGAATATGAGGAGTTACGAAGAAGTAACAATAATATATTCTTTGGAAGTTACAACAATCAGTAAGGTGTAGTACTATATTTATAATAGAAAAGGCATGCAGATCAACCCGTTCTCAGTATGTTCTGATATTCAGGCCCTGTTTAGTTTGCAAACTTTTTCCATCACTGCAGTGACTTCGAATGTTTGGACACTAATTAGGACTATTAAATGTGGATTACTGACAAAACCCATTCCATAACCCCTGGGTGCTTTTGCGACACCTTTCTAATGAGCCTAATTAGGCCTTGATTAGACAATCTGGTGCTACAGTAAACAGTCACTAATGACGAATTAATTAGGCTTGATAGAAAGGTCTCGCGATTTGCAGTCCATCCGTGTAATTTGTTTTACAATTAGATCAAGTTTAGTCCTCCTAAATAGCATCCGAAAAGTGCTACAGTGAACTTTGCAAACAATGTTTGCAATCTAAACACAGCCTCAAAGACACGTGCATGATTGATTTGCTGGGTACTATATAGGCGTTTAAATATAAAAAAATAAGATATGATGTGTAGGTGTAGCTGCTCAGAACCGATAATTTTACAGGAGCTAATACAGTGATACCGTTGTACTCCCTCCGTCCCTAAATGATGATTTTCGTTGGTTTCCGTGCCACAAGCTTGACCGACATTTGTATCTCCGAATAAATTTATTAAAAAACTAGATTCAAATATCTATCTAATGATGTTAATTTTGTACTATAAATATTAATATATTTTTATATATATTTAGTCAAAATTGTTTATCGGGAAGCGAAAACGACAGTTATTTAGGGACGGGCGGAGTAGTTCCCATTGTTGATACGGATGATTTGACCGGGCAAACTCGTTCTACATTCCTGACTTGTAAATGTAATTTTTTTATTATGCAGCGAAAATTGTTTATTATGCATGTAAAACCAATTTGTCAAGCTTAATTAATAAGAACATTAAACAACTTGCATCCTAAGCATTTTTGCCTGCATAAAAAGACATCTTGTAACATGTATTTTACAACTAATACAGTGCATACTAAATAAATTTAGGTGCATAATAAATATTTTGACCAAGTAAAAAAAGGTCGGTAGGTACTGCTTTCCTGATTATTTTGACCAAGTAAATATTTTGAGCCCAAAACCAATGGCGAAAGTGAAACCACGTGAGAGCAATGTTGCAACCTGCTGTTTAATTATGTAGATCTCTGGGTTTGCTCTTTCTCTTGGTTCCAACGTAAGAAAAAAGATGGTATCCCAAAAGGAATCTAAGGCAGAAATGACAAGAAAGGGCCGGACTCACCCACCCGTGTGCTTCTTATATCTTAGCTTACTTTTGTGGGGATGTTCGCATCCTATACAAGTTTTTGTAAATATTATCTGTCTTCTATAAAAATAAGGTATACCGTTGGCATACTCTTGAAAGAAAAATCACTCGTTCCTCTAAAAAAAAAAGTCTCATCACTCGTCCGTCCTTCATCCTATCCTTATCCTCAACTTTCTCTCTATCTCTCTCTCCCTCAAACTATTTGTCTCTCCTCTCCGTCTCTCTCTCCATTAGCCAGGCCTGGCACGGCGGCGGGCCGTGCCCAACCCCAGCCGGCCTGGCGGGAGGGGGGAGACGGGCCAACCTCGAGCTCGGCGAGCACCTCCAGTCCCTGGCCAAGCTCATCCAGAGCATGGAGGATGCCATGACCACCTCCCTCTCCCTTGCGCGCAGAGCTGCAGTGGAACCAAACACCCCCATGAATGTATCCGACCCCTAGGCCCTGCCTCGTTTGGGTCACTGCCACACATGGGGATAGCTAGATAGCCCCATCAGGAGTACAGTCCGACCTCAAAAATGAAGGATGGGCAGGCCAGCCAAAGCATGCCAAAAATTGACGGGTATGCAAACCCGAACCTTGTGTCTGGTCAACGGCCAAATTTTGGTATGGCTGTCGCAGGCACTCATCCAAACACGCACTACATAACAGTTCGTCGATCAAAAAGACGAGAAAGTCACTGGAGAATGAAACAGCCCATAATGGAATCGATTGCAAAAATCACAAGAAGAATTGCTTGGCGCATCTGTCCCGCTGCAGCAGTTTCTCTGGTGGTCCGGCTGCCTGTTGTTGTCCATGCATCTCCTCGTCCGCTCTACGGGCACGTTTGGTTCTATGCCACTATTGGCCAAGCAAGGAAACAAGAATTCAAGAAACGATGTGAACAGCAAGGCTACTACTTACCTGTGGTAGAAGGAAAACCTGGAGATGTGCTGAGCTCTCAGAAATCCCCGCACGGCTGAAGAAAAGAGGCTCGCTCAACCCATGCTGGGTGCACGCCGCTATATATATATATACCAATCGATTGAAATCTGCCGTCCTGTCTTGCAATTGATGTTAGGAAATGCCAACGTGCTGCGTCGTTGAGCCATTCGAACCATAGCCGCCACGCACGTGTTTTTGGTCCCATAGAGCATCGAGGAAGGTACCATGTCCATGTGGCACCGTGGAGTAGACCTTCTATCCATTGGAACCGGAAGATTCTTCTTCTTCTTCTTCTTCGGTCGTGAGTGCGCATCCGACCCGGTCTCCTCTGACTCGACCCGGACGCACGCTCTGCAAGTTGCGAGCTCTCGGCCACCAACAAAGTCGCCGGAGGAAAATTTCCGTGGCACATGCCCGGCGCCCAATGGGAGGAGGTAGCCAACGCGCGCTCGGAAGCCTGCGCGCACGTACGCTTGGACCGATCGATCAGGAAGAGGAGAAGGTCCCATGGGTGATCACGGATAGAAGCCCAAGTGTGCGCTGCCCCTGCGTCATGGGAGGGAACGAACTCCGGTATCCGTCGGTTTGGTTGGTCCTTTGACCTTTTGGGCTTCGCCTGTATTTCTGGACGAGGGAGTGTTAAATATTCTTGAATTGTTAAGTATTCTTGCTTGCTTAGGCTGGCGAAAGCTTGAGAAAAGTATGCGAGTCGAGCAACTTGCAACAGATTTGAAGGAGATTTCCATTCCAGCATATATATGCTATGCATGTCACACCAAATACAGATTCCGCCAGATGGATCGGATCGGTCGATCGACGTCATCATGTCATTAGTCCGGCCGCAGCCCGCGAGAGCGCGACGCTCTAGCAGTGGCTATACTATATCATTAGTCCGGCCGGCAGTCCCGTGCACGAACAAAAGACATACCTACCTAGTGCCATGCATGTACCGCAGCTACGTTTCCAAGAGTACAAAGATGGAAAACGTTTGTAATCATCCGCCACGTGCCTGTGAACCTGGCTGATTCCACGTTCGTTCCTTCCGTGATAAACGTTCCCACGGCTGTTACTTTCGTGTGTCCACGTGGACGACTGGGGCCGCTGTTGTTGCTGTTTACCCCGCGCACATGCATGCGCTATGTAGCTCACGCCTACACGCTACTGCTGCTGCTGCTACTCTCTCTCTCTCTCATCTGCCTTTCACGTGCTTTATTTCTCTTAACTCAGGAATGGCAACTTCTTCAAATACATTGGCGACCAACGGTCGGGAGGATCGCAGGGACCAATGAAAACCCTAGCGTGGAATTGCCGTGGGATGCTCTCTCCCCCGGAAATTCGAGAGCTCTTGAATCTTCAAGGGCGGCTGAGAGCAGATGTGGTCTTTCTGTCGGAATCACATCTTAATAATGACAAGGCAGAAGTTCTAAGGGTTAAGTTAAGTTTTGATTGTTTTCATTTAGTGGCTAGTGATGGACGTGCTGGTGGGCTTGTACTCTATTACAACTTATCAAATGAAGTGATTCTGAATTACTCCTCGGATAATGTTATAGATGGCATAGTGATGGACGAAAACTCACCATCTTGGCGCATTTCAGGGTTCTACGGAGAACCGAGTTGGGAGAGAAAATCTCTCTCATGGACGTACCTCCGAGATATTCATGCAAACAACTCCGGGCCATGGATGATCCTTGGCGACTTTAATGAAATCACCAACATGAGTGAAAAGGAAGGGGGTAATAACCGTCCTGATCACTATATGCGGGATTTTAGAGACTGCATCGATGATTGTGGGCTACAAGAAGTGATGGTGATAGGAGATACATTCACATGGAGTCGTGGACCGATCAGAGAGCGACTTGACAGGGCTCTATGTAATGAGATGTGGGCATAAAAATTTCCTTTTGCATGACTGGTACATGAGCACCATACCCACTCTGACCATAGGCCTATTCTGCTCGATACAGAGTATTTTAAACCGATGTTGATGCAGCAGCAGCAGAACCGGAAATGAATGTTCGAAGCCCGATGGTTGGAAGAAGGGACAGTGAACGAGATTGTAGACAGCTTGCGAGCGAGCTAAGTTAGCTGGGCTAGGCCCTTCCCTTGCGGGTCGGACCAAGGCAGTGTTGAAGGACTTGCATATGTGGGATCGTGAGACCCTAAAGAGCCCTAAGAAGAGAATAATAAGTTAAAGAAAGAGCTGGGGAAATTAAGAAGGGAACCGAACACTGCTGAAAACAGACAGAGAATGAAAGATACCCAAGTCCTGATTTAAAACGTACTGGATCAAGAAGAGTTGGTTTGGCTCCAACGTGGAAGGGCAAATTGGCTGTTGCATGGTGACCAAAACACAACGTTTTTCCATAGAGTTGTCGCGGCTCGCAAGAAGAGGAATTGCATTAAGAGGCTGTTGGATGACACTGGAGTATGGAAGGAAAGCAAGGAGGACATTAATCTAATTATCTCATAATACTTTTCTGCTTTGTTTACGGCACAGGTTCAGCAGCCGGACCTCAATGTGTTGTCAAAGGTACAATCTCGTGTTACTGCTGCCATGAACGAAGCTCTTATGGCCCCCTATACGGCAGAAGAGGTCAGGAAAGCTTTGTTCTCGATCGGTGACTTTAAAGCCCCGGGACCTGACGGATTACATGCAGTTTTCTATAAGAGGTTTTGGCCAATGTTAGGGGATGATCTTGTGATGGAAGTTTTGGGTGCAGTTAACTCACAGGAGATCCCACCGGGATGGAATGACACTACTGTTGTGATGATCCCTAAGGTAAACACTCCAGAGAAAGTCACACAATTTAGACCCATTAGTTTGTGCAATGTGGTCTATAAAGTTATCTCAAAGATGATTTGCTATAAGATTGAAAAGTTTACTCCCTGAAATCATTAGTCCTACCCAGAGTGCTTTTGTTCCGGGGAGACTCATCACGGATAATGTTTTGATAGCTTATGAGAGTCTCCATGCAATTAAACAGAAGAAAAAAAGCAAGGAGGATGGTGTGCAGTGAAATTAGATATGCACAAAGCATATGATCGTGTAGAATGGGTCTTTTTGGAGGCAATGCTTCTAAAACTGGGGTTTAGAGCTGATTGGGCCAGAATGATTATGGCATGTGTGACGTCTGTGGAATACAGAGTGAGGTACAATTCGGTTGAAACGAATACTATCAAACAATCACGTGGGCTCCGCCAAGGGGACCCTCTGTCACCCTACTTATTCTTATTGGTTACGGAGGGTCTGTCAGCACTTCTTAATCATGCAGAGCAATCAGGCGAAATTGTGGGTATTCAGGTTTGTCGAGGTGCACCCTCGGTTAAAAATCTCTTGTTTGTCGATGACTCCTTAATTCTTATGAAAGCAAATGTGGCGAATGCGATATGCTTGAAATCTGTCCTGGATGCTTACTGTGGGGCTTCCGGCCAGTTGGTGAGTGTGGATAAATCTAGTATTTTTTTCAGTCCTAGCACAGATATAAACACCAAGGCTCAGGTGTGCACTACTCTGAATATTATGACGGAGGCTCTGAATGACACATACTTGGGATTACCAACTACCCTAGGACTGGATAAAATAGACAGCTTTCAATACTTGATTGATCGGTTAATTGTGAAACTTACAGGATGGAAGGAAAATTGTCTGTCTTCAGGAGGTAAGGAAATGCTTATCAAATTTGTTGCACAAGCCATACCAACGTATGCAATGTCGGTCTTCAAAATTTCTAAAAAAAATTACAAAGGAATTACATATGCGATCTCTCGTTACTGGTGGGGCGATGACGCATCACATAAGAGAATGCACTGGTTTGCCTGGTAGAAGATGTGCTTACCAAAGAGTAGAGGAGGAATGGGGTTCAGAGACATTCACTGCTTTAATTTGGCATTGCTGGCTAAACAAGCATGGCGACTTATTGAAGACCCCGAATCCCTCTGTGCAAAGATTCTTAAAGCAAAATATTACCCTGATGATGAGCTTATGAATGCTAGTCTGAAAAAGAAGGCCTCTTATACATGGCAAAGTACAATGGCAAGTGTGGAGACGTTGAAACATGGACATATTTGGAGGGTGGGAGATGGTCGAAAAATAAATATATGGGAAGATAGTTGGATCCCACAATCTCCCACCAGGAAGGTTATCTCTAGAAAATGGGAATCACCTCCTCTCTCGGGTGTCAGATCTTATAGATCCAGTGTTAGGTGACTGGGATTCGGGGCTGATAAACCAAACGTTTTGCAGTGTTGATGTTCAGAGAATTCTTGCAATTCCACTACCAATATATGAAATGACAGACTTTTTAGCTTGGAGTTTAACTAAAACAGGTGGATTCACCATAAGATCAGCATACCACGCCGTCTGGGAGTCAAAGTTTGGCCATAATCTGCAAGGTACAGCGAGTTCACTAGTGGAAAAACAGGCTTCCGTCCAGCCCCATAAGTCGCGAAGCTGTAGGAACCGCGACTAATGGGACCTTTAGTCGCGGTTCTGGAGGTGAACCGCGACCAAAGGCTGGGCCTGTGGCGCTCGGTGGCCAGCTGGTGCACGTGAGGGGCTTTAGTCGCGGTTGGCCAGACAACCGCGACTAAAGGTTTTCGGCACCTTTAGTCACGGTTTGCTGTGCCAACCGCAACTAAAGCCCCTCCCTATATATACCCATCCAGCAGCCAACACTTAGCCATTTGGAGCCATTCTCTTCACAAGTGGGTGTAGGTTTGCTTTTGGTTCCTCTTATGCACATAAGGTGTTTGATGAAATGCCCCAAGAGCATGAAACAAACATGACATGAAGTGTTGGAGCCACACTCTTCGATCATGGTTAGCAACTTGATGAACCTTTGATGTGTCATTGATAAAATATGCATGTGTGTAGTTCATTGTTTAATTTATATTGTTTGTAGCTAGTTAGTTTAACAAATGCATGATGGTTAATTATATATTTTATATTATAATAATGCAGATGAATCGGCAATGGATGTACGGTAACCGACTCTCCGGCGAGTTCACTACGGGTTTGAAAGATTTCCTCGTAGTGGCTAATGCGAACAAGCGGGGGGGATTTGTTATCTGTCCATGTGTTATCTGTAAGAATGAGAAGGGTTACTCTTCCTCAAGAGTTGTTCACTTGCATCTGCTTCAGAAGGGTTTCATGCCAAGCTATAATTGTTGGACCAAGCATGGAGAAAGAGAGGTTATAATGGAAGAAGATGAAGAAGGGGATGATTTCATCGATGAAAGCTATCTTGCTCATTTCGGTGATACTTTCATGGAGGATTTGAAGGTGAAGGGAAGGTGAAGAAGAGGCACGTGATGATCCGTTGATGATCTTGGTCGGACCATTGCTGATGCGGAGACGCCGCGAAACTGAAAAGGAGAGGAGAATTTGGATCGCATGTTAGAGGATCACGAAAGGCGCTGTACCCGGATGCGATGATGGTCTGAAAAAGCTGGGCTGCACATCGGATTTGCTGAAATGGAAGGCGAGGCAGGTGTAGCTGACTCGGCATTGAAAACTTGCTGAAAAATGTTGAAGAATATGTTTCAAAGGATAACGAGTTGCCCGAAGACGTCTGAAGCAAAGAAGGTTGTCCGCCCTCTAGGTTTAGAGGTTTCGAAGATACATGCATGCATCAACGATCGCATCCTCTACCATGTGAATACGAGAATTTGAATGAATGCCCGGTATGCATTGCATTGCGTTATAAGATCGAGGCGATGACCCCGGTGACGATGTTGAGGGCGAAACCCGGAAGAGGGTTCCCGCCAAGGTGATGTGGTATGCTCCTATAATACCACGGTTGAAACGTCTGTTCAGGAACAAAGAGCATGCCAAGTTGTTGCGATGGCACAAAGAGGACCGTAAGTCGGACGGGGAGTTGAGACACACCGCAGATGGAACGCAATGGAGAAAGATCGACAGATGGTTCAAAGATTTTGCAGCTGACGCAAGGAACATAAGATTTGCTCTAAGTACGGATGGCATGAATCCTTTTGGAAGCAGAGCTCCAGCCATAGCACTGCCCGTGACTCTATGCATCTACAACCTTCCTCCTTGGTTGTGCATGAAGCGAAGTTCATTATGATGCCAGTGCTCATCCAAGGTCCGAAGCAACCCGGCAACGACATCGATGTGTACCTAAGGCCATTAGTTGATGAACTTTTACAGCTGTGGGGTGGTGTCCGTGTGTGGGATGAGCACAAACAAGAGGAATTTGACCTACGAGCGTTGCTTTTCGTAACCATCAACGATTGGCCTGCTCTTAGTAACCTTTCGGGACTGTCAAATAAGGGATACAATGCATGCACGCACTGCTTACATGAGACTGAAAGTGTACATTTGCCAAATTGTAAGAAGAACGTGTACCTTGGGCATCGTCGATTTCTTTCGAAAATTCATCGAAGAAGAAAGAAAGGCAAGCATTACAATGGCAAGGCAGATCACCGGCGAAGCTCGCGGAACGACTGGTGCTGAGGTATTTGATATGGTCAAGGATTTGAAAGTCATCTTTGGAAAGGGTCTGGCGGACAATCAGTTCGAAAGGAGCCGACGGCACGCAGCCATGTGGAAGAAGAAATCTATATTCTGGGAGCTAGAATATTGGAAAGTCCTAGATGTCCGCTCTGCAATCGACGTGATGCACGTTACGAAGAATATTTGCGTGAACCTCCTAAGCTTCTTGGGCGTGTATGGGAAGACAAATGATACAAAGGAAGCACGGCAGGACCAGCAACGTTTGAAAGACCCTGATGACCGGCATCCGGAATGGTTTCAAGGTCGTGCCAGCTACGCTCGACCAAAGAAGAGAAGGTCATCTTTTTGAATGCCCGAGCAGTATGAAGGTCCCGTCTGGATTCTCGCCCAATATAAAGGGAATAATAAACATGGCGGAGAAAAAGTTCCAAAACCTGAAGTCTCACGACCGCCACGTGATTATGACGCAATTGCTTCCGATTGCTTTGAGGGGCTCCTGCCGAAAATGTTCGAGTAGCCATTGTGAAGCTATGTGCATTCCTCAATGCAATCTCTCGAAGGTAATCAATCCGGAAGTTCTACCACGGTTCTGAACGATGTGATCCAATGTCTTGTCGATTTGAGTTGGTGTTCCGCCATCCTTCTTCAATATTATGACGCACCTCCTGGTTCACCTAGTCGAAGAGATTTTCGTTCTCGGTCCTGTATTTCTACACAATATGTTCCCCTCGAGAGGTTCATGGGAGTATTAAAGAAATATGTTCAGTAACCGTGCTAGGCCAGAAGGAAGCATCGCCAAGGGCTATGGAAATGAGGAGGTAATTGAGTTTTGTGTTGACTTTGTTCCTGACCTTAAGCCGATTGGTCTTCCTCGATCGCGCACGAGGGAGACTAAGTGGAAAAGGCACGATCGGAAGGAAATCAACGATATGTATGGACGGCCATTCACCGATCAAGCACACCACCTTCGTGATCGACCAATTCCAGCTTGGTGGCTCCGTGCTTTGAGAAACACAAGAATATTTTACGCTCGACAACCCGGGAAGCTGAATCCTGGATTAGGAAGGCCCACATGGAGACTTCGGCAGTTGGTTGAGAAAACATTTAATGAATGACAATGATGTTGTAGATCAGCTGTACATGTTGGCCAAGACACCATCTTCGACTATAACGACTTTCCAAGGGTACGAGATAAATGGGAATACATTTTACACGATCGCCCAAGATAAAAGAGCACCAACCAAAACAGTGGTGTCCGCTTTGATGCAGCAACCGAGAATGGGCATCAGGTCACATATTATGGTTACATAGAGGAGATATGGGAACTTGACTATGGACCCTCCTTTAAGGTCCCTTTGTTCCGTGAAAATGGTTCAAGCTAACAGGAGGTGGGGTAAAGGTGGACCAGCAATACAGAATGACAATGGTGGATTTCAACAATCTTGGTTACCTTGACGAACCATTCGTCCTAGCGAAAGATGTCGCTCAGGTTTTCTATGTGAAGGACATGAGTAGCAAACCGAGGAAACGGAAAGATAAGAAAGCGATCAGACATCATGCGATGATCCAAAGCGCCACATTGTTCTTTCGGGAAAAGAAACATCGTGGGAGTGGAGGACAAGACAGACATGTCAGAAGATTATAATATGTTTGCTGAAATTCCGCCCTTCAAAGTGAACACCGACCCAAGCATTAAGTTAAATGATGAGGATGCTCCATGGATACGGCACAATCGTAAGCAAGCAGGGACACAAGGGAAGAAATGATGTGTAATAATTTATTGTACCAAACTTTGTTGAATGGATCATGTGAATTATATTACCCGTGATGTGTTTGGTGTCCATTTTGAATGATTCGAGATACCACCGATGATACATGAAATTTTGGAGTGATTTAGTCATACTCCTGCCTAGGCGATAATATGCATACCGTAGTCTTCATAGCCGCCGCCGTCGTTGTCTTGGTAGTAGTCGCCTTCTAAGTTGCCGCCGCCGCCGCCGTCCTTCTTTGTCGCCGCTCTTTGTCGTCATTGTCGTCGGGCGGCGCTCGTGGCTCGAACTGAGGGTAGCGCAGGCCGGGGATATCGCCGGCCGTGATGTAGTCCATGACGCTCTGCAGAGTCCGGCCATACCACCATAGCCGACGGCCGGCCTCGTGGAAGTTCCCAGGAGGCAGACCGTCCTCCTCATACCTGGCGAGCGCCCTCTCACGCCGATTGATGAAGAAGGCGTCCCAAGTATGCTGGTTATCGGGATGCCGGGATTCATCCGCTGCTCGGCGTGAGGTCGAGGTAGTAGTGGTTCGTGATGGCCGCCCGCGCAGCACCACGAGGGACGGAGGGACTGCACGCCGCCCGGCTTAGGCTCCAGCCGGTGGGGACGCTTGTAGCCCGGTGGACAAGGGTAGTTCGAGGCGCAAAGCTCCTCCACCTGCTGGTAGGTTAGAGTGGGTGCGGTGGAAGCCATGAGAGAGTGATGAGAGATTGTAGAGATGTGATAATGCTGGCCAAGCCGGGCTACATATATGTAGTGAGAAATGGCGGGAAAAATGGGAGCGGGAAGACAGGAGGCGGGAAGAAAGTGGCGGGAAGAAAGAGGCGGAAGACAGGGAAGATATGGCGGGAAGAAGAGGAATCGAGCTGGTCATCTAACCTTTAGTCCCGGCTGGTTGGTGCAACCGGGACTAAAGGTTAGACAGACGCGTGGGTAGCGCACGACGCCTGTCGGAGGAACAAGACAAAGCGAAGCGGCGCCGTGCCTATAAAAGGAGCATCGTCTACGCCAAGATAGAGGCGTGAAGAAACCGGCGGGAAGACACAAAAGGAAAGAATGGCGGGAAGACGGCGGGAAGAACTTGTGGGAAGACAGAGGCGCCAGGAAGAACTTCTCTGAATTTTTGATATATTATTTGTATTTTAGAATTTTGAAATGAATTAGTTCTATTTTTCTGAATTTTTGATATATTATTTGTATTTTTAACATATTGAATTGAATTAGTTTTATTTTGACATATTATTTGTATTTGCCTCGTAGGGTTTGGAGACGGTTCGTAGATACAAAGGACGTAGAACTTTATATGCATTAAATTATGTATGGAAACTTGTTCAAAATTGTATATGGTCATCCGATGATATTGAATATATATTGTATATTCCTCTTGAATTCTTTTTGGTTCTAATTTCAAATTTGTTTGAAATTGTACATTCATATGCATGTATGTAGTACCGTAGAATATGTGAAACTCCTTCAAAATTAAAATAAAGCACAAAAGAAATAAAACAATACAAATTAAACAGAAAATAATACAAATTAAAAAGAAAACAATACAAATTAAACAGAAAACAGGTTTGGGGGGGCTAAAACCCTAAACCTGCCCTTTAGTCGCGGGTCGCCAGACCAGCCGCGACTAAAGTGGGGTTTTAGTCATGGTCACCAGACCAGCCCGCGACTAAAGGTGGGGCGTGAACATAAAAACCGCTTAAAAACCTTTAGTCGCGGTTGGGCAGGCGACCCGCAACTAAAGGGTACCTTTAGTCGCGGCCTCGCCGCCAACCGCGACTAAAGGGGGGGCTATAAATATCACGCTCCGATCGATTTCGTCTTCTCCGATCGGTTCGTCTCGCCAGCGCCCTCGGCGCCGCCGCCGTCGCCCTCGCCCCGTCGCGCCGGACTGCCCGTCCCGCCTCTCCTTCGCCGGTCCTCCCGCAGACGCCGCCCTCTCTTAGTGAGCTCCCCATCGGGCCCGTCCGACCGTCTCCCCCCCCCTCCGAACGCTGCGCCCGCCCGTCCGTCGCCGCGCCCGCCAGATGGCGGCGCGCACTCATGCCTCAGACGTCTCCGGCTTCGCCGGACCGCCACTTCCTCCACCTCGCCGCCTGTTCCGCCGGGCGCCATCACGACCATTGGCGCGCGGAGCTCGTGGCTCCCCCCCCTCGCCCGGGCAGGCCTCGGCCTCGGGCAGCGCCCGCTAAGGCCTGGCCCCATGACAATTGGGGCCCACGCCCAAAAAACGATTTAAAAAAGGAGAGAAGAGAATTTAGAAAATAAATAAATAAATATATTAATTAATTAATCAGTTAATTAAATTAATTAACTTAATTAATTGTGTTTAGTAAACCTAATTAAATAACTAATCTAACTAATCTGTTAATTAATCTAATTAATTCTAAAATGATTTTCGATTTAATTAATTCTGTTAATTCTAAAATGATATAAAACTTTAAAATTAATATAAAATAATCCGTAACTTCGGATGAAAATACTTTGTACATGAAAGTTGCTCGAACGATGAGGCGGATCCGGATACACGCCCGTTCGTCCGCCACACATCCCTAGCATAGCAAACACGTAACTTTCCCCTCGGTTCATCTGTCTGAAACGCGAATCACCGGGATACTTTCCGGATGTTTCTTTTCGCCAGACGACCTCTGCCGCGTTAGGGCACACCTAGCACCGCAGATTGCCAGGTTACACTTTGTGATGCTTTGATTGCTCTGTTATTTATTGTGTTCCCCCTCCGTTACTTCTTTCCCAGAGAACCCGAGACTGCCGGCGACCCCAAGTTCGACTACGGAGCACCCGTCTCGCGCTCTACCGCGACACCCTCTCCCACCCCTTCCTCGCCCCCTCCGTTTGCCACCGCCCTTTCGCCACCGCCACCGCCACCGCCCCTTCTTCACTTAATTAATTTGTTTTACTACATGTTTTCAGGATGACATAATGGCGGACGATAGAGCTGACCCGATTATGGACAACTATGATCCGGACGGTGAAGCACATATGTTCGGCATCATAAACGGCGATATTCAATATGTGCCGACCGGAGAAGAAGAAGATGATATCTCTTCTTATCTGAACCTTGACGGTGAAGATGAAGGGCGCCGTCAAGAAGATGATGTCAAGAAACGCCGATAAGCGGCGATCTTCAAATGGAAGTAGCAACCACCTCCGCGCCGAGGTATATATATACATTGAGCCTCGGTGATACAAACTAACTGATTTGAATAAATATGTGTGTACTAACAGCGCGACTCTCTTTCTTATTTTAGCCCTCGCCGGATCGTCGAAACAATCGAGTACGTCGTCAAAGCGTGGCGCAACCAAGACGATGAAACAAGGAGAAACATGCACCATCGAGGTTGTCGACAAGGCAACCGGCAGGTCAGCTGGAGCCCGCAAGAACGCCACCAAGTTTGTCAGCCAATGCGGAGCCATTGTTAGAGACAACGCCTCGATCACCGCCCAGAGTGGAATGAGCCAAAGAAGGCACGAATTGATGGTTTCACTTTTGTCGATAAGAGAACAAAAAAGATTGCTTCAAGAAACTTATGGAACATTTCGTTCTACCTCCGAATACAACAAATTCGATGAGGAGGGTAACAAGATTGAGGAAAACAAGGAGAGGAGGAGGCTAGTCAAACAGTTCGCTCTTCATAAGATGGCCGACGCATTCGGAAATTCAAGCAAAATCTAGCCCGTGACTTTGTCAAGCAGAACAAGACTCGGATTTCAAAGGACAATATGAGAAACTGAAACATGATTGGCCAGAATTTGTGAAGCAAAAGAAATCGGAGCAGTTCATTGAAATATCGAAAAAATAAGGAAAATGCGGCTAAGAAGGAGTACAATCATGTTATGGGGCCAGGAGGGTATCGCATTTTGGTGCCTAGGTTGGAGAAGATGGAGAACGAGATGAGGCGCGAGAATCCGTCCAGTACGGAGGATGGGACCCAAGGGCCAAAAGCTGGTGGTACGGGCATGGGGAACGCTGAACCCGGAGCAGGGGAGTGTGTTTACCGGGCAAATTAATTAAACCCACCCAAGCCCTTATTGACGCAATGAAGGATGCTCAACAGGGAAGATCAAGTTCAACAGAGAGAACGACGACCGACAAAAGCCCTCGGGAATCCTGAACACGGAGGGCGTGTACGAGGCATGGGGCACATTCCGTGGAAAATAGGGTTCCCCGAGCGATGACCCGTGACGATTCTGAAGCCGTAAGAGAAAGATGGATCGGGAAGCAGATGTTGTGGCGCGGTTGGCATCGGAAATGGATGTGATGAAGAAAACCATGAGTGTACTAGTAGCGAAAGAGATGCAGCTCGGTGCAGCATGAAGATCATCCAGCGGATCTCGGAAGCCAGCAGCGGAGAAGCAGCGTGGCTTCCACGGAGGCCCCACCGGCTGGTGCGGATGCACCGACGATCGAAATTACTGCACCGGAGCCTCGGTGGTCGAAATTACTGCACGGAGCCTCGGTGGTCGAAATTACTGCACGGAGCCTCCTCGCTACCCGTGGGCGATATAAAGGAGATGAAAGAATGTCATCTGTATTATCCTATCGGGAACATGTCCATGAAGGTAGCCATCGGCAGTGCTTTACCATGTTTACTCGAGCACTCCACCACAACAACCCCATTCAAGATGGCTATGCTCGTGTCACGGTGGAGGACATAGTCCAAGGGTTTGAGGACACGGAGATTGACATTGCTACACTTGAAGGGAGAAAAGACTTGGAGATGTCAAGCGCCATTTCATTCTATGGCAAAAGAAGTTTATCAAGTTTCGAGCGAGGCGCCAAGGACAACAAGTCCACTCCCCACGGTGGTGGTGGTGGCGGTGGCGGTGGTGGTGGTGGTGGTGGTGGCGGTTCACCTACACCTCCGCCACGTAAGCCGACGCCGCCCCGATCCACAACGTCCGGCGGGTGATCATCCGCCGCCCCAGTCCTCGTCCGGCGGGTGATCGACGCCGCCCCAATCCACCTCCACGGCAAAGAGGCGAAGCAGTCTGGATTATTAACCGGACCCTTATGTACCTAAGACCACAAAGGTACGGAGCCATCATCAAGCCTCTCCCCACAAGGCCTTGGGAACGTTGTGCCGAGGAAGTCGACGCGCGCTGCTGCTGATTTGGAGAAATGGAAGGCGGACTGCAAGAAGAAAAGAGAGCCCGAGCCCAAGCCAGTATTTTCGATAAGCAAAAGAAGTGGGCTAAGTCATTTTGAGCACACCGTCCCAAGCCGCGAAGAATCTGCTGACGACTATGCACGTGAACTTGCAGGCAGGCACTCATGTTCAAGGAGAACAAAGAGCGGAGAAGGCGAAAGTAAAAAAGCGGAAACAAGTTGCCCAGCTCGGGAACAAAGTAAACAATCGATTGCCCGCTTATAGTGCAAGCCTTCGTCCGGATGACCCGAGATCATACAAGCTGCGGCAACACAGGATTGGTATAACGAGTGCGAGAACAAGCGCCAACTTAGGTATTACTCTTCGTGAATTGTTAGGCCTTGATGAGGCGCCGATGAAGGAGGTAGTAATTACATATGTCAAGAATGGGCCTCTCGTCGAGCCTCGCAGAGAAAATGATCTACGACCAAATGAAAGGTCGCTGAATTGGTACAAGGGTTACATAAAAATAAAACGCCAAAGAATATATTTATGCGGAAGTTAGACATGAGCATCACTTCAAACATTACTATGTACAAATTGCAATTGAGTGAATTGTTCCAGCTTTTCAATCTCGCGAGCTCGACAAATCTATCATCGGTTGCTACGTTCTGTAAGTGATTTATTAATTTCTACCCCATCTCGTTCATATTTCCTGCACTATATATATGTCCTAACTATATTGTTGTGTCCGCTATTATATATGCAGAATGAAGATTAAGGAATGCAGAGTAAGGAACATCCATGATGTTGGGTTCATTGACCCACACATCGCTAATGGACATGTGTTGGAGCGTCACCCCGCCGACGTGGAGGCAGACCTGTGGCAGTTTCTTACAAAGCAGGATCTCAAAAGTGATATTCTATTTCCTTACCATTTTGGGTGAGTGTTTCTGTCTTGAACACATTCTCTTTTGTTTACTCCATGCATGGTATGTGGCCGGCTAATCGATGAGTTATGCATGACGATTGTGCATGTATCGTGTCCATGAGTTCCACTGGATTCTGCTAGTAATTAAAGTTAACACCTCGAATGTCTCGCCCACGACTCTCGAATATGGATCCAAAGCTTTGGGCCGACATGAGAAGAATGCTGCGAAGTAATTATTTTCATTCATTTGCGCTCTATATCGATCGGCCTATTTCGTTCATTTCCTAATATCAAGTAACTAATAACTCTCTTGTTCATTTAATTTTCTTTGCCTCGTAGGGTTTGGAGGCGGTTCAGTAGATACAAAGGTCGGTGAATTCAAAAAGAGCTAGAATTCAAAATGTTAAAGCCTAAGAATCTTTGGGGATATTCAGCCACCGTTGACCAATCTATGTGGATACTATGTTCGTGAGAGGATCCGAGATACACCTCTGGCGGGTTCGAGTGATACCAATGCTCGGAGGAATAACCTCGGATGATGCTTAGTCCGAAGCTCGCTTTCGACCACTTCAAGAGGAACTAGCTGGATGGTTCAGCAGGAAGTCCTCCATCCTAAAGGAGAACACTATTACGAGGACGTAGAACTTTATATGGATTAAATCATGTATGGAAACTTGTTCAAAATTGTATATGGTCATCCGATGATATTGAATATATATTGTATATTCCTCTTGAATTCTTTTTGGTTCTAATTTCAAATTTATTTGAAATTGTACATTCATATGCATGTATGTAGTACCGTAGAATATATGAAACTCCTTCAAAATTAAAATAAAGCACAAAAGAAATAAAACAATACAAATTAAACAGAAAACAGGTTTAGGGGGTGGCTAAAACCCTAAACCTGTGGCGGCTTTTAGTCGCGGTTGGCGAAGAACCGCGACTAAAGGTCCTCCGCCCGACGGCCGCTGGCGCCCACGGACGGGCCGTTAGTCGCGGTTCTTAAGCAGCCGCGACTAAAGGTGGGGGGCTTTAGTCGCGCTTATTTGGTCGCGGTTGCGCAACCGCGACTAATGGCAGTTGCGAACCGCGACCAAAGGCCTTTTTTCCACCAGTGGTTCTTCCTCGCCTACACCTACGTGGGATTCGGTGTGGAGCTTGAGCTGCCCAACAAAGGTTAAAATTTTTGTTTGGAGAGCACTTCTGAGTGATGTTCCATGCCGTGCAATACTGGCTGATAGACATATCAAGATCAAACCAAATTGTCCTATGTGTAACAATGGGCCGGAGAGCATCCGTCACCTGCTTTTTGAATGTCCAGTTGCGGTTCAGGTTTGGAAACTGCTTGGAGTGTGGGATGTAATACAGATGGGATTGGCGATGAACACAAGTGGGGAGGTTGTGTTGGATTTTCTTCTCAGTCTTCCAGACGATCATATCCATGTGCTAGGATTGCCAAAATTGCGAGAAATGGTGGCTACATGCTGCTGGTACATGTGGTGGGAAAGGAGAAAAATTACACATGGAGGTGATCCACAAACGGCGCCACACATCAACCTTGTTGTACGTTCCTTGGCAGAGAACTTTATAGCAGAGAATTCACCATGGCCAAGAGTTCATTTGGGAGGTTGGACGAGACCAAGGACTTGGTATGTCAAGCTAAATGTGGACGCGAGTTTTGATCATGACTTACTTGAAGGTTCGGTGGGTGCTGTCATTAAAGACCACAAGGGCAAGTTTATAGCTGCAGCGAATGAAAAGCTTGGACTCTGTTATGATGCTTTTACTGCAGAGGCAATTGCCATCAAATTCGGTCTAAATCTTGCTCGCACAACTGGATGTAGCAAAGTTGAGGTGAATTCATATAATGTGGACGTGGTTGAAGCGCTCAGAGAAGGCTATTCATCTTGGTAGCCGGTCACGATTTTTGATGATTGTTACTTCATGTCCTTAGACTTTAGTCATATTGTTTATGAACATTGTTTTAGAGAGAATAATAAGGTAGCACACGAATTAGCTAGTCTAGCTAGATTCAATCCTCCTAATGTATGGATGGATGAGGCCCCTTCAGCTATCATTCCCTTAATTGTATTAGATGCTACAATTGTAGCCAATTAATAAAGGAGGTGTTTATCAAAAAAAAGTTTTTTTAGGGATTCTCTTTACTGAGTTGACTGCATGGCTCGCCATGCTGCATGCATTAACCATCCCGAGCAAGTTAGCTTTACACGGATTTGGCAAAGACCATTTTCGTTTGCCTAGCGCCAGTTGGGCATCGCCGCTGCATACGAAACACTCTCGCTAGCAATGCATGCTTTGAGTCGCGTCCTAATCGTCGCCGCCGCCGCCCTTATTGTGAAGCATGTTATCGCAGCATCATCAGCAGACAAACGGCTGTTGTAGCATCGTCGAAGCAGACGTGCGAACATCGCAGCACTGCCATGGCCAGGAAGCACGCCTTTGCAGCATCGTGGAAGTAGCCGGGCCTCCGTCGCAGAGCATCGTCACGGTCATTGAAGCACATCATCGCAGCAGCATCGCGATCGTTTGAAGCATACCGTGGCGGCGGTGGCCGAAGCACCTGCAGTCACCGTCAAAGCATGTCGTTGCAACATCATCGAAGCAGTCAGGCTGTCGTTGTAGCATCACCACGACCGTCAACGTATGTCATGGAAGCAAGGCCATTTGAAGAACATTTTCATGACATTGCTGCGCCCGTTGAAGCATGATGTCGCAACATCACTGCCACGACTGTCAAAGCACGTTGCTGCGGCATCATCGAAGCAGTAGTGTGGCCATCGCAACATCCACCATGGCCGTCGACGCACGCCGTCACAACATCAGTGGAGCAGCCGACCAATGCTTGTAGCATCACCACGGCCGTCGAAGCACACAATGGCCACTCGTGGATGTTGGGGGCGCCGGCAAAGGGCTTCGTGTTGCGAAGGAGAGATGTAATACCGACCACAACCGTCTTTGGCCGTGCTTGCTAAGAGGCAGTCACGGGATTCTACAAAAAGGTTCCAAAGGTCTTCGCCACATAAGTCAAGTTGCAACGGGTCTTCGCAACATGTGTCATGTTGCAAGGAGTGGTGCAACATATGTCGTGCTGCAAGGAGAGTTGTAACGCTGGTCGCTCGATCATGCCGACCCAACGACTCGTGACCCCGCTGATCTTTGCAAAAGATCAGCAGACTGACGCATAGCACATGCTTTTCTTCTCCGTGGACCGCAGCTCACGCTTAGTGATGCCACAATAATAGTATATAATCTGGCTGTAAGAGATAGATTTTGTACACACACACACACACACACACACACACACACACACACACACACACACACACACACACACACACACACACATATATATATATATATATATATATATATATATATATATATATATATATAAGGAAAATCCATCCTACCACCCGTAGTAGTTACCCCACATATATAATATACTACCATGTGGTACTATATATACTATTTTATTATTTTAAATATGTTCATATACTATATCTAAGATATTTCAAAGCAAGTTACATGAAAAAATTACATATAAGCCCATAGTTTTTGTTATATTTATAAAATACGTACATATTTGTATGTAAAAAAGTGCAACATACTATCTAAAAATTAGTATATATACTACCTAATCATTGTTATATACTACATACTACACGTACATACTCTCGGTTTTAATAGATACTACATACAACATACAAAACACAAGTGGTGGTAACTACCACTGCTTGTAGGAAACATTTGTCATATATATATGCAGTCTGTTGTTGTTGCCTGTGTTTTATACATACTCCCTCCGTTCCACAATGTAGTGCGCCCGCGCTTTCCGAGATCCAACTTTGACCGTAAATTTAACCAATGAGACCGACTGCAGCGGGGAAAAAAAATATATCACTGACTTCATATTGAAAATATGATTCAGTGGTATAATTTTTGCTCCCGGTGCAGTTGGTCTCAGTAGTTCAATTTATAGTCAAAGTTGAATCTCGGAAAGCGCGGGCGCACTACATTGTGGAACGGAGGGAGTATATGCTACGGTTGCATGTGTTTATACATGCGGTACATAACCAAAACCTAGCTCTCTTTTTTGACATTTACCCCGCAAGAACGCCACCAAGTTTGTAAGCCAATGCGGAGCCATTGTTAGAGACAACGTCTCGATCACCGTCCAGGAGTGGAATGAGCCAAAGAAGGCACGAATTGATGGTTTCACTTTTGTCGATAAGAGAACAAAAAAAGATTGCTTCAAGAAGCTTATGGAACATTTCGTTCTACCTCCGGAATACAACAAATTCGATGAGGAGGGTAACAAGATTGAGGAAAACAAGGAGAGGAGGAGGCTAGTCAAACAGTTAGCTCTTCATAAGATGGCGGCGCATTCCGGAAATTCAAGCAAAATCTAGCCCGTGACTTTGTCAAGCAGAACAAGACGGATTTCAAAGGACAATATGAGAAACTGAAACATGATTGGCCAGAATTTGTGAAGCAAAAGAAATCGGAGCAGTTCATTGAAATATCGAAAAAATAAGGAAAATGCGGCTAAGAAGGAGTACAATCATGTTATGGGGCCAGGAGGGTATCGCATTTTGGTGCCTAGGTTGGAGAAGATGGAGAACGAGATGAGGCGCGAGGAATCCGTCCAGTGCGGAGGATGGGACCCAAGGGCCAAAAGCTGGTGAATACGGGCATGGGGAACGCTGAACCGGAGACGGGGAGTGTGTTTACGGGCAAATTAATTAAACCCACCCAAGCCCTTATTGGCGCAATGAAGGATGCTCAACAGGGAAGATCAAGTTCAACGAGAGAAGAGCGGCCGACAAAAGCCCTCGGGAATCCTCGAACACGGAGGGCGTATACGAGGCATGGGGCACATTCCGTGGAAAATAGGGTTCCCCGAGCGATGACCCGTCTGGTTCTGAAGCCGTAAGAGAAAGATGGATCGGGAAGCAGATGTTGTGGCGCGGTTGGCATCGAAATGGATGTGATGAAGAAAACCATGAGTGTACTAGTAGCGAAAGAGATGCAGCTCGGGTGCAGCATGAAGATCATCCAGCGGATCTCGGAAGCCAGCAGCGGAGAAGCAGCGTGGCTTCCACGGAGGCCCCACCGGCTGGTGCGAGATGCACCGACGATCGAAATTACTGCACCGGAGCCTCGGTGGTCGAAATTACTGCACCGGAGCCTCGGTGGTGAAATTACTGCACCGGAGCCTCCTCGCTACCCGTGGGCGATATAAAGGAGATGAAAGAATGTCATCTGTATTATCCTATCGGGAACATGTCCATGAAGGTAGCCATCGGCAGTGCTTTACCATGTTTACGGAGCACTCCACCACAACAACCCCATTCAAGATGGCTATGCTCGTGTCACGGTGGAGGACATAGTCCAAGGGTTTGAGGACACGGAGATTGACATTGCTACACTTGAAGGGAGAAAAGACTTGGAGATGTCAAGCGCCATTTCATTCTATGGCAAAAGAAGTTTATCAAGTTTCAGGAGGCGCCAAGGACAACAAGTCCACCCCTACGGTGGTGGTGGTGGCGGTGGCGGTGGTGGTGGTGGTGGTGGTGGTGGCGGTTCACCTACACCTCCGTCACGTAAGCCGACGCCGCCCCAGATCCACAACGTCCGCGGGTGATCATCCGCCGCCCCAGTCCTCGTCCGGCGGGTGATCGACGCCGCCCCAATCCACCTACGGCAAAGAGGCGAAGCAGTCTGGATTATTAACCCGGACCCTTATGTACCTAAGACCACAAAGGTACGGAGCCATCATGAAGCCTCTCCCACAAGGCCTTGGGAGCGTTGTGCGAGGAAGTCGACGCTGCCGCGGCTGCTGATTTGGAGAAATGGAAGGCGGACTGCAAGAAGAAAAGAGAGCCCGAGCCCAAGCCAGTATTTTTCGATAAGCAAAAGAAGTGGGCTAAGTCATTTTTGAGCACACCGTCCCAAGCCCATGAAGAATCTGCACGGCGACTATGCACGTGAACTTGAGCAGGCACTCATGTTCAAGGAGAACAAAGAGCGGAGAAGGCGAAAGTAAAAAAGCGGAAACAAGTTGCCCAGCTCGGGAACAAAGTAAACAATCGATTGCCCGCTTATAGTGCAAGCCTTCGTCCGGATGACCCGAGATCATACAAGCTGCGGCAACACAGGATTGGTAGAACGAGTGCGAGAACAAGCGGCCAACTTAGGTATTACTCTTCGTGAACTGTTAGGCCTTGATGAGGCGCCCGATGAAGGAGGTAGTAATTACATATGTCAAGAATGGGCCTCTCGTCGAGCTGCGCGAGAAAATGATCTACGACCAAATGAAAGGTCTGCTGAATTGGTACAAGGGTTACATAAAAATAAAACGCCAAAGAATATATTTATGCGGAAGTTAGACATGAGCATCACTTCAAACATTACTATGTACAAATTGCACTGAGTGAATTGTTCCAGCTTTTCAATCTCTGTGAGCTCGACAAATCTATCATCGGTTGCTACGTTACGTAAGTGATTTATTAATTTCTACCCCATCTCGTTCATATTTCCTGCACTATATATATGTCCTAACTATATTGTTGTGTCCGCTATTATATATGCAGAATGAAGATTAAGGAATGCAGAGTAAGGAACATCCATGATGTTGGGTTCATTGACCCACACATCGCTAATGGACATGTGTTGGAGCGTCACCCCGCCGACGTGGAGGCAGACTGTGGCAGTTTCTTACAAAGCAGGATCTCAAAAGTGATATTCTATTTCCTTACCATTTTGGGTGAGTGTTTCTGTCTTGAACACATTCTCTTTTGTTTACTCCATGCATGGTATGTGGCGGCTAATCGATGAGTTATGCATGACGTCTTGTGCATGTATCGTGTCCATGAGTTCCACTGGATTCTGCTAGTAATTAAAGTTAACACCTCGAATGTCTCGTCCACGACTCTCTGAATATGGATCCAAAGCTTTGGGCCGACATGAGAAGAATGCTGCAGAAGTAATTATTTTCATTCATTTGCGCTCTATATCGATCGGCCTATTTCGTTCATTTCCTAATATCAAGTAACTAATAACTCTCTTGTTCATTTAATTTTCTTTGCCTCGTAGGGTTTGGAGGCGGTTCGTAGATACAAAGGTCGGTGAATTCAAAAAGAGCTAGAATTCAAAATGTTAAAGCCTAAGAATGCTGGGGATATTCAGCCACCGTTGACCAATCTATGTGGATACTATGTCTGTGAGAGGATCCGGAGATACACCTCTGAGCGGGTTCCGAGTGATACCAATGCTCGGAGGAATAACCTCCGGATGATGCTTAGTCCGAAGCTCGCTTCGACCACTTCAAGAGGAACTAGCTGGATGGTTCAGCAGGAAGTCCTCCATCCTAAAGGAGAACACTATTACGAGGACGTAGAACTTTATATGGATTAAATCATGTATGGAAACTTGTTCAAAATTGTATATGGTCATCCGATGATATTGAATATATATTGTATATTCCTCTTGAATTCTTTTGGTTCTAATTTCAAATTTATTTGAAATTGTACATTCATATGCATGTATGTAGTACCGTAGAATATATGAAACTCCTTCAAAATTAAAATAAAGCACAAAAGAAATAAAACAATACAAATTAAACAGAAAACAGGTTTAGGGGGTGGCTAAAACCCTAAACCTGTGGCGCCTCTAATCGCGGTTGGCGGAAGAACCGCGACTAAAGGTCCTCCGCCAACGACGACCACTGGCGCCACGTGGACGGGCCGTTAGTCATGGTTCTTAAGCAGCCGCGACTAAAGGTGGGGGCTTTAGTCGCGCTTATTTGGTCGCGGTTGCGCAACCGCGACTAATGGCAGTTGCGAACCGCGACCAAAGGCCTTTTTTCCACCGGTGGTTCTTCCTCGCCTACACCTACGTGGGATTCGGTGTGGAGCTTGAGCTGCCCAACAAAGGTTAAAATTTTTGTTTGGAGAGCACTTCTGAGTGATGTTCCATGCCGTGCAATACTGGCTGATAGACATATCAAGATCAAACCAAATTGTCCTATGTGTAACAATGGGCCGGAGAGCATCCGTCACCTGCTTTTTGAATGTCCAGTTGCGGTTCAGGTTTGGAAACTGCTTGGAGTGTGGGATGTAATACAGATGGGATTGGCGATGAACACAAGTGGGGAGGTTGTGTTGGATTTTCTTCTCAGTCTTCCAGACGATCATATCCATGTGCTAGGATTGCCAAAATTGCGAGAAATGGTGGCTACATGCTGCTGGTACATGTGGTGGGAAAGGAGAAAAATTACACATGGAGGTGATCCACAAACGGCGCCACACATCAACCTTGTTGTACGTTCCTTGGCAGAGAACTTTATAGCAGAGAATTCACCATGGCCAAGAGTTCATTTGGGAGGTTGGACGAGACCAAGGACTTGGTATGTCAAGCTAAATGTGGACGCGAGTTTTGATCATGACTTACTTGAAGGTTCGGTGGGTGCTGTCATTAAAGACCACAAGGGCAAGTTTATAGCTGCAGCGAATGAAAAGCTTGGACTCTGTTATGATGCTTTTACTGCAGAGGCAATTGCCATCAAATTCGGTCTAAATCTTGCTCGCACAACTGGATGTAGCAAAGTTGAGGTGAATTCATATAATGTGGACGTGGTTGAAGCGCTCAGAGAAGGCTATTCATCTTCGGTAGCCAGTGCGATTTTTGATGATTGTTACTTCATGTCCTTAGACTTTAGTCATATTGTTTATGAACATTGTTTTAGAGAGAATAATAAGGTAGCACACGAATTAGCTAGTCTAGCTAGATTCAATCCTCCTAATGTATGGATGGATGAGGCCCCTTCAGCTATCATTCCCTTAATTGTATTAGATGCTACAATTGTAGCCAATTAATAAAGGAGGTGTTTATCAAAAAAAAGTTTTTTTAGGGATTCTCTTTACTGAGTTGACTGCATGGCTCGCCATGCTGCATGCATTAACCATCCCGAGCAAGTTAGCTTTACACGGATTTGGCAAAGACCATTTTCGTTTGCCTAGCGCCAGTTGGGCATCGCCGCTGCATACGAAACACTCTCGCTAGCAATGCATGCTTTGAGTCGCGTCCTTAACGTCGCCGCCGCCGCCGCCGCTGTGAAGCATGTTATCGCAGCATCATCAGCAGACAAACGGCTGTTGTAGCATCGTCGAAGCAGACGTGCGAACATCGCAGCACTGCCATGGCCAGGAAGCACGCCTTTGCAGCATCGTGGAAGTAGCCGGGCCTCCGTCGCAGAGCATCGTCACGGTCATTGAAGCACATCATCGCAGCAGCATCGCGATCGTTTGAAGCATACCGTGGCGGCGGTGGCCGAAGCACCTGCAGTCACCGTCAAAGCATGTCGTTGCAACATCATCGAAGCAGTCAGGCTGTCGTTGTAGCATCACCACGACCGTCAACGTATGTCATGGAAGCAAGGCCATTTGAAGAACATTTTCATGACATTGCTGCGCCCGTTGAAGCATGATGTCACAACATCACTGCCACGACTGTCAAAGCACGTTGCTGCGGCATCATCGAAGCAGTAGTGTGGCCATCGCAACATCCACCATGGCCGTCGACGCACGCCGTCACAACATCAGTGGAGCAGCCGACCAATGCTTGTAGCATCACCACGGCCGTCGAAGCACACAATGGCCACTCGTGGATGTTGGGGGCGCCGGCAAAGGGCTTCGTGTTGCGAAGGAGAGATGTAATACCGACCACAACCGTCTTTGGCCGTGCTTGCTAAGAGGCAGTCACGGGATTCTACAAAAAGGTTCCAAAGGTCTTCGCCACATAAGTCAAGTTGCAACGGGTCTTCGCAACATGTGTCATGTTGCAAGGAGTGGTGCAACATATGTCGTGCTGCAAGGAGAGTTGTAACGCTGGTCGCTCGATCATGCCGACCCAACGACTCGTGACCCCGCTGATCTTTGCAAAAGATCAGCAGACTAACATATAGCACATGCTTTTCTTCTCCGTAGACCGCAGCTCACGCTTAGTGATGCCACAATAATAGTATATAATCTGGCTGTAAGAGATAGATTTTGTACACACACACACACACACACACACACACACACACACACACACACACACACACACATATATATATATATATATATATATATATATATATATATATATATATATATATATATATATATATATATATATATATATATATATATATATATATATATATATATATATATATATATATATATAGGAAAATCCATCCTACCACCCGGTAGTAGTTACCCACATATCTAATATATTACCATGTGGTACTATATATACTATTTTATTATTTTAAATATGTTCATATACTATATCTAAGATATTTCAAAGCAAGTTACATGAAAAATTACATATAAGCCCATAGTTTTTGTTATATTTATAAAATACGTACATATTTGTATGTAAAAAGTGCAACATACTATCTAAAAATTAGTATATATACTACCTAATCATTGTTATATACTACATACTACACGTACATACTCTCGGTTTTAATAGATACTACATACAACATACAAAACACAAGTGGTGGTAACTACCACTGCTTGTAGGAAACATTTGTCATATATATATGCAGTCTGTTGTTGTTGCCTGTGTTTTATACATACTCCCTCCGTTCCACAATGTAGTGCTTGCCGCTTTCGAGATCCAACTTTGACCGTAAATTTAACCAATGAGACCGACTGCAGCGGGGAAAAAAAATATATCACTGACTTCATATTGAAAATATGATTCAGTGGTATAATTTTTGCTCCCGGTGCAGTTGGTCTCAGTAGTTCAATTTATAGTCAAAGTTGAATCTCGGAAAGCGCGGGCGCACTACATTGTGGAACGGAGGGAGTATATGCTACGGTTGCATGTGTTTATACATGCGGTACATAACCAAAACCTAGCTCTCTTTTTTGACATTTACCAAAACCTAGCTTTTTGTTACGTGGGTTTGCTGCAGCAATGTAAAAAGTAGCTAAAAAAGTATTCCCTCCATCTGGAAATACTTTGTCATCAAAATGAATAAAAGGGGATGTAACTAGATGTATCTTAGTTCTAGATGTAAAACATAGGGTTTGGGAAACTGGCTCGACACCCTAAACGGGGTGTGGCTATCTCATTATATAGACGTACCAAGAGGCACAATACAAGGTGTACACAAACTACGTATATACCGTCTAACACCCTCCCTCAATCTTAACTATGGCCTGAAGTACAAAGCAAGTTAAGATTGCGCCTACAGCCTACAAACTGTGGTTGTGGAAGAGGCTTCGTGAAGATGTCAGCAAGTTGATCCTTTGAGGAGATGAACTTGATAGAGAGTAGTTTCTGTGCAACACGTTCCCGAACAAAGTGATAATCAACCTCGATGTGTTTAGTCCGAGCATGAAACACCGGATTAGACGAAAGATATGTGGCACCGATGTTATCACACCAAAGAACTGGAGGATGGCCTGGAGAGATTCTCAACTCCCTCAATAAGGACTGGACCCATATGATCTCAGCGGTAGCATCAGCAACTGCCTTATACTCAGCTTCAGTACTACTGCGAGACACAGTAGCTTGCTTGCGAGCATTCCAGGCGATCAAGTTGGGACCAAAGAACACTGCATATCCCCCCGTAGATCGCCGATCATCAGGACTCCCAGCCCAATCCGCATCAGAAAAAGCCGAAAGTTCATAAGACGGTGCAGACTGAAGGAGCAAACCATACGAGGCAGTGGAAAAGATATACCGCAAAATACGCTTCACTGCCAAGAGATGAGATGTACGAGGTGCATGAAGATACTGACAGACACGGTTAACTGCATAAGAGACATCAGGCCTGGTGATAGAGGTATTGCAGACCGCCAACAAGACTGGGATACTCAGTAGCGTCGTCAGGGGAAAGAGGATCTCCATCAAGGGCAGACAACCGATCAGTCGCAGACATCGGAGTGAGAACATGTTTGAAGTTGAGCATGCCAGCACGACGCAACAGGTCCAGAGAATACTTTTTCTGAGTCAGAGTCAGCCCAGCAGAAGACCGTGACACCTCCAGACCAAGGAAGTAATGCAGAGCACCTAAATCCTTGACAGCAAAATCCACACTTAACGCAGTCACAGGCGATCAGCAGCAGCATCAGAGGAACTGGCGAGGATGGTATCATCAACATAAACCAATAGATACATCGTAACCTCAGAACACTGAAGGAGGAACAGTGACGTGTCAGCAGTGGAGGGAACAAACCCAAGAGCCCGGAGAACAGAACCGAGGCATGCATGCCACGCACGAGGAGCCTGTTTAAGTCCATATAACGCCTTGACCAGACGACATAGATGATGAGGACGCGTAGGATCAACAAAACCCGGTGGCTGACGCATATAAACCTCTTCCTCCAGAACTCCATGTAGGAAGGCATTCTGCACATCAAGCTGGCGAAGAAACCACCCACGAGTAACAGCAAGAGACAGCAGCATACGAATGGTGGTAGGCTTGATAACTGGACTGAACGTATCTTCATAATCAAGACCATACCTCTGCTTGAAGCCCTTGGCAACCAGCCGTGCCTTGTAGCGTTCAATAGAACCGTCTGCATGTCGTTTTACTTTAAACACCCATTTGGAATCAATGATGTAGATGCCAGAGACCGGATGAACAAGTTGCCAAGTGCCATTTTTTAGCAAAGCCTGAAATTCCTGCTCCATCGCAGCACGCCAGTGAGGAATACCCAACGCGGCCTGAACGTGACGCGTCTCGGCCGTCGGATCCGCAGCAGCATGAGCCACGCAAACGGCAAGCCACGCAACAGCCCCGTCTGTACGTTCCTTTGGACGAACAATACCAGACCGGCTGCGTGTGTGTGGATGAAGAACAACCGCAGCAGGCATCGCCGGCAACTCTGTGAAGGAAATATGCCCTAGAGGCAATAATAAAAGTTATTATTTATTTCCTTATATCATGATAAATGTTTATTATTCAAGCTAGAATTGTATTAACCGGAAACATAATACATGTGTGAATATATAGACAAACAGTATGTCACTAGTATGCCTCTACTTGACTAGCTTGTTAATCAAAGATGGTTATGTTTCCTAACCATGAACAAGGAGTTGTTATTTGATTAACAAGGTCACATCATTAGTTGAATGATCTGATTGACATGACCCATTCCGTTAGCTTAACAGTTGATCGTTTAGTATGTTAATGCTTTCTTCATGACCCATACATGTTCCTATAACTATGAGATTATGCAACTCCGTTTACGGAGGAACACTTTGGTACTACCAAACGTCACAACGTAATCGGGTGATTATAAAGGAGTACTACAGGTGTCTCCAAAGGTACTTGTTGGGTTGGCATATTTGAGATTAGGTTTTGTCACTCCGATTGTCGGAGAGGTATCTCAGCCTTCTCGGTAATGCACATCACTTAAGCCTTGCAAGCATTACAACTAATGAGTTAGTTGTGAGATGATGTATTACGGAACGAGTAAAGAGACTTACGTAGCGAGATTGAACTAGGTATTGGATACCGACGATCGAATCTCGGGTAAGTAACATACCGATGACAAAGGGAACAACGTATGTCGTTATGCGGTTTGACCGATAAAGATCTTCGTAGAATATGTAGGAACCAATATGGGCATCCAGGTTCCGCTATTGGTTATTGACCGAGAATGGTTCTAGGTCATGTCTACATAGTTCTCGAACCCGTAGGGTCCGCACGCTTAACGCTTCGATGACAGTTCATAATGAGTTTATAAGTATTGATGCACGAAGGTTGTTCGAGTCCCGGATGTGATCACGGACATGACGAGGAGTCTCGAAATGGTCGAGACATAAAGATTGATATATTGGAAGCCTATGTTTGGACTTGGAAGTGTTCGGGTGAAATCGGATTTTACCGAGTACCGGAGGTTACGGAACCCCCGGAAGTCTATGGGCCTTAATGGGCCATGGGAGAAGAGGAAGGGCAGGCCAAGGTGGGCTGCGCCCCTCCCCTCTAGTCCGAATAGGACAAGGAAGGGGGGCGCGCCCTCCCTCTTCCCTCCTCCAATCCTAGTCCAACTAGGAGAGGGGGAGTCCTACCGGTGGGAGTAGGACTCCTCCTTAGTGCGCCTCCTATAGGGCCGCCACCTCCCCTTGTCTCCTTTATATCTGGGGCAGGGGGCACCCCAAGACACACAAGTTGATCTACGGATCTTTCCTTAGCGTGTGCGGTGCCCCTTCCACCATATTCCACTTGGTCATATCGTCGCGGAGCTTAGGTGAAGCCCTCGCCGGAGAAGTCATATCGTCGCGGAGCTTAGGCGAAGCCCGCGTCGTAGAGCATCAACATCGTCCACCACGCCGTCGTCTTGTGGAACTCATCCCGACACTTTGCTGGATCGAGTCCGGGATTGTCATCGAGCTGAGCGTGTGCGAGAACTCGGAGGTGCCGTCGTTCGGTGCTTGGATCGGTCGGATCGTGGGGACGTCGACTACATCAACCGCGTTGTTATAACGCTTCCGCTTTCGGTCTCACGAGGGTGCGTGGGCGGACACTCTCCCCTCTCGTTGCTATGCCATCACCATGGTCTTGCGTGATCGTAGGAAATTTTTTGAAATTACTCGTTCCCCAACAAATGGCATCCGAGCCTGGTTTTATGCGTTGATGTCATGTGCACGAGTAGAACACAAGTGAGTTGTGGACGATACAAGTCATACTGCCTACCAGCATGTCATACTTTGGTTCAGCGGTAGTGTGAGATGAAGCGGCCGGACCGACATTACGCGACGCTTACGCGAGACTGGTTTCACCGCTCCGAGCACTCGTTGCTTAAAGGTGACCGGCGGTGTCTCTCTCTCACTTTAGTTGAATCGAGTATGGCTCGCCCGGTCCTTGAGAAGGTTAAACGGAGTCTATTTGACGAAATATCGTTGTGGTTTTGATGCCTAGGTAAGAACGGTTCTTGCTCAGCCCGTAGCAGCCACGTAAAACTTGCAACAACAAAGTAGAGGGCGTCTAACTTGTTTTTGCAGGGCATGTTGTGATGTGATATGGTCAAGGCGTGATGCTATATTGTATGAGATGATCATGTTTTGTAACCAAGTTATCGGCAATGGCAGGAGCCATATGGTTGTCGCTTTATTGTATGAAATGCAACGCCATGTAATTGCTTTACTTTATCACTAAGGAGTAGCGATAGTCGTAGAAGCAATAGTTGGCGAGACGACAACGATGCTACGATGGAGATCAAGGTGTCGCGCCGGTGGCGATGGTGATCATGGCGGTGCTTGGCGATGGAGATCACAAGCACAAGATGATGATGACCATATCATATCACTTATATTGATTGCATGTGATGTTTATCCTTTATGCATCTTATCTTGCTTTGATTGATGGTAGCATTATAAGATGATCTCTCACTAAAATTATCAAGAAGTGTTCTCCCGAGTATGCACCGTTGCGAAAGTTCTTCGTCTTTGAGACACCACGTGATGATCGGGTGTGATAGGCTCTACGTTCAAATACAACGGGTGCAAAACAGTTGCGCACGCGAATACTCAGTTAAACTTGACGAGCCTAGCATATAACAGATATGGCCTCGAACACGAGACCGAAAGGTCGGCGTGAATCATATAGTAGATATGATCAACATAGTGATGTTCACCATTGAAACTACTCCATCTCACGTGATGATCGGACATGGTTTAGTTGATTTGGATCACGTGATCACTTAGATGACTAGAGATGTCTGTCTAAGTGGGAGGTTTTAATATGATTAATTAAACTTAAATTTATCATGAACTTAGTACGATAGTATTTTGCTTGTCTATGTTTGATGTAGATAGATGGCTCGTCTGTTGTTCCGTTGAATTTTAATGCGTTCCTTGAGAAAGCAAAGTTGAAAGATGATGGTAGCAATTACACGGACTGGGTCCGTAATTTGAGGATTATCCTCATTGCTGCACGAAAAATTACGCCCTGGAAGCACCGCTGGGTGACAGGCCTGCTGCAGATCTTGAGCGAAGTTGTGAACGTCTGCAAAGCGAGCTGATGACTACTCAATAGTTCGAGTGTGCCATGCTTTACGGCTTAGAACCGGGTCTTCAACGACGTTTTGAGCGTCATGGAGCATATGAGATGTTCCAGGAGTTGAAGTTAATATTTCAAGCAAATGCCGGATTGAGAGATATGAAGTCTCCAATAAGTTCTATAGCTGCAAGATGGAGGAGAATAGTTACATCGGTGAGCACATACTCAAAATGTGCAGGTATAACAATCACTTAATTCAGCTGGGAGTTAATCTTCCGGATGATAGTGTCATTGACAGAATTCTCCAATCACTGCCACCAAGCTACAAGAGCTTCGTGATGAACTATAATATGCAAGGGATGACTAAGACAATTCTCGAGCTCTTCGCGATGCTGAAAGCATGAAGTAGAAATCAAGAAAGAGCATCAAGTGTTGATGGTCAGCAAGACCACTAGTTTCAAGAAAAGGGCAAAGGGAAGAAGAAGGAAACTTCAAAAGAACAACAAGAAAGTTGCTGATCAAGAGAAGAAACCCAAGTCTGGACCTAAGCCTGAAACTGAGTGTTTTCTGCAAGCGATGGACCTTCGGAAGCGGAACTGCCCCAAGTATTTGGCGGATAAAAAGGATGGCAAGGTGAACAAAGGTATATATGATATACATGTTATTGATGTGTACCTTACTAATACTCGCAGAGTACAGGTATTTGATACTGGTTACATTGCTAATATTTGCAACTCGAAACAGGAACTACGGATTAGCGAAGATTGGCTAAGGGCGAGGTGACGATGCGCGTTGGAAATGGTTCCAAAGTCGATGTGATCGCAGATCGGCACGCTACCTCTACATCTACCTTGGGATTAGTTTTAGACCTAAATAATTGTTATTTGGTGCCAGCGTTGAGCATGAACATTATATCTGGATCTTGTTTATTGTGAGACGGTTATTCATTTAAATCAGAGAATAATGGTTGTTCTATTTATATGAGTAATATCTTTTATGGTCATGCACCCTTGAAGAATGGTCTATTCTTGTTGAATCTCGACAGTAGTGATACACATATTCATAATATTGAAGCCAAAAGATGCAGAGTTGATAATGATAGTGCAACTTATTTGTGGCACTGCCGTTTAGGTCATATCGGTGTAAAACGCATGAAGAAACTCCATACTGATGGGCTTCTGGAATCACTTGATTATGAATCACTTGGTACTTGCGAACCGTGCCTCATGGGCAAGATGACAAAACGCCGTTCTCGGAACTATGGGCGTGCAACTGATTTGTTGGAAATCATACATACCGATGTTTGTGGTCCAATGAATGTTGAGGCCTTGGCGGGTATCGTTATTTTCTCACCTTCACAGATGATTTGAGCAGATATGGGTATATCTACTTAATGAAACACAAATCTGAAACATTTGAAAAGTTCAAAGAATTTCAGAGTGAAGTGGAAAATCATCGTAACAAGAAAATAAAGTTTCTACGATCTGATCGTGGAGGAGAATATTTGAGTTACGAGTTTGGTTTACATTTGAAACAATGTGGAATAGTTTAGCAACTCACGCCACCCGAACACCACGGAGAAATGGTGTGTCGAACGTCGTGTCGTGCTTTACTAGATATGGTGCGATCTATGATGTCTATTTCCGATTTACCGCTATCGTTTTGGGGTTATGCTTTAGAGACGGCCGCATTCACGTTGAATAGGACACCGTCAAAATCCGTTGAGACGACGCCTTATGAACTGTGGTTTGGCAAGAAACCAAAGTTGTCGTTTCTTAAAATTTGGGGCTGCGATGCTTATGTAAAGAAACTTCAACCAGATAAGCTCGAACCCAAATCGGAAAAATGTGTCTTCATAGGATACCCAAAGGAGACTGTTGGGTACACCTTCTATCACAGATCTGAAGGCAAGATTTTCGTTGCTAAATTCGGATCCTTTCTAGAGAAGGAGTTTCTCTCGAAAGAAGTGAGTGGGAGGAAAGTAGAACTTGATGAGATAATCTGTATCTACTCCCTTATTGGAAAGTAGTTCATCACAAGAAATGGTTCTGTGACAACTACACCAATTAGTGAAGAAACTAATGATGATGATCATGAAGCTTCAGATCAAGTTACTCTTGAACCTCGAGGTCAACCAGAGTAAAATACGCACCGAGTGGTACGGTAATCCTATTCGGAAGTCATGTTACTTGACCATGGCGAACCTACGAACTATGAAGAAGCGATGGTGAGCCCAGATTCATAAAATGGCTGGAAGCCATGAAATCTGAGATGGGATCCATGTATGAGAACAAAGTATGGACTTTGGTTGACTTGCCCGATGATCGGCAAGCCATTGAAAATAAATGGATCTTTAAGAAGAAGACTGACGCCGATGGTAATGTAACTGTCTACAAAGCTCGACTTGTTGCAAAAGGTTTTCGACAAGTTCAAGGGGTTGACTACGATGAGACTTTCTCACCAGAAGCGATGCTTAAGTCTGTCCGAATCATGTTAGCAATTGCCGCATTTTATGATTATGAAATTTGGCAAATGGATGTAAAACCGCATTCTTGAATGGATTTCTAGAAGAAGAGTTGTATATGATGCAACCAGAAGGTTTTGTCGATCCAAAGGGTGCTAACAAAGTGTGCAAGCTCAACGATCAATTTATGGTCAGGTGCAAGCCTCTCGGAGTTGGAATAAGCGCTTTGATAGTGTGATCAAAGCATATGGGTTTGTACAGACTTTTGGAGAAGCCTGTATTTACAAGAAAGTGAGTGGGAGCTCTGTAGCATTTCTAATATTATATGTGGACGACATATTATTGATTGGAAATGATATAGAATTTCTGGATAGCATAAAAGGATACTTGAATAAAAGTTTTTCAATGAAAGACCTCGGTAAAGCTGCTTACATATTGGGCATCAAGATCTATAGAGATAGATCAAGGCGCTTAATTGGACTTTCACAAAGCACATACCTTGATAAAGTTTTGAAGAAGTTCAAAATGGATCGAGCAAAGAAAGGTTTTTACCTGTATTACAAGGTGTAAGATTGAGTCGGACTCAATGCCCGACCACAGCAGAAGATAGAGAGAAAATGAAAAATGTTCCTATGCTTCAGCCATAGGCTCTATCATGTATGCAATGCTGTGTACCAGACACGACGTATGCTTAGCTGTAAGCTTGGCAGGAAGGTACCAAAGTAATCCAGAGTGGATCTTTGGACAGCGGTCAAGAACATCTGAAATACGAAAAGGACTAAGGATATGTTTCTCGTATATGGAGGTGACAAAGAGCTAGTCGTAAATGGTTACGTCGATGCAAGCTTTGACACCGATCCGGACGATTCTAAATCGCAAACCGGATCGTATTTTTATTAAGCGGTGGAGCTGTCGGTTGGTGCAGTTCTAAACAAAGCGTCGTGGCGGGATCTACATGTGAAGCGGAGTACATAGCTGCTTCGAAGCAGCAAATGAAGGAGTCTGGATGAAAGAGTTCATTTCGATCTAGGTGTCATACCTAGTGCATCGGGACCGATGAAGATCTTCTGTGACAATCTTGGTGCAATTGCCTTGGCAAAGGAATCCAGATTTCACAAGAGGACCAAGCACATCAAGAGACGCTTCAATTCCATTCGGGACCAAGTCCAAGTGGGAGACATAGAGATTTGCAAAATACATATGGATCTGAATGTTGCAGACCCGTTGACTAAGCCTCTTCCACGAGCAAAACATGATCAGCACCAAGACTCCATGGGTGTTAGGATCATTACTTTGTAATCTAGATTATTGACTCTAGTGCAAGTGGGAGGCTGAAGGAAATATGCCCTAGAGGCAATAATAAAAGTTATTATTTATTTCCTTATATCATGATAAATGTTTATTATTCATGCTAGAATTGTATTAACCGGAAACATAATACATGTGTGAATATATAGACAAACAGTATGTCACTAGTATGCCTCTACTTGACTAGCTTGTTAATCAAAGATGGTTATGTTTCCTAACCATGAACAAGGAGTTGTTATTTGATTAACAAGGTCACATCATTAGTTGAATGATCTGATTGACATGACCCATTCCGTTAGCTTAACAGTTGATCGTTTAGTATGTTAATGCTTTCTTCATGACCCATACATGTTCCTATAACTATGAGATTATGCAACTCCGTTTACGGAGGAACACTTTGGTACTACCAAAGCGTCCACAACGAATCGGGTGATTATAAAGGAGTACTACAGGTGTCTCCAAAGGTACTTGTTGGGTTGGCATATTTGAGATTAGGTTTTGTCACTCCGATTGTGGGAGAGGTATCTCGAGCCTTCTCGGTAATGCACATCACTTAAGCCTTGCAAGCATTACAACTAATGAGTTAGTTGTGAGATGATGTATTACGGAACGAGTAAAGAGACTTACGGTAACGAGATTGAACTAGGTATTGGATACCGACGATCGAATCTCGGGTAAGTAACATACCGATGACAAAGGAACAACGATGTCGTTATGCGGTTTGACCGATAAAGATCTTCGTAGAATATGTAGGAACCAATATGGGCATCCAGGTTCCGCTATTGGTTATTGACCGAGAATGGTTCTAGGTCATGTCTACATAGTTCTCGAACCCGTAGGGTCCGCACGCTAACGCTTCGATGTGAGTTCATAATGAGTTTATAAGTATTGATGCACGAAGGTTGTTGAGTCCGGATGTGATCACGGACATGACGAGGAGTCTCGAAATGGTCGAGACATAAAGATTGATATATTGGAAGCCTATGTTTGGACTTCGAAGTGTTCCGGGTGAAATCGGATTTTATCGAGTACCGGAGGTTACGGAACCCCCGGAAGTCTATGGGCCTTAATGGGCCATGGGAGAAGAGGAAGGGCAGGCCAAGGTGGGCTGCCCCCTCACCCCTCTAGTCTGAATAGGACAAGGAAGGGGGCGGCGCCTTCCTCTTCCCTCCTCCAATCCTAGTCCAACTAGGAGAGGGGGAGTCCTACTCGGTGGGAGTAGGACTCCTCCTTGCGCGCCTCCTATAGGGCCGGCCACCTCCCCTTGTCTCCTTTATATCTGGGGCAGGGGCACCCCAAGACACACAAGTTGATCTACGGATCTTTCCTTAGCCGTAAAGCGGTGCCCCTTCCACCATATTCCACTTGGTCATATCGTCGCGGAGCTTAGGTGAAGCCCTGCGCCGGAGAAGTCATATCGTCGCGGAGCTTAGGCGAAGCCCTGCGTCGGTAGAGCATCAACATCGTCACCACGCCGTCGTCTTGACGGAACTCATCCCGACACTTTGCTGGATCGAGTCCGGGATTGTCATCGAGCTGAGCGTGTGCGTAACTCGGAGGTGCCGTGACGTTCGGTGCTTGGATCGGTCGGATCGTGGGGACGTCGACTACATCAACAGCGTTGTTATAACGCTTCGCTTTCGGTCTCACGAGGGTGCGTGGGCGGACACTCTCCCTCTCGTTGCTATGCCATCACCATGGTCTTGCGTGATCGTAGGAAAATTTTTTGAAATTTCTACGTTCCCCAACACTCTGGGCTTGCCATAGGAGATGAAGGCGAGGCCAACCCTGGCCCCGAGCTGGACGAGCCAGAGTCATCTGGCTCAGAGGCAGGCGACGTGGCCGAGGCGGGGCTGCCTAGTCCAGCCGGCGACGAGGCCCGCTCATGAGGAGCCGAGGGGGCCGAGACGGGGCTGCTCGGCGCAGCTGAAGTAGCCATTGGGCCGCCTACCGCTGGGCCGGGTGAAGGCGACGCCCGCGGGTGGAACCCGCCAGCAGGCCCAGGCGAAGCAGCCACCGGGCCAGGCGAGCCGAGCGAGGCCGCTCGCGGGGCAGCTGCGGGTGCAGCCAGCACATGTGGAGCGGGCGCGGGTGCGTCAGGCTGGCGGGCACAACCCGCCATGCATGAGCCATGCACGGGATCGACATGCCCATCGGGAGTGGTGGCAGTAGCTTCATCACCACGTCCAATACCTGCAGCATGGTTAGGAAGCAACACAGGAGCATTTGCAACATCCACAAATTGACCAGGCGAAGGTGTGGTAGAAAAGACGTCTCTGGCATATAGGAGTGATAGAGTTGTTCGTAAGTGCATGAAAGGGGAACACATTCTCATCAAATACAACGTCACGAGAAATGTAGACGCGATTGGTGGGAACATGTAGGCATTTGTACCCTTTGTGAAGGGAACTATACCCAAGGAAAACACACTTTTTCGACCGAAACTCTAGCTTATGTTTATTATATGGACGAAAATGAGGCCAACATGCACACCCGAAGACTTTGAGAAAGGTGTAGTCTGGGATTTCATTGAGCAAGAGTTGAAGCGCAGTTTTCATATTCAGTAGTCATGAGGGCAGCCTATTGATGAAAAAATAGGCAGTGGAGAAAACATAACTCCAGAACCTAAAAAGGAATGGAGGCATGAGCTAATAAAGTAATGCCAGTTTCTACAAGATGACGATGCTTACGTTCAGCGGTCCCATTCTGCTGATGTGTATGAGGACAGGACACACGGTGTGTGATCCCAAGCTTGTTAAAAAATGAGTTGAGGTTGTGATATTCACCCCCCCCCCCCCCAAGTCGGTTTAAACATGAATAATTTTCCGGCTAAGGCGACGCTCAACATGTGCTTGAAACTGTATGAAAACATCAAACACATCAGACTTTTTCTTAATAAGATAAAGCCAAGTAAACCGACTATAAGCATCAATGAAACAGATATGATAATTGTGGCCACTGACAGACGTTTGGTCATGACCCCATACATCAAAAAACACAAGCTCAAGAGGATGTTTCACAACACGACTAGACTCTGAAAACGGAAGTTGATGACTCTTGCCCTGCTGACAGGCATCACAAATAGTATCAGCAGTTTTATTTGACACAACTGGTAGTTCATGACGATGTAACACATGACGAACTATAGAGCAGCAGGATGACCAAGGCGCGCATGCCAATGTGTAGATGACACAGGAACGCCGTTGAATGCCTGAGGAGAAAACTGCATAGGAGGTGCGGTCGGCGCGTCAAGTGCATACAAGCCACGGCGAAGACGGCCGCTAAGCAGAACGGCCCTCGTGTCCCGATCCTTGATAAAGAAACAAACAGGGTGAAACTCAGCAAGGACATTATTACCATGAGTAAGTTGTGGAACAGACAACAAACTACGCGAAGCAGTGGGAATACGAAGAACATTAGAAAGATGCAGTTTTCGGGAATTGTGTGCAAGAAGTGATGCCTGACCAACATGGGATATGCGCATACTTGCTCCATTGGCGGTGTGGACCTAATCATGTCCGCGATATGGCTCCTGAGTGGAGAGCTTGCCCATGTCGTTGGTGAGGTGGTTCGTACCTCCCGTGTCCATGTACCATGTAGGATCAATAGAGTAGGATGGAGTGCATCCGTGCTCATGACCCGTCACAGCGGCTGCAGCCTGCTTATCATTCCCTTTGCCATTGTTGTCCAGGCCAGGGAAGTCTTGCTTGTAGCGTCTATGGCAGCGAGAGGCGAGGTGACGATCTATGCCACATAGCTGACAGGCCTGAGGAGCGCCACAGCTAGAACAGCAAGCAACCGGGCGACTCCCGCCGGTGATGGTTGGCACGTTGCCCCGTGAGGGCTGCTGCGAGGAAGGCGCCGGTTTTCCACCTGATGGTGACGGCTTCTGAGGTCTGCCGCGAGTAGCAGCGTTGGCGAAGACGAAGCTACGGGAGACACGACGCGCCTTGATGCGCTGCTCACGGCCAAGGAGGCGCACATAGAGCTCGCGACGCGGGAGCGGATTCTCACGACCATGGACATTCTCAATGAGATTGTCATAGTCATCATCGAGCCCATTAAGCACAAAAGTGGTGAAGTCCTCGTCCTGAAGCGGCTGACCAACAGAGGCCAACGTGTCGGCGAGGCTCGTCATCTTGTTGAAGTACTCAGTGATGCTGAGCTTACCAAGCTTGGTCTCTCCCAGCTCGGTGCGTATATACTGCGCACGAGCCTGAGACTGGGAGGCGAAGCTAGTGTGGAGTGCCGCCCACGCCTCTCTGGATGTAGCGGCGAAGATGACCATCGACGAAACGCTCGGTGTGAGGGAAGACTGGATGGCGGAGAGGATGGCCTGATCTTGCGCCACCCACGTATGGTACGCCGGATGTTGAGGGGGCGGGCACGGGATGGATCCGTTGACATAGCCCTCCAAGTAGCGGCTGCGCAGTAGAGGCAGGACCTGAGCGTGCCATGACAGGTAGTTGTCCGGCGCGAGCTTCACCGGCAGCAGGTGCGAGAAATAAAACGGCGGAGGTGCCGTGGCTTAAGCAGTGTACGCCTGCATTAGTGATGCATAGGGGTCCATCGATGGAGCCGCCTCTGCATGAGGAACAATCGCCGAGTAGGGGCCATAGGTCAGGGGACCGGCGCCGGGCGACGAGTACGAGCCAGGAGGAACAGTAGCCAGGGCGCCGTGGCTGGGCGCTATAGGGGCGCCATATGGCGGAACGGCCACAGCCCCATAGGGCTGCTGATGTGGCGTCGGGTAGTGTTGATGCTGCGGCGCCGTGTAGAGTTGATGCGGCAGCGCTGTGTAGAGTTGCGACGGCGGCGGCGGCGTGTAAGCCGGCATCGGCCACGAGGACGACGGCAGCGGCGGCGAACCATAGGAGCGTGCAGGAGCGCCGTACTGGGTGAAGCTAGCACCGGGGTTCGGCGGAGAAGGAGCGCCATACACCAGCGGCGCGGCGATCTCGGCCGAGGCGATCTGATCGTCTGAGGCACCCGACGCGTTGGAGGATCCGGGCGGCGGCGGGGCACCATAGGTCGCCGCGAGAGGCCGAGAGGCGAGGAAGGGCGACATCGGAGCGAAGGCCAGCGCGGCGGCGGCCGCGGGAGCCAAGGTCGGCGCGGCGGTGGCGGCGGCGGAGGGGACAGCGGAAGACATCGTAACCTAATATGATATCATGTAAAAATAGGGTTTGGGAAACTGGCTCGACACCTTAAACGGGGTGTGGCTATCTCATTATATAAACATACCAAAAGATACAATACAAGGTGTACACAAACTACGTACAGTCTAACACTAGATACATCCCTTTTTACCATTTTGATGACAAATATTTTCGGATGGAGGAAGTAGCTAGCTAGGTGCAGCGTATGCTTAGTCCTGCCTAGACCAATGCCCACGTGATGCGTGAAGTGTCAACACAGTTTTCTCGGCCGGGACTACGGCCCGTTAGGTGTGAACGCACGGCCTAATGACTCACCCGAATAGAAAACTGGTCGACTAATCCCACAGGCTGAAAAGCGTCTAATCTAAGGGCTCACGAAGCGGTTTACTTTTCGCTGGCATCAACCGGACGATGCGTAGCAGCCGCCTCCAAAGATAGCCCAGCTTCTTCCATAAAAAGACACGAACCCACGACAAGCCTGCTAGCTGGTGCAAGGCGGCGAAGAACGATTCTTCATTCTTGATGCCTGCAGCCATTGGCGGAGCCTCTTGGAGGCCAAACGGGGTCACGACCCCCTTCCAAAAGTGCAATTTTCTCTAAACTATGCATACTAAGCGTTCGGAAGCAGCCCATCACCATACGTGCGTAGCTTGCTTGGCTGATTTTTGCATACTTGAAGCTCTCGGCCAAAACTCTCCACGGCTTACCTCCATGTGCTTCCATCAATGATGATTTGATTTCTAACTAGTCGTTACAACTCCTCAATCATGTTTCCCCCTTTCGGTTTGGACCATTAACCAGTGCATAGCCGCAGAGCTAACTGGTTGCTGCTGCACGGAATGCCTTGTGTTGTTGCGCGCCACTGTTACCGCCGACGACGGACAATGAGCCGAGCTGTCATGCTTTCATGTATATTTTGCTTCCATTTTGAAATTTGACCCCCCCCTTGATTCCTTGTCACGCTCCGCCACTGCCTGCAGCTATATATGGAAACAACATGGCGCATATAAATACCATTCGATCAATACAGGATCGATATACGCGGATGCCTAATCCATTAACTAATCTTGCCTCTGCCTCCCAATTAGTGTGGTGGTTGCCGGTGATCGATCGACCTGCCCCTTGTTAGGTCGCAGGGGTTAACCAGATCGAAAATGAGTTAACAATGTTGATGGCGTGCAGGCAGGCAAGTGACCTCGCCGTCGGCGCCATTATTGGCACGGCACATGACGAACTTGGTTTGCACTGCACTTGGTTTGCTTGTGACATTGGTACACTAATCCGACTCCCAGCGATGAGCTTTCGGACCTCAGTGGCTACTGGCTGGCTGGCTGGCTGGCCCTGACGGCAACAGCGCACACAAGGGAACAGCGAGAAGGGAACTGCGGTTCGCAGCCCGACGTGTGTGCTTCCTCCGTCGCTGTCAGGGGAAGAAGATTCAAAGCCTCTCGATTAGATAGATGGCTGCAAAGGCAACCGCAACAACTGATTGGTCGCTCTACGGCTACTACGTACTTGCAACCACTTGTTACTGCACCCTTTGGTTTCCACGTCCACCGTGAAAGAACACGTTTTGTTTCTGTGCTTTTTCTCAAGGAAAAAGGGCCATGATAGGAACCGCCGGATAAGCTTTGTCGTTGCTTTCATAGGGTTAGATTTACAACTCGGAAGCTTGCTCCAGACGTATCTCTCTCACGGGCTGATTTCCCTTGCCTATAGGCAGTCTTGGTTCTGGACCAAACACCAATGAATGACATTACTTTTATTTTGAGATGGATGGCATCACAGTTACATAAGTTTTACACTAATAACTGCTAATACAATTGCAAATACCGTACGATTACAGAAATTTGTCTTTTAGACGGACGAAAATCATCCAAATTTCACATGATGGAGTAGTTGAGGATAACACAACGCGTGAGCACTCGACCCGATCAGTATATTGATCAGAACGATTATGTTTTCCAGGCAGTCCCTGCTTCCATGTGCCGGCCAGGTTTCCGCGACTGCGGTTGATCCGCACATGTAGATAGTTGACCTGGATAAGTAGAGCATTTCTCGATCGGCGTGTTTTTCGATAATTGATCGGCGTTCTTTTTAGTAACATGCGCTCTTTGTTTTAGCTGTAGTTTGGGGATTGCTGATCCTTCTTGACTGATAGTTCTCCCTCCGTAAGCTAATATAAGAGCATTTAGATGACTATTTTAGTAATCTAAACACTCTTTTAATAATTTACAGAGGGAGTACAAATGAAGCAGCAACTGGGTTGGTCCTGCGAGATGATAAGAGGAATTATGGTAAGGGGCCAGGCCGTCTGGTATGGTCAAACGGCCGAAAATTCCTTGACTCAATAAACAACTCAGCCTTTGTTGTTTGGGCTTACTTAAGCAGGATTAGAAACTTTGCTGGCATTATAAAATTATAAGGCCCATGTTGGAGGTTCTTTTTCGGAGAGAGGCCTAATGATGAGCCTTCTAGTGGGCTCATGGCCCATGTGTAGTTGATTTTGTGCTACATCAATCAATGTACTTGAATAAGAACCGCTAAAAAAAGGTACATGCATGAGCTTTAGTTTCTCGCGAAAAGGAAAATATTCTGCAAAAAAAACCTAAATAAAAGGAAACATGCATGTGCTTTGGAAAGAATCTTATTTGTGTTCTGCAAAAGCACACGTGATGGAGTATCGTGTTCTGCATGTGCTTTGGAAAGAATGCTTATTTTGTGTTCTGCATGTGCTTTCGAAAGAATGCTTGCTTGTGTTCTGCAAAACATTGTGTGCCCCTGAGCAAGAGGGCAGGCAGCCGGCGTTTTCGCTCCTGGTCGCTAGTATTAGGTTGCGACAAACCCTGTCACTAGGATGCTGGTCGCACAAGAGCAACAGGCAAGTTATGTCAGCCAACATAAATAGCAGGGATGAGAAACGAATGTGAGCATTGAGCAGCAACAAACTAGAAGCAAAGCTCTACGAAACACCCGCAAAGTTTGTTGTCCAAGTAACAAAACAATCAGTCATATCAATTTTGTAGAACCGTAGGTACACAAATTCAGAACCACCAACAAAAATGAAGGCCCAAAAAGTCCATGATCAGGCCCAAAGTTCAATAACAATAACCCAGACACAAGTCCAAACCCCACCGCGAAGGGCCCAGATACAAACTGTCAATATAGGTAGCATCAATTAAAAGACTATAATGATAGCGGCCCATCCAAACAGCAGACAATGTAGGAAAAACGAGGGTCTCAGGAGAACAATAGACTAATCCAAAAGCAGAATTTTGCACCTACACAACCTAACTAATAATGCTTGCAAGAACAACCAGACAGTGATGGATAAAGACATATAATCATCAGATATCCAATAATCCAATCACAGGCATTCACAAACAGTACGTGTCACACTCCCATGATATATGGTTTTGTTACCACAGGGTTTGCTCATAAACTATTCTCTACAAGACAGGGACATTTGCAGCAACAACAAACGCAAATTCGTGTTTACCTTGGGTAAGTCTATGGGGAGCTCAATCAGAGGTTCAACCGAAGCCCCTTCCAAGAGGGCTCACATAGCTCTTTACGCTGTATCAGAATTAACACATATTTTATATGACAGAAATAGAATCCTGAACACACCAGTAATAATCGACTTCTGACTAGCAACGGCAAACAGATTTAGGCGCAAGCAATTTTATAGCATGACGAAAAATCTATGTGCAGAATTCATGAATGAAATTATAGTAGTAGCACAAAGGACCCTCACAGACATTTGTAACAGAGATTTGTAATATCAGACCAATTTTGTACCAAGTTGTACATAATCAGTGATGTACAACATGGGAATGTCAAACAGTCGGTTGTTAAAAATGTTCAACAACCTTTTAGTTAACTATAAGAGGGCTTGTAGGCTTTTCAAACTATTAATTGACAGAACCCAAATTGTATAACGAGATCACGTTTTTATTATATGACAAAAAGTTAACTAGAGCCAACAAAACAGTAAGGATCAGTGCAATATTAACGTTGACACATTTACATATTGTGGATGTGGAGATCGACATCATCAAGGAGCAGGGGTTAATAATGGACAGGTTTAATCTAGACATCTACTAGTTAAATCAGCTTGATTAGCGTCCGAGCTCTATACTGTTTACCACTCACTCAGACTCATTGGCACCTACTTACCAGTCCTAAATTGACAAGAGAATGCAGTTGGATTTGATGTGGAGCATGTGCGTGTAAAGTTGGGTCATCTATTTTGAAATGGAGGGAGTAGCAACGAAATGAAGTGTCGATTGGAAAATTCCCCGTCGACGGGTGAGAGCTGAGAGGATGATTTTGCATGGGAGGGAGTGGTGAAAAGTGTGCAGTGATGCTCATATTGCCGGCTTTGGCATAGCAGAACGCAAACTGAATAAAAATGACTTAGTTCGCCCACTTGAATAAGAATAACAAGTCATGAAACTACTGGCGCCAACACACAGATAATGCGTATAGAAATGGTAGCTAGAAACTGACCCAGTACCACGTGAATGATATTTATAGATGATTCATGAAACGAATATGCCCCCCTGAATAGTTATTAACAGGACTTAAAAGTGTATAAGAATTCACCTTCTTATTACTCCTTCCGTCCCATAATGTAAGACATTTTTGCAAGCAATGTTAGCTTGCACAAACATCTTATATTATGGGATGGAGGGAGTATGTGACAAGAAGGTAACTAACGCCAACAGAGCAACAAGGACCAGTGCAATATTAACATTGACACATTTTATATCATGTGAAGATAGACACCATCAAAAAGCAGGGGTTAGTTAATAATGGACATGTTTCAACTAGTTAAATCAGCATCCGAACTCTATACTGGGTTCCACTAGGCGTGTCTGGGCGTGCCTGGGCGCCTCCATATCCACCCCATATTTGGGCTGGATATGGGGGTGTCGGTCAGCCCGGGCATATGAGGGTCATTTGAGAGGCCCGTTTGGGTCAAAAATCGTAACCGGGTGGTCCGCCCGAGCATATAAGGCGAGTTTGAGAAGTCCGGTTGTATATGCTCTTACCTGGATTCTCAAGGGGTGTACCGTGTTGTCGTGACTGTTTTGGGGATCATCATTCCTTCGTGAGTATTAGGAAGGGTTGCAGCTGCGGTACATATGCCAGCATGGCGGCTAACTTATTGGCGAGTATTTTGGCCATTCTATCCTATAGACGTTTTTTTCTTAGTATTTTGGCTGCACGATCATGTTGAAATATTTGTCTGTTTATCTTTTTTGAAATATTTGCCTGTTGAGTAGTTTGGCTGCTCTTTTTTTCTCTGCTTAATTTGGTCGCTCTATCATGTAGAAATAGTTGTTTGTTGAGTAATTTAGCCGCTCTATCTTGTAGAAGTGTTTCATTTTCTCAGTATTTTGACAGAATAATTATGCTTGGGCCATATCTAAGGGCAGATTTTTATTTCAAAATACACAAGCAAAACAGTAAAGAAACAATTCTTATATGTGCACCTCTGCTTCTGACATTCTCCTCAAGATACTCAGATAACTGTCCCGGAAATGGCTGCATACATGGTACCAACATCTTGTTCAGCACTCTCATCGCCCATGGTTTAGTGCTGTCGTCATCTCTTTTCCAGATTTGTTATTTGTTAAGACACTCAATTATATACTTCATTTCATAATGTAGTGCGCCTATGTTTTTTAAGATTTTAAATTAATAACCGACGTAGGTCCTTTTTCTCTAAGAAGCGCAAACAAATACCGTGTATTTTTTTCATTCCCTATTTTTGAAGATATGATATTTTCATTCAAACGTGATTATGTTTCTTTAAAGCGGAGGCACACTTGACGGGTATGACCCATCTCCCACTGAACGTACGCACGCACGTGAAGCCCCTCCCATTGAACAAACATAGTCTAGTCTTAAAAAAAACAGAAAAAACGCAAAGTGTAGGTCTTGACCATAAGAGGCTGATTCCACCACAAAGAATCTTAAGGTCACGTATCTTACTTATGTGTGTTGCATTATTTTCGTGTGGTTGGCACGCTCACAATTTCAATTTCAAACGAGGTTTAGTCACTTTTTAAAAGAAACACACCGAGTACAAGGTCGGCCCGCACTCATCGTCAACGTACTAAGGGCATCTTCAGCCGTTCGGCCCCCCAGGGCGCCTAAATAGAGCGGCTGAGGCGTGCCGGGCGCTTAGTTTCCCCCGAGGCGACCTAGCCCTCACCACGCCCACGCGCCGGTCCCAGGATGCGGAAAATTTAAACTTGGTCGTTCCCGCTCTTAAAAGACGCCGCAAATCCGGCGATCGGTCGTAGTCTGGCGTTACAAAAAACCGAGCGCCGCCGCCGCAAGTTCGCGCGCAACGATTCACTCGGCGGTGTCGGCTCCAGCGTTGGCGGAGTCGGCGCGCGCTGGCTCGTCGGGTCGGAGCTGCTTGCCTGGGCTGCGTCGGTAGCGGCTAGGGCACTTCCGGGCGGCGATGTAGGCGCTGCTCGGGCTTGGCGTCCGTATGGTCGTCGGCGTCGTCGGCGTTGCCGCCGGCAGCTTCGCTCAGATGAGGCCGCGCTGCACGTGTACCACGCCTTGAGCTTCGTCGTTGCTCGAGCATGTCCGCCCGCCCATCGTAAAAGCCATGTCGGTGTTCCTCTTCTTCGCGGCGACGCTCGTCCGGAGCAGGTCGAGCTTGATGGCGTTGGTCTTCATTAGCGACGACCACCGCACCTCGGTCTTTCTTCGCGGGACGGCCGGGCTCAAGGCGTCGGCGAGGCAATGCTCGATGGACTCTCGCAATCGCGCGGTTGCAGATCGGCGATTCCCTTCTTTGCCAATTTGTTGCCGTCCGGCCGCCCTCCGACGCGCCGAGTCGCCGCGTCCGCTTGTGGCGTCTCCTTGGCCTTGTCGAGGGCATCGCCGGACTTCCACCCACTTCGCACTTGTCAATGCGCTTGTAGACGTGGAGGTGCTTGAAGTCGGCGTCTTGGTTGTCGCCCGATACATGGCGAACATACACAGCAGCTGCGCGGAGGGACGAAACATTGGCGGGCGGCGGCGTAGGGACGAAGATATGTGGGCGAACGGCGTGCGTATTCGATCCTCAACGCTGGCGCCGCTCTCCGGCGAGCCGCGACCTCCTCGACGATTCCATGCCATTGTTGCACGCCAACCGACACGCCCCAATGGTTCGCCATCGCCTTGGAGCGCTGCCGCATGTAGACGCCTTTGAGTAGGGGTCGACGAGCCCGCCGTCGAACTCGCCTTGATGCGGTCCCAAGACGTCTCCAAGTTCTCGTTCGTGCGGTGGTCGGGTCGAGGCGACGACTTTCCATGCTTCGCGAGGCATTCCTCCTCCTTGACGCCCACTTGATGCGCGGTTCGCCGACCTAGCCGCCCGCTTCTTCTTCTTCCGCGCCCTTCGTCGGAACAGAGCCGCTCCTCCTCCTCCTCCTCCCCTCCTCCTCCCGGTCCTCCTCCTCCTCCTCGGTTTCTGCGCGCGTCGTCGTGAGACGTAGCCGAGCTCGGCCTCCATGTCGCCGCCGAGGTCCACTACCTCGCCCCGGTGGCGAACCCGGAGACGCGGCGGCATGATCGATCCCGCCGCGATGATGTCGCCCATGTCGGCTCCGTGTCGTCGGCGTCGCCGAGTGCGAGAAGGGTAGCGGTCCACGATTGAGATGGGGCGCGGTGTGGACGCCAGAGGCGGCGGGCGGCGAGTAGTTGTATGGAGGGTAACGCACGCACGGCGGCGGCGGGCGAGGGCGTGCGCGAGCGGGTGACCATGAGGAAGGTCACGTTTGCTTGAACTCATCGTGCGCGCGTCGCCGGGCGACGATGAACCCCATGGAGATCCGGCACCTTGCTGTCCCTGCGCGCGATCGGGCGTGGTCGACGACGGTGGATTCATCCTCGCTGGTCGGCCGATGAGGAAAACGCCGCTGCGCCGCGTTGTCGCGGCCTTCTTGGCTATGGTTCTGTTTCACTTTGTCGGCGGTGATCGCTTCAGCCGCTGAACTTCCACCTCCACTCGGCGCTCGACAGCCGGTGGCCGATGGCGGCGCCTCGGCTTCTCTGCTTTGGTTGAGCCGCTGGCGCCGATCGCGGTTGTTACATGCATTGTATGGCGTATTTCTTCTATGCAGCATGGCATACTTCTTCGCGGCGAGCGGGAGGGTTTAGCGGAGAAAGGGAGAGAATGGCGGGAGGAAGGCGAAGCGGCGGGAGAGATGCGCGAGGAAAAGCGCCAAGAACGGCGGAAAAGGCCCTGTCGCCTCCGGCGGGCCCACGTGTTTTTTCGCTTGTGCTTGCTCCCAGCGCTTCTGTGGCGCGGGTTCGCCTGGGTCCGCCGGCACCAGTTTTGGGCCCGAAAGCGAAAAACGGGGGCGGGACGTTGGCTTTTTTTTACGTCGGCAAGCAAAATCCGCAGGGAGGAGTCGTTGAAGGCGCGGTGGAGATGCCCTAAGCGCTAGCACCGTTTTTAGTTCATTTGTCAGGATTTGAACAAAATAAAATATATCCCACCATCATGCTGCACATGCCGGATCTCGATTAAAAATCCACTCTTTACATATAGGAGTATATAGTAATAAATCGTTCGGCTTTCTGTCACGTATCGAAAAGAAAAGGAACAAAACATTGCGTACGGCCTACAGCCGCTCTATGCTTCACTGACGCGTGGACCCGCCGCCCACACGTCAGCGAGGCGTCTCGCGCGCCACCTCTTGTCTGTGGTGGTAAACTAATCAATCCCCTGTGATTTCCTTCCTCCCCCCAAACTCCTCCTCACTCCCCGGCCTCCACTCCTCCCTCCCTCCCTCCCTCCCTCCCTCGACGGCGAGCGACGACCCGCCGGCCAGATCCCGACCTCCTCTCGCCGGTAAGGAATCTCAGCTCCAGCTGTCGAAACCGAAATCATCCTGTATCCGAGCCCTCTCCGTGTCCAACTCGTCCGTCCGGCTCCACCAGGCCCTCCTACTTCTCCTTCCTCGCCGGCGCGCGAGATCGACGCGCGGTTCTCTTTGAGGGCAGAGAGCGGGGGCGATTCGTCCGTGCGGCCTCCGTGATCGATGGCCGTGGCCTCCGCCAGCGGCGGCGCGATGTTCCCTCCGCCCACGAGCTCCCCGCCGCAGCACAAGCTCTGGGAGGACCCGGCCTTCTTCCGGTGGAGGAAGCGGGACGCGCACGTGCCGCTCCGCTCGCAGGACACGCTCGAAGGTGAGACGAATCTCGCCGCGCTGACACGAGATCGATCAGGAAGAAAATAGTGCTGTTTTCTGAATTTTTTGCTCTCTGTTTTTAACTGTCGAAAAACAGGGGCGCTGAGGTACTGGCGCGAGCGGAGGAGCGTGAGCCACCTGGACGCCGAGGCCGCCGTGTGGGACGACGGCGCGGTCCGCGGCGCGCTGGAGAGCGCCGCGTTCTGGTCCGAGGGCCTCCCGTACGCGCGGTCGCTCAGCGGGCACTGGAAGTTCCGGCTGGCGCAGTCGCCGGAGACCGTCCCGGACAAGTTCTACGACGCGCAGTTCAATGACTCTGACTGGGAGGCCTTGCCAGGCACGGTGCTCCTTGCTTGTTCTCATGTGCTTTTAGTCTAATGCTGTTATTTAGTTCTGTATTTTTCGTTTTGTTTTGCTGGAACTCTGTCTGTTGTCTAATGGATATGGATGTAAACTTGGTTGCAGTTCCCTCGAATTGGCAGATGCATGGGTTCGACCGTCCGATCTACACAAATGTCACTTACCCTTTCCCGATGAACCCGCCGTTTGTGCCTTCCGAGAACCCCACGGGTTGTTACAGGAAGGTTTTTCACATCCCAAAAGAATGGAAAGGTATGATATCTATTGCAGCTTATGTGGACAGGTGGTTGTTACACCTGCTCTACTTCTGACGAAATCAAAATCTTGCATATGCAACCAGATCTCCATTATGAACCCGTTGGTTGCATTGCACCTGCTCTACTTCTGACAGAATCAAAATCTTGCATACGCATACACAATCAGATCTTTTGAACCCATTGATTGTATTGCAACTAGCATAAACAGCTGTAGTGCTGGACAATTCTGGATACAGTGATGATGCCTCCAAGGAAATAAGTTTGTTTACTGTGATGATGTTTACATGGTTCACGGAATTGAAAATTTGTCTGTGCATCAATTAACAATACCGGTAGAAAATTTGTTTACCGTTATGAGTAGTTGGTTCATTAAATTACCTAAAAAATCCTGACAGTGGCAAATCCTGCTGTCAATTTTTTTGCCATCTAGGATTTGCATAATCCGACCGTGCAGTTCTCCAAGAGTTTGGCTGGTTTATATTTGTTACCTATCTCCTTAATTACACAGACATAATTGTTTGCCCTTTACATTTTCTTCCTGTTCTTATGGTATGCCTGTGCTATCTCCTGTTATGCTAATTATGACATGTTTGTTCTTTCTCCTCATGCATAATATTTCTGTCTCTAATTGACATGGATATAGCACTGACTGTTATCTTATAATATGTCCATTCCATTTTAAACAATTCTGAGCTGATTATGATAGGTCGGAGGATCTTGTTGCACTTTGAAGCTGTTGATTCAGCGTTTCTTGCTTGGGTAAATGGTGTACCAATTGGATATAGGTATGACACAAATAACCTCACTGCTCATATTTTTTGAATCTTCGAAACTGTGCGGAGACTTATCAAGTTAATATATAATTCATAATACTAAATGAAGTAATTCCCTGTTCATGTAATTACTGCCCAAGGATCTTGTGAAGCATGGTTACTTGAGTATCCAACTCTTAAATTTGCTTCTGCTCCTTAGTTAGCAAAGTGGAGTGTTTTTGGGAGCATCGATTGTTTACATGCAGGATTCAGAAATGATGATTTTTTTTAAGTATCATCTTTCACATTACTGGGTATTTTGATTTGCAAGAAGTCTATGTTCCTCCTATTCTTATACTTGTACTTTTTCATTGTGAACTGTTATCAGATTGCTCATCTGTATAAAATCTTTGTTTGCTATGTGAAGTGTGAACAGTGAGTTCAGCAGTGGTACTTTGGTATTTTTTTATTCATCTTTTTTTTATATATAAGTGAGCTGGCTACTTGCTTGATTGTAAAGTTTTGAAGTTTTGTGTGAACAAGTAGTTGACTCTATATCACTTTCAGATGTAGCTTATATATGGACTATGGAGTGCTTATGTTCTTGGTAATGTAATGTCCTAAGTATTTATACTGCTGCCTGCTGGTGACATGTAATAGATCCTTGCAGTATTTGAACTGTGCATACCTATCTAGCTAGTTAATCAGTTCAATGTAGAGGGTTTGTTTGCTGGTCATCTACTGGAGTTTGCTATTTTATTTTCCAGAAAGTAAACTCCATGTTTTGTGTATTTATGCAGCCAAGACAGCAGGCTTCCTGCTGAGTTTGAAATCACTGATTGCTGCCATCATTGTGATTCAGACAAGGAAAATGTTCTTGCTGTTCAAGTCATGAGGTGGAGTGATGGTTCTTATCTTGAAGATCAAGACCATTGGTGGTTGTCGGGTATTCACAGAGATGTGTTGCTATTATCAAAGCCACAGGTTACTTCTTGAGTTTTGCTCGCATCTTATTGAATGAATTCCAAGCTGTTGTTTTTAGTAACACACCATGAATTTTACACTTGAGTAAAATACCTCATTTCATGAATGAGTAATAGTTTGTGCAGGGATCTATTTGCCTTTGCTGGCTAGCAATGGTCATGTTGTTATAGCTATGTTCAGAAAATCAAGAGTACCTTTTTTTTTCATCTTTACACTCAGATGAAGGGGAGCCTTGGCGCAGCGGTAAAGCTGTTGCCTTAATGACCATGAGGTCAAGGGTTCGAGTCCTGGAAACAGCCTCTTGCAGAAATGTAGGGAAAGACTGCGTACTATAGACCCAAAGTGGTCGGACCGCTCCCCGGACCATGCGCAAGTGGGAGCTACGTGCACCGGGCTGCCCTTCCTTCTTCTTTACACTCAATTGTGAAATGTCAGCGGAGAACTTATTTCTTGTATATATTAGCAGTGACTGGATTCTTATATAATATATCGCATTTAGTTTGCTTTTGACATGTAAAGTGCATTTGTCATTTAGTTTGCTTTTTTCTATGATCACCGATCAGGGTAAATTCTTGGTTAGTGACTTTATAATTTTTTCCTTGCAGATCTTTATCACAGATTACTTTTTCAAAGCAACCTTGGATGAGAACTTCCGGGTAGCTGATATTGAGGTAATTATGCTATCCATCTTTGTCAGGTTATAAACTTATGCTACATGATGGAGCTCATGCTGCAAGAAAATAGTGGATAGTGGCATAAACCTTTGGGAATGTAGTGGCTATACGCAAGAACGTTGCACCCATGCTACACCCCCTAAACCTTTTTGGGATGGGAGCTAATTTAAGCTTCAAACATAATAACATAGTTTAAGATTCAAACATAGTAACATTCATCATAGTAACAACTATAACTCACAGCCATTTGTTTAGTTATAGGAGAACTAAGCCCAATAACTTTTTTAAAGGTTGACCTCATTTTTCTTTTGAAGAATGGTCTGCCCTTTCATGTCCTAAGCGTCTTATATAATACAATATTATCTAAACACACAAAAGACGACATGCTTATGAAATGCTTCTGCATGGCTCCCATGATATATATTTGTATGTCTCGCCCTTTGAAGTTTTAACCCTATAGTGGGCAAACCATTTTCTACCATCCAGATGGTATAGCTCCTAACTATGCATTGCTCAAGGGAACATTTATTCTTATGCTGTTCCGCAATTATACTCATTTTTGGTTTTGTTCTATATGTCAGGTTGAGGTGGAAATTGATTCACACAAGCAAGACAGGGAGCATATCCCAACTTTGTCGATTGAAGCAACATTATTTGATAATTCTGAATCATCTGATGATTTGAATTCAGACATGTCAGCTGCTAACGTGGTCAACTTGAAGACAAAGCCAAAACCTAAGGGCGGCCCTTGCCATGGTTTTCATGGTTATGTTCTTGGTGGAAAAGTGGAAAATCCAAAGCTTTGGTCTAGTGAAAAAGTAAGAAATCTAATCCTGGGGAAATTCTATAAAGAATATTAGTATTTACAATTGAACTACTATATCTTATAACTATATTTCCTTTCCCAACAG